>CM060986.1:187245527-188446777 GCA_030765065.1 Deroplatys truncata | reverse complement strand
TATTGCTTATGTTTTATTTCCTGTACAAATAAAGAGAATGAAATGCTCCACATAGCAACCAGCTCTTAAAACATTTGACTATCACTTAAAGCCTAACATATTCCTCTTACATCTACAAGTAAATTTGCAATAAGTTTCCGCACACGTTTATTTTGATTAACATGAGCTGACCCTCATAGCCGTGGTCGCTGGAGTGTGTAGCTTCGGCGCTCCGCCAAGCTGAGTGTCGTGGGTACGAATCCCGCCATGTTTGTGTGTGTATGTGTATGTATGTGTTAATCTACGCGGGTTCATGTTCGAGTTTATCTAACAATTTCCTGTACAATTCATTGTTGTTGGATGGCTCACGCGGTCATGTATGTGGCCCGCATTCGGGAGGTCCTGGCGACCGCCCACTCTGGCCCATGAGTTTTTTGTGGTTTCATCGGGCCGCCAGGCGAATCCTGGGGTGGTTCTTATTCTATCACGATTCTCCTTCCCGTATTTCCTGTACCCATTATCTTCTTAGTCATTTGTTTCAGGGTTGTAGGAACAGGCGTCAGTGTTCGGCGGGTTGCGGCTGGGCGGTATCTTGCGCTTTATAAAGGTTTCTTCCCTGGCTTTGCTGCGGTACCATTCAGTTAGATCTCTCTTCAGCGTGGGCTCCGCTCCGGGGGATCATATAGGTTGGTGGCTTCTGGGCAGGGACCGTGCGGCTTCGGATGCATACTATCTCCCTGATCCCTCCCTCCCAAGAATCACGCTGGAAGCAAAAAGGGCCATCTGGCCTATTTGCGGTGCTCTGCCCACGTTCCGGGGTCCCCTGCGTCATACGTACAGGTTATTGTTACTAAAACAAGACCTTATGATTACATCACTGCCTTTGTAAATATTAGTTTGTCAGATTTGATCGCAAGATTCCTCAATTCAGATCCGAAGTTACATCTTTATCCAGGATTTCACCGTGATAATATTTGGCAGTGCAGACATGTCGTTGCTTCCAGATCTCATGAATGTTCTAAACGTGCTTTAGGCATTGGTAAACAAATGATTGCTTTTTTTTTCTCTCTGCTCTCTGACACGCAAGTTTGATAGATCGCTTCTGTTACTCGATTACCAGTTACAGTGAATAATGGACACGCGCGAGAAAGTAGTTTGAAAACGAATATAAACCAACGGTGAAGTATGCCGGCAGCGATTCGTTTTTCTGCTCTCTGATTGGCTAATTCCTCCCTGCAGCAACTGATGTCGTGCACTGTAGTCGGTCGTTATTTGTTTTCACCACCTTTTTTGCTTTCTCTTCTACAAGGCATCGCTAAAAATATCTAGACTCGTCGATTTAGCTTGTTCAAACTGGAATAATATTAAAATAACACAGCTCTGCTTTCAAGCGTTTATTGGCGTAGCTTTGAAAGCACTCTAAGAAATAAACATATGAGATATATTAAAATGACTTCGTTTATTACGAAAACTTGTTACTTTCTCTACTACATATACTAAGTAGGTAAAGTATTGCTTTCCAGCCAAAAATTCAATACCGAGCTTTCACCGCAAATACATGTTTGTGGTGCCCTGAATCCAAATAGAACCATTTTGGAAACATATCCGTGTGTGTGTGTGTGTCTGTCTGTCTATCTGTCTGCCAGTCTATGAACAGCATAACTCAAAAACGAAAAGTAGGATAAATACCATAGTTGGTATTTGAGTTCAGTATCGTCCAAAGATAGTCCGCAAAGATTTTCAAGAAAATCCTCCAATCCCAGAACATTTTTCGAATTATTTTTTTCTCAAAAATGGCTAATTATTTTGATTAAAATATCATAGATTTAAGATATTTTCATGGAAAAGGAAATGTACGAGTATATCTTGAATTTCCTGGGAATGTCCCCAAAAGTCCTCTTCATTCTGGATGATCTCGTAAGCCGTAAGGGATAGACAAAATTTTACTTCACAAAAAATGTAGATGTCGTTAAAACACACAAGTTATGTTGATAATTTTTTTCTAGTGAACCATTTCCGACATATTCCTTATTTGTTTGAATTTAACAATACTTATACTTTTTCTCAAATGGGAATTCGTTATTCGTTATTTAAGTCTTGGACATGCAAAAAGAATGGAATGCTCCACATAGCAACCAGTTCTTAAAAGATTTGACTATCGCTTAAAGCCTCCATATTCCCCTTGCACCTACCAGAAAATTAGGAATTAGTTTCTGCAAAAGTTTATCTCGATTACCATGAAGTAAATGGGGAATAAGCGTTTGTAAAAACAGTTTGTAGAAGAGTAGGTAAAGTCATGCGCGTGTAACACACCAGATGTTTAGAAAATGGTCCGTTCTATGTCTTTGTGTGTATGTGTGTGTGTGTGTGTGTGTGTGAACAGCGTAATTCAAAAACTAAAACTCAGATAAATACCAAACGTGGCATTTGTGTTTATTGTCTTTCAAGGATGCGGCAAAAAGGTTTTTAAGAAAACTCCACCAACTCCAACTACCCTTTACATTGACATTTATTCGAAAATTTTTATTCTTAAAAATGGCTGTAACGATTCTGGTTAAAATAGAATATATGAAAGATATTTATGTGACAAATAAGATGCATATCTTGAATTTCCTGGAAATAGTATAGAAAGTCCTCTTCATTCAGAAGGAAATCTGTATAATCTTGTATAACTTGTAAACGTTAAGGATAGACGAAGACGTACAACACAAACAATAAATATCTGTTTAAAACACACAATTTATTTATGATAACTTTTTTGTATCACAAGCCGTTTCTAAGATATCCGTTATTAAACGTTCGAATTGTTCATCTCTTGGAAAGTCCACTCAACGTTCAGTTGTTTCCCGCGATGTCTTGGAAACAGTATGGAATTTTAAGGCCAGTGTGCAGTTCTTAAACATTTAGATTGAGGTTAGAGAAACTCATTAGAATGTATCACATCATATTTTTTTAAATGTTCATGCTAGTCCATATAAATTTTAGCAGAAACAGTTTCATTACACCTAACCGAGCGGGGAGGTGGCACAGTAACCTATGCGACTCACATTCGGGAGGTCTCAGGTTCGATCCCGATTGAGCGCCCACTCTGGTAATGGGGTTTCTGTGGTTTACCCGGGTAAGTAGGCGAATGCTGGGGTAGTTTCTCTTCCCCTCCCTCATTTCCCATATCCTTAATTTCCTTCATTGCCATATATTTCAGGGTTGCAGGAACAGACATTAGTGTTCGGTGTATTGAGGCTGGGTAGTGGATGTGTGCTTTCTTCCCTGGCATCGGTCGGGACTGCTGAGTCAGGACCCGCCTCTGGGTGGGCGTACCCCGGGGTTAGGGACTTGTGAGAGAGGTTCAACGGCGTCCAATTCGTTCGAACTGGAAACGTTTGGGACCCACCCATGCTTGTGCACTTCATCATTTGGATCTCCGGATCTTTCCCCTCCTCTCTACTTCCCAGGGGTCTCGATGGAAGCACAAACGGCTGGGAGCATACGTGCGGTGCTCTGTTCCGGTTGCCGGTCCCCTCCGTTCATCTATATCAATTTACCTTTCATTACACAATTGTAGATAGATATAAGAAGAAGATACCGAATCGATAGTCAAATGTTTAAAAGCGGGTTGCTACATCCTGCCGTTTAAATTAATTACTTTTTCCACGACACTGAGAGGAACAAATGAATAGCAACATCACCTTAATATTGCCAAAATCAAGCCAATAATAACACATATCTCGGAAATAGCTGATGCTGAAATTCTGTGTTTTAAATTGTGCTTTATTTTTTTCTGAAGTATGTTTTTGTCTATCTCTTATGATTTATTTGTTATGCAAAATTATACAAAATTCCTTCTGAATAAACAGTACCTACTTCAGGGACTATTCCCAGAAAATTCAATATAGACATTCTATTTATCATATAAATGTCTTAAATATATGATGCTTTACTCAAAATCATTAGAGCCATTTTTTGAGAAAATAAAAAAAGGTATCGAAAATGTTTCCATGTAAACGGTAGTTTTGGATGCAGGCATTTTCTTGAAAAATTTCGTGTCACATCTTTGGAAGATACTAAATTTTTAATGCCAAGTTTGGAATTTTTGTATCTCCTTTTTGAGTTATCTGTTCACACACATAGACGCACTGAGTCCTGTTTCTAAAAATGCATTTTTTTAATCAGGGGCCTCGAAAGATATATTTTCGGTGAAATCTCGAGAAGGAATTTTTGGGTGTAGTAGAGCATTTCCTCTCACCTACCATAGTCAGGTGGTGATAAAGTAATAAACGCTTGTAAATAAGTAATAATTCTAAAAATGCTTGTAGAAGAGTGGTTAGCCATAGTCATGTGTATGCAACACATCTGACGCTTTAGTTAAGAAATGTTGGCACTGAATTTTCTAACGTTTTAATGTTAAAGCTACTCACTTTAAAATTGGCACACTTAATATGAATGCCTGTGAAAACGCTCAAAACACTAGCTAGAATGGTTTCTCATATACTATAATTAAATATTTTTAGTTAGCGAAAAAAATAAATGTTTCTAAAGCTGCCTTGTCCATTCAAATTCACCAGAGAATTATAACAGTGACGTTTTCTAATACTTAAGTATAGTAAAAATAAACGCAAGCATTTGATTGAAGTTCATGTTATTAGTTGTAGACTAATAAATATTTGTTTCTATGACATTGATGTTGAACTTTTCCTGATATTTCAGCAGAAATTAGTAAACGCAAGAAATAAATTTCATGCGCAAAAATGTAAAACCGGGAAAAGCCACATACAGAAAGGATCCAATATGGTTAAAATATATCACACGGCTGATTTAAACATGTCACTGGGTTTTAAAAATAATAGAACGTGAAAAGTGTTTCACCAAAATGATTCATAGGTGTGTATAGAATATTTATATTATATAACGAAAAACAAACAGACAATTTTGTGATTTTCACTTAAAAACCCAGTCCCAGTGCTCCTTAAGCTGTTAACGAAAGTTTGGTGCACACAGAAACACACACACACACACACACACACACACGACCTTCCTCTAAGCTGTCTCAATTAGATTCCAGAGACTTCAAAATTTACTTTTACATTCAATTTTTTAAACGAGTATAAAACTAGTTCTACAAAGGTAGCACTGGTCACCAACAACAAATCTTCAGATACAAAAATAGGTGGATCTTAAGTAAATCAACTTGCTGATTTCAAATATACAAGTCGTTTTTCTGCATCAGTTGTGTTTTGGAGTAAACTATTTTTGTATGTAATTTTTGCAAAAAAAATTAAAATGCAGGGTATAATCTCCTTTTGTTTTCTAAGTTAAAATAATACTCTTAAAATATAATAGCTTAAACAAAAGAAAAACAGCAATGCGTTTGCCATCCCCATGGCTTGGCGGGAACCAAAGAATCGATTGCTATGTTATAATGTAAACGTTATTGGTTTACTTTAGAAACGAAACATCAGATAGTGTACACCGGTCTGCAATCCGCTATAAGACCAGTTCCCCATTATGAAAATTTGCCAATTCCTAAACCACCAAAGATAGGGATGTTATTTATAGAGCAAATGGAATTTGGGGACCTAACAGTGAACATTCTACTAGCAGTGAGTATGTACCATATGCTAAGATTTCAGCACCACAAGCTTTTAACCAGGAGCAACTGAAGACATTATAAGAGACCTATCTATTTCTAAAGAAACATCAGTTATTTGCTTCTAGAGTAAAATAAAATAATCCTCTAGAGAGGCATGTTAAAGTGTCTTCCTATCAAGAAAGAAATTATGCGTTTAAAAGTTGCTTACAGTAGATGGTTCTATGGTATGTTGCAATTATGTTAATGGTGTCTTGAAGGAATTGAAAGAGGAACATATTGCCACTGACTGGAGACATTTCATCGATTCTTCAGCGTAAAGTTTGAAGCAGTATTGCTGCACAATGGGAATACAAAGCCATGTATTCCAATAGGTCAATCCGTTTGCTTGAAGGAGACATAAAACATCAAAATACTCTTGAACTCCATAATATATAATCTTCAAGTATTCTGGGGAATTTGAAAATCAGTATCCTCATGGACATGCAAGTAGGCTTCACGAAGTTCTGCTGTCTACGGGATAGCCGTGCTACAATTGTACATTATGAGAAACGAAATAGGGATTTAAGAAACGAGCATGAACCAGAAAGACATAGTATTGAAAATATGCTTTTATTGAATGAGGATAAACTTAATTTAAGTTCATACTAAAGCTATGGGCAGGACAAATTCTAGAGAGTTAAATACCTGTGTGAAAGTTTTCCCAAGATTTCATCACGAAAATTAAAAGAAGGGGTTCTTTGAGGCCACAAATACGAGAGATATTCAAAGATTGTCACTGTTTTTGGAAGTAAAGTGATGAAGAAAACGTTGCTTGGAAGAGCTTTGTGTGGGTTTGTAATAATTTCTTTAGCAAACGCAAATTCTAGGTTTAGGTGTGGAAAAACTTGTGAGTTGTTACAAAGAAATGAGATGTCGGATATCGCTATAACTACATTTTCAATATTACCACTTGGACTTTTTCCCAAATAATTCTGGTTAAATTGGTGAAATGAGCGAGGAGAAAAGTCTCACCAAGATATCAAGGCAATGATGCAAAGATATCTGGAATTTTGAAATGAGTCCATGATGGCAGACCGCTGTACCGAGAAAATCAAACCAGGAACACCTCAGAAAAGCAAAATTATCTGATTTTCTACATGTGAACGTGTGAAATACATAATAAAAATTTGTTATCATTTACCGTTAGACAAAAAAAAACCTTATAATTATATTTTGCAAGAAATTTCCACGCAAATCATTTTCAATATTTTGTACTGTACTGAAAGAACTATACCTGATAAGAACATTTTAAAAATAATTCCACTTAAAATCGTTTAGAAAAATTTATTTGCATCACCGATGAAAAAAAAATGTTTTTGTAACCAGTGTAATTCGTTATAAAAAGCAAATGTCTTATATGACATTCTCTACTCTTCAAACTATTTTTATAACCGCTTATTCTCCATCTACTTCATGTTAATCGAGATAAACTATCTTATTGCTAATTTTCTTGTAGGTGCAAGGGGAATATGGTAGGCTTTAAGCGATAGTCAAATATTTTAAGAGCTGGTTGCTATGTGGAGCATTCCATTCTCTTTACATGTCCAGGACATAAAAAAACGAACAATAAATTCCCATTTGAGAAAAGTGTAAGTATTGGAAAATTCAAACAACAAGGAATATCTCGGAAATGGTTCACTGGACAAAACAACCTGTATATGACAAGAATTGTGTGTTTTAACGAGTTCTACATTGTTTGTGTAATAAAATTTTCTCTATCTCTTACGGTTTACCAGTTATGCTAAAGTCGTTCAGAATGAAGTGGACTTTTAGGGACATTGCCAGAAATTTCAAGATATACACTTCATTTGCCATAAAAATATCTTAAACATATGATATTTTAATGAAAATCGTTAGAGCCATTTTTAGAGCATCAAATTTTGAAGAATCTTCCATGCAAAGGTTAATCTGCGGTGGGGGGATTTTCTGAAAATCATATTATCGCATCCTTGAAAGATGCTAAACTCAAGTACCAAGTTTGCTACTTATCCGACTCTTTATTTTTGAGTTATGCTGTTCACAGACACAACACACACACACACACACACACACACACACACAACACACACACACACATACGGACATGGTTACAAACATACCTTATTTGGATTCAGGGCACCTCAAAACATATATTTTCCGGTGAAATCTCGGTATCAAACTTTTGGGTGAAATGCAGTACTTCCTCTACTTACTATACGTAGTACAGAAAGTAAAAATCTGATGTGTTACACTCACATGACTTTCTCTACTCTTGTACAAACTATTTATACAAACGCTTATTCTCCATCTACTTCATGTTAATCCAAATAAACATTTGTAGACTCTATCTTATTGCTAAGTTTCTTGTAGATGTAAGTGGAATATATATTTACAAGGGCAATATAGAAATACAGTAGCCTTTAAGCACATACGTATCTCTTAATAGCTGGTTGCTAGGTGCAGCACCAATCCCTTTCCCAGAGATTAATACTCTTTGCATATCCAAGACAAAAAAATGAATAACGAATTCCCAGTTGAGAAAATAAGTATTGAAAAATTTAAGGGAATAACAAGCAATATCTCGTAAATGGTTCACTAAATAAAAAAATGTATATGACATAAATTTTGTATTTTAACGCGATCTACATTTTTTGTGTAGTAAAATTTTGTCTATCTCTTATGGCTTTACCAGTTATGCAAAAGTCGTTCACAATGAAGAATACTTTTGGAGACATTCCCAGGAAATTCAAGATATACATTTTATTTGTCATGAAAATATCTTAAACATATGATATTTTAATCAAAATCGTTAGAGCCATTTTTGGGAAAATTAAAATTTTCGAAAAATCTTCCATGTAAAGGGTACTCTGGGGTGGGGGGATTTTCTTGAGAACCTTCGTGTCGCATCCTTGGAGGATACTGAACCTAAATACCAAGTTTGGTGTTTATTCGACTGTTCGTTTCTGAGTTATGCTGTTCACAGACAGACACACACAGACACACAGGCACACACGGACATATTTCCAAAAATGCTTTTTTTGGATTCAGGGGGTCTCAAAACATGTATTTTCGGTGAAATCTCGATATCGAATTTTTGGGTGGAATACAATACTTCCCCTACTTACTATACGAAGTAGAGAAAGTGAAAAGGAATTAATATCGCCGCGGACTACAATTTTGCAAATGCAACTCTTCGAAACATCAGTATAAATTGCAATACATATTTGTTTCACTTTGATAATTTGCAATGTTATCGAATCTCTGAACTACACAGCAAGATAAGGCTCAATACGATTGGTTAAGGCTTGTGTTGTAGCAGTGCACATGTATTTCGTTAAACGGCGCGTCTGTATTGAGTATCGCCTTGAGAATAGTTCGAACCCACTACACTCTCCTAAGGCAGATACAACATCTGTATCTTGTGCCGATTCAGACCCTGCATCCCTTGTGGGAGTTTCAACCTTTACTCTAGTTCATTTATATCCCCTGCATTATTCCTCCATGCACACACAGCCATTTCTTATTGCGATTCTCTTCTGAAGGCAGCGGTAATTTTTTTATTCTAAATCTTGAGTTCCACTGTATTTCTCATACTAGCGGTGAAAGGTAGGCAAAACTGTTAAAAAAATTTTATTTCCTACTTTACGTTAACCTTCTCTGCCCACTCTTCTATAAGCGTCTTACAAAATCTGCTATCTGTTTTAGTTAATCGAGATAAATATTTGCAGAAATTGTTTCATAATGCATTTTAGTAGGTACAAGGGGAATATAGTGGACTTAAGCGGCAGTCAATCCTTTTAAAAGCCCTTAAAATTCCACTCTATTTGCGTGACCACGAGAAAAAAATATCGGCTTAGCATTTGAAAAAAGCAAAGATTTTGACAAATTAAAATAATAATAATAATAATAAACAATAATATATGTGTGTGTGTGCGTGTGCGTGCGGAGAGGACACCATTGTAATACAATGGAAAGTAAATTCAATCTAGGAATAAGACTATACCTCGGAAAAGGATGTGTAAACACACTCATGTTTGCAGATGACCAAACCATTATAGATAAAACTTAAAATGAATGGAAACAAGCAATATATCGCTTATGTGAGAAACATTAACTTCAAAGTATCATGTAAGAAAACTGAAGGCATTTCAGAGGAAGATGCCCTATACGTTCCAAGACCATAATAAATGACAATATAAAAGAACAAATCTCTCATTTTAAAATGTTAGGCTACAACATAAGCTATGAAAGGGAAAATGGCATACACAGTAAATTTAATACATTTAAAATCATGTTTGGCACAATATATAAAACTCTTAACAAATAAAATGAGACAAGAGATAAAATTAAAATTCTGTAAGGTAATGGCCCTACCAGTTTTAACTATGGAAGTGAATCGTAGAGAACAACAACGAAAGAGCAACAAAACATATGCAGAGATGATCTTTTTAAGAAATGTAAACTTTGTACAATACTGAATCAAATACGAAACAAAGTAGTAAGAGCAGAATTAAAACTATTTTACATTAATGAACGCATACAAGAAAATAAAGAAACAATGGATACGCTATATTAAAAGAATGGGAAATGAAAAAAATAATGAAACAATGAGGCAGTATTTTATATCATAACATGTTCTGACTGCCAAAGTGATTGTAGTATAAATTAATATTATTGTATGTACAGGATTTTAGAGTTTTGTTAGCCATACGTATTGTTAGGAAATAAGTTTACACGGCCTCACTGAAACTGACAATAGAAGTGGGTAACAATAAAGCGAGGGGGTGAGTTGTTTATCACTAAGAAGACACAAACAAATGACGTCAGGGTAGCGTGCCTTTTTTAGAAATGAAGGGAATATCTTCCCTAGAGTATGTTAGTAGTAGTGATTGGCTGACCAAAACAGACGCTAAAGTGGGCGCGATTTGGTAACCAATAGCAGCTCTATTATAATGTTTAGGCAATTCGAGGTGAAGGAGTATATATTCTCGAACCGTAAGCAATTTCACAGAGTTTGAAAGAATCTCTCACGAGGTAAACGTCGCACAGTTCTGAAAAATGTCTCACGAGGTGAACGACACAGTTCTGAAGAATCTCTCACGAGGTGCACGTCGCAGAGTTAGTTACAAAATTGTAAAATACGCGAAATAATTGGTGTGCGGCAGCTATACCGACTGTAGTTACATTAAAAAATATCACAGTTTCAGTCAGGCGTGTATAAAGATTAAATATGTGAATTATTAATTGTGACGGCAATAAAAGTGTAGAAACAAATTCTTTTATCAGTGTTATCTTTTAGCAACAACTCCTTTCCGTTCATATGCCCTGCTAAGAAATATTTGCTCGACTGAGTTATAATAGCTAGCCGGAGGACAATGAACCCAAATTTAAAATAATAAAACAAGAGGCGCCCAGTAAATAAAATAACACAAGCCATGAGAATTGCGACAACAAATAAAATATAAACCAGAAGGAAAACGAGAAATAGGAAGACCAAGGAAAAAATGACACGAGTGAAGACGGAAAAGGCTGCAAGTCTAATTCTTGATAGTGAAGAGGAAAGAATATCTCAGAAATAGTGCCATCAAAGAACAATATTTAACATAAATTGTGGACTGTAACCAAATCTACACTTTTTGCATAGAAATATTTCGTCTATCTCTTACGGTTAATAACTATACAAAAATCATTCAGAACGAAAAGCGCCTCAGAGGTTATTCCCAGAAAAGTCAATATATAAATTTAATTTTCCATGTAAATATATTAAACATGAATATTTTAATCAAAATAATTTGTTATTTTTCAGAAAATATAACAAAACAAAACATTGTCCATGTAAAGGGTACTTGGGGTGCAGATTTTCTTTAAAACCTTCGTGCCGCATCATAGGAAGACTCTGAACATAAATGCTAAGTTTGGTATTTAACCGAATTTTCGTTTTTGAGTTATACTGTTCACAGAAACACACACAGACGCGCGAGACCCTTTCATAGTAAGTAGAAGGAGTGTTGTATTCCACCACAAAATTCGATGTCGAGATTTCACCGGAAATGTTGAGGTTTCCTGAATCAGTGTGTGGGTGTGTGAACAGCATAACTCAAAAACAAAAGTCGGATAAATACCAAACGTCTATTTAAGTTCAGTATCCTCCAATGATGCGACTCGAAGATTTTCAAGAAAATCACCTAGCTCCCAACAATGCTTTGCATGGGATATTTTATGAAGCTTTTTCTTCCTCTAAAAAGTAGTTAAAATGCCATATATTAGTGTTATTTACGAGTACATGCCAAATAAAGTGTAGGTCAATCTTTTCAGGTCCTCTTCATTCGTAATTAAATTTGTGTAATCCTGTATAACTCTTAAACGTCAAGGGATAGACGAAAATGTATTAAACAAAACAAAAAAATCCTATGCGTTACATTCACATAACTTTCCCTACCCCCAATAGTTTATTAATGGGTATAAAAATTAACTTCATTCTAATCAAGATATACCTCTGCAGAAATAGTTGTGTTACACATTTCGTTATACATACACAGGGAACATCGATAGTCAAATGTTTTAAGAACTGGACGCTATATGCAAATTTCATAGTGTTTCCATGACATCGCGAGAAACTGAAAATCGAACGGGACCTGAAAAGAATGACTAAGTATTGAACAAATCGAACCATTAATAACGGATATCACGGAAATGACTGATGCAGGAAGTTCCCCTCCTTTAACCTTTTTATTTCGGACATGTCTCATTCATCCAACAATGTATGTAGTTTAAAATTGACATTTGTTTACCCTATATATTGCGCACCCAGTTGTGTGCCTGTACACGCAAACCACAGTGCGTCCTCAAATTCATTTTGAGATAACATACCCCAATGACGACTTCTCGTACAATTTTTAAGTACCCAGCTAGGTACTGTGTTCCTCTCACGAGAATATGTCTGTAAGGAATGTGTTGACACAACAATTCTAGCGCTATATGAGAATGTTTACGGCTCTACTTTCAACATATCAACAACACTTAAGGTCTCTTAGAAAACATACGCTCTTCTGCTAGTAATGCTAAATGATCAGTTGCTTTTGTTTTATTTTCGCGTCACAGATTTTAACAACGTTAGCAACTCTTTCTCAGGCTTGACTGTGTAGAGTTTTCTCTTTCTTACTGGGCAATGTAAATAATTTATAAATCGCTAGAAAACACAGGCTGCTCCAAGTGAAACACGCTCGAATACTAAGGTTGCGCGATGTTTTTAATGTAGATAGTAGATCTGTTTATGACATCGTGAGCTACCACGTGGTACTGTATTCTCTTCATCCTCCAGAGAGCAGAATATTCCGCAAACGTTGCTCGCCAGGGCCCTACAGTACATTAAGTCCCGGGTGTCATAGTTAACTATTCGGTCAATCTATGACATTTGGCTTGTGGTTTAGCGGGAAGTATGCCAGACAGGAAATTTAATGTTTTGCCGAATTGTTGCCTCAGTAGCTCAGTTGGTTAGAGCATCGCCATGGTAAGCCGAAGATTTGTGATTCAAATCCCGCCTATGGCTTTGAATTTTTCCTGATTCTAATTTTCCAAAATTTATTTCTGTTTTGAAAGGTAAGCAATCGAAGATTATGAAAACATTGATGAAATGCGAGTCGTTTCAGCAAGTGACGAGTGGTTAATGATTTAGGTACTTCTTACCAGAACTAGTTATTATGGTAGCAGAGATATACAGTCTGTTCAGCGAAGTTTTGGCTAGTAGGGTGGGGTGGATCATCTCTCAGCTAAAGCTCTATCTGGTGGGAGGGGTACAGAGTATGCTGTACTCGTGCCGTGCGTGACGTGTACAGTTGAAATTGTCAACATCTTTCCTCTGTCGCTCCTCTTTACTCCTCACTTGCCTCAGACCAAGAAAACACTATCCTTCCATTCGGGATGGCTGAGGTGGCAACGTCTGTGACCCACATTCGTAATGCCCCTGCTTCGAACGACCACCTACTCTGGCTCATGGGTTTTTCGTGGTTTTCCCAGTTCGACAGCCGAATGCTCGGGTGGTTCATCTTCTACCATGACTCCCCTCCCTCTCATTTCCTGTGCCTGCATTTCCCTTGTCATCTGTTTCAGGGTTGTAGAACCAGGTGACGGTGTTCGGTGGGTTGCGGCTGAGCGATGGCTTGCATACTGTAGAGTTTCTTCCCTGGCGTCGCTGTGGGGACTGCCGAGTTAGAACTGTACTCGAGTGGGTTCCGCCTCGGGGAGTTTGGAGGTTGGTTGCTTGTGGACAGGACCGGCCGGTGTCGGATACGTTCTATCTGAAACGATAAGGACTCCGTGCATGCTTGCTCCCGACGTCATTGGATCTGGTCGCCCTTTGAGTCCCTTACGGCCTATTTGCGGTGCTCTTCCTGGTTTAGGGCCCCGCCTTGATATATACCTTTACCTCATTCCACAAGCTAAACCCCTACCTGCTTGGAAGGACACCCTACCCCCTAGCTAAAAGCTCGAAACCGGTGCAGACAGTTATGTACTGTGATCTTTGCATGATGTCAGGAGTTGCTGTCTGTCCTCGAGCAGGAGCATAACTGAGGGATTGATCTGGTCGTGACTCGCCTGAGCATGCACCTAGGACTCTCTTTTGTTACGTTTTATAGATCTGTGAATCAACGGAAGCGAAACACAAGAGGAGAATATTGCTGTCAAGTCTCTGTTTCCTTGTTTAAACCCTGCATATTCGTGTGCGGACACTAGGAGAGACACGGAAGTTGAGGAAAGATAAGTATAAATGTAATAACCAACCATTTATTATTAAAACTAAAAATATTATGTCTTACATTTATATGTCTAAATCTGCCCAAAATCCTTTATTACTTTCTCTACTGCGTAGAGTAAGTAGGGGAAGTATTGCATGCCACCCAAAAATTCCTTACCCAGATTTCATAGGAAATACATGTTTTGAGGCACCCTGAATAAAAACGAAGCATTTTTAGAAAAAGGTTTGTGCGTGTCTGTGTGTCTGCGAACAGCATAACTCAAGAACGAAAATTCAAATAAATACTAAAATTGATATTTAAGTTGATTATCTTTCAAAGATGCGACAGGAAGATTTTCAAGAAAATCCCCCTTTACATGGAACATTTCTCAAAAATTTTCATTTTCTCAAAATGGCTCAAACGATTTTGATTAAAACATCACATGTTTAAGATATTTTCATGACAAATGAAATGTATATCTTGGTCTTTCTGGGAACGTCCCCAAAAGCCTTTTTCATTCTGAATGACTTTTGTATAACTGGTAAACCGTAAGACATAGACAAAGGTTTACTACACAAATATTGTAGACCTCGTTAGAACACACAATTTATGTTATATCCATTTTTTTGCCAAGTGAACCATTTTCGAGGTATTTCCGTTATTTGTTTGAATTTTTCCAATAATCAATTTTTCTCAAATGGGAATTCCTTATTCGTTTTTTTACGTCCTGGACACGCAAAGGGAATGGAATGCGCCACATAGAAACCAGCTCTTAACAAATTTGACCATTCCATAATCATAAAACCTCCATATTCCCATTGCACCTACACGAAAATTAGCGATAAGTTTCTGCAAATGTTCATGTCGATTAACATGAAGTAGATGTAGAATAAGCGTTTGTAAAAACAGTTTTTACAAGAGCAGAGGAAGTCATGTGAGCGCAACACATCAGAATTTTTTATATAGACACTACAGAATATTCCTATTTTTCTATCTACTTCATATTAACCGATATAAACCTATTCAGATATAGCTTCATTACAGGTTTCATAGTAAGAGGAATGCAAAACAGAATCTATAGTCATATGTTTCTGTATGCTGGTCTTGAAATTTTAATATTTTTCCAAGACATCACGAGCAAAACAACTGAATAGCGACCACACTTCAAAAAATCATAAAGTATTGAAGAATAATAGCGTATGTCTCTGATATGGGCAATGGCAAAGAAAAACTTATTTGAAATAAATTGTGTATTAAAGGACTCTATCCCTTTGTGTAGTAAGCTTTTGGTTATATCTTACGGTTTACGCTTTATGCCAAAATTTATAAAGTTCCTTCCGCAATTATGTAAAAGTTCAAGATATACATTTTGTTTGTCATGAAAGCAGCTTAGACATATGGTATTTTAATCTAAAATAGAGCTTTTTTTTAAGAAAATCAAAAAAATGTAAATGTCTATGGAAATGGTAGTTTGCGTCTGGGGATTTTTGTGAAAGTGTTTGTGTTGCATCCCAGGAAGTTGCTGAACTTAAATACTAAGTTTGGTACTTAACCGACTTTCCATTTTTATAGTTATGCTGTTCACAGATACACACACATACAAACATACACAAAAACCTACTTTATTTATTTTTATTTGGAGGGACAGAGAAATTTTGGATGGGTACAATTTACCTCTTAACTGCTATAGATAGGCGGTAGAAAAAGTAAAAATGTGTAAAGCTGTGAATTATATCTCTACACGTCACTGTTGTAACCATAGAAACGGGTGACGTAGCCTTCCTGTAGCGTCATTCACAATTAAGCGCCAGAGACCTGAAAAATTTTAGTTTAATTTTAAAGTAGGGGTTGATGTCGGCGAATAATTCATTAGTCTATGGTCTTCCGCCATTGAATCTGTGAATTTTCAAGATTTACCGTGAGAAACATTTGTAAAGCTATATTTTGCCTGTTTGCAGAAAGCGGCGGTTAGCCTTTCGTCACCAAGCCTCTGATTGTTCTTGTTTTCTATTAGAAAGCTTAAATAAAATGTTCAAATTAACTGGGTACCCCGGTTAACCTGCACTGTCATTAATCCATACTGTTGTAGTTTTGCATCACTACCACCAGCAGCCATGCCAGACATTGTTTTTAATTATCTCTAGAATGAAATATTTCAACATTTTAGAATAAAGGTGCATCTTTTTTTTTTAAGAATCATTATAAAAAGAGTGAGACGAGATGCGAGCCTGAATTCGGGAAAACCCGGTTTCAATTTCCGTTGACCGCCCACAATAACCTTGGGTATTTCATAGTTTACCCTGTTGGCAAGGTTTCTTCTACCACGATTTCCTTACCCTCAAGTCCATTCCATTTCCTTGTCAATGTTAGGTGTACTTCCAGATTTTGCAGCGTGAAGCGATACCGGACAGATGACGTGAATGCCTGCCATAATGAAAGTGTGTTTCCCATTGCCGCCAGAGGGCTGCCTAGTGCAAAGGTTGTTCATCGTCCTCTCTGTGTATCTCAGCAGTGGGGACGTGTCCGATTCAGGAACCGTTTCGCGTCTCTCTATTGCTCACCTGCCTGCGACCTGTAACCTCCTGTGATTGCTTAATCTTGTTCCTTTCTCCTGGAGAGTGGTAGCCGCGAGGTGACCCCCTCCGCTGTATACCTACCTATAGAGAACCGAGCGGGATGGCTCAGGTGGTTGTGTCTGTGGCCCACATTTGGGAGGTCCCGGGATCGACCCAAGCGACCGCCCACTCTGGCTTATGGGTTTTTCGTGGTTTCCCTGGTTCGCCAGGCGAATGCTGCGGTGGTTCATCTTCTACCATGATTCTCCTTCCCTTTACCCATCATCCTCCTTGTCATATGTTTAAGGGTTGTAGGACCAGGCGACGGTGTTCGGCGGGTTGCGGCTGGACGTTGGCTTGAGGTCTGTAAACGTTTCTTCCCTGGCGTCGCTGCGGTACTGCTCAGTTAGGTCTCTCCTCAGCGTGGGGCTCCACTTCGAGGGACTCTGGAGGTTGGTGGTTTGTGGGCAGGCACTGTGCGGCATCGGACGCGTTCTATCTGGAAACGTTAGGGACCCCGTGCATGCTTATGCTCGTCGGCATCGGAATCTACGTGCGGTGCTCTGCCCCGGTTCCGGGGGGGCCCTCCGTGAAACGTATCTTTACCCTTATACCTATAGAGAAGTAGTAGAAAAGGTAAAAGGATTACGAGTTATTGGTTTATAACGATTGGTGAATAAGGCATCAATGAGACCATACATTAACTGAAAGGAGCTCGCGTGTAATTGTCCACATGGTTTGTTTAAACAACAGAAGGGTAAACATTAAAATAAATTTCCATCAATTATGGTAAAACATCACAAGAGCTTTGTGATTCGTTTGGAGAGAGCAACGCAATTTACTTCTTGTTTGCTGTAAACAAATTCCAGAACGTATAATATGCTTTTTTTATTCCTCTTCAGATAATGGGCTGTTTATATTCTTAATTTCAGAAATGCGTGCGGAAGGCAGTGCTAACTCAGAAAGTAATTCTTAACGTCTGGATTCACTAATAGATATTCAAATCCCGATTTCACTTTGTAAAAACCGTTAATGCAAAGCGCACGAGATGGCGCTCTTTTGTTGAAATTCCCGAGTGTTTATTTACAGTGGGGCTGCCGTGCAGATATAACAGCTCCATGGGTTTCAAGTACTTTTGCCTTTTCTATATCTAGTACACGATATAATCTCCAAACGACCACTTTCAGTGAATGCTTAAAGCCCTGGCTCTCGCCCCAGGCATTAAAATTTTCGCTATGCCCCTTAGCTCAACATATTGCGGGGAGGATTTACGAGCATAGCAGGGTTGAGAGGGGGTAGAGCTCGGCCACTGGAACCGCCACACACTTAAATCTGTCCAAAGCGCAGCAATCGTTTCGCAGTACATGATGCTGGAGTACAGAAGGTCTTTAATATGTGGCCCTCTTTAACTACGCCGCGTCACCTTGTAATGGTGTGTGTCTCCGGGTCTTAATGTGTTCCCTGGACTCCGGTGCCCCTTGATTCGTGAATCCGGGTCATTCTGTTTCATCCTGGCGCCGTTGTGGTTCACAGTCACCTGAATTGAGTTCATTCTTTGTCGGCCAACGGCGGCCCTACTTCGAATTTCGTTTGGGGTGAATTGACCGATAAGACTTTTACTGAGATGTTCCCACTAAAACTTTGCTAGGGATCGCGATTGGAAATAAAGGCGAAGAAACATATATCACATTTAACATAGGATTTATTTGCCATGAAAATATCTTAAACGTATAGTGTTTTAATTAAAATCACTAATGCCATTTTTTATTTTCTCAGAAATGGTGAACACCTTTGCATGTAAAAGGAAATTAGGAACAAAAAGGTAAATTTATTATCGCAGCATACATACATCAATTGTAGTAGTAACACTAGCAATAATAAATAAATACTTGCTTCGGCCAATTGCGAATAACGTTACGGCAACTACAAACTCCGCCTCTGTCGTCCGCCCACACCCAGGACATTCTGGGCAGAGCACAGCAATACGGGCGGCATGTGGTCAATAAGGCAGCATGAGTCAGCATGCAGCTTACTACGTGCGTATTCCGCTACCTCAGACGCCATTATTTCCTAAAGCATTTCCACATTGCTCCCTTACCAGGTTCCTCCAGCAGTGGAAAAATTGTTATGTCGGAAATCAAACACGAATACCTTTCCCGACGCAAGAAACAGCGCTTGGAATAACAATAATAATAATAATAATAATAATACTTGCAAAATAATTTTGTTTAAAACAAAATTAGACAATCAGGGCCGATGATACAGTATAACAACCCTAAAGAAAAAATCTGATGTGTTACACTCACATGACTTTCTCTACTCTTGTATAAACTATTTTTACAAACGCTTTTTCTCCATCTACCTCATGTTAATCGAGATAAACATTTGCAGACTCTATCTTATTGCTAATTTTCTTGTAGATGTAAGGGGAATATATATTTACAAGGGCAATATAGAAATACAGTAGCCTTTAAGCATATACATATCTCTTAATAACTGGTTGCTAAGTGCAGCACCATTCCCTTTGCCACAGATTAATATTCTTTGCATATCCAAGACAAAAAAATGAATAACGAATTCCATTTGAGAAAATAAGTATTGAAAAATTTAAGGAAATAACAAGCAATATCTCGAAAATGGTTCAACTCAACAAAAAAAATATATATGACATAAATTGTGTATTTTAACGCGATCCACATTTTTTGTATAGTAAAATTTTGTCTATCTCTTATGGTTTACCAGTTATGCAAAAGTTGTTCACAATGAAGAATACTTTTGGAGATATTCCCAGAAAATTCAAGATATACATTTTATTTGTCATGAAAATATCTTAAACATATGATATTTTAATTAAAATCGTTAGAGTCATTTTTGAGAAAATTAAAATATTCGAAAAATGTTCCATGTAAAGGGTAATCTGGGATGGGGGGATTTTCTTGAAAACCTTCGTGTCGCGACTCTGGAAGATACTGAACCTAAATACCAAGTTTGGTGTTTATCCGACTGTTCGTTTCTGAGTTATGCTGTTCACAGAGAGACACACAGACAGACAGACACACAGACACACACACGGACATGTTTCCAAAAATGCTTTTTTTGGATTCAGGGGATCTCAAAACATGTATTACCGGTGAAATCTCGGTATCGAATTTTTGAGTGGAATACAGTACTTCCCCTACTTACTATACGTAGTAGAGAAAGTAAAAATATGATGTGATACATTCATATGAATTTCTCTACCCTTTATCTTTATTAGTGGGTATATTCTTACTAAAGCCTATTTCTATCTACTATAGTTAATCCAAGTAAACCTTTGCAAAAATAATTAAATTACACATTTCGTTATAAATACAAAGGGAACAGCGATAGTGAAATGTTTAACTGGAGCTGTACACTGACCTTAAAATTCCATACTGTTTCCATGCAATTGCGAGAAACAACTGAAAATCAATGGGACTTTTAAAACTATTGAACATTGAATCTTTAGTAACGGATATCTCAGAAAAAACTTTTTAAAATAAATTGTAGCCTTAAAGAGATCTACGTATTTTGTGTAGTACATTTCCGTCCATCTTACGTTTACGAGCTATACAAACTTACACAAAATCCCTTCCGTATGAGGAGGGCTTTCTGGGCTATCCCCAGAAAATTCAAGATATACAATTTATTTTTCACGTAAATATATTTCATATATGCTATTTTAAGCAAAATCGTTGGAGTCATTGTTTAGAAAATGCAAAATGTCCGAAAATGTTTCATGTAAAGTGTAGTCCGGGTGGGGAGATTTTCTTGAAATTTCTCATGTCGCATCCTTAGAAGTGTTAAACTCAAATACCAAATTTAGTATTTATCCGACTTATGCTGTTCACAGACACGTTTACGGAAACGCTGTATCTGGATTCAGGGCGCCTCAAAACATACATTTCAGGTGAAATCTCGGTATCCAATTTTTGGATGGAATGCAATAGTTCCTCTACTTACTATACGTAGTAGAGAAAGTAAACATACTGAAAAATTGAGAAAAATGGAAAATGAACTTAAAAGGAATGGATAAACCAGCATTCCAATTCAAATATTAGGCTACAGAAATATAGGAAGATCTGAAAATCGAAGGAAAGAAACATGAGAACGGAACAGATCTGTCCTAAACCATGAATATGTGATTATGTTTTTCTTCGGGACAGAATTACTGGGTTCAGGAAAGCAAAGTTTGGCTAGCTCGTTTTACCAACATCTCTCTGAATTCTGGAGAAAATTTATAGAATTTAAGCATTACAACATTGAAGGTTTCCTAGGAAATTTGCATTCCATTGTGTTTAATGGGCGTCTAGGAGAGCATTGTATGGAAAGCGGAAGATCGGTGGTTCGAGTTCCGGTCGTGGAACTGAAGTTTTGAAGTCTGATTCAGCTTTTCAACTCTCCAACAGTAAAAACATCGGTGATTTCCAGGTTTGGAAGCTTTCTTTCATGTGTCATTAGCTTTATTGTTATGTTTATAGATACCAGTGCAGGCTTCAATGCAATTGTTCATATACTAGCTTCCTATAAAACTAAAACTACTTAATGTAGAAAACACTATTTTCGAAAAAAGTGCTATCAACTGCTAGGTTCATTTATTGTATTTGTGTATTTGTAATTTTTTAAATTTCAGGCATCTCTAGCATACCTACAGCATGTTTAGTATACAGGTTGATTTATGGTCGTTATTTCTAAATATTGAAGCGTTAGTTATCCCTGATGTACTTATATTTTAGCTACGGCCCTTACATGTATTTGTAAAATAGGCTCTTATTCTTGGAAAAGTAATAAATATTAACTGCTTATGCGCTCATGGAACTGAAATAATTTAAACCACTGAAAAGCAAATATATTATAGCAATGCTGTCTATTTCATATTGCGAAGCACCATAGTCTTTAGCTTATATGGTTTAAAGTTATAGAACCTTGACGTGGATTATGTTAACTTGTGATGATATATTTCGAACACCTATCCGCTTGTAGGCCACATTTTTATGTACTATTTAGAAAAGTTGAAAAAGATTTAAATTCATGCTTCAAAAACCTGATGTGACACATTCACCCGACTTTCTCTACCTTAAATCGTTTATTAGTGGGTATACAAATTATACTTACACAAGCTTTTATATCTACTACTTTTTAATTCAAATAAACCTTTGCAGAAATACATTGCACATTTCGTTATACATACAAAAAGAACAGCGATAGTCAGATGTTTAAGAACTGCACGCTCTACGTTGCCTTAAAATTCCATGCTGTTTCCATGCAATCACAAGAAACAGCTGCATGATGAAAGGATTTCAAGAGAATGACCAAGAAATGAATAACTTGAACTTTCAATAACGCTATCTCAGAAACTGTTTACACCACAACAAATCTTTAAATTGTGTGTTTTAAAGAGAACTATATTTTTGTGTGTAGTACGTCTTCATCTGTTGCTTAACGCTTATCAACTATACAAGACTATACAAAATTTCTCCCGAATTAAGTGGAGCTCACAGGCTATTCCCTGAAAATTCGGATATACCTTTTATTTTTCATGTGAGTATCTTATGCTATCTTAATCAAAATCATTAGCCATTTTTATAAAATAAAAAGTTTCGAAAACTATTCAATGTAAAGTGTAGTTGCCTTGGGAGGATTTTCTTGAAAATCTTCCCGTCAAATCTCTCAAATCTACTGAACTTAAATACCAAGTATGGTGTTGATCCGACTTTTCGTTTTTGGGTTATGCTGTTCAAAGATCACATACACATACACTCCCGGACCTTTTGTTCAAAATGCTTTTTTTTTGGTGAAATCTCAATATCGAATTTTTGGGTGGAATGCAATACTTTCTCCACTTACTACACGTAGTAGAGAAAGTTAAAATGTCCAAAATTTACCTACATTCATGTTTTGAGACCCCTGAATAAAAAAGCGTTTTTAGAAAAAGTCCGTGAGTGTGTGTGTGTGTGTTTGTCTGTGTGTCTGTGGACAGCATAACTCAAAAAAGAAAAGTCGTAAATACCATACTTGGTGTTTAGAATCAGTAGTTTTGAAATATGCGACAACAAGATATAAATATCATATAAATGTCATATATTTAAGATGTTTTCATCACAAATAAAATGTATATTTGATTTTTCTAGGAATGTCCCCAAAAGTCCTCTTCCTTCTGAATGGCTTTTGAATAACTGGTAAACCGTAAGAGATAGACAAAATTTTTCTACACAAAAATTTAGATCTCGTTAAAAGGCAATTTGTGTCATATACTTTTTTTTGGAGTGAACCATTTCCGATATATTCCTTGTTATTGGTTTGCACTTTTCAATACTTATACTTTTTCTCAAATGGGAATTCGTTATTTGTTTTTTTTATGTCGTGGACATGCTCCACAAAGAAACCAGTTCTTAAATTTCCTTATAGGTACAAAGGGAATATGGTAGGCTTTAAGCGATAGTCAAATCTTTTAAGAGCTGGTTGCTATGTGGAGCATTCCATTCTCTTTGCATGTCCAGGACATAATAAACGAATAACTAATTCCCTCCCATATGAGAAAAAAGTATAAGTATAGAAAAATTTAAACAAATAACAAGGAATATCTCGGAATATGGTTCACTGACAGAAGAATTGTTTATGACTTAAAGTGTGTGCTTCAACGAAATATACATTTTTTGTGTAGTAAATTTTGTCTATCTCTTACGGTTTACGAGTTATGGGAAAGTCATTCAGAATGTGAAGGACTTTTTGGGACAATCCCAGAAAATTGAAGATATACATTTTATTTGCCATAAAAATATCCTAAATAGATCATAATTTAATCAAAATCGTTACAGCCATTGTTGAAAAAATAAAAATTTTCAAAAAATGTTCCATTTAAAGGGAAGTCTGGTGAGGGGGGATTTTCTTGAAAATCTTCGTGTCGACTCCTTGGAAGATGCAAGTACCAAGTTTGGTATTTATCCGACGTTTCGTTTTTAAGTTATGCTGTACATTCACAGACTGACAGACACACGGACACATTTCAAAAATGCTTTATTTGGATTCAGGGGGTCTCAAAACATGTATTTCCGGTGAAATCTCGGTATCGAATTTTTGGGTGGAATGCAATACTTCCTCTACTTACTATACGTAGTAGAGAAAGTAATAAGCTCTTGTAAGAACATTTTGTGGAATTTTGAGCAGAAGAAGAAGAGTACAACACACAATACCTCTTTCTTCTTTCTTTCTTTCTTTTTTGGGAGACGTATCTATTTGAATGCACATAGACGTCTTGTCAAAGTTGTGTATGTTTTTGTTTGTTATCTCTATAAATTTGAATAAGAATACAAAACACCATGGTAGCAATTTTCTGCTTGATGATTTTCTGAGGCTTAAAGCGCGGTGGAACACAATTACCACAAACAACGCCCCAACGCCGATAGCGCTAACAGATTTTCATACTTAATTCAATTCCTTTCTCTCTTGGATGGTTTCAGCCAAAGGTAGTCCCTGCATTAGAAACAATACCCTTCTTGACGATTAACATACATTAGCATAGAAGTCTTAATTGTTTTAGCACTTCGACGAGCTTCTTTTATAACAAAGGATCACCAGCATCTTATCTAAGAACAATAGCTGTTTAATTGCCTTTTCAGGTTTAATTTCGATCCTTAGTAAGAAATATTCACTTTCAGGCTATTCCATTCCATCCGAAATACAGGGGATGTTTGTCAGCTCATTTTCAACAAAAAATGAAACTTTTTTCATCTTGGATAAGTGCTTTTATTTTATCTACCAGGTACTATCTTTCACAAAAGTAAATCAACTCAAATGCCATCTCCGCGAAGGCTCACCTCTCAAGCGTTCTCGCATGAATGAGATTTGTCATATGGTTTCCTTGCTGTGCAAGGCGGTAGCCATCAGCTCAACTCGCAGGTTTGGAAATCAATATTTCAGCAATCATTCTAAACTAACGAGCAAATATTGCAAACACAACTTCAGTACATCTGTGGAAAGTATGTGGTTGTTGTGTTTAAATTAAGTAGTAGACCAGAGGTAAAAACGATTCCAGTGTTGGGTGCTTTGTTACATACGTATGCTAAACACCACCACGTTGCTATGTTTATAATAGCTGAACCCGTTAAAGCTGAATTAACGTGGGAAACGTGGATCGAGTACCGTGTGACGTACAGTTTTTACTTTCTCTACTACGTATAGTAAGCATGGGAAGTATTGTATTCCACCTAAAAATTCGGCACCGAGATTTCACTAAAAATATATGTTTTGAGACCCCCTGAATCAAAAAAAAAGCATTTTTGGAAACATGTCCGTGTGTGTGTGTCTGTGAACAGCTTAACTCAGAAACGAACAATCGGATAAACACCAAACTTGGTTTTTAGGTTCAGTATCTTCCAGAGATGCGCCACGAAGGTATTCAAGAAAATCCCCCCACCCAGATTACCCTTTACATGGAACATTTTTGGAAAAGTTTAATTTTCTCCAAAATGGCTCTAAAGATTTTGATTAAAATATCATATGTTTAAGATATTTTCATGACAAAATGTATATCTTGAATTTTCACGGAATGTCTCCAAAAGTATTCTTCATTGTGAACGACATTTGAATAACTGGTAAACCATAAGATATAGACAAAAGTTTACTACAAAAAAAATATAGATCGCGTTAAAATACACAGTTTATGTCATATACTTTTTTTTGTTAAGTGAAACATTTTCGAGATATTACTTGTCATTCCCTTAAATTTTTCAATACTTATTTTCTCAAATGGGAATTCGTCATTCATTTTTTTGTCTTGGATATGCAAAGAGTATTAATCTGTGTCAAAGAGAATGGTGCTGCACCTAGTAACCAGCTATTAACATATATGTCGATGCTTAAAGACTACTGTATTTCTATATTTCCCTTACAAATACAAAACAAGGGGAACATAGTGCGCCTTAAGTGATAGTCAAATATTTTTAGAACTGGTCGCTATGTGTAAAATGTAATTCTCTTTGCATGTCAAAAGATCGTTTCTGCAAATGTTTATTTCGATTAATATGAAATAGATGGAGAATAGGAGTTTGCAAAAATAGTTTGTACAAGAGTAGAGAAAGTATGTGAGTGTAACACATCAGATTTTTTTATAGGAAACTTCATTATTTGTGTATCCTGTACCAATTAATATAAAACTATACAAATTAATGGAACCTCTTTCTCATAATACACCTCCTTGAGAGCGGTAAATTGCATGGTCATTTCCATTTCGCATATCGTTGTAATTTAGCCTGCCATCTTACAAACGCTGCAATACGATTGGTACTTTATAACTAAATGCTATATAAATATTAGTTACAATTGCTGCAAACAAAACAGTGAATACTTCTACCTGAACTGTCAATCATTTCTCACGAAATTAATAGCATTTTGCTTTAAATATCCATATTCAAAGGCATCTCTCTTAATAAATCTCGAACGCATTACCATGTTAAACAATTTACTTTATTCATGCACTGTTAGTATTCACACTAGCTTACAATGGATGTAAGGAAGCATTATATCCTCATGTTGGAATGTCTCGACAAGCAAGGGAATTAAAATGTTCCAGGCGTAAGGAACGAAAATTTATATTTTAGCAGTTTTTAGTGAACTCAGCATAATTACAGTCGTTTATAGCTATTTATGCAGCATTACGACACAAATACCAGTGAGACAGTACGTTTTGCGCAGCTAAAAGTATAAAATGATGGCTACGAGGGGCGTCCAGTAAGTAAGTTTCCTATTTTATAAAAGCATTACACACAATGATCATGTTGAATTAATTCTATTTGTATTGTACAATCCTTCTGTTACTTTTATACATAGTCAACATGTTATCCCAGCATTTTTGGGGATGTGACACTAATTTTACCAATCCAGTGTTGTACCAAGTCGTTCTTGTGCTCGCAACCAGCTGTTCACTGATTTGACTTCATTATCAGTGTTAAAAGTGCTTACCTTTGAGTTGGAGGAACATGTGAAAATCACTTGGAGCAAGCTACGGTGAATACCCAGGCGGAGCTCAGAAGATTCAACTGGGAAGTTTTCTCGCATCCTCCATATTCACCAGATCTTTTCTCAAGTGACTTTCACATGTTCCCTGAATCAAAGGTCATTACGGAGGTAAGCACTTTAACACCGTGACGAAGATCAATCAGAAGTTAACAGCTAGTTACGAGCACAGAACCCGACTTCTGGGAATTGAATATTAATTGTAAAGAGGAATATGGATCGGAGAGACTGTGCAAGCAGTAGGCAGGAAATGGGCTTGGTTTTTCCCCATTATAGCCGAGTAAGGGCAGAAGACGCCTTCGTTCATGTACCGTTAAGTCTCCTGAAAAACAGGTGCGTAGAAACAAAGATCAGTGCTCTGATTGCCGCAGGCATACGAGTTCACATGGAAACTGAAAGTAGGCAATCAATAAGAAAGAAGGTAGAAATCACGTGATAGCGAAATGGGGGATAGAAAAGTTCGAAATGAAGAAACAAGGGTGTTTTGAAAATCATTGTTCATGATATTCCCTTGGAGGTCGTTCTAAAAACAAATACGAGTGCAGTTGAAAGCAAATTGACAGAAGAGTGTCGGCAGGTAGGAGCGGTAGCTTGAAGTGCAGCAGTGAATGCGGCGCTCAAAGAAATACGTGTTCGGCGAGGCTCCATTAGGTATCAGATATAAAAGGTGACGGAAGGTAAATGGGCAGAAAAGCGAACCAGTAGTATTATGCACCAAACCCTTGATCCAAGATCCATGCAAGAACCTGAGCTAGCATCGAACCCAGGACTATTCCTACAAATTCCATGCTGCCAAATCGGCGCACATCACCTTCTTGCCACATACCCTCTCACATGCTATGTGAGAATCGAAAGTAAATGAATTTAATACATTACATATCAAGCATTCAATAATAAAAGCCCAGTATTAATGGTCACAAAAATGCATTGTTGGATGACAGTTAATTAAGCAATGACATGTTAAACAGAACAAAAGGCAGTCGTAGATTGCTTGAATGTGAAGCAACCGTTTCCACCTAGCAACGTTGCCATTTTGTTTATTTCCAAGCACTATACGATGTTGCCATGTTCCCATTAACTCAATTTCTGGAAGTGTGTCTGTCTTGATTCTCCATTCCTGATAAAAGAATCTAGATGAATTAAACGCGTTTGTGGATTTTCCATTTCAGTAAATAAGATACGGAAGGCAAGGATGGAATCACCAAAACCAGTTTTGGATTCTATGGATAGCTACGGTATCAGCTAATCCTCATTTTGGATAATTTGCGCTCTCTTCATATGATATTACGTTTTATTCACGTCCATACATGACGGAGGATTGAATATAAAAATGTGGTGATTTACAAGCACCACTGATATTATAAGCTTAAAACAGATATTCCTAATTGGTATTATAGTTCAATAATATTAACTTCATAATCAAACCCTCCCCTTGGTGTAGCAGTAGAATGCTTTAAAAACTGAAGGTCAAAATGGAATTTTGTTTGCAATGAATCGGTAACTTTGTCTGTTCTTCAGGGTTTCCATCATAGCTCAATCTATTTATTTCCAGCACTCATAATCATTCAGTCACCTTATTAGACCTGAGTTGTTGCTAGGTATTCTTAATTATCAAAACAAAGAATCATTGGTATTATTATACCCAACACGATAATTGAGGGGGGGAAAGTCTCGTGCGCGTGTTTTGTAAATGAGACTCATAAATCATGACCTTACACCAACAAGGCAACACAAGTCATTTTTATAGCTGTTAATATTTAGGCTGACCTAAAATTTAAGGATCGTTTGAAACATAGTAAGGCACCTCTGTTAAGACAACTTCCTTTATCTTTTAAAAATTTTAAAGAAGACAGCCTTTCAGAGTGTGGTAGATTTAAAAAACTTAATTGAAGGCTATATTCTGGGTATGTAAATGAAATCAAAACAATTATCGGTGCTCCCTGTTTACAAAATGTTAATAACAAAGCTTTGTGCACTTTTCTTTCACAGAATCCAAAAACAATGTGGTACTTATATTAAAGCACTTTTGAGCGCTAAAATGTTGAAAAAATAAACTTCTTCAAATGTGACAAATTTTAAGAAGGACAGTGTATATTCTGAGTAGGTAACAAATATAACTTAATTATTGATACTGTCTTTTCTAATGTGAAAAATTTAGAGATAAATGTGGGATTTGAAACGTAAGAAAACATTTTTGGCTGTAACTGAAGTTATTTAAGAATAACTGTAAAAATTATTAAAAACGCAAGGGCTGTTTACAATATTCTTCCGTATGTGAAGAAGAAAAGCAAAACTAAACATGAACATAAATTAAGATTCCATAATATATAGGTACATAAGACAGGTAAGACACTAGGTGTTTGCACTAGATATTAACTTGCCTTCTATTTTAGAGCTTTGACTTGAGATGCAACTATATATGTCATCACTCGTTGAACTGTATGTTGGTTTTAATGTTGATTTTATTCCCATTTACGATGAAGCAGTCATTCTTGCAAGCTCTGCGTAGGGTGGGAAACGATTCTAGTTAAAAAAAAACACAACTCCCACTGCAATCGGAAACGAACCCATGACCTCAGGGTTAATAAGCCAGAACGCTGACAATTCAAACACAGACGCTCGCAAGCTTCGGTGATCTTATCTTAAATTTCATTTAAGGTGTTATGCCATAAATAACTATTACTTATGCTTCAATTTTTATCGAAACTCAGAAATAAGCACTGTGTTTCTTTCACGAGAATGTCTCTAAAGAATGTGTTGACATCAACAATTCTATCGGCGCTATCTGAGAAAGATTACGTCTCTACTGTCAACATATTAACAAGACCTAGGCCTCTTAGAAAACATACGCTCTTCTGCTTGTAATTCCAGTTGTTTTTGTTTGCTTTCTCGTCACAGATTTTACCAAATTTAGCAACTATTTCTCGGACTTGACTGTGTAGATTCTTCCTTTCTTACTGGGCATTGTAAATAACTTTATAAATCACTATAAGACATTTACACACTGCTGCAGTGAAACACGCTGGGATACTAACGTAGAGCGATGTTTTAATGCCGATAGCAGTTCTGTTTATGACAGCATCGTCACTGCCACGTAGTACTATCCCCTCTCACTCCTCCGGAGAACAGAAATCAACGTTTGCAAACGTTTTCTCGTCAGAAGCCTACAGTAATTCTAAAACCGGTTTTTGAAACTTTTCATTATATCCAAGTTTTATGGAAAGAAGAGAAAGGGAGGGAGTACGATGGAGGCAGGAAATAAAATACCTGGGAAGGAGATTCTAAAGGGAGAAAACGGAAGTTTAGAGAGGGAGAGAAAAATAAAGATGGAGGGCGGGAGTGGAGATGGAGGGAACGAGTGAAGTTTAAGACAGTGGGAAAGAAGAAGAGAAAGCGCTTTTTGGAGTAGAAGAGTAGATTTTGTGGGAAGGAGGTTTCGGGGAAGAAGCGAATTTAACCTCGAAACTCATATAGCTTTCATTGACTACAAAAAAAGCGTTGACCGTGCAAGTAAGAAAAACTATGGAGAATCATGATACTCCAAGCGGATATCGGAATCATTTAGTTGACGTACTAAAATGTATACATAAGGTTACAACAATCGGCGTAATGTTGGAAATGAACTATATAGTAAACGAACACATAAATCAAGCTGGAAGGCAGGGTTGTGGCTTGTCTTCTATTTTGTTTTCAATTTATAAAGACCACCTGATTAGAGAATGTAGTTTAAAATGGATGCAGGCAATTTTATTACACCAAATTTTATCCTTAAAATGATGCTATTTGCGGATAAGTAAAACCGAAGACGAGCTTCAAACACCAGTGCATATGTTACAGAAATTATGCGAGAATTATAATTTTAAAATTTCGACAAATAAAAAAAAACAAAGGCCTTCCAAGTAAATATGCTGTTAAAACAAAAATTGTAATTAATGCTACTACATTAGAGCAAATTCATAGGTTTTAAATACTTAGAAACATGTGTCAGCTGTAAATATGAAAATGATTTAAAAATGAATCACACAATTTCAACAAATATGCCGTGCAATAAGCAGAATTTTAAAAACTAAAACCATAAAACAAACAAACGAAATGTTACAAAATAGTGTCGTGAAACTTGAAGTTGACGAAAGCTGACAAAAATAAGATACAGGCTGCCAAGATGGGATTCCTGAGAAGGGTAAAGGGATATACCCTTTTGGACAAAATCTCAAATGAAAATATAAGTGAAGAGTTAGATATAAATTAATTGTCGAAAGAAAGAATTCCAAGAAAGGTGTTATACTACAAGCTAAAGGAAGAATATATCCGTGAAGAAGAACAAAAAAAAAAAGAAGAAGAACGATGGTCAGACACGTTTTGAAGCCAGAACAGCCAGTACTGCCTAATCTCTGGGGTGCAGAAGAAGATGATTTCGACACCAAAGTACATAGGAGGCCTATTGTACCTACTGAACCTGCGGGATGTAGTGGTGAAGCAAAGACACACAGGACAACCAGATTCAGGGAGGCAGGCTCGGAAGCAGGCGGGGTCTCTAACGTCTCCAGGTGTGAGATCCCGAAACCAGCGGGACCACCCACTCAAGCCTCCCTTCCCAAGGAGTGGTCTCGCTGAGGGTTCGTCATACACCGGATGTTAGGACATATAGTTATTTTCAGGATATTGCTTGTTATTCCCTTAAAGTTTCCAATACATATACTTTTTCTCAAATTCCTTATTCATTTTTTTTTTGTCCTGGTAATGCAGAGAGAATGGAATACTTCACATAGCAACCACCTCTTAAAATATTTGACTATCGCTTAAAGCCTAGCAATTCCCCTTGCATGTACAAGAAAATTAGCAATAAGATCTTGATATCTCGATTAACATGAAGCATATGGAGAATAAGCGTTTGTAAAAATAGTTTGTACAAGAGTAGAGAAAGTCATGTGAGTATAACACATCAGATTTTTTATTTTGTTTCCTTATTCCTCATCACAAAATAAACATATTTACTAACTATTTTCTAATGAGAAAACAACATACAAAATGTAAGGGTTCTTAGAGGGTTCTCTGCAATATGTCTTAGGCTTTACGAAATATTGTGTGCCACCGCCCTGGGTTTGAATTGTAACAGCCAATAGTAACAAACTATTTAAATTGTTCTAGAACATTCCTAGTGACGCATGACCGCTCAGGGTACAGCTGCAAGTTTTCACATAGCCCTGAGGAAGCTGATGTCATGGTAAAATCCATTGGGATTGTCATAGGAAGGGCTAACCCTTACGTTCCTGTTTCATGCAGCGAGGTACTAAATATGATAATGTATGAAGTAATTTAGAATATAAAGTTTCCTGAAATCACAAGGTTTGCAATAAATGTCCAAAATGTACCATAATTTATTGCACCTCTCATCGGTATACGTGACAGTACTTATAGTGTTATTCTTTCTGCTGCTTCGGTTACTTCACTTCCATTTCAGTTTCCTTTGATTTCATAATTTCCATCAGGTAATCTTTATGCAGATTAGATAAAGAGTAACTTTTAGATCAAAGAAATCTGCCAATACATATAACGTATAGGTTAACTGTAGAACAAATTGAAGTATGACGATTTGTATTGTGAACAGATAATGCGAGCGCCATGAGAAATTAATCAAGTGAAACGACATAATGAAAAATAAAACGTAATCAAACTAACTCAAGTTATTAAACATGCACAGATACAAAGGGTAATTGCCATGGTATTAAACTTGAAACCAAAGTTGGACATAATGCAGATTATCTCACTAAAGATATAAATTCGGCGGTGATCTCGACATAAACTTTTTGGGTTGAATACACACTTCCCCTACCACTGTACGTAACAGGGAAAGTAAAAACTGCAAATTTTACTCATGCAGCCTAATAATTATAAATCCAAAAGCACCAAATGACAGCTTTGAAAGAAAGTGCCCATCAACATGGAGACACTTTCATAGCTAAAACGACGCTTAAAATCCAGCATTCTGCGGTGAACAACGAAGATATTTACTGCACCATTTCCGCTTTTTATTTCTTTTGTGTATCGTACCGTTATAGCGCTAAATAGCGTAATTAATTATAACAGAATAGCGGTAGAAAAATTATTTGCAGCAAAGCTTCTCGTTATGTTATTTCCTACAACAATAATGGACTTCTTTTCTCTAATTTCAAATTAATTGCAGGTGCTCTCTCTAAGCCTTTGAAGTTAGTTGTAAATGCTTGGCTTTAGCCATTTAAAATGAAAATGCTTCTTTTACTTCAACAAATTACTCTGGCTTCATTTCTCTCCCCAAGATTGAGCATTCATTAATTGAAGTATTAAACACCTCATATTCAGCGAAAAACAAAAGTCAGGCACTCAAGTAGATGGCAGAAGAGCTGGCGTTAGATACCAAAGTGACTTTAATGTGAATAAGACATGTAAGTGGGTGGTTCCTATAAACATGTACAGAATTTTTTTTAAAAAAATGCTGTTTTTTCTCGCTCCATTTATTATTCGTGTTCACGTTTGTCTTAGTCTACCCTTAGTCGAAAGTTAACTGAACTTTTAAAATCTGCTGTTAAATAATTTTAAGTTGGCTAAAATTGCTAAAAAGCATTGCCCTGGAATGTTCCAATCATTATTTTATAATGTGTCTATACGGATGTTGTAGAGATCAAGAGTTTAACTTTATTTATGTTTTAAGTGGTAAACACGGTCTAAAAATGATATGTTACATTGCATGCCTTTCCCTAATTACGCTTCGACAAGAGAATATATCAGGCGATAACGTGTATGGCCCGCATATGGGATGTCGTGGATTTGATTCCGTGATCAGGCTTCCTGACACAGGGATTTTTTCGGGGGTTTCCCACGTCGCTGGGCGAATGCTGGGAAGGATCTTTACACTCATTCTCATTCTCATTTCACTCCACTTTTCATCTGCTCTGAGTAAACCTTCATCCCCCGGAATGAGGGCGGTCTCCAGGTCCTGGCCCCTCAGGGGTTAAGCCTAAGGGGGAGGGGAGCTAGCTGCACATCTGCCATCCGGAGAGTTTAAATCTGTAAGCGGTAGGGACCCTGCCCTCAGCCTGTCGTGCCTCTGGTCCGGCCGCACCTCACTTCTGCCCTATACGTATATAAAAGCTTATTCTTCTATCCACTTCTCGTTAATAGAATTAAATATTCATTATACACTTACACCTCTGGTTGTAGTGCAAGATAAATGCAGTACGCTAAAGCCATAGTCAATTTTTTTTAAAGTGAATCGCTGTGTAATGGCTTTAAAATGCCGTTCTTCTTTCTTTACGAAAAGAAAATTAATAGCACTTTGCAGTTGAAAACATTATAAAGCAATTAAAATTCCAGCTTTTAACAAAGACATCTCAGAAAAGGTTAATCTAACAAAACAATTATTTGACATCATTGTGTATTTTAACGAGATCTACATTTCTTCTGTATCTTATACTTCACTGGTTATACACTAGTAATTCAGAATTAAGGAGACTTCACAGACTATTCGCGAAAATTTCAGATATACATTTTATTTTGCACAAATTGTCTTAAAAATAGTGTATGGTATTCTTTAATAAATAGCCTTACCGTTTCTGAGAAAATAAACAATAACCGACATATTTCAATGCAAAGATAATTTTGGTGGGAGGGAGGATTTTCCTGAAAATCTTCGGGTCCATTCTTGGAAAACACTGAACTTAAAGACTAAGCTTAGTATTGAAACGACTTTGGTTTTTGATTATGATTTTGTTCTCTCTATCTGTCTCTCTCGCACACACACGCGCGCGCACACAACAACAACAACAACACACACACACACACACACAGATTCTGGTTTTTTATTTAGGGATTCTCGAAACGTCCATTTGCGGTGAAATCCAAATATCGTATTGTTGGGTCGAATGCTATACTTCTACTTATTATACGAGGAAGTAAAAGGTCTGAAGTGTTACATTCACAGAGGAGAAAATCATAACTCATATATTTTTATAACGTATCTTGTACACAATATTATATTCGCTTCATGTTAATCGAAATAACGTTTGCAGAAATGCTTTATTACACACTTTGTTTTTGGGAAAAGTTGGATACAATAGGTTGGAGCGAGAGTTACGTAGATCACTACAGAGCTGGATGGTTTATGCGGTTTCGTCTATGACCCGCATTCGGGAGGTCCCAGGATCAATCCCCGGCGATCGCCCACTTTGGACATGGGATTTTCGTGGTTCTCCCGGGTCGCCAGGCTTCACCTTCTACCACGACTCTCATTCCCTGTACACATAATCTTCCTTGTCATCTGTTTCAGGGATGTAAGACCAGGCGACGGTGTTTGGCGCGTAGCGGCTGGGCGGTGGCTTGCGCTCTGTAAAGGTTTCTTCGCTGGCGTCGCTGCGGTAACGTTCGGTTAGGTCTCTTTTCAGCGTGGGGCTCCGCTCCGGGGAACCCTGGAGGTTGGTGGCTTGTGGTCAGGGCCTGTGCGGTGCAGGATGCGTTCTATCTCGAAACCCGTCGATCCCTTCCAGGCTTGCGCCCGTCGGCATGCGGATCTAGTCGCCCTTCGGGTCTCTCCCCTCATCCTTCCCTCCCTGGAGTCACGTTGGAAACAAAAAGTTCCGACTGGCCTACTTGCGGTGCTTTACCCCTTTTCCGGGGTCCCCACCGTGATACGTACCTTTTACGTAGGTCACTATATGCTGGCATTGAAGTTCCATTCTCTGCATGACAGCATTAAAAATAAAAGAGTAGGGACCTAGGTGTTCAAAAGTATATAATAAAGTTTTGGAAAATTCACACCAATAGCATGAATATCTCGGAAATAGTTAATGACATAATATTAAAAATTGTCTTTGATAAAAACCGTTGGAAATTTTCTTAAGTAAGATTCTGTCTATCTCTTACAGAAAATTATATATAATTAATTTACAACGAAGAGGACACGCAGGACATTTGCAGAAAAATTAAGATTTACATTTTAATAGTCACGCAAGTGTCTTCAAATATGATAGTTTAAATAAAAATTCTTAAAGAGATTTTTTTTAGAAGATGAAAAATAATGAAGGTTTTTCTATATAAGATTTAGTTTAGGGTAGAAATTTTAATGAGTCTTCATGTAACATAACGGCAAGATACTGGACTTAAATACCAAGTTTAGTGTTCATAAAACATTTCGTAGCCACTACTCACGCGCACTAGCGCCTTTTTCTAAAACTCTCTCTTTTGGGTCCAGGGAACTTTATAACATATATTACGGTGAAATACTTTGTGTATGTGTTATACTTAATGATAAAGAAAGTAAGAATGTATCGGTTAGAAATGAACAAATTTTAAACTAATAAATCATCAATTTTCCATGTGATACTGTACATACATTAGCCACATGGTTAGTGAATACTTGATTTAAGTACATTTGAGTCCGAACGGCAGATGAGCCTAGTTAATAAAGGATGTATTGGTAGTTGTAAATGGGATGGTAAAAATATCTGATGCTTTTCATTCAAATTACTTTTTCTACTCACTCTTCTCTTCTCAATGTATTCTTGTAAAGGCTTATTCTTCTATCTACTTCTTGTTAATACAGATAAACGTTCATTATCTTATTCGTTGTAGGTATAAGAAAAATATGGTAGGCTAAAGCGATAGTCTAATGTTTTCAAGATGGTCCCTATGTGTTGGCTTTGAAATTCTGCTCTCTTTCCATGAACACGAAAAAGAAATAAAAAAATCGCTACTTTTGCCATTGATAAAGCTATAAAATATTTGAAAATTCAAATTAACAATAGGAATACCTCAGAAATTAACATAAAAAAATTGTATTTGACGTAAATTCTGTGCTTCGCGAGATACATTTTAGTTTCTCTACCATGTATCTATTACGTAGACAAGGCACTGCAATCTACCCAAAAATTTTATATAGAGATTTCATCGGAAATACACGCTTTGAGATCCCTGAATCCAAAAAGAGTTTTTTTATAAAAATGTCCGTTTGTATGTCCGTGTGTCTGTAGAGAGCACAACTTAAAAACTTCAGTATTTTGCAAAGCTACGATACAAAAGTTTTCAACAAAATCTCCCACCCCAACTGCCCTTTACATGGAACATTTCTAAATATTTTGATTTTCTCAAAAATGGCTCAAGCGATTTCGATTAAAATACCATATATTAAAGATATTTACATGAGAAATGAAATGTATATGTTGAATTTTCTTGGAAAAGCCTGTGAAGTCCTCTTCATTCAGAAGGAATTTTGTATAATCTCATAACAATGTAACATTATTAATAAACATTCGCGACAAAAACCTCTAACTCTTCTACAAATGCCAGAATAGTAAACACCGGTTTTGATCCTTTAAGATCTTCACATTTACCTTTTACGATTTTTCTTAATTGCAATTATTTTTTTTATTTTCTGTAAACTGATCTGGTAAGTGATAGAGGAAAACGTACCACAAAAAATGTTGATCTCTTTAAAATGCACATAATTCATTTGTGAGGTATTCCGTATTAATGATTACAATTTTTCATTTCTTGATCATTCTCTTTTTCAGCTGTTTCTCGCGATTGCGTGGAAGCTGTAGAGAATTTTAAGGCTTAAAGCGTCCGGTTCTTAAACACTTGATTCTCGCTGTTTGGTTGTATGTATAACGAAATGTGTAATATAGACATTTCTGCAAGGGTTTATTTGGATTAAAACAAGTACTAGAGATAGAAATAAGCTTTGGTAAGAATTTAGAGAAAGTCATGTGAATGTGTCACATTAGATGTATTTTTGTAAGACACTTTACAATTTACCAATTAAACAAAAGTGTTTCAGAATAAAGAGGACTTCAGAGCCTATTCCTAGAAAATTCAGGTAATAGGTTTTATTTGTCATCAATATAACTTAAACATATGGTATTTTAATCAAAATCATTAGAGCCACTTTTGGCAAAATATAAAATAACAAAACATTCCCATATTGTGCTGTTATGTGTTCTTTTTATGTTTTGTATCTGTATTATACATCCAGCCAGTCACTTTACGTTGCTTGTCCCCTTTGCTTAACGCTCTCTTTGGTGCTCTTTTTTTTTTCCTCTGTGGGTTGCTGACGTGGCATGTGCTTTGGCCGTACGCGCTGAGTGGTGGATTTCTGTCCGCATTGCAGGGATAGCTCTCTGCCCGGTAACTACTGATGCGGATTGTGGAAGTTTTTGTAATGAATTTTTAAGGAACGTCTTTGTGATTTTCGGTGGATCGACCTTATGTAAAGGTAGGCTTTATTATCAGTTTTATGTCCTGGTAATGGTGAGTGAATTTTGGGGCGGAAAACGTTATGTGTGTTTGAAAATAAGAGTTCGTAAAGTGACTGGCTCTTGGAGTTGTTCATAGGTTTAGTGTGTTTTGTTTCTTTTCCAGTTGAGTTATATTTTCAGTACGTGATTTTCAGTGTATAGTTAGTTTAAAATTTGTGATAAGAGCTTTACACAGTTGTGCAATTTGAAAATGCATATTTTGATTCATGAAGGTAAAAAGCATCAGTAGTGTGAAATTTGTGAGAAAAGCTTTTGGCATTTGTCGTCTGAAATTGCATAGTTTGATAAAAGGAGGGCAAGAAGCAATATAAGTAGAAATTTGTGAGTAGAGCTTTACATATTTTGGGCACTTTGAAAATGCATAGTTAATTCAAAATTACAGATATTCTGTTGTGTAAATTATGAGAGCAGTAATTGCAGTTAAAACCCAGTTATGCTGAACCCATTTATGCTGAACTTTGTAACTGAAAACGGTTGGGTTGTAAAGCTATCTACATCTAGCTTAGCTGGACTTTGAAGCTCTCGGTTTCCTGAATTTCATTAAAGTCTGTTTCGGTCTTGTTCAACATTCTTAGCTAGTCTTTGACTAGCTAAACATAATTAAATTTTTTGGTCTGATGTTTATAGTGGCCTTGTTTTATAAACTTTCTAAATTGATTTGGTTTGTTGAATTTTTGGATTTACTTAATTTTGCTGTATTTAAAACTTGCCTTTACTGCTCTGCTCAATTGGTTTTGGTTGCTTTACTCTTTAAGCCATTTTTGTTTTACAGTTATTCTTTTATGGTTGCTTTACGGTTCTGGTTATTAATGTTTGTTTATTATTATCATTAAAGTACCCAAAAACAAACTTATCAATAGTAGTATATTTTTGAGAGTTCTGGTTTCCTTTTGTTTTCCCCTACGGCACTCGTTAGGGCTTCCCTTTTCGTTTGGCCGGGGTTCCCTAACTCAGTCAAACAACGGAACCATTGCAATATAAAGGGTAATTTGGGATGGGGAGATTTTCTTTGAAATTTTCGTGTTGCATCCTTGTAAGGTCCTGAACTTAAATACCAAGTTTCGTATTAATCGACTTATCGTTTTTGCGTTATGCTGTTCACAAACACACACACACATACACATACAAACACACAATTACGTTTTCTAAAAGCGCTTATTTTATGGATTATGGATGCCACAATACATGCACTTCCGGCGAAATCTCTTTATCGAACTTTTGGGTGGAATAAGCTTCATATAAATTTTATCCACGAGGTTTACCTTATGTGGTTACGAAATCAGATCTAATGTTAATTAGACAGGTACATATCTGGCTAATGTTTCTCATTCCAGCTTTATTTTAACTTCCTGTTATGTGAATGAGAATGTGGACATCTTTATCGCCTTTTATAACTCGTATCGCTTCCCATGACGACGCGTTGCATTTCCCTATAAAACCAGTTTCTTGCAGACCCAGCAAATTCTTCCATCAGGGCGTCTGTTGCATTACTTAGTATTATTAGACCGTTGGAAAAGAGTTATTAGTTAACGAAATTCTGTATCATAAATAGTATTGTCATACGAATATGGTTTACTTTAGCCTTCCTGTTTTCTCTTTTTATTATATCGTGGTTATGGTTTTTGTAGACAAATTTTATGCTTTACATCAAAATTGGAGAGTGGAACGATAATTTACCTCCATAAATAAACAATAACCTATTACAGAGTAATTTAATGTTTCAAAAACTCTATATACATGCATATAATACAACAAAACCACAAAGTCTAATAAAACCAACTGTGATTACTCTTACTTATGGACTAAACAGATTAAACTCACATGTTATGGAATGCTCCCCCTCTATATTTATAAGGTTGCCAAAATATAAAAGGTATAAAAGAAAAATTGTTGAAGACAAATTTACATTTATAGCACTCTATATGTGTATCATTTTGTCAGTACAAAATTTGTTTATATTATAACATTATTAAATTGCTATTTGAAATTGTTGCACGGTGCTCTGTATTCTATCTCTCTCTCTTAGTGTTAATGTATACTATATAAGAATTGGTTGTTTATTTTTTATGTGATAGAGTTTATATGTTATTAGCAGGTGGATGGGTTTTAGTAAATAAACAGAGCAGTTGCCGCACGGAGTATAGGTGACGTCAGGTACTGTGTCGCACCAAACCTTGATGCGTTCCTAACTTGATGACTTGCTTACTAAAACCACTCTCCCTAGTGGTCAGTTATTATTACAATGTTGTATATCTAATTTAGATAGGGTTGCTCACCATCATATCATTTGTAGTGTTTCCAGTTTATGAGACCTGGCTCAGGGAACCTCGTAAGAAGGTGTTTTAATTAATAATTGAACTCCTATAGGTTGTTAGTGGCCTAAAGGTTTTTAAATAACGAACATTTACCATGTCTTCATCACTATTTAAGTCAGAATTATACATTATACTGATTTTGACAGTACTATTCTGCAAACATACACCAACAACTCAAACGGCTTCCACTAATAAAATTATTATTGTTGTGCACTGCCTCATGAAATTGAGCCTAATAAAATTATCTAATTTATTTCTCTTGTTCTTTTATGAAAACGTTTACTGGTATTATTAGTAAAAGACACTATTATCATTAAGTAATACACTCATAATATTATTAATAATAGATTTTGAAACATAATGGTAATACTATTAGCTAATATCATTTTATTTTGCTATAATTTAGTGTAAAGCTTTATAAAACAGGTCCCTGGTATAACCAATTAGTAATAATTCACAAGCCTGTATATTCAAGCTTCATTGTGCACTTCAACTCTCTTAAAAGTGTGTCTCTGAGAGATTTGCGACTCATACATACTGGGTGGAAGGGAAATTATTACATTCCTTACAATATGTGCTTCATAGAAGGATTAAAAACAAAAAAGTGTACTAGCAGTTTGTTCTTTGATCAGCCGTATTCGAAAAAATAGGTCTTTCTTTCTACAAATTACATGCTTAATTCAACAAAAATGTAGGAAGATAATAGTTCGTTGCTTTTAAGATGAGTAGGGTAACCTATTTTGACATATTTTGGTAGTAATTAATCACTTAAAAGCATATTTCGAGCCCTTGCAGACGTAATGTGGCTGCAAAAACTCGACAACAGTGCAAACAGATCGAGGTAGGTCATGGGATGTGAACTGCCTCCAGGCGTAAACAAAACATAAACTTCCCAACTCCCCTCCTTTATCCGAAGGGTAACTAGCTGTTTGTCTTTTACATGTCCCTTATAAACAGGACGAAAGAATGAGGTAATGTTTTGGCGAAAAAACAAGTACAACTGGCAAGCTATTGGCCTACACTAGAGCATGTAAAATGGAAGGATTGCTCTCAGCGTCCAATAGGCAAAGCACGTTTCACAGAACATCAATTACTGACATCTAAACTTTGAGAGGACGTATTTATTTGGCTGCGGAGGAAATGCGCAACACTGAAGGTGTCAGTGTAATACATAATTAGTTTAGAGTATGCAAAGATTGAAGGTATGCAAATGATGGACATTTTGAACAATACCTGTGAAGCGGGTGAATCATTTGGTTTTTATTTATTCTTCTGCTGCCATGTTAAGAGTGCCATTTAGCAGACTTTATAAAGGCCTAACGGTGTAGTTGTTTTGTGTTTGCAGGTCAGGAAAATGGTTTGGTAGATTGAATTGCATCATTATCAATTGTAAAAATGTATTTAAGATTAGTGTTAAAGAGCTGATAAAAATATCCGTAGACTGTAAGTTTAGGTTGCAAAATGCAACTATTAGGAGGTGGCAGACACGGAAAGTTCGTTTGTTTACGCTATTGAGACACACGACACTGTAAGCGAAAGAGAAACCTGTGTACAGGTTCCTCTAATTGTTTTGACAGTGAAGAGTCACATTTCCGCTCTTGTGAGTCAACAACACCTGCAATGTATACAGAATGTTTGTTTTATGTTCTCAAAAAAACTAAAATATATCTGCAGGAAATGTTCGCAGAAAAACATGGAAGTTGCAAAATGTGTTCCAAGTAATGAGATCTGTAACTCTTTAAATTAATGAATAACTTCCCTTCCACCCAGGAGGTCTCTATTTAGTTAAGGATTTTATAACGCATAGTAGTGTTAATGCGCTCTTATATCCTAAGGTGAGATTAAATGTTCTATCCCGCCGATGTAAAATTTGCAAACTTAATGACCCACTACTTCGTAAACTATTTAATGTATGAGGCTGAAATTGTTAAACGATGTAGATGGGTGCCTTCTGAGTTCAGTGACCTACTCTGATACTCTAATGCAATTTATTAAGGAAGTTATGATTTTTGGTTAATTACACGTTTTTTACTTTCTCTACTACGTATAGTAAGTAGGGGAAGTATTGTATTCCACTCAAAAATTCGATACCGAGATTTCACCGGAAATATATGTTTTGAGACGCCCTGAATCCAAAAAAAACATTTTTGGAAACATGTCCGTGTATGTGTCTGTGTGTGTGTGTCTGTCTGTGTGTCGGTGAACAACATTACTCAGAAACGAACAGTCGGATAAACACCAAATTTGGTATTTAGGTTCAGTATCTTCCAGAGATGCGACAAGAAGGTTTTCAAGAAAATTCCCCCACCCCAGATTACCTTTTACATGGAACATTTTCGAAAAATTTTATGTAGGGAAAGTCATGTGAGTGTAACACATCAGATTTTTTATTAAAATTTCTTATCAACTTTTTATAAAATAACTACCGACTTATTGAAACATCTATTTTGTGAGTGTAACACATCAGATTTTTTATTAAAATTTCTTATCAACTTTTTATAAAATAACTACCGACTTATTGAAACAAAATAGATGAGTAATACAAGTGAGGTATTCTTTTTCTCATATCAAAATTTCATTTATCTTCTGTTGTTTATGAGAAAACGATCATTTATATCAGAAAATGTCATTCAGAGAATGAAACCGTTCAAAGCAGAAATAGAGAAAAAATCTCGTATAGTATATCTTTATAGGTACAAACGTAATACATACATACATGTTTTTTGCAAAGAAACACTCACATTGCTTGTACACATTGATCCTGCTGTATTTAAAAGTGATACTAATTTGTAAGCAAAGCTTCCCTTATAAGCTGAGCCAAAATTTATCTCTCTTCTCCAAAGTGTACAGGATTTATTATTTTACTGTGAAATGTTGCAGAATTTAGAGTACAAAATGACACACGGAGTACCATTTTAAATAGTATATTTAAAACTTAGGTATTGTGACTAAAACAATAAAATACATATAGAATGAAGTAGGGAATTCCAATTTACAATGTTAAAAACAAAACTTAAAGTATAATTTTTACTTTCTCTACCACGTACATAATAGGTAGAGAAGGTAGTGGATTCTATTCAAAAGTTCGATACCGAGATTTCATTGGAAGTACATTTTTTGAGGTCCCCTAAATACAAATAAAATATTTTTGGAAACATCCGTGTGTGTGTCCGTAAACAGCATGACTAAAAAATGTTGATAAATACCAAACTTGGTATTTAGGTTCAGTATCTTCTAAAGATGCGACAGAAAGATTTTCAAGAAAATCGCCCTGCCCCAGGCTACCTTTTAGATGGAAGATTTTTCGATATTTAAATTTTAATTAAGATGTATAACTTGAATTTTCTGGAAATAGCCTCAAGTCCATTTCATTTGGAAGAAATTGTATATAATCTTGTGTAACTGCAGAGATTAAGCGATAGACGAAAACGTACTACACAACAAAATAAAGATCTCTTTAAAGCACACAATTTATTTCAAACAAGTTTGTTTTTTGTTTTGTTTTTTGTGACATAACCCATTTTTGAGATATCCCTTATTAAAGGCTCGAATTATTCATTACTTGGCCATTCTCCTCAAAGTCCTGTCAACATTCGGTTGTTTCTCACGATTGCATGAAAACAGTGTGGAAGATTAAGGCCAGCGTATAGGGACTAGTTCTTAAAACATTTGAGTATCTGCAAAGACGTATTTAGATTAAAGTGTAGACGGAAAAATAAGCTTTAGTAGGAATAACTTGTATACCCACTAATAAACGATAGGGGTAAAGAAAGTAATGTAAATGAATTACATCACTTTTTTGTAGTTTTTGCCATTTAGTCTCTCTTTACAGGGGTTTCACGAGATGTCAGACATTTAAGAAACAGTATCATAGGCAAGCTTTCGGCAACCGTGGATAGCTACCACCTTCAGGGAGTTAGAGAAACCGACTGCAATTGTCCAGTAATTAAGAAAATCCAGGGGATAAAGAAAGAAACAAGGAAAAAATAATGAAACAGAAAAAATAAAAAATAAAAACTTTTAGTGGTATAACACACAGGACATAACTGATATAGGTTCCACCTTTAAATCGTGAAAGCAGAGACCACATTAAATATATTTTCTTTACAATATTGTCCTGTATTTTACACAACATATTAAATTAATGCAATGGCAAGCATTCTGTTTGGATCTTAGGGAGATACATACCCTTTAACTTTATTTTTAACTGCTTCAGACAGGCCACACTTATTGCCTTAATGCCAAAATTTCTGGTACGAATTAGGTACACTTAGACCACAGTGCAACGCTTCTGACCAGTTACAGCCAACATCAGCGAAGGTGGCTTCAAGTAAACAAAGCAAGAGATCAGTTCACCCCTCTCGAAGGATAAACTGATTATTAAATTATTTTGAATTATTAAATTATTTGGAAGTGAGTTTTCCAACTTCAAACAGCTCTTGAGCTCTGTAGGGACCAGGAGTGCCCCTCAGTCATAATGACGTGGGAGAGCGATTCAGCCACACATATGCTATTTACATAGACCACCAAAAACATCGGATGAATAATGAAAATCAGAGAGAGGTAATAATTTCAAAGCAAGGCTAAATATGGTATTCATTACTAATTAGTTTGAAATATGTTCTCAGGACATGAAACACATTAATGTTTTAAAATTGCATATGCTGTTTTCATTTGAAATGAGTACTAATTAACAAATGGAACAAGCAACCTCGATAAACCAGTTTTACACCATACAACCACAATCTAAGTATCAAAAGATATTAATAATTGTTTGGTTAGTTTCAGATTTCATAAATGATTTTGTAATGATAACAATACTTGAAATTTATAATGAATGTTAGTAGTTTTAAGACTTGCAACATCCTCCTGTCTTACCACTAACACCTTAAAGGGGGGGAAGTCAACTAAAGACGTGAGAAAGAACAAGGAAAGTATAGGTTGTGAAATATACGTATTTCCGCCTCATGGCAATTCCATATGAAACCAACATACATACCATTATAAAATTTACACAAATTTACTTTTCAGCATCTTGCTTAATATTCATGATCTTCGGTTGAGTCTTTATCTTTGAGTCGTTAACACAATAAAGGATAGGGATTAACATTCGCTACCCCTTTACGTGGATACTGTTTCACCTTTCACCACTGTTACGTTATCATAATGTCACTGACTTCTCATACAAATCCAAGATGGATACTTACTCCTACGTCACCCAAGATTGTCCCTGCATAAGTTAAATTGTCTATATACTCTGACCAATGCCACCAAATCCACTAACTTTAATCATAATAAACTCGCTACTTTTTTACTTTCTCTACTATGTATAGTAAGTAGGGGAAGTATTGTATTCCACCCTAAAATTCGATACCAAGATTTCACAGGAAATACATGGTTTGAGACACCCTGAATCCAAAAAAAAGGCATTTTTGGAAACATGTCTGTGTAGCACGATACAAATATGCTTCCATTACATCAAACGATGTGGAGTAAAATTCTCCTCTATGTATAAAGTGTTGACCCACAATAGATGCAGCCTTTTGAAAGAACACATTGAAGAGCGTTTTATTCTCTAAACGCAAGGGTTTCGTGAAGTTGAAATATTATGGGTATAGGGAGCGTGTGTGTGTGTGTGTCTGTGAACAGCATAACTCAGAAACGAACAGTCGGATAAACACCAAACTTAGTATTTAGGTTCAGTATCATCCAGAGATGCGACACGAAGGTCTTCAAGAAAATTCCCCCACCCCAGACTACCCTTTAGATGGAAAATGTTTCGAAAATTTTCATTTTCTCAAAAATGGCTCTAACGATTTTGATTAAAATATCATATGTTTAAGATATTTTCATGACAATGAAATGTATATCTCGATTTTTCTGGAAATGTTCCTCATTGTGAACGACTTTTGCATAACTGGTAAACCATAAGAGATAGACAAAATTGTACTACACAAAAAATGTAGATCGCGTTAAATACACAATTTATGTCGTATACATTTTTTTGTAGAGTGAAACATTTTCGAGATATTGCTTGTTATTCCCTTAAATTTTCCAATACTTATACTTTTTCTCAAATTCGTTATTCATTTTTTTATGTCCTGGACATGCAAAGAGATTGAAATCCGCCACATAGCAACCAACGCTTAAAAGATTTGACTATCGCTTATAACCTACCATATTCTCCTTGCATCTACAAGAAAATTAGCAATAAGGTTGACATCTCGATATCTCGATTAACATGAAGCATATGCAGAATAAACGTTTGTAAAAATAGTTTGTAAAAGAGTAGGGAAAGTCATGTGAGTGTAGCACATCAGATTATTTTTAAAACTGACCATCCAATGAAGGCTGGCCGAAGTACAGCGAATATTAACGTATTCCCACATACGAAGGTGAGGAACCTTGGCACGTAAGTACGTACTTGCCATCCCATTGAATAGGGTTTGGAACCTTAAAGTCCGAGGATTATATCTCAAAGGAATATTTTATATTAACCTGCGCGAGCTATGACGCTACACCTTGCAAATCTATATAACTCCGTGAAAATCTGACGTACATAACATGCATAAACATTTAAAATGGTGTTGTATAAATTTCAGCAATCATGAGCTGAGTACTGAACTCAAACTTCCAGCAATGATGAACTTAATTATACATTGTTAATGATAATAATCCTCCAAAATTAATTACAAATGCTCAAATTGACACATTAATGATAATTCTAGCGTTATACTGACAATAATCGTCCATTAAATTGAGCTCTGAATAAAATTACTAAAATTCCTGTAAAACATTCCTAAATAGCAACTGCCCCATTTAGCTCCATTACCGGGATGCTCGACGCAAAGGCTGGATTTGCCCAAATTATTATACCCCGTAAGCGTGAATGAAAATGGAAGGTTACCGTGCCTTTTCTGTTCCCATTTAACTGTCGCGGTGCCGGTGATGACTTAAAAATTCCGTTTAGACTGCGCAGGCCTCCGATGACTACTCCTTAACCAGACATTTGATCCTGGAGACACATTTCATAAAAAACGTTCTGGATACATCTTCTGCGAACTTGCGTTCGTGCGTCTAGGTGCCCAAATTGATTTAGCATTCTCTCCACACATTAAACGATGTATGGCTGTTCCTGTAACGCTATTTGCCTTAACACGTAACAGACCTTTGGTCACGTTAACTAAGTTTATGATGTAGGCTATTAAACCTTAGACGATGCAGAATGTATAATAAACACTGAAGGACTGCTATATGTGCTACTTCATTGCAACTGCTCACAGCAGACTGTATAATGAGTGCTTAAGAAAGCCTGTATAAAGACCACCAGGTCACTCGTATGCGTACTATTGTATAATTGTTGCTTCCTGAAAACGTCTCACAATTTCTTCACGACGGTGGTCGCTTGGGAACAAAACACAGCTTGTCCATGATGGTTGCTTCTCGAGCGCTTAGAAAATCCAGCTCTTCCAGGCATCGCGCACATCCTTTTCAGTTCCTTAGTGCGAGGATAAACCTGCTTTTCTTCTCAGCATACGCACCCATTTAATTGTCTGCTAACTAGGCCAAATGATTTCAAAATAAACGGCATTTAAAATAATACCTTCACAAATTTCATAACTCATCCTAAATCGGCTAAGAACCCATTGTTTCACACTTATAAACCTTTACAATGATTACAATTTCATTAAACTCCAGAAGCTAAACATGATCAAAAATACATAGGCCAAGGCAAATTACATTATGCAAAAGAACTGAAAGGTGTAGGGGAACTTACCTGATCACGCACCGCGCCGGACGACGTACGAGAACACACTTAATACTTGATTATTCAGACAAAGCTCCCCGAAAGCCGGAGCTCCCTTCCACTAACAAACGATAATTAGGTACGGCACGACCGACTCTCGGCGGCAAACCGGCCAACTAACAGTAGGAATATAGTGAACGGTACGCGGGAACGAAACAAAACATATGACGGGTTAAGAAAATCCGACATAAACTATGTTTTATGAATAGTCGTAATCAAATATATCACTGGTTAATTAACTATGTTTGTTTTCGCTGTAGTAATTGCTTAAGCCTCAGTTTCTGCAGCTACTTTGTTCCTTCAAAGAAAGACAATACGTTAGATTCAGCCAAATGCAGTATAATAAAACAGCACAAGGTGTAGGTGTTACCTTGCTCTCACGAATAGGTTAAACAGCAATGGTACAAATGTTGAAAATCTTATCCTTGGTATCGCATCCTTGGAAGATGCTGAACTTAAATACCAAGTTTGATATTCAACCGAATTTTCGTTTTACGCAAGGCAAGAGTGAAGAGGCCCTCCGAATACGTAGCAGGATATCATATATATCCGTAACCTTACTGGAGACCGTATACGGGGCGACAGTTAGGTCCACGATGACATATGAAGCAGAATTATGGAGGTGGGAACAAACTCGACTAAATGAACATTTTTGAAAAGCATTCTGTGGGTAGGGAAAGGAATAATGCGGGAATTTGGGGCACATAGTGAGACGATAGACTGCAAAATCACAACAGTTAAGTATAGGTTGCAAATCTCTAATTAGGGCTGTCTGCTACCGTGAACAATTGAGAGTGGGAGAAATTCCACTTGAGCACCAACATTAAAGAAAGGTTTCCTAGGGAGGAGCTACTTTTGGATGGTAAGTCAGGGAAATAGACGGAGTGCATGGAGAAAATTGAGTGCTACCTCATGATATTGACAGACAACAAACAATTTCGCAATACTCGAAGGTTTCGTTTAAAGTACAGTCTGGGCTAAAATCTGTTTAGGATGTGAAGCAACACATCAAATGGAGTACCAAATTCATTAGACATGGGCTCACGTGGCTTAGTCTTGGAGTTTGGAGGATGATAAAAGTTATGAATGAAAATGGGAGAAGGAAGAATCATGGGTGCATATTTTGGCAAGCTGTACGCGTACGGAGGAATGGAGAGAAATACATCTTCCGCGATCCTTTACCACCTGGAATGGAGAGTTAAGGGCATGCTACTGGCAGGCAGGAAAGACATGGAGGGGATAAGTAAATTTCTACTTAAGGCGAGACAGCTGAGATCCGAGAAGGCTGATAGCATGGAAGCGGGTGTGTAAGACGAGCTAAACGTTGGTGTTAGTTCCCTTTTCTTTTAATGTCTTCTTTTCACTTATTGTTAGTGTGCTGTGTTTGTTTATTCTCTTACTGTTCTTTGTTTATTATAATAGGACATAATAATGCTTTGTATCGTACGGCTTACCGTTGTTCTCTAGGTGATTTATATTTAAGACGCTATATTAAATAAGTTTTACTTTTTTTCGTGCAATGGGTTTCTTTTTAAGTGGATTTTTTTCTCGCTTCGTTCCATTTTTGCCGTTATCCCTGTGGTACCGCTCAGTTAGGTCTCTCCTCAATGTAGGGCTCCGCTCTGGGAGACCCTGGAGGTTAGTGGCTTGAGAGTAAGGACCGTGCGACATCGGATGCGTTCTATCTGGAAACGTTAGGGATCTCATCCATGCTTGTGCCCGTCGACATCCGGATCTGGTCACCCTTTGAGTCTCTCCCCTCCCAGGGGTCACGTTGGAAACACGATGGGCCGACTGGCCTGCGTGCGGTGCTCTACCCAGGTTCCGGGGGCCCTCCTTGATACGTACCTTTACCTTTATACAGACATCTCGCATAATGTGGTAGAAAATTCAAAACGCTCAGTAGCGTATTTGGGGTTTTGAAAAATTCATATATTGTTCACCTTTAATAATAATCTACCGAGTGTGAGAAAACAAGCAATAAATAGGAGATGAGGAAGGAGAAATTAAGACCAGTTTTGTTACCTTGCCTCTCCAACATTAGAAGTTGTGCAAGTAAACAAAAACAATGGACTGGTGATTACAGCTAAGGCGACTGGTATTCACTTGAGCTAAAAGTTTGAAGTTTGGGTTGAGTTCCTTTCAACATTCTGGTTAATACGACTACTTAGGAACACTAAGATTGACAGCAATGGTGTCCTGGGAAAGTGATTGATTAGTTGGCAATTCTTTCCATTACGACGACCCCCTGTTTGATTAATGGCCGAGGGTTTTGTTCGCTGCAGGCCGTTGAATATGCTTAGCAAAACAATGATTGGATGAAAAGCATTGATCTCCTTCCAACGGAGGCATCTCACCGACCTTTTTTCTTTTTCTTCGTTTCTATGCTGCAGCGCTCATCTTAAAAGTTTTCATGCAGGCTTTGGAGAAAAACTTATCTCCATTGTCCTGGTGCACAAATTCTGTTTTTTCTTGCTAGCAGAAAAATCCATCCATTTATCATGTAGTGCAGAGTCGAGAAATTGGAACGATTTTCCGTTTTCCAAACCTTTTTCGATCAACAAACGAACTGATCTGGCTTTAGAGAGATTAAAAGACAGACAAGCAGAAGACAATAGCTTGATTTATCTGATGTGCCATTTGCTATTAAGACTAGAATCTGAGTCCACATTACAGAAATTAGAGATTTCTTATGTAAGCAGGACTTGATGGATGAAAACCAGAAAGCTTTCCAAAATCCTAAGGTTCCAAAATGGTAAGTTTGAAGGAAGATTAAAAGCCAATGTCAAATCTGTTAGCTTCAGCACTGACGTATCTCAGAAACTTTAGACGATTTCCTTCCTAGTTTACCTTGATCTACCCTTACACAATAAATTTGTTTATTAACGAAGATAGGATTATTTTCTTGATTATAGCACCTTTTGATTAAAAATTTTATCAGTCATTCTTTTATAAAGCTAAACGAATATTATATTTGTTTTTACCATCCTAAAATTTAGTTTTGCTATTATCAATAGTTTCTAAGAAAACGAGACATTTATAGTAAAAAAATCTGGTGTGCTACATTCACATGACTTTCTCCGCTATCTAGCGTTTATACAAATTATTCTTAATAAAACTTATTTTCCTATCTTCTTCATTTTACTCGAGATACACAATTCCGGAAATAGCTGCATTACACACTTTGTTATAGATACAAAATGATTAGCGATAGTTAGATGTTTTAGAACTTGACGTTATACACTGACCTTAAAATTCTATACTCTTTCCAAAAAAACATAACTCAATGTAGAAAGAACTTTAAAGAATGGCCAAATATTGAATAACACGAACCTTTATTAACGGATATGTCGGAAATGCCTAATGTCAGAAAAAAAGGTTTTGGAAAGAAATTGCGTGTCTTAAAGAGATCTACATTTCTTGTGCAGTGCGTTTTCGTCTATCGCTTAACCTTTACAAGTTATACAAATCATACAAAATTCCTTTCGCATGAAGATGACTTCAAAGCCCATTCCCAGAAAATTTAAGATATACATTTTATTTGTCATGTAAAGATCTTTAATATATGGTATTTTAATCAAACTCCTTTGAGCCATGTTTTAGAAAATCAAAAATATAGAAAAATGTTACATGTAAAGGGTAGTTTGGGGTGGGACGATTTTCTTGAAAATATTTGTGCCGCATCTTTGGAAGGTACTGTACCTAAATTACAAGTTTGGTGTTTATGCGACTTTTTGTTTTAGAGTTCATAGACACACACACACACAAACACACACACACACACACACAACACACACAGGCGTTTTTTTAAAAATGCTTTATTTGGGTCCAAGAGACATCAAAACATGCATTTTTGGGTGAAATGCAATACAATCTCTACCTACTAAATACATGGCAGAGAAAGTAAAAAGATGTTCAAAGTAAAAATAGAAAAAGAGATTTTTCTATTAAAGAGATATATTTTCAAACAGATAAACAACACCATTTGGCATGCATTTCAACAAAATTTGAAATGCCTTTAGAACTCGTCTTCAAATTCGATAATTAACAGTTCATCTCCATGTTCAGCAATTTAGAGCTTTTTATGCGCATAGAGAGATAATTGGATGGATAATTGATACCTTACGACAGGTAACTCAGCTAAACAGCAGTTTCATTATAAGGCAGAATCCAACGTTTTATGAGGTTAGGGAACAAATGAGAACCCGACCTTGCGACCATTGTTGAAATATTATAACTACTCCATGGGAAAACGTTAAAGTGATTTCGATGCTTAGATTTTGATTTCTAAATAGAATTCCAAGCATTGTTGAGATGCCCCTCCAGAGAGAGGACGTTTCCTGCTATGCAAACAATGCTTCTCCAGATACGAACATACACACTTCCAAAAACGTTAAGACTCATAGATTCTAATAATAATAATAATAATAATAATAATAATAATACTAATCCCTACCGCTAGGGTACATCTAATTCCTTGTAAACGCCTATCCCAAGTATTCTGTAGCATTAAGAAATAGTGATGTAAATGAGTTCAAGGATATTTAGATGCTTCAACCTCTAAGGCTTTAGAAAAACTAAGAAAATGACAAAGGGGAAAGAATCATAGGTTCCTGACTTGTTCAACAATGACAAGATTTACTACATTATCCCTTTGGCAATCAGAAGAGTGCATTGCACATTTAAGCTCTACATATTATTCGTTTTATCTCCATTACCTCTCACTCAATATCATACATAATACCTAATACCACCAGTACGGTCCTGCGCACGGAATCATGCCGATTTAATGCGCAGTGGTTTATGTTGGTCTTATTCTTCTCCTACTTCACGGTTTTAGGCCGTTTAGCCTGTTCCGGCTCCAAAATCTTGTTGTTCCATCTCTTTTCTGGTCGTCCTGGGTTTCTGTATCCTTGGGGTCTGTAGTTATATGTTGCTCGGGGTATCCTATTTAATGACATTCTTTCTAAATGTTGTTTCCAATTAGTTCTACATTCTATTATTACTTTATTTAACTCTTCTATTTGTAACTTCCGCCTTATTTTATTGTTTGGTTTTTTATCCAGCCTTGTGTATACTGCTATAGGTCTGAGAAATTTCATTTCAGCTGTCTCTAAACTTCTTTTATTTTCTGCTGTCAATGTCAATGTTTCAGACCCATAGTTTACTGTGGGAATGGCCATTGCTTTATACAATTTTATTATTGAATTTTTTCTAATTTTATTTTTTAGCGTTCTCTTTATGGTTCCCGTTATGTATTTAGCTTTTTATTAATGTCTATTTCAGACCCATATGTTATTTCACATCACAGAAAGTTAAATATTGACACTTGTTCTACACTTTTATTTTCTATAATTATTCTACCGGACCAAGTGAGTACCTTTAAATGCCATAACTTTGGTTTTTTCAGTTGAAATTTCCATGCTGTATGTTTTTAATATTAAATTTAGTTTGTATGTCATCCTTTGAAGTTCCTCTTCACTTTTCGCTGTTAATATCTGGTCATCTGCAAAGACAATTGTCTTTACTGTTCTTGAGCTTAAATTAATCCCTCTTACTGCTTGTTGCTTCCATGATCTAAAATTGTCGTCAAAATATAGACTAAAAAGAGTGGTTGACATTGGGCAACCTTGTCTAACACGTTTTAGAATTATTATGGTTTCTCGATTATTTGTTGCAATTTTAGCTTTCACATCTAAATATCTATTTGCATTTATTAAGTGTATTGGTACTCCTTTATTTTCTAATATTTCCCATAATTTTTTCTGTATACCTTGCCAAGGTTTTCTTGTAATCTATAAAGAGAATACGTGTTTCTAAGTTGTACTCTCTACGTTTTTCGATTATTTGTTTAAGGGAGAAGACGTTATCTATACAACTTCTAACTTTCCTGAAGCCTGTTAATTCTTCTGTTAATAATACATCTGTTATTTTTGATAAGCTATTGTTTATCAGTTTTGTATAAATTTTATAGGCAGAGCTCAGCAATGTAATACCTCTATAATTTTCTGGTCTTGTTCTATAACCTTTTTTAAATATTGAAATGATTCTTCCTATTTTCCATTCTTCCGGAATTGTTGCTTGTATCCAACATTTTATGTTGGTAAGGTCATAATAAACAGCCTCTACCCCACAGCCCATACCCCTTACCTGGTTCTAGCACTTCACTTAATGTTTGTCTTACTCCCCCTTCTTCCTTCGTTCTTGAGCCTGAAACGGACCTGTGTTTAACTGGCAGACTTTTGACTTCAAACTAATACGAGACAGACTTGTCTAGGAGCTGGCCTGGACCATCGTTGCGAAGCATGCCTTCCAGCCACTCAGGTGCTATGTTTCTTTTGCTGCTCATTTATGTTTAACCGTTGTCCATGTGCTAATGCGTGCATGTTGGACTTGAATTCAAACTAATAAAGGAGATTATGCCAACATTAAGTAACGGAAAACACTATAAGAAACCAAAAGCGTCGGCGAGTTTCTGTGCACTCGACTGTACTTACAGACTACCGCAATAAAGAACTGTGACATGATCCTCCCAGCCTCAGGGTCTCAAGCATTGATATCGCGTTGGAAACAAAGTCACATCTGCGCGAGTTTCGATTTTCTGTCCATTTCGTTGCATAAAGCACCTTATCATTCAAAACAACCCGCGGCAGTATTTGAAAATGAGATAGGTCGTAATTCATTTCTATCATCTGTCGCGTATGGTTTGCGAGAGGAACATTACTTTACGTGTCAGTCAAGTTCCAGTTCTCAAGATTATTAGACTGGGTCCTAAGCCAATTAAAAACTTCTGATGCGTTATATTCACATGACTTACTCTTCTACTACCATATAGTAAAGCTTCTATAAATTATTTTTAGAAAATCTTATTACATCTACTTCATATCAGAAACAAAAAGAAAAACTCTGCAGAAACAATATCACTACATATTTCCTTGGAGGTATAAGGGTAATACAGAAAGCAGTACTGTTACTCGGATGTTACTATATTCTGACCTTCAAGTCCCATACTCTTTCCATCGCGAGAAACAAGTGTAAAGCGACAACACTTCAAAAAGTTACCCATTACAAATTTAAGTCAGTAATAACGAATATCTCGGAAATAGCTGATGCCACAAAATGTAATTGAAATAAATTGTGTGTTTGAAATACATCTATATTTTTTGTGCAGTACATTTTTTCTATTTCTTATGGTTTACCAATTATACAAAATTTCACCCCTCTGAAGAGGACTTCACAGGCTTCCGGAAAATTAAGTTGTGACTTTTATTTGTCATTTAAATATCTCAAATGTAATGATACTTTTATCAAAATCGTTTAGAACCGTTTTTGAGAAGATAAAAAATCCAAAATACTCTATGCACGGAATGGATTGGGGCGAGGGAATATTATATAAATCTTCCTGTCACAACCTTGGAAGATACTGAAGTGAAACACCAAGTGTGGTAGTTTCTTCTTTCCGTTTTTTTGAGTTATGCTGTTCACAGACGCACGAACACTTTCTCTAAATGCCTTTTTTTTTGGATTCAGGAGACGTTAAAACATGCATATGCAGTGTAACCTCAGTATCGAATTTTTGGGTAGAATGCAATACTTCCTTTGCTTAACTATTAAAAAGGTACCCTTCATTGAGATTCTGGAGTCACTTTACTGCTCGTGAACGCTAGATATTTGATCTCATTTTGCACTTCACTATCACAAATAATTCAATCCGCGTTTGTCCGTACAACTGGTATTCGATCTCAATATCTATTCGAACGAAGCTCGTTGTGAACTCCCTCGGTTATCAGTAATCGAAGGGAGATACGTTCTCGCAACACTGTTCATGCTGAAATGTTTTCAGCTCGAGCCTATCACCATTGCGGGAACATTTGAGCGTTCCACTAATTCAGGAAGTGATACATAGAAAGTAGCATATTTATATACGTCCAGATGTGGGAAAATGCAGCATGAACATTCGTTTTATATGGCAAGGGACCGACCATCAGTGGATGATCGGGGGCGAAGGTCACTCCGTACACTACCATTGTTTCGGATTACATTGAGCTCCACGAAAAGAACACTGGTGGTTCGCGACAGTGTTCGGCTCGCAGCGTGTACCTACCTTAATGACCCGGCTTCACGAGCAGGCTTTACCGCGCGCTTACCGGCACCACGTGCGTGTGGACGGCAAAGCGGTAGCTCGCACAAAACAAAAAGCTTGGCATGGTAAACTTTGCAGTGCGGAAGATTTTGTTTGCGCAAACTCTTAAGTGTGTGCGTGTAGACAGTGTACAAGTAGGCCTTAAGCCGGAAGGGAAGTTTTGTGTGTTGTACACACCCAATTTAAGCAATTTACCGCCGAGTTTATCGAATTATATAAATCGTTGCCAAGCCTTTGGAAGATAAAGTCTAGGAGCAAGAACAATGTCTTAGCAAAAGATGATATCTCTGTATTATCTTCTAGTAGCTATAAGGCTTAATGTACAATTCAATATTTCACAAGGATAGAGAGATGCGCGCAACACTATGTTCTATTGTTCAATTACACGAGTCACCAAGATTAATACTTTTTATATGCATTTCCGTCCATTCTCAAATAATTATTCATCTGGATCTTCTCTTAAGTCGTTCATTAAATTATATGCGAGCGTACCTTTCTTCTCAGAAGACACTTTTGTACCATTTCGATTGAGAGCGTCTTGTATCCTTCTTTTCACCAATAAAAAGTGCAGAAATGTTTATAACAAAAACAAATCTTCGGGCCACATTGCTTTTATCTCCTCAGCCTCCTCTCTCGAAGACCAAAATCATGCTGAAGTTTGCGCAAACTTACTTGCAACTATGTACGCAGTACGCTATTCCGTCTTGTTTGTGCAAACTACACTGTACAAGTCGTACAAGTAAGTCACTATATCCATACTCATAACAGGGATTTACTGCCATTCTTAAATAAGAAGATTAAGAAGCTTTGGACCACATACTACAATGGAAACGCAATGGACTCTATATGAATAAATACCATCTGTATAATGTGTTAAAAAAAGTATTCCATATTTTGAGAGATCGTAGTATGGATCAAAACAAGAAAAAAGGTCCAGTGATCATTTAAGTTGAGACTAAGTGTTGTAAAGAGAAACATCTTTAATAAAAGATGTTTGATATTGTGGTGAAAAGTAAATGCCATTACTCGTGTTTTGTTTGGAGAACGTTATGATGGTCATTTTAGGGTCATATAAAATGTAGGTTCCCATTTGAAAAAATAAAACTTGCCCTAAAATGACGATCATAGCGTCCTCCAAACAAAGCACGACTAATGACATTTACATTTACTTTCCCCCGCAATATCAAGCCAATTTTATTCAAGACATTTCTTTCTATAACAGTTTTGGAAATATTGTTAGTCTCAACTTAAATGGTTCAGCTGTATAATACACATTGTGTTGTCCTAACCTATTATAATCTGTTGCCTCTTTTCTGCATATATTTATTTTAATAAAATCACATTCACATTTTCTCCTACAAAGTTGCTTAAAATGCTATTTTTTGCTTCTGCATAGCCAATTTTTAGCGCTAAACATAATAAATATATATATATATATATTGTCGTGTACCTCAATATTTAATTATTATTTAACTTCAGAGGAGGGCAACTCGCTTATGAGAGGGATCGTTGAACAAACAAAGAACTTTAAAACTCGAGGTATCGACAAAGGACGTAGCTAAAGTTATCTCAAAAATATTCTTACACTAACATAATTCCTGGCTGAAGGGAGAGGCAAGGATTCTATTCTACCATAATTAAAACGGCAAGGAAATGAATAGTTGGTAGATTTATTATAATATGTGCTTACCCCATGTGTCTGCCGGGCGAGGACGCCATGTCGTAGACAGTTATCCGTCTAACTCTCGCGAACACTAGTCACAGAATGCTCAGAAAACCCACGCTAAGCTTGGCGTCACTAACGCCATATCCCCACCAATGAGACTGTTTCCCCTCAATCGCCCCTCCTCAGATAAACTGCCAACCTTCGACTCGGGTAACCAGAGGACGTATTACTATTACTATAATCTGTGCACATGCCACAATATTATGCATTATATATATATATTATACATAATATATATATATATTTATTATGTTTAGCGCTTAAAATTGGCTATGCTGAAGCAAAAAATAGCACCTTAAGAATCTTTGTATATGATGTGCACATATGTAAGGTTATCTTAATATATTATCTAAATATCTGAATCTATTGCCTAGAAGATTGGAATTAAACACACATTACATCACACTTAGGGAACAGGGAGGTTATAATACAGCATGAAGTAAAACATGAGAAAATCCCGACTTATTATTGGATATTGTGCAAATGTTAAGTAACAAAAGCTTATAAGCATAATATTTCATAGAAGGTATATTCTTTATAAAAAGTAGTATATACCCACATTTAAGAAGTTACACACATTTTTCCATATTAGGGGAGAGGGGACATGTTGGCTACAGGAACAAGTTCGCACATGGCTCTTATTTCAGCCTTTAGTCAACACATTGCAGTAGAATGCAGCCGTACTATTCTCCAAATACATGTGCCACGTTAGCGACAATCCTTTGTGGCAGGTTGTAGTGGAAGGAACCCATGAAGTTTTTCCCCCGTTAGGTTAGTAAATATTTATTCATGGGAATGTTTTTCCCTGGATACATATCCATTACTAAATGGCTTCTAAATATTTTGTTTGAAAATGCTTTTAAATGGATTTATTTCTTGGTATTCTAAGTATTTAATTTCCGTATTTTTAATCACTATATCGAGCTTCCATTAAATAAAGTAGACCAGTGGCAAGCTGACAGAGCAGAAAGGGGGCAGGTTGGTACAATGATAGCAACAGGCAGTTTGTATGTTTAAATTGTTTTTCGGACATTTCCGATTAATTTGTGTACAGTACTTCAGTTTATTATTGCCATTTAAGTGTTTAATTAACTTTGGACATCATATCTTACTTTAAGGATCTGTTGTCAAGTTTAAAAAACGTTACCCTGTGTTAGGTGTTTTTATTATGATGAATCAGTAATTATATATCTGAAGTGTTCTGAATAACTTTATCATGATATTTGTTTTTAATAAATTATTTAAAACGCATATTTTCCATTTAAATAACATGTAGCCAACTTATCTCACACCCTGTGCCAACTTGCCTCCTAGTTGGGGTAGCTTGACTTAATACGCAATGGTTTGAAAAGTTGAAAAGTTTAACTTTAAGTGGCCATAAAATAATGACGCAATTATTAATAGATACTGTTAAGAAATTTATATAACAGTACCATGAATGGATTAGCTGAAATGATGCTGTAATAAAAGTAAAAGAAAAATAAAACTTAAAATTTATGGCAACTTGCCCCTCTCCCCTTCTGTTCATATTTCTTGACTCCTCATGTAGAAAAACCAATCAGACACACTATTCTGGATATTTTATTACAGTTTTCTTATCTGGGGAAACCGTATAGTTCCAACAGTACAAAATTGTAAGCAATAGGCCAAAGTTAAACCCTTTAGTTGTGTTTTAATTTTACTAGCATCCCAGGAAAAATGCTATTGCCAGCTTTCAAAACATATACGTTGCACAGGGAGAGGAGGGAGGCCTAGCAGGAAAGAATAAGAGAAGGAAGGGGAAAGGTTGCAGGAGGACAAAGGAAGGCAGAGGAAGAAGGGATAGGAAGAAAGAGTGAGAGAAGGGCGATGGAGAGAGAGGGAGTGGAACAGAGAGTGAGCAAAGTGTAGAGAGCAGTTAACGCAGTAAAGCGAACTAAGCTGCACGTTCTGCTAGAATATAGATTAAATTCCATGTACTACGCTATAGTGTGATGTACAATTTCGATATCAACGAAAAACAGTCGGAAAATGAGACTTTATATGTTTGTGGAATAAGCATGAAAATAAATGACAATGTTTCACCATATTTTTTACACATTTCAATGTATAATAAAAAGCGTAGCAACTATTTACAGCGCCGTTGATACACATAACATTCCACGTTATTTATAGCTAATGAACTAGATAATGGATACACATCTGGCTTAAAAGCAACAACAGATTTGAGGCAAAATTTACATCAACATCTGATGTGAAAGCAATCTCTACGCTTAGCTGGAACATATTTCAAATTTTCGCTTGTATAAACTTGTAAATCAGTTAGTATGAAGGACGGCCTATAGATATGTCGTCACTGAAGCGAGACTGACATGACGTGGAGTTGTATGGAAACAATGGAGTCTGTTTTATATTCTTGAACTTCAGGGAAGCACTAGCGGAAAGTATACTGCTATATGACATAGAATTTTATTTTCAGGTATTCCATCAACAGTCGAGCTACATTAAGAAGAAATAAAGCATGATAAATTAAAGGTTTAAATTCCTATTAACCTGTAATGTGAGCTTATATTTAGTTCTAGCAAAATTATATGAATTACCTTCATGAGTCAAATAATAACGTTTTTAGTCGTCAATACTATAATGCGCTACCGAGCGGGATGGCTCAGGCGTTAACGTCTGTGTCCCGCATTCGGGAGGTCCCGGATTCAAAACCCGTGGGCCAACCAGTCTGACAGGTTTTTTCGTGATTTCCCTCAGCCGCCAAGGTAAATGTCGGATTGGATATTTAATAGCACGACCCAAAGTTCCACCTCAAGTCTAAAACAATAGTAAAAATGAAAAATAGGTGGTAATAGCGAATGCTGTGCCATCTATCCACAGACAATAAAAGCAGTTCTAATGCCTCTGCACCGCACGAAGCAGAAAATCTAGTTACTATGCAAAGTCTCTGTGGACACTGACGAAGCAAGTTAGTATGATTACAGGGATGAGACCTATAAGCCTAACTGTCCGCCTTTCTATATAAAAGCAGCAGGTTGACTGGATGGCACACTAATGCCATCTGCACGGCAAAAAGCAGAAGATCTGGTTGCTATGTAGTAAGGTCTTTGTGGACGAAGCAAGATGGCATGGTTACAGAGATGAGACCTAGAAGGCTAATTGTCCGCCTTTCTGTATGAAAGCAGCAGTTATACTGCGCAGCAACCTAATGCCATCTGCACGGCACGAAGCAGAAGATCGTGCTGCTATGCGCTGGACTCTGTGGAAAATGTGACAAAGCAAGGTGGCATGGTTACGGGGATGAGACCCAGAAGTCAAACTGTCCGCCTTTCCATATAAAAGCAGCCGTTAGACTGGACCGCACCCTAATGCCATCTGTACGGTACGAAGCGGAAGATCCAGTTGCTAAGCACTAAGGTCTCTGTGGAGACGTTACGTAGCGAGTGGTCACAGAGATGGGACCTAGAAGGCTAACTGTTCGTCACACATCGATCTAAGAGTTATCCACAAACAGATTCGTCGCGACATGACCATGTAGTTAAAGCGACGTAAAATAAATAGAGTAATTATATATAATGCGCTGATAAGTGACGTAACTGAACTAGAAAAGCATCCGTTATGATCTTACTCGGCTGCGCAAGCACCTCTTCCATACCTTTACCACTTTCAACGCAGCAGTACGCTGGTATCTATTCCCAAGATAAACAATGAAATATGTATATTTAAAATAAAATAAATTTCGTTCATTCAAATTTTAATATTCCAATAAATTGAGTTCATTTCCTTTTTTACTTCCTCTACTACGTATAGTAAGTAGGGGAAGTATTGTATTCCACCCAAAAGTTCGATACCGAGATTTCACCGGAAATACATGTTTTGAGACCCCCTGAATACAAAAAAAGCATTTTTGGAAACATGTCCGCGCGTGTGTGTGTGTGTCTGTGAACAGCATAACTCAGAAACGAACAGTCGGATAAATACCAAACTTGGTATTTAGGTTCAGTATCTTCCAGAGATGCGACACGAAGGTTTTCAAGAAAAACCCCTCACCCAAGACTACCCTTTACATGGAAAAGGTTTCGAAAATTTTAATTTTCTCAAAAATGGCTCTAACGATTTTGATTAAAGTATCATATGTTTAAGATATTTTTATGACAAATGAAATGTATATCTCGAATTTTCTGGAAATGTCTCTAAAAGTTTTCTTTATTGTGAACCACTTTTGCATAACTGGTAAACCATAAGAGATAGACAAAATTGTATTACACAGAAAATGTAGATCGCGTTAAAATACACAATTTATGTTATATACATTTTTTTGTTGGGTGAACCATTTTCGAGATATTGCTTGTTATTCCCTTAGATTTTTCAATACTTATACTTTTCTCAAATTCTTTATTGATTTTGTTTATGTCCTGGACATGCAAAGAGAATGGAATGCGCCACATAGCAACCAGCGCTTAAAAGATTTGACTATCGCTTAAAACCTAGCATATTCCCCTTGCATCTACAAAAAAATTAGCAATAACATTAACATCTCGATATCTCGATTAACATGGAGCATATGGAGAATAAGCTTTTGTAAAAATAGTTTGTACAAGAGTAGAGAAAGTCGTGTGCGTGTAACACATCAGATTTTTACAATATGTTCAATATACTGGGTGTACCATTTAAGACGAGAGTGTAGAATATCTCCAAAACTAAACGTTGTAGAAAGACATGTCTCGAATAATCGTTGCTTGATATTATGGGAGAAAGAATATGTCATTAGTCGTGTTTTGTTTGGAGGATGTTGTGATGGTCATTTAGGGTCAGATTGAATTGACCCTAATGTAGGTTCGCGTTGAAAAAAATTAAATTGACCAAAATGACCATCACAAGGTCTTCCAAACAAAACACGACTAATGGCATTTGCTTTCCCCCATAATATCAAGCAATTGTTATTCAAAACATTTCTTTTTACAACGTTTAGTTTCGAAGGTATTGTACAATCTCGACTTAAGTGGTCCATTCTGTACATTACCCGCAAAAGATCAATAGAAAGCCTGGACTCCACAGTGCTCCATCTGTTACACTCTCGCAACAGTCAACGTGCTTCCATTCGATCAGGATTTAAAAATGCATAATTAACAAGATAAAACCTTTTTGTGAAAACTCAAAGTTTTCAAATGTTAGTGTTGTAAAGAAAAACAGAAGTATGCAGCTTGATTATAATGGTAATTAAGACGATCGTATGAAAATTATGAGACTTGATACCGCTCGTTTCATAAACATGCTCGTGTCTTAATTATAGTCTTGTTGCATAATATACAATTGCAGGAGTTGTATATAACAGAAGTATCATTCTGGATAGAAGTGGTAAGGATGTTATTTTTTAATCCAGATGTAGGTCGCGATGAGTACAATGAAGAAGTTTATTAACATTTTTCTATTAGAGGCGGCTCTGGGGATGTTGTGCCACGAATACCTTAATAGGAACATCCCACCACGGGAAAAAAGATGTCTGCTAGGTCGCAGCCTCGCACCACCGTAGCATCATCCCCTAACAGAGAAGTAACGGAGGTGAAGAAGCCGCCGCAGTCCGCCACGGACCCCGCCACTCAGCCAGCATCGCCGTCGTCTCTAAGCAACCGCCTAAGCGCGGTAATCTGCGGTGTGCCTCGGAACCTGCTAGTACGGTTTGTGCTAGCAGCAACAGCGGCCTTCAGCAATGTAGGCCACCAGAATCACGTCATCCCGGAAACCTACGCCTGCAGTTGGCCAACAGCGCCGATTTGGAAACTGCCTTAGCTTCGGGCCTGACCTTGCAAGGTCGGCGCCTCAGAGTCGGGGCAAGCCGCCAAGAACAATCAGCTCCATGCCGCTCTGCTGTGCCTTCGGGCACAGCGCCCACGCCTGCTTCTCATTGCCGAGGTGCACCGGGCATGATCTACGCCGTCGCCGCCGACGTTTCGCATTTCACTGCCGCTCTACCCGAGAAGCCGGTAAACAACGCAGCCGACATGACCCATGCACGATGAACAGGACACCAGCACCGGCAGTCTCAGCGGGAGACCACGTGGGACGCCATACATACGAAGATACTGAACATGGATGCCGCTTAACTGCCAGGAAGAGACGGTTGTCACCATCAACGAGAAGCTACAGGACCTGCAGGCAGCCATCACGTCGTCAATCATCAACACCAAACCATCGCCGGGGAGCTGTCAACACGGCTGGACAATTTCGCCACCAGCCCTGGATGACAACACCAAACACATTCTTTGTTCATCACACCAGTAGGTACTTCAGCGCTTCCACAGTAGACACCATTCCAACAGAACATCAGCGACTATTAGAGAGATGCCGCGCTTCAAAAAAGAATCTCGAAGAAGACGACGCTACTAACATCACATCAAACTCACCTTTACCTAAACTATTCTCAATTATCACCTTCTAGCCTCTAGTCAGGGCAATTTGTTATGCCTGCTGCATAGGTTTAGTATCGCTCGCGACTAATGCGGTTGTTATGCGGGAACGCGTTCCCTTTCCTATGTATTCCTCTCTTATCCTTCGTCCTATCCGTGGAGGAGTTTTTATTGGGCATTGGCGTGTCCAGTGCTCGCCATCTGGGTTGGGGTAAGTACGTAACTGTTTTCTCCTCCACTGGAAAAGGCAAACCATTAATAAATGAAGAAATGCGTATTTTAAACTGTTTGTAAACTTACACGATTACATCAATAATGCAACCATGCTTATTATTCCTTAAGACTTGCCCGACAATTGAAAGCCGTAGAAGCTGGAGGAAGAGACAATAAGTTACAACGTTCTTATGTTAGTATTCTATGGATCCGTGTCACTTCTGAGCAGACACAGATTCATAGCACTCCGGGCTTTCAGTACAGATGCTAGTGGAGAAGGAGGTGCAAGAGGATAAGCCCACATTTTACGCCCGAAAAATCCATCGCCCTCCGCCGGGTTTGAACCCGCGACCTTGGGAACTGGAGGCTAGCACGGTACCGCTAGTCCACGGAGGACGACAAATGTGATAGTGAAACCTGTTGAGTGCATGAGTGCTCAGGTGGGTGATATGCTGTTTTCTTTATTTAAGTAATGTGAATAAAGTCAAGTTCTTTACTAAGTAGCCCGTTTTCTGCATCATCGTTAGAAGATAAAGCGAATGTAAAATACATGGGAAGACCTACTCCTGATCTGCATATAAATATAGAACAAAAGCTCTCATGTGTTATATTCATATGACTTTCTCTACCGTTTATCGTTTATAGGCAGGTATATGTGCGGTGCTCATCTCGGGATTCGTTGTGAACCTTATGAAACAAATCATTTTGGTTTTCTATGGCACTCAGACTCCTATTATGATTTAATATGCATAAATCACCAATTAATATGTTCATCTTTTTGTCACTTTTCTTGCATTGTGCCACTTAAATTATTTTGACTTTATTATGTAACTTTATACTCCAGTCATCGTAATTTTTTTTTTTTTTTTAACATTTTGTGCAGTATGTCATTTTTACTTTCTCTACTACGTATAGTAAGTAGGGGAAGTATTGCATTCCACTCAAAAATTCGATACCAAGATTTAACCGCAAATACACGTTTTGAGGCCTCCTGAATCCAAAAAATCTCATGTGTTACACTCACATGACTTTCTCTACTCTTGTACAAACTATTTTAACAAACGCTTATTCTCCATCTACTTCATGTTAGTCGAGATAAACATTTGCAGACTCTATCTTATTGCTAATTTTCTTGTAGATGTAAGGGTGAATATATATTTACAAGGGCAATATAGAAATACAGTAGCCTTTAAGCACATACATATCCCTTAATAGCTGGTTGCTAGGTGCAGCACCATTCCCTTTGCCACAGATTAATACTCTTTGCATATCGAAGACAAAAAAATGAATAACGAATTCCCATTTGAGAAAATAAGTATTTAAAAATTTAAGGGAATAACAAACAATATCTCGAAAATGGTTCACTCAACAAAAAAAAATGTATATAACATAAATTGTGTATTTTAACGATATCTACATTTTTGTGTAGTAAAATGTTGTCCATCTCTTATGGTTTACCAGTTATGCAAAAGTCGTTCACAATGAAGAATACTTTTGGAGTCATTCCCAGAAAATTCAAGATATACATTTTTATTTGTAATGAAAATAGCTTAAACATACGATATTTTAATCAAAATCGTTAGAGCCATTTTTGAGAAAATTAAAATTTTCGAAAAATTTTCCATGTAAAGGGTAATATGGGGTGGGGGCTTTTCATGAAAACCTTCGTGTCGTATCTCTGGAAGATACTGAACCTAAATACCAAGTTTGGTGTTTATCCGACTGTTCGTTTCTGAGTTATGCTGTTCACAGACACACACACACACACACACACACACACACACACACACACACGGACACACACGGACATGTTTCCAAAAATGCTTTTTTTGGATTCAGGGGGTCTAAAAACATGTATTTCCGGTGAAATCTCGGTATCGAATGTTTGGGTGGAATGCAATACTTCCCCTACTTACTATACGTAGTAGGGAAAGTAAAAAGTCTGTCTTTGTGTCTGTGAACAGCATAACTCAGAAACGAACAGTCGCATAAACACCAAACTTGGTATTTAGGTTCAGTATCTTCCAGAGATGCGACACGAAGGTTTTCAACAAAATCCCCCCACCCCATATTACCTTTTACATGGAACATTTTTCGAAAATTTTAGTTTTCTCAAAAATGGCTCTAATGATTTTGATTAAAATATCATATATTTAAGATACACTCATGGCAAATAAAATCTATATATTGAATTTTCTGGGAATTTCTCCAAAATTATTCATTGTGAACGACTTTTGCATAACTGGTAAATCATAAGAGAGAGACAAAATTTTACTACACAAAAAATGTAGATCGCGTTAAAATACACGATTTATGCCATATACATTTTTTGTTGAGTGAACCATTTCCGAGGTGTAGCTTTCTTTCTTTTCTATTTTTTTGTTTGTTTGAGTTTTCCAATACTTATATTTTTCTCAAATGGGAATTCGTTATCCATTTTTGTTATGTCGTGGTAATGCAAAGAGAATGGAATACTCCAATAGCAACCAGCTCTTAAAATATTTGACTATCGCTTAAAGGCTATCAATTCTCCTTGCACCTACAAGAAAATTAGCAATAAGATTAACATCTCGATATCTCGATTAACATGAAGCATATGGAGAATAAGCGTTTACAAAAATAGTTTGTTCAAGAGTGGAGAAATTCATGTGAGTGTAACACATCAGAATTTTTTTTCTTGTTTCGACGGGACATCGACATCAGTGGCCCAGGGGAGGTGTCGCATTTAGTATGCTTTTGGGGATTATTGTGGTATACCAGTAATAAGCCGGTGCTGGTAATGACGTGGCTGAGTTTCTACATGCATACTGAAGTGCATACAGCATTCTTCCTCTTTAGAGCGCGTGGGTCAACATGTGCCGGGGAGGGAAGCAGTCCTCATCGGAATATCATGCTTTCATAATTTTTCATTTATAATAAATCTACTAATGTTTTGAAATACGCTTATCTTTTAAAATCACAAACTTTGCCGTTTTAGTTCCTGTAGTCGCTATTCTCTAAATGGGATGGGTTCTTTATAGTTGAATAATTTTGAAAAGTTGTAGGCTTCGCCCCCAATGTCAACCGTACTTGTTGAAATTTATAAAGTATTCCCGAACCAACCGGTTTTCTTAGGTATTCGGCAATATAAAATTATTTGTACGAAAACTTGTTATTCTATATGCTTTATTTTAATCGAGATACACCTTCCTAGAAATAGCTAAATTACACATTTCGTTATAAATACAAATGGAAAAGCGACAGTCAAATGTTTAAAAATAGGACGCTACAATGTGGCCTTAAAACTTCATACCCTTTCAATGCATTCGCAAAAAAAGCTGAAAATCTCCAAAAATAATGACAAAGTATTGTATAATGCGAACCATTAATAACGGTTATCTCGGAAATGTCTGATGCCACAAAAAAGGTTATTTGAAATAAACTGTGTGTCTTAAAGGGATGTACATGTTTTGTGTAGCAGCTTTTCGTCTATCGCTTAACATTTAACAGTTACACAAGATTAAACAAAATTCCTTCCAAATGAAGCGGACTTCACATGCTATTCCCAGAAAATTCAAGATATCGAATTTCTTTGTCATGTAAACATCTTTATTATGTGGCATTTTAATCAAAATCGTTTTATATAACATTTTGTATTTACTGCCATATTTTAGAAAATAAAAGATATGTTCTGTGCTGATGCTTGTTATAAATTGTGAAACTGTTATTTTTACCGCCAGTCACTTGCGTTATTTTTGATCTCTTTGTCCGCCTCTCTCTCGGTCTGCCGTTTCGACCTCCATGGATTGTGGACGTGGCTTCCACGGTCGCCAGGTGAGAGCTGCCTGCTTGGTTCTCTGGGCAGTGCTAGCACGCCTGGAAAACGAACGAGACCGCTGCGACTTACACGTTTTTCTTTAAGCTGGCCACATTTTGAGAATTTTGTTCTGTATGCCATCATCGTGAATGCAAATTAGTAAATGTGGTTTCATAGTTTTCAAAATTCGTCGGTGGCATACATTTTTCAGGGTATTCACGACAGATTTCTCCATTTTGGCTTATATGAAGGTAAGAACTAATTGTGCAGCTCATTTTCTGCTTTGGCTTTTCTAGGTGAATGGGAGTAAAGTAATATTTTGGAGATTCTGCCCCAAAGATGTCATAAGTGACTGGGTTTTTAGGGGTAATACATGGTATAATTTTGTATGGTGATGCTATTTGTGTTCACTTTCTCAGATTTTCGAGTTAATAGTTAAATGTATCAGGTTCTACTTGATTTGGAACACAAAATTTAAAGAAAGTTTGGGCTCATTAAACCAAAGGCTGTGTGTCTGTTGTATTTGCTTGTTAATGTTTTTCATCAAGCCACATTTATAGCTTTCATAAAGCTGTTAAGTCATATTGCCCCATTTGAAAGTGGGTATGTGGAAGTTTCCAACTTGAGGAAATAATTTGTGTTTTTGCTACCTTAAAAATTATATTTCATTTGGGGTTTTGTTTTGGTGATAGCACCATACTAATACTAATTCAATAATAACTGTATTAATGCTAGTTCTAATTTTAAGGAAGTGAGACCAACACTTGCACTTAAAGGGAAACATAAGTTACAAGCATACTTTTCAACATTATTTCTGGTCGGGTGAAAACCATTTGGTTGTTCTCACCGATTTTTGGGGTTAAACTTTTTTCATTCCTTTGTTTGCTGAGGTAATGTCCATTTGACTGTTAGTGGGGGATGTTAAACTAAGTTTTGCTCTGGCTTTCTCTCGTGACCAAGTATTGAACTTTACTCCTTAGTGCACGTGGTGTTTTTCACGATTTATGCTTTTGCTTTAAGTGTTTCATTTCTTGGTTGTGAATTTCATATTTTTTCCTTTTCAGCTAAATTATTTACGGAGTTGTTTAGGGTTTGAGTTTATTTAATCCTTACGTTCACTATTAGTATCTTTCTATTATCCTGGTTCTTATAATTATAATAGTGGTTTTATAAAGGAGCCAATTTACCAGTTCTAAATTTCAAAAGAATCTTAATGTGCAATATAGTTTTTCTTTACCAGATTACAATTTAAAGGCTTAGCTATATATAAAGATGTTTAAATGTTACCCTGAAACGACTAGTTTCTGAAAGCATTTGTTTTTGTTTTATGTTTTCTTAGCTTTAATGGGTTGTTTCAAGTTGTGTTTTTGTCACTTTACGTTGTATGTCAAAGTATAATTCAATTTGCTATTAAATTTTTGTTCCGAGATCAAAGTTGTATTATAAATTTACTTCAACTTTGTATTTTTATATTTTGCTTCCCTTTTAAAATTAAATTTTTCACTTTCCTTTTAAAGGCATTATGGAGGTTTATATTTCAGTTAATGTGTTATGCTCGTTTTACTAGTTCATGAGCTTGATGTCAATATACTGTGAATGGCTTAGCTGTGAGGGCCCATGTTAATGTGGCATAGTTATTAATCAAAATAAGGCCATTTAATTAGTTATTTCGGTGTCTTTTTTATGCTCCAGGTTCATTTTTGTATAGTTTATTACCACTCTGTTTTTTTCTTCAATTTTTCCCCCTACGACATTCGTTAGGTCCGTCCTCTTCGTCTTGTCGGGGTTCCCAGCGCCCGATAAATTATCGTGAACGGCTGCGTGGCTACGATGTCTTCATCAGTCAGAATTACCTGGTAAAGCCAACGTGTCCATCGCAGTTCCACGTAAAGGGTAGTTGGAGTGGGGGATTTTCTTAAAAACCTTCCTGGTTGCATTTTTGGAAGATACTGAACTTAAATACCAAGTGTAGCATTTTAGTTTTTGGCTTATGCTGTTCACACACACACACACACATGCGGATCTTTTTATGAAAATGCTTTTCTTTATATTCGGAGGCCCCCAAAACATGTATTCTAGGGAAATCTCGATATTGAATTTTTGCTTAGAATGCGATACCTTCTCTACCTACTCTATTCGTAATAGAGAAAGTAAAAATTGCAAAGTTTAACCGCGTTAGAAATTCAGAATGAACATTTACACGAGAAACAGTGGATCTGTGGATTAATGTCATAACTGTTTTATTCTGCTTTCCATGCGTTCTTTTTGGTGGCAATAGCCACTAATCAAAAAATATGTGGAGGATTTAGTTCACATCTTGAAAACCTTACGGTACACGAGTCCTTAATTTGATTTGCTGCTTGGTAATCTATTGGTAAAGTTTTCGGTAGTTCGAAATTTGATCATGTGCCTGAGTAAAAAATTACTGGTCGTCGTCGTAGTAGCAGTATATACAGAGTGGACCATTTAAGTTGAGACTGTACAGTATCTCTAAAACTAAGCGTTGTAGAAAGAAATGTATTTGATAAAAGTTGCTTTATATTATGGGGGAAAGTTAATACCATTAGTCGTGTTTTATTTGGAGGTCGCTGTGATGGTCATTTTAGGGTGAATTTAATTTCTTTAAATGGGAACCCATCTTTTTATGTTGTTTTAAAGAGATCACAAAGGCATCATAATGTCCTACAAACAAAATACGACTAATGGAATTTACTTTCAAGCATGTACTTTTAAGCAACATTTATCATCGACATTTCTTTCTACAAAGCTTAGTTTGAGACATTGTACAGTCTCAACTTAAATGGTCCACCTGTATATTGCGTCATGTAACAAATAATTTCGAGGAATTAATACAGCCGCTACTATTTTCTAATCCTACATAGATTTGTACATAAATGCTTTGAATTGCAAATACATTTGACAACAATATGCTCTTCTAGTAGGCGACTAGGAAAATCACACTTGTCTGGTAAGCACTGGCTCACCACAGAGTAGAATGTGCCCTTTAGCCCCGATGTCGCTGCAAATTGTTTAATGCATTACGGTAACTCTGCTAACTCTAGATAACTCTGTTCAATTTCCAGTACACTTCTATTCAGTATTTTCAGCGAAATATTTAATGTTTACTGAAAGCAGCTAAACCCATAACGCTTTTTTAGATTTGAATGAAAGAAAATAAAAGTAATGGTTTTAATTTACTTAATTATCCATTTAATGTAAAAACCAAATGGATACAAAAAATTATAACCCTTTATAAAATCCGAGAAGCTAAGGTTTACAAAGAAATCATTGCAAACAAATTTAATAAAAATCAATATTTTCATTTAAAGGTTTATGGAAATGTACTAAGACAAAGTAAATTATTTTACTTAAAAACGTAACCAAAGAGATTAGTACCAGTTTGCTATTTTTCAAACATTCAAAAAATAAATCTGACGTGTTGCACTCGCATGACTTTCTCCACTCTGCACAAATTATTTTTACAAACGCTTATTCTCCATCTACTTCATGTTATTCGAGATAAACCAGGACATTAAAAAAATAGCGAATTTCCAGTTGAGAAAAGTATAAGTATTGGAAAACTCAAACAAACAAACAAACAAACAAAAAAGGAATATCTCGGAATTGGTTCACTACACAAGAAAAATGCGCATTACATAAATTTTGTGTTTTAATGAGATCTACATTTTTGGGGTAGTAAAATTTTGTCTCTTATAATTTACTAGCTATGCGAAAGTTATTCAGAATGGAGGGGACTTTTAGGGACATTCCCAGAGAATTCAAGATATACATTTCATTTGCCATGAAAATGTCTTAAACAAAATCATTTGGGCCATTTTTGAGAAAATAAAAAAATGTCGAAAAAATGTTCCAATGTAAAGGGTGTAACACGCTACTATTCATTTTGGTGTTGAAGGTTATAACAGTCATTGATCATTATTATTGTTACCGCTGGGATTAACCAATGCTACCATATGCTACGAGCCGTGGAAGGAAAGGATTACAATACTGCAACCCTTTATAACGACTCGTGTATTTATTTGTACAACTACCACCTTCCTACTACCAGAGGACGTGGGGTTTGAGTTATGAAGAGAAATTCATGACGCATTTAATTTTAACCATTTAATATTATATATATATATATATATATATAGCTATCTTGACCTTTAAACATTATTAAAACCTCATTATGACCTTCCAACATAACTGATGACTTCTAATTTAAATTTTCTTGCATGGTATCGTCTATTATTTAATTGAGTTTAAGCTTATAATTGCACTAACTTCACTCACTACTCACGGTGTCTTATAATGTCCACAAGTTCCTCTTTCACTGTACACCCCTTTCAATATCTAAGTATGATATTCAGATTTTAACAAACAATTCTTTAGCATGTTTTACTTTTCTGACTACCAAATTAATTCACCGTAAATCATACCGACCATTTTATACACCGGTTAAGCTGAAGCAGCCTAACAGCTGAAAACTAAAACGAATTAAGCCAAATGGAACGGTTTTACCGGATAATTTGTAGTGTCGGATGTCTAGGCGGTGTGCCATGTACAGCCAGCTGGTTGAAATTCACTAGCGATGTTCTGGAAAGATGGTCGTTTCTCATACTGCAATACAGGAACATTTGACGAATCTTGCAGCCAACCAAAACTTCTACAAGACGTGTACGGTCCTGCTTGTATGATGGAATTCTTTCTTTTAAATATTATCCTGAATATCTTTGAATTAGTGAAGACAAGCTGTAACGATAATACCTCACAGTTGTGTCTAATATACTGCAGGCAAATAAGCTTCTCTCCGTAATTTAATTCATTAAAGCCTGCACGCGAAGACTAAACTTTACTGCATTAAATTAAAGACACAACTGTATAACACTTGGAGACTTGCAGTAGCATGTGTGCGAAGACTATGCTGTACTGATTCTAAAAGTGGTCTCAGCTATACTTATACTAAATGTGACACGTGTCGCTAGGCACCGCGGGTTAACCTCTTTCAACTCGAATATCACTCCGCGGAGCCCTTCACGTCAAAGATCAGTGGCGGCACTCTTTCTTCCCAATGTATTATGACGTTATATATAACGCTGGCTTTATTTTCGGTATGTGAGGATTGAATAATCGTCACAAGGAGTGGAGGAATTTTCTTGAAAATCTTCGTGTGTCATCCCTGGATAATACTTAACTCAAATACCAAGTTTGATATTTTCCGACTTTTCATTTTTGAGTTATTCTGTTTTCAGACAGACAGATACACACAGACATGTTTTCAAAAATGCTTTATTTTTATTCTGGACACCTCAAAACATGTATTTCCGGTAAAATCTCGGTATCTAATTTTTATGTGGGATGCAATACCTTCCCTTCTCACTACATGTAGTAGAGGAGTAAGGAGTACTTAGTAATGGTAAATAGTTTTATACTGAAAGTGTGATACTGAGAGTCCAGGATACCATGGCCGCGTGAGGCGTGTGTGTGGTCAAATATTCAGATGTCTTTGCAATGTCTTAACTCCAGCGCAAATTACGATTTGTGTAAAACAAAAATGCTAAATTGTGGTGAAATGAGGTGCTTCTGAAGCCTTACGGAATCTCATAGAACTCACAAAAAACCTTATCACACAACGTTACATGCAGATATGCTTGCAAGACGCATATCGTAAGCTATTGTATATATATGAAACGACTTTATATCGATTATGTTGGTATTCATTAACTGATGAGAAACTAAGTGAAGATGTTACAATAATTCTAAGGGAATATTTAGGGATATATTTTTGAACCATTTTCGAGACATTCCTTGTTATGGTTTGAAGCTTAAATAATTGTTTTCTTAAGTTACTGGGAAGTTGCTAATCGTTGTCATGCAAAGACCATGTAATTTTGAAGTCATCACATAGCGATCCGCTTTTTAAAAATCTGACTATCGCTCTACCTACTGCGCTCTACAAAGTAAGGCGTAAATGTGAATTGAAAGTGTATCTGGATTAACAAGAAGCTAAAAGAAAAATAAGGTTTTGTAAGAATAATTTGTAGAAGAGTAAGTAAAGAAAATAATGTGAATCCTGTGCCAATTTTGAGTTATTTATGTTTAGCACTAACATCAGGTGAAGGTTGTGTGCGAGACTTGATCGCTGCCTTGTCTTTTTTTGTTTGGTTTGTTCTGGTGGCAACTCTCTCCCACACCGAGGTTAGCTACTGAATTTAGCTGTCCAGCTAAAGGGCTTGTTCTCCAGACGTATGAATACCTTTGCAGAGTTCTCTCTAAAGACATGTTCCTGCTTTATGTCAAGTACCAGCAATGCATGCTAGAATATTGAAAAACAAGAGACAGCCAAACAATGCGTGCTGAACAACTCAAAAACACAAGGCAGCCAACATAAAACTCTCAAGATACAGAACATTTTATGAGACATGAACTGCTATGAGGGGTCCAAGTGGACACCATGTTATATTTTGTATTTTTACAGTTGTACTTATTGAACATTTGCGCAACTATTTCATGGTAATAAAGCTGATTAAATTTGTAACACATTAGAAAAATTTTAAAATTCTAAATTATATATTTCACTCCCAAAACTAAAAAGTTTAACAGTGGGGTCCAACTGAACCCCGCATGGCAGTCTGAAGGTTAAGAGCAATTTAATTCATGGCTGTGTGCTATTACTGAATGCTGGAAATTTTTATTGTAGCTCTCGTGCGATATTGTATGGGGGACAGATATGTTGATAAATGATATTGGTACCAGCTTATCCTATTACCCTGGTTGTGTGTAAAGTGCGTGTAATGCTCACATCGAACGTTTCAGCACACCAGAGGATACTTATCATATTCTGCTACAAGATTCTTCAAGAGAGATTTGTATATTGATCGATTTAGCAAATTATTATATTCATTACTTTCTTAAGTTATAAACAGTTACATAGTTAAATAGGGACAGTTACTTGTTATAAAGTTGAGGCAGTATTTTTAACAGTTACATGATTTCAGTCAAAGTATGTAATATAAAATATAACAGCCCGCCTTAAAGCAATATGTGTATAATATAATAGATAAAATGCAAGTAACAGTCATTGTATTAATGTTTATATTATTATGTACATGTTCAATAACGTTATGTGATATATTACGTAATTTAATAACGTAGGAGCTGTGGGAATAATAGGTCAAAAGTTGCTAACAATGAGGTAACCTTGAGGCAATAATGAATTAGATAGTTTAATAACGCTACTGGTAATTCTTGGAGCAACAATAATGTAATTTTTGAGACAGTTTATAAAATAGCCAATCAACAAACAAAATAAAAATTTTATAAAAGTATACTATTGGAAGTAACCAATCAGAAGCTGAAATAGGACAAATTGTACAAATTCAGAAGTCAGTTGCTTGTAGACAGAGTTCCTAACCGGACGCGAGACGCATCCTTGAGATGTTTAATACGTATTCAGTGTGAGACAAAAAATAGTTGCAAGTAATTAATAAATAACCTCACAGCTCTCTATATCAGTGAAGTGTTATTTAAATCGTGTCAAGAATTAATAAAAAGGAGTGAAGTAAACATTATAATTTATGTAAGTCCACATTGTTAGCCGCACCACTCCTTGCAAAGAAATTCGTGTCCTAACAATAATACTGATGGAGCCGAGGCAAACATAAATATATAATATTTAAAGAAACAGTCAAATTACAAAGTTAATATTTTTACTTTCTCTACTACGTATAGTAAGTAGGGGAATTATTGTATTCCACCCAAAAATTCGATATTGAGATTTCACCGGAAATATATGTTTTGAGACCTCCTGAATCCAAAAAAAGCATTTTTGGAAGCATGCCCGGGGGTGTGTCTGTGTGCGTGTCTGTCTGTAAACAGCATAACTCAGAAACGAACAGTCGGATAAACACCAAACTTGGTATTTAGGTTCAGTATCTTCCAGAGATGCGACACGGAGGTTTTCAAGAAAATCCCCCACTCCAGATTACCCTTTACATGGAACATTTTTCAAAAATTTTAATTTTCTCAAAAATGGTGGTAACGATTTTGATTAAAATATCATATGTTTAAAATATTTTCATGACAAATAAAATGTATATCTTGAATTTTCTGGGAATGTCTCCAAAAGTATTCTTCATTGTGAACGACTTTTGCATAACTGTTAAACCATAAGAGATAAACAAAAGTTTACTACACAAAACTGTAGATCGCCTTAAAATACACAATTTATGTCATATACATTTTTTTTTGTTGAGTGAACCATTTTCGAGATATTCCTTGTTATTCCCTTAAAGTTTTTCAATACTTTTTTTCTCAAATGGCAATTCGTTATTCATTTTTTTTTTCTTGGTTATGCAAAGAGTATTATTCTGTGGCAAAGGGAATGGTGCTGCACCTAGCAACCAGCTATTAAGAGATATGTATGTGCTTAAAGGCTATTGTATTTCTATATGCCCTTGTAAATATATATTACCCTTACATCTACAAGAAAATAACAATAAGATAGAGTCAAGTAGACAAAAACCAAGAATGAAGGTGGCGAAAAGGGGGGGATAGAAAAATTAGAAAGAAAGAAACAGGAGAGTTTTTAAAATCACTTGTTCTATATTCCCTAGGATGTCGTTATAAAAACTCTGATGTGTTACACTCACATGACTTTCCCTACTCCCGTACAAACTATTTTTACAAACGCTTATTCTCCATCTACTTCATGTTAATCGAGATAAACATTTGCAGACTCTATCTTATTGCTAATTTTCTTGTAGATGTAAGGGGAAAATATATTTACAAGGGCAATATAGAAAAACGGTAGCCTTTAAGCACATACATATCTCTTAATTGCTGGTTGCTAGGTGCAGCACCATTCCCTTTGCCACAGATTATAACTCTTTGCATATCCAAGACAAAAAAATGAATAACGAATTCCTATTTGAGAAAATAAGTATTGAAAAATTTAAGGGAATAACATGTAATATCTCGAAAATGGTTCACTCAACAAAAAAATGTATATGACATAAATTGTGTATTTTAAAGCGATCTACGTTTTTTGTGTAGCAAAAGCTTGTCTATCTCTTATGGTTTACCTGTTATGCAAAAGTCGTTCACAATGAAGAATACTTTTGGAGACATTCCCAGGAAATTCAAGATATACATTTTATTTGACATAAAAATATCTTAAACATATGATATTTTAATCAAAATCGTTAGAGCCATTTTTGAGAAAATTAAAATTTTCGAAAAATCTTCCATGTAAAGGGTAATCTGGGATGGGGGGATTTTTTTGAAAACCTTCGTGTCGCATCCTTGGAAGATACTGAACCTAAACCAAGTTTGGTGTTTATCCGACTGTTCGTTTCTGAGTTATGCTGTTCAGTCACACACACACACACACACACAGACACACACACACACACAGACACACACACGGACATGTTTCCAAAAATGCTTTTTTTGGATTCAGGGGGTCTCAAAACATGTATTTCCGGTGAAATCTCGTATCGAATTTTTGGGTGGAATACAATACTTTCCCTACGTACTATACATAGTAGAGAAAGTAATAAAAATGTGGGTGCAGTTCAAAGAAAATTGATAAAAGTGTGGCCGGGTAGGCGCGGTAGATTGAAGCAGTAAATGCGGCGCCCAAAGAAATGCGCGCGCGCGCGCGCGTGTGTGTGTGTGTGTGTGCGTGTGTGCGTATGTATGTAACGGTGTTCCATTAGGAATAAGATATGAAGGATGACGAAAATAAACGGGCAGAAAAGCGAACCACTTCTGTTATACACCACCCTAGATCCAAGATCCATGCAAGAATCTGATCTAGCATAGAAACCGACCATTCCTACAAATCCCGTGCCGCCAAATTGGTACACATCACCTCCTTGCCACATACCCTCTCAATATGAAAATAAGCTTTATTGAGAATACTTTGTATAGGTACTAACAAGCAATAGAGAGTAGAGAAAGTCATACCAATGTAACATACCAGGTTCTTTTATTTGAGTTTTTACTTACTTTTTTCACTTGTTTTCTCCTAAATGAAATGTTTGTTAAACAATATTTGTGAACAAGAATCTACAGCCATAACATTGCATCAAAGGAGAAACAAAAGGTGAAACATGAAATGTTGCTGTATATAGATGAACAGGCTGTACTACAGCAGTCACTAGCCGTTTTCATGCTAAGTACTTGCGACAACAAAACTTGTTATGTATGAAATGTTGACATTGGGTAAACATGTTGTGTCAACTTTAATGGTGATTATTGTTAAACTTTCCACAACGTGCGAACAGAGTTTGATCAAGTTCATTTCAATGCAGAGAGGGTGTGAGGATGCAATTAAAGGGCCCGCTGTATCTACTCTGTTTCCAAAGTATCATGTGTATTTCAACGCCTTTCTCCCACTCCGGAAATACTAGTAGAACGCACGTGCAATTGAGAGCTAACCGTTTTAATTGATTTGGTTATCACTGAACTCGGAATTTGCCTGTTTTCTTCTTTGTTTAGAATTGTAGGCTTTGTATATGTTTCATGTTTACTGAGGTAAAATATACTAATTTTAGTGCCCATAATTGCCTATTTTCATGGTTGTGCTTTTTCGTAACTTAAGGGTTTATTATGGTATTTTACTTCCTCTACTGTGTACGTACATGGTAGGTAGAGACGGTAATGTGGTCCGACAAAAACTTTAATACGAATATTTCAGCCGTAATACATGTTTTGAAGCACTTTAAATACAATAAAATCGCCTAACCCCAACTACCCTTAACATGAAAAATTTTTCGAAGTTTTTTATTTTCTAAAAACGTGACTGGCAAATAAAATGTGTGTCTTAAATTTTCCGTGAATAGCCTGTACAGGCCTCTTCATTTGGAAGGAATTTTCTATAATCTTGTGCAACTGATAAACGTTAAGCGATAGAAGAAAACGTACTACGTAAAGAAGTATCTTTTCATCATTTTCCGTCCATTACGTTTCCTTCTCATCTTTCACATATGCTTCTAGGTTTTTGGCGTATGGCGGTGCCGGACAGATGACGCGGATGCATGCTCAAAAGAAATATAATTCCTTGTGAGCACTAGAGGGCTGTTTGATTGGCAAGTCATTCATCGCCCTCTCTCGGCGGCTGCAGCAGTGGAAGGGGTCTGCGATCTTGGAAATGTTAGGGACTTCCGCGCGTCTCTGTGGCCTGTAGCCTGCTGTGGTTCCTTCTGCTCATTACTTCCACCTGGGGGTGGGGTGGTAGCTACAATAGATCTGCGCAGGTCGCAGCAAGCGAGATGCCAGTCTCCGCTTTATACACTATACTACTCTGTTGATTAATAAGAAAACATAGGACTGGCATTATAGGACTAATCTTACTAGAGTGTTTAACAATAAAACACAACAGACACTCCAATTACAAACCACCGTGGGAATGCAAAACGAATTTAAAAGAGAAATTACTTAGAAACTATTGCACTCACATGGCTTTCTCTAGTCTTGTACAAACTATTTATACAAACGCTTATTCTCCATCTACTTCATGCTAATGAGATAAACGTTTGCAGAAACTCTCTTATGATATTTTTCTTGTAGGTGCAAGGTGAATATGGTAGGCTTTAAGCGATAGTCAAATGTTTTAAGACCTGGTTGCTATGTGGAGCATTCTATTCTCTTTGCATGTCCAGATAAAATAAATGAATAACGAATTCCCGTTTGAGAAAACATAAAAGTATTGAAAAATGCAAACAAATGCAAGGAATATCTAAGAAATGGTTCACCCCACAAACAATGTATACGACATGAATTGTGTGTTTAAACGAAGTCTACTTTTTTTGTGTAGTAAAATTTTGTCTATCTCTTACGGTTTACCAGTTATGCAAAATTCATTCAGAATGAAGAGGACTTTTGAGGACATTCCCAGAAAATACAAGATGTACATTTCACTTGACATAAAAATAGCTTAAGCATATGATATTTTTATCAAAATCGTTAAGAGCCATTTTTTAAAAAATCAAAACTTTCAAAAGAAAATATTCCGTGTAAAGGGTAGTCTGCGGTGGGGATTTCTTAAAAATTTCGTGTTGCTTCCTTGGAAGATACCAAACTCAAGTACCAAGTTTGGTATTTATCCGACTTTTCATTTTTGAGTTATTCTGTTCACAGACTGACAGATACACAGACAAACAGACTGACAGGCACACACACGAACATGTTTGCAAAATGTTTATTTGGATTCAGGTCACCTCAAAACACGTATTTCCTGTGAAATCCCGCTATTGAACTTTTTTGGTTGAATGCATTACTTGCATACTATAAGGTAGTTGAGAAAGTAAAAATACATAGTAACTAAAAAGTGCAAATTTAAACAAATAAAACTTACACTCCATTGGGAGAATAGTGGAATTTAGTAAAATAATACAGGCTAAAGTGGTATTTGATGTTCCTACACTTGTTCTGTCATGTTAAAATGTGTTTTTAAGTGGTATCTAAATCAATAAATCACTGTGCTTACTTCAATGCTTATCATTACTGATATTGTTGTTGTACATATTTGCCCGCATATTTTATGTTTCTTTTAGCGCCTAATGCGCCGAGCTTTAGCTATCACTGATTGCTTGAGTAATGCGCTTTGAGCACCGATTGCATCTGAAGCGATGATAACAGTCATAGTATTACATTTCCAAATCCGTTGAATATAGGACTAGTACCAAAAGTTAGCGTAGTAGTACCACCAGTGGTTTACAACTTGTCGATAGCTTTCTGAGCCAGGGCTTGGGAAGGACGACGGAAATCATCTTCAGTAATACACCAGCGCTCAGAAGCGTAGGCAGAGAGAAGGGGAAACAGGGATATCTGGAACTGAATGTCAGTGATGCCTTCATTCCGTGGTCAACTGGATCACGAACAGGGTATGTTGAATAAATAAAGGATTTGATGGGCCAACAACTTTTTAAGTATTTATGGGACCAAAATGGAAACAGGAGTAACAGAGACTAAACTTCCTAGCCTGAACTCATAGTAGTCAAGGTGTGTTAACCACTAGACTACAGAGAACCCGCTCGGAAGTTTCCCTTTCACTTCACTACAACTACGGGTGCTCTGTGACATCTAATAGTAAAAACATTTGACTAAACATGTATAGATAATAAAATGAGGGAAGCGAGCCGTTCATGTTGTTGTCAACCAATGTATGGATTTATAATATTAAAAACTCTGATATTACATACACATACTTTCTCTATCGTTTACGATGGGTATACAAACTATTCTTACTAAAGCTTATTTTTCTATCTACTACATTTAAATCCAAATAAACCTTTGCAGAAATAGCTACATTACAAATTTCGTTATACAGGGTAGAACAGTTAAGTTGAAACCGTACAATATCTCCAAAAGTAAGCGTGGTATAAAGAAATGTCTTTCATAAAAGTTGCTTGATATTATGGGGGAAAGTAAATGCCATTAGTTGTGTTTTATATGCAGGACGTTATGATAGTCATTTTAGGGACAACTTAAATTTTTAAATAGGAAACCTACATTTAGGGTAAAATTAAATTGACCTTAAATGACCATACAACATCCTCCAAATAAAACATAACTAATGACATTTACCTTCCCCCATACTATCAAACAACCTTTATCAAATACATTTCTAGCTCCAACGCTTAGTTTTGGATATATTGCACAGTCTCAGCTTAAATAATCCACCCAATAGATACAAAGAGAACAGTGATAGTCAAATGTTTAAAAACTGGATGCTATATACTGGCCTTAAAATTCCATACTGTTACAATGCAATCGCGAGAAACAGCTGAATGTTGACAGGTTTTTAGGATAATGACCAACTAATGAGCAATTGAAACCAGTAATAACGTATATATAAAAATGCTTATGCTACAAAAAACGTATTTGAAATAAATTGTGTGTTTTTTGAAGATATCCACATTTTTTGTGTTGTATGTTTACGTCTATCGTTTAACGTTTACCAGTTATACAAGATTATACAAAATTCCTTCCAACTGGAGAGAATTTCATAGGCTATTCCCAGGAAATTCAAGACGAACATTTTATTAGTATTTTAATAAAAATTGTTAGTCATTTTTTAGAAAATAAAAAGTTTCCAAAAAAATCTGATGTGTTTTCTTTACTCTTGTACAAACTATTTTTACAAAGGCTTATTCTCCATCTACTTCATGTAAATCGAGATAAACATTTGCAGACTCTATCTTATTGCTAATTTTCTTGTAGATGTAAGGGGAAAATATATTTACAAGGGCAATATATAAAAACAGTAGCTTTTAAGAACATACATATCTCTTATTAGCTGGTTGCTAGGTGCAGTACTATTCCCTTTGCCACAGATTATAACTCTTTGCATATCCAAGACAAAAAAATGAATAACGAATTCCCATTTGAGAAAATAAGTATTGAACAATTTAAGGGAATAACAAGCAATATCTTGAAAACGGTTCACTCAACAAAAAAAGTATATGACATAAATTGTGTATTTTAACGCGATCTACTTTTTATGTAGTAAAATTTTGTCTATCTCTTATGGTTTACCAGTTATGCAAAAGTCGTTCACAATGGAGAATACTTTTGGAGACATTCCCAGAAAATTCAAGATATGCATTTTATTTGTCATGAAAATGTCTTAAACATATGATATTTTAATCAAAATCGTTACAACCATTTTTGAGAAAATTAAAATTTTCGAAAAATCTTCCATGTAAAGGGTAATCAGGGGTGGGGGATTTTCTTGAAAACCTTCGTGTCGCGTCTCTGGAAGATACTGAACCTAAATACCAAGTTTGGTATTTATCCGACTGTTCGTATCTGAGTTATGCTGTTCACACACACACACAAACACACAAACACACACACACACAGACACACACGGACATGTTTCCAAAAATGTTTGGATTCAGGGTGTCTCAAAACATGTATTTCCGGTGAAATCTCGGTATCGAATTTTTGGGTGGAATACATACTTCCCCTACTTACTGTACGTAGTAGAGAAAGTAACATTACACGCAGTAGTTGTGGTGGGGATGTTTTCTTGAAAATCTTCACGTCGCATCCTTGAAAGATACTGGACTTAAACACCAAGTTTGGTATTTATCCATTTATGTTTATGAACTAAGGTGTTCATAGACATACGGAACGTTTTCTAAAAATGCTCTTTTGGATTCAGGGGCCTCAAAACGTGTATTTCGAGTTAAATCTCGATATCGAATTTTTGGGTGGAAGGCAATATCTTCTCTGCCTATTAGATAGGTACGTGACAAGAAAGTAAAATAATCGAGCGGGATGGCTCAGGCGGTAACGTTCATGGTCAGCATGTGGGTAGTCCCGGGTTCGCGATCTCCGGTGACTGCCTACTCTGGCCCATGTGTATTTATCGGGTTTTCCCGGGTCGTTAAGTGAATGCTGGAGTGGTTTATTTCATCCCACGAAGTTCTTGTTCCTCCATTTCGTTCTATTAATCATTTCATCCATCCTGTTTGGTCTATTTCCGGATTGGAGGTATCGGTGATGGTGTTTCGGTGCAGCGTGGCAGAAAACAAGGATGCTCTCTGTGAACTTTCTCCGCCCCTCGACCTTCGTCTGCTTCCCGGGGTATAAGGATGGCCTCTTGGTCTGCCTGCCCGACAGCCGGGGGGTCTAATTCATCCTGTCCTTGCTGTACCGTCACTCCTGGTTCCGGCTACTCGTTTCTCCTTTCACCTTATTCCTTCCTCCTGAGGGCGCCCCCTTGTGGGGCGTCGGCACAATATCCTCATTCCTGGATCGGTACTGAATCCCTTTTGCTTCACAATGCCTGTAATATCCTAACATTCCCCGCCGTTTCAATGTATATAATATTTCTGTTTACATGCTTATTAACAGGTGCAATGTGTATGCTAAACCTTTAAGTATACGACTTGCATAAAACATAATCTGACGTCTTACTTTCACCTAACATTCTCTACCCTATCGTTTATTAGTGGGTATATGCATTATTCTTACGAACGTATATTTGTCCATTTATTTCATTTTAATCGTGATAAAGCTTTGCAGAAATAGCAACACTACACATTTCGTTAGGGTACAAAGGGAACAGCGTTAGTCAAAATGTTTTAGAACTCAACGCTGTATACTGGCCATAAAATTCCATACTCCTGCCATGCAATCCCGAGAAACATGTGAATGTTGACAGGACTTTAAACGACTAGAGTATTGAACAATTCGAACCATTAGTAACGGATAACTCAGAAGTGACTTGTACTATAAAAAGCTTATTTGAAATAAATTTTGTGCTTTAGAAATATCTACATTGTGTAGAACGTTTTCGTCTATCGCTTAACATTTACAGTTACACAATATTATACAAAATTCTTTCCGAATGAAGAGGATCTCAGTCTCTATTCCCATAAAATCTGTATCTTGCATTTGTCATGTAATTGTCTTTACTATTGGTATTATAATAAAAGAATCTGATGTGTTACACTCACATGACTTTCTCTACTCTTGTACAAACTATTTTTACAAACGCTTATTCTCCATCTACTTCATGTTAATCGACATAAATATTTGCAGTCTATCTTATTGCTAATTTCTTGTAGATATAAGGGGAATATATATTTACACGGGCAATTTGGAAATACAGTAGCCTTTAAGCACATACATATCTCTTAATAGCTGGTTGCTAGGTGCAGCACCATTCCCTTTGCCCCAGATTAATGCTCTTTGCATATCCAAGACAAAAAAAAATGAATAACGAATTCACATTTGAGAAAATAAGTATTGAAAAATTTAAGGGAATAACAAGCAATATCTCGAAAATGGTTCACTCAACGAAAAGAATGTATATGACATAAATTGTGTATTTCAACGCGATCTACATTTTTAGTATAGTAAAATTTTGTCCCTGTTATGGTTTACCAGTTTTGCAAAAGTGGTTCACAATGAAGAATACTTTTGGAGACATTCCCAGGAAATTCAAAATATACATTTTGTTTGTCATACAAATATCTTAAACATATGATATTTTAATCAAAATCGTTAGAGCCATATTTGAGAAAATTAAAATTTTCGAAAGCTCTTCCATGTAAAGGGTAATCTGGGGTGGGGGGATTTTCTTGAAAACCTTCGTGTCGCATCTCTGGAAGATACTGAACCTAAATACCAAGTTTGGTGTTTATCCGACTGTTCGTTTCTGAGTTATGCTGTTCACAGACAGACACACACACACACACACAGACACATAGACACACACACGGACATGTTTCCAAAATTGCTTTTTTTGGATTCAGGGAGTCTCAAGACATATATTTCCGGTGAAATCTCGGTATCGAATTTTTGGGTGCAATACAATACTTCCCCTACTTAGTATACGTAGTGGAGAAAGTAAAAATGTTAAGTGCCATTTTTGAAAAAAAATAAAAAAATTGGAAAGGTATTCCATGTAAATGGTAATTGGGATGGGAGAATTTTTTAAACGTTTTTTTGTCGCATCCTTGGAAAATACTGAACTTAAATACCAAGTGTGGTATTTGCCCAACTTTTCGTTTTTGAGTGATGCTGTTCAGACACACACACACACACAAAACACATCCATATACCCGGACTATTTTCTAAAAATGCTTTTTTTTATTCATTTGGCCTAAAGACATGTATTTCCGGTAAAATCTCGATATCGAATTTTTGGAAGTGATATGCAGTACCATTTCTATATATTATGTACGTGGTAGTGAAAGTAAAAATGACATTGCACTGTCTGGATAATTCGGTTTTGCATATCCTTTCGCTAATTTTTCTTAATTCATTTGGGGTTAAAGAATGTCTTTCGTTTCGGTCTTTAGTCACGAAATAATTATCAAATAACAAGCATGAGCTTCAAAGTTCTATTAAATTACCAAAGAAAACTTATAAGCAAGATGGGAATCCGGTTAGATAATTAGGTATTGAGCGCTTCTTCACTTACACTTATTGTATAATGTTCGTGAATTAGCTTTGAAGTCACAGTATACAAGTTTATGACACCTTCTTTGTAATTTTCACCTTTATGCTTCTTCATATCGTAACTATAGTCATCCAATACAGTTGAAGCTTCTTTATCGCTGGTTGTTTGTTCAATCTCGTAATTTCATTCAGCTGAAAACTCTGAAAATTGATTCCATATTACCTTTAAGTTTCCTTTTGTTCCTACTTATTGCTAATTTTCTTGTAGGTGCAAATGGAGTATGGTAAGCTTTAAGCGATAGTCAAATCTTTTAAAAGCTGGTTGCTATGAGGAGCATTTCATTTTCTTTGGATGTTTAGGGAAAAAAAATAAACGAATAATGAATTCCCATTTGAAAAAAGTATAGATATTGGAAAATTCAAACAAATAATAATATCTCGGAAATGGTTCACTCCATAAAAAATGTACATACAAATTGTGTATTTTAACGGGATCTCTATTTTTTGTATAGTAACATTTTGTCTATCTGTTACGGTTTACTAGTTATGCCAAAGCCATTCTGAATGAAGAGGACTTTTGGGGACATTCCCAGAAAATTCAAGATATACATTTCATTTGCCACGAAAGTCTCTTAAATATATAATATGTTAGTCAAATTCGTTAGAGCCATTTTCGAGAAAATCAAAATGTTCAAAAAATATTCCATACAAAGGGTAGTCTGGGATAGAGGGATTTTCTTTAAAATCTTCCTGTCGCATACTTGAAAGATGCTGAACCGAAATATTGTTTTGGTATTTAAAAGACTTTTCGTTTTTGAGTTATGCTGTTCACAGACGCACACACGGATCTTTTACGAAACATGCTTTTTGATTCAGAGGACCTCAAAACATTATGTAAATAACCAGGCTAAACGTGAATAGATAAGTGACGATAAGTTACAATGATGAATACTGACGTCACATAGAGGAAATACTTCTTTTTCTCAGCTGTATCAGCTTGTTGCGAAGATGTTTCTTACGGGGGGGGGCGCAAACGCATTTCCTGGTAAGAATGGCTCAAGTTCTCTTACTGTGTTTCACAAAAAAGTGCGCGAAAGGAACAGCTGGAAAGAGCATTTCATTACTGCTGAAATTATTTTAAAAACGAAAAATCTTATATTCACGTAATATATGTAAACATTTTACCAAAATATTATGAAGTATAATATTTTAACACTTGCGTTGGATTCTGCACACTAAAAACGTAAAAACGTTTGTTTCTATAAAGATTATAAATAAGGCTTAGAATATGAAATTCTATATTTTACCCTTTATTTACTGTGATAATGAAACTAAATTATTGGGAAACGAAATTTGGGAATGAAGCATTCCAGGCTGAGTTTAGGGTACATCCTGGCATTTTCCAGTTATGAGGACTTTGTCAGAGCCTAATAAGGAAGACGGTCAGGATGGATTTATAGCGCATACCTCCCGTTCACAAATTCATGCCTTAAAACCTCGGCTGTCGGTTTGTTTATTTTAGTGTATATTTAAATTACCTGCTACTGTTTCGATGTGTTAAAGTTTTCTGTTATGCAAACGCGTCGTAATTCTCTGACTGGTTTCATGAACATTTATGGATATTATTCACCGTCCTTTATCTCCATGTGTTTTTCGCATTCAACTCCGAGTGCAGCTAAAAATAACAGTGAAGCATAAAATCCATCAAATTAAATCATTTTAATGACTGTAATTGCATCTTCTAAACCGCAACGTCAATGGTTTACGTGCAGTTATGTAATATGTTTCGCCTGGTTACTATCGCATGAAACACGTCGAAATGAGCGCTAGAGCGTAAAATCTCCCGTTTTAAATATAAACAAGTTATATAAAACAGAGAAAATCCTTAATTTCAGTTCTATGGTTTCCCAAACAGAATGAACATTATCCCCGAAAGCAATATCTGAATGTGACCAAATCCTCTTAGGAGAACTACCTACCAAAAAGCAGCTTTTCCTTGCAAACTAAATGTCTTGCATAGAATTTGAAAAATTATTATGTTCCACAAGTGGAAACAATATTACAGGAAACAATATTACTACTATGCGGTCCAAATCTCTTGACGTTTCGTACAACCAATACGGAGTGACCACGCGGTTGCCAAACTTCACTTTGCTTCGCCAGAACGTTACCCGGTTGTTATAAGTGCCATCGCAATGTTCCCTTAAAAGTTAAAAGAAAACAAGCACAGACACAATAATGGAAATGTAACACACAAATAGAGGAATAAAAGCCATACCTTTGTATGCGTCCTTTGTTATTCAAGTGGCACAGTTAACGGTATATCCTTTTTTCTTTCCCTACACACACGTGAAACAGTTGGTGTACTTAATGATCATACCTGTCGTAAGTTCTTGGCATTTCGTGAAGTTAAGATTTTTGCTGTTTTCTTCGTTGGCATACTTTTTAAAGAAATTATACACACTGAAGACAACAGCCCTAAATCTACTGCTATATCCACTTGATACGGCTTACTAAGCAACATTTTCATGAAAGAGGACAACGTTAGGACAAAACTTTAGTAAGAACTGAGTAGCTACACCGCAGCTGAATTCACAACAGAGTCGCTTAACCTTCCATTAAGCGCCCTGTAAAAAGTACACAAACAGTGTTTTTGCTTTGTCAATGCTTTAACCTTGAGCATGTGATGACAGTTGTGATTCTTTGTTTAAAGTTCTCAGTTGGTTTATTCTTGATATGGCTTTTGTTACTGTTGTTGTTGTTGTTGCTGTGCATTCCAAGAAACGAGATGTTGAATATTGTAAAAGGCACAACACGCTCTGCTCGTGTAACGGATACGTGAATAGTTCTAGGACTCGGCATTATACACATTGTTTCTCCAGTGATATTACTTTGTGAAACAAAACCATATATGACGTGTTTATTAAAAACAACTTCATTTATAGTTTTGTAGAGCTGCGTCAGAGAGCTTTGAAGGTATCTTCATGACGAGTTTGTAGCTGTATTAGAAAACCTCATGGGATATATATTTTAAAATTTATTTAGAACATGGAGAATTGCACATTATTCAGTGACAATTATGTCTATGACACAAAAATATAATATATAAAATAACTACGACAGCAATGGATTCATTACTATTAAAAGCATAAATACAACTAAACGTCTCCATTTAAGGCTCACGAAAGATAGCTATAAATTAATAGCGAACCATTGAGTGTAAAAATATGATTTTTTTTGTTACTTGTTCGGAAAACGTCGCCTTTTGTTGCTCTTCTGAAATACGAAATACGCATGGGTGCACATGATATTGCAATAAGAGTTTTACCAGCGGCGTGGTGTACTGTGGTATGAGGCAACGCCGCACTGCTGCTATTCGCTAGTGCCATATTAGTGGACGCGCCTTAAACGTCAAGAGATTTGGACCACATAATAGTGACGGGAAGATACCACTATTTCTCGATACTAGATACCGATACCGGTTTTTGAGTACCGATATTCCATACTCACCTTATAAAAACCATTAAGGCGATAGCTTTTTCACTGAATTATGTTATTAGTAGTTTTCTGTGTATAAACGCATGTAACCAATTCTGTATTGTATCCTAATTCAGAAATTGTCTTTTAATATTTTCTAATTGGCAGCAATATTTTTTCTTGATAATATCACATACACACCTTTTCATCCGGCAATAAGTAATTATCCATAAACACTCGGAAACAGTAAGTTTGTGGATTAAACCTCTCTACTACCCGCCCTTATACAGTAGTATATACATGTTTTAAACGAGGTATATTAGACACAATAAAAGTTTTGAAGAAAATATCAAGCAAGGGATACAGAGAACATGAGCATTCATGAAAGAAAAAGTATTTCCATGACCTGTATTATCTTACGTCTTAAGTTCTGATTTTTTTCTACTGTATTCACAGATTTTGGTCACCGGAGTGAGTAAATGTAATGGTTGGGAGTGGTCATCCAGCTAACGTCAACTAAATTAGTTTATTACAACTCAGATAACGCTGCAAATTACACGAGTACCTTCCTCCGTTGTTTGGCATGTTTTCATTTTCACACAACAATCAATGGAATGTTACATTCATTCACCCACAAGAAACGCAGCAAGGTCTATCAAGACCTATAGTGCAGTAATTCTTTAGGGACACACGCAAGACAATAACTTAAAATCTCGACTCCTTTCATTCCTTATCTAGCATGAAGTTAAATGCAACAACTTTCAATAATGCAAAATTTAAAAGTATCGAAAAAGTGTCGAAGGCTTATCTCAAACTATTAGACCTGCTTCGATACCACCGAGTATCCAGGTATCGAAGTCTCATTCTTAAATACTATATTCACACTTCAAGATAATACAGCGATTGTCCTTCACAATGTGACCAACGCACGACGCCTCGCGCACCGGCCGCTGCAGTTCGGATTTCCACCTAAATAATTATATCACCGCAACTGTCCCACGTTCTCACAGTTACAGCTACAATTACAATAATTACAATAATAAGCACATTACTTGTTATAAGAGATGTTGGAAATGTTCTCCTCTATCCACATAGTTCCGACGTATTTTCAGGAAATCTTCATCCACATTGAGGCTGTATTTTTACACTTAAATATCAGTCTAATTATGTAATATAAAATATAGTGACAGCCCGCCTTAAAGCAATATGTGTATGTAATAATATATAAAATGTATGTAACAGTCATTGTATTATGCTTATATTATTATGTACATGTATAATAATGTTATGTGTATGTATTAGTAATTTAACAATGTAGGAGCTGTGAGAATAAAAGTAAGCTGCCTTCCGTAACCAATAGAATTATAAAGTAGAAGCTGAAAGTTGCTAGCAATGAGGTTTTCTTGAGGCAATAATCAATTGGAAAGTTTAATAAAGGCTACTAATAATTCTTGGAACAATAATTTAATATATAAAACAGTTAATAAATATCCAATCAACAACTGGAAAGGCTAAAAGCTAAATAAGAGTATTCTAATAGAGTAGAATTAGCCAATCAAAAATTGAAATAGTGGAAATATACGAATTTAGGCGGTAGACGCCAGACGCTACAAGGCAGCGTTCCCGAGCAGTTTTGATTTTATACGAATTCAGTGTGAGAGATAATAAATTCATTACGGCGTGAATAATATAAAGTTTACGTGTTAAAAAGTGCAATTAACCATAATCTCACAGCTCAACAGTAGGTCATATCAGTGAAGTGTTATTTAATCGTGTGAAGGATTAATAAAAGGAGTGAATTAAAAAATTATAATTTGTGTAAACCTTCATTTTTGAGCCGTACTACCCCTGCTAAGAGATACGTGTTTCTGCAAATTACTACTGACGCAGCCGAGATATACATATATAATATGTAAATAAACATTACAAATACAACGTTGATTTTTAAACGTGGGGCGAAGGCCACCGGAAAATTTGATTCGTACTTGGGGCTACAACATTCGAGATTCAACATCAAATTGAGTGAATTTCTTGCCTGACGTTTTCTTTTAGTTCTTATAATGTAAGGAGCTTCTCTTCATCTTCATTATTTTTCATGTCATTATCAGAGTCGGGTGAATTTTTTTAATTGGATTTTGCGTAATAATAAGATTAATTGACCTACTCTTAATATTCTTATCTGACGAATCGTGGTTCCATTTGTATATTTCGTCGCAAAATAACAGATATTGGAGCACGAAGAAGCCCAATTTTACACAAGAAAATCCTTACATAACGTGAAAATTGGTGTGCAACAAATGTCTGCAGAATAATCGGACCTACATTTTTTGAACAAACTAGTGTAGAACCGTGCGGGATGACGTTTGTGGCCCGCATTCGGGAGGCCCCGATTCAAATCCCGTGGTCAACCAATCTGACAGGTCGCTAAGGTAAATATCGAATTGGATATTTAATACCGCGACCCAAAGTTCCGCCTTAAGTATAAAACAATAGTAAACATGAAAAAATATGGTAATAGCGCATGCTGTGCCATCTATCTACAGATAATGAAAGCAGGTAAACTGAAGGGCACCCTAATGCTATCTGTACGGAAGGAAGGAGAAGATCCGGTTGCTATGCTCTAGGGTCTCTGTGGATACGTAACGAAGCGAATGGCTATGGGATGAGACCTAGAAGGCTAACTACCAACCAATATCGATCTATGAGTTCTCCAATAACGGATCCGTCGCTGTTTGACCTTGAGGTTAAAGGGATGTAAAATAAATAGAGTAGTAAAAAGAATAATAAATGTAGAAATGTACAGGAGGGACTTACTCTTACTACTTTTTGAACAGATGACCAGCCTTGAATGTCAGTCTGGATTTTTCCAACAAGAGTTTGCTACAGCGCATACAGTCTATGAGTCGTTAAATTTAATTCAGATAGGTACTCGTACTAAGTGAAGAATTGTGACCTTGACGATCCCGGGTTGAACTGTATGTTATTTATATCTATGGTGAAACTTAAAACATAAGAAATGTGCAACAAACCCTATACGTCGGAAACACTAAAACAAAACAGGCCAGAAATTCACTTAATTTCGGATACGAGCTCTCCAGTGCGAATGAAAAGTCCTGAGAAGATGCCAGAATTACGCCTGTAAACAAGGACAACATTTTCCAACATCTGTTATGATAAGGTATGTGCTTATATTATTGTAACTGTAACTATGTGAACGTAAGCGTTTGCGGGGACATTATAGCTGTTTTGGGAGAGCCCGGCTGCAGCAGCCAGCGTGCGAGCCGCCGTGCAATAAGGCAATGGTTTGCATCCATACAGGCTGGAATGCTTCAGTTGAGGCCGTACAAGATCTCCAAAACTAAACGCTGTAGAAAGAAATAAAAGTTGCTTGATATTGTGGAGGAAAGCAAATGCCGTTAGTCGTATATTCTTTGGAGGACATTGTAATGGTCATTTTAGAGCCAATTTAATTTTTAATTTCTCTACTACGTATAGTAAGTAGGGGAAGTATTGCATTCCATCCAAAAAATCGATCTAGAGATTTCACCGGAAATGCATGTTTTAAATCCCCTTAATAAAATAAAGAATCATTTTTGAAAAAGTTCCGCGTGTGTGACTGTGTGCCTGTGAACAGCATAACTCAAAAAAGAAAAGTCAGATAAATACCAAACTTAATATTTAGGTTTAGTATCCTCCAAAGATGCGACACGAAGATTTTCAGGAAACTCCCCCCTCCAGACTACCGTTTACATGGAAAATGTTTCCAAAATTATAATTTTCTCAAAATTGGCTCTAACGATTTTGATTAAAACATCATATGTTTAAGATACTTTCACGGCAAATGAAATGTATATCTTGAATTTTCTGGGAATGTCTCCAAAAATCATCCTCATTTGAATGAATTTTGCATAACTGGTAAATGGTAAGAGATAGACAAAATTAAAAAAAATGTAGATCTCGTTGAAACAGACAATTTATTGATATACTTTTTTCTGTGGAGTGAACATTTCCGAGATATTCCATGTCATTTTAATTTTCCAATACTATACTTTTCCTCAAATGGGAATTCGTTATTCGTTTGTTTGTTTGTTTTTGTTTTTTAATGCCCTGGGCATGCAAAGAGAAAGAGGATACTCCACATAGCAACCAGTTGTTAAAACATTTGGCTGTGCTTAAAGCCTACCATATTGCCCTTGCACCTACAAGAAAATTAGTAATGGGATAGTTTCTGCAAATTTTTAAAATTTTCTCTTTTCTCTCTCTTTTTAGCAAGATTTCCATCTATGGCAAGGTGTAACCCTTGTCTGATTTTAGAAACTTTAGGTACAGCTATGGAACGCAACGAAAAGAAAAATCTGATCCAGATAAACTTTCAATACTTACAACTCTGCTTATTTTGTAGGATACAGTAACTAAAGCGATAGTCATATTTTTAAAGAACGAGTCACTATGTGACGACTTTGAAATTCTATGCCCTGTATGATCACAAGAAAATTCTTGTGTTACATTCACATAACATTCTCTACTCTCTATTGCTTATTAGTGGTATGCTAACTATTCTAACTAAAGGCAACTTTTCTGTCTACTCTATTTTAATCCAGATAAACTTTTGCAGTAACAGATACAATATACGTTTCGTTACAAAGGGTGCAGCAGATAAAAATGGGTCGTCTTTATCTGAATGCAAACGCAATATTTCCGTTGTGTATTAATATACATTTCTGTTAAAAATTTATCGTTAAAACGGAATCGATCTATAGAGCCGATTTCACCAACCGATATTAAAAATACTCTTTTAACATCTTGTTTGTTAAAAAGGTGTTCAAGGCTTAACATAATGTTAAAACTTTTGCGTTTCATCAATCTTTTACATCAAGTTGCTAGCTAACATTTTGTTAACGTCAAAGACAACTCGAACGTTAGCTTTTAGAAGGCGGTGGCCGAACTACACTGCACTCCAAAACACTTTTGTCTACGTATCGCTGCGCTCTCTGTGTCAGTAGCAGACAACTATTTACATTCTTGGCAATTGCCATGTGATGTTCCCGATTGTTTGAGGTTGTCTATTTTTTACACTTTTCCAATTAAGCAAAAGTAATTCAAAATGAAAAGGAGTTCACAAGCTATTCGGAATAAATGCAATGCAATACATTGTACTTTTCATGTAAATATCTTAGATATGTGATATTATAATTATAACCGTTAGAGCAATTAACCAGAAAATCAGAGTATAGTGAAAATTTTGAATGTAAGAGGCAATTTGGGGTGAGTGAATTTTGTCAAAATCTTCGTGTCGCATCCATGAAAAATGCTGAACATAAATGCCAAATTTGTGACTTAACCACCTTCCGTTCGGCACACAGACACACACACACAAACACTCCCACCCTCCCACCCACTCCGGTAAAATTTCTGTTTCAAAATTTATTGATGGAATACAATACTTTCTTATCTATATAGTACAAAAATTAAAAAATCTGATGTAATATAGGGTTGTCTCATAAGTTCGTTCGCTTTTCGTTACGTTTCAATCACTAAGAACGCCTGCGAACACACCTCACCCGCAGCATAGCTACGACAGCGTAGTTGCCGAACTTTCTGTTTACAAACTTTAAACAGAAGGTCTTTCAAAAGATAAATAACTATGGCAGTTAGGTGTTGTAAACAAAGTATTTATTTCCTGCAGTATACACCATTATTGTCAATATCTATTGCCAAGTTCCTAGCTGCAGAAACACGAGCTAAATTCCGACACCCGAGTTGTAATTAGTGGATTGTTGACTATCGTTTCATGTATTCTTTCCACGTCCGTAACCATTGACCGTCCAGACCGAGGTTTGTATTTTAGGGAGAAACTACCAGCTAGAAATCGACTAAACCACTTTCGACATGCTCCCTTCATTACTGCATCTACCCCTTAGACAGCACAAATTTTCTGCCGGCATTGTGAGGCGGTTTTACCCTTACGATAGTAAAACAGCATAAGATGTCGGAATAGTTCCTTTTTGCTTTCCATAGTTTGTAAGCACAAGTTCACGCCGTTCTATCCAACGTCAGTCACAAATACACACTGACATATCCAATAGTGAGGCTGGTTGTTGTTCTCTAAGGCGTAGGGGTGGTTAGGCAACTAGGAGAACTGGAGTTACAAAGGGTTCAGGGTTTTTAGGCGCCAAAGATGGAACTTGTGAGCAAAAAAAAAACGAACTTTTGAGACAATCTAGTAAATTCACGTCATATTCTCTAGCCTCTATCTCACATGTTTCAGCATTGGACGCTTTACGCTGGCCTTAAAATTCCGTACTATTTCCATGCAATCGGCAAATGAATGTTGAAAGGATTTGAAGAGAACGACCAAGAAGTGAAAAATCCGAACCTTTAGTAACGGATATCTCAGAAACGGCTTACTTCATAAAAAAACTTGTATTAAGTTAATTGTGTGTTTTAAAGAGATCTACATTTTTATGTGGTAATTTTCATCTATGGCTTAACGTTTAGAAGTTATACAAGATTATACAAAATTCTTTCCGAATGAAGAGGGCTTCCTAAGCTATTCCAGAAAATTCAAGGTATACATTTTATTTGTCATATAAATATCTTTCATATATGGTATTTTAATAAAAGTCTATAGACAAATTTTTTAGAAAATAAAAATGTTCAAAAATGCTCCATGTAAAGGGTAGTTGGGATAGAAGACTTTCTTAAAAATCTTTGTGTGTATCCTTGGAAGATACTAAAATCAAATACGAAGTTTGGTATTTATTCAATTTTTTGTTTTCGATTTATTCTGTTCATACACACACACACACACACACACACACACACACACACACACACAAAGGACTGCCACACGGACGGACAGAACCACGCTCGCGCGCGCGCGGACTTTTTATAAATATTTGTTTGATTCAGACGGCCTCAAAACATGTATTTCCGTTAAAATTTCGATATCGATTTTTTGGGTGAAATGTAATAGTTCCCCTAATTACTACACGTAGTAGAGAAAGTAATAACTCCACCGCCTCTCCAACATACATACTGGGGCATTCGGACCTCTAGGCTATATACCCAGAAACTGAGAATTTTATTGGTACTGATAAGGTGTCATCATAAACCGGGTTTACAACATTTCCAATGAAATTGCTTCACGTAACATTTTATTATACCTGGTAGTACCGACTGTAACATATACACCTTCTGTTGTTCACATAGTGCGGTAGTAGGAGAAAGAGAACTGCATATCTGCAAAGACTGTTCGGCCGTTGACCACATATTCCTATTAACCCAAAGGTTGCCTGGAAGCATACTGCAAGGTGCTCGAAAAAGCCCTCAGAAGATAAGCGTGGATCTACAGTGACTACTCTTTATAATAGAATTTATTTCTAAAAAGTCTTTCGTGTAGCATTTACATGGCTTTCTCCACTCACTGTCTACAAACTATTCTTATAAAAGCTTAATTATAGACTCTTTAATTTCGAAAATATGCAGTTACACTATAAAATTCTCACCTTTAAGTTTAATTTTTTTTACTTTCCCTCCTACGGGTAGTAAATAGGGGAAGTATTGCGCTCCACCCAAAAATTGGATACCGAGATTTCACCAGAAATACATGTTTTGAAGCTCCTTTCAAAATAAACCATTCTGAAAACATGTCTGTTTGTCTGTCAGTGTGTCTGTGTATCGGTGAACATGATAACTTAAAAACGAAAAGTCGGATAAATACTAAACCTGGTATTTAGGTTCCACATCCTTTATAGATGCGACATGAACATGTAAATAAAAATTCACCAACCCAAATTACCCTTTACATGGAACAGTTTTCGAAATGTTTAGTTTTCTAAAATGGCTCTAACGGATACGATTAAAATACCATACATGAACGATATTTACATGACAAATGTATATATTTAATTTTCCGGGAATAGCGTATGAAGCCCTCTTCATTCGGAAGGAATATTGTATAATCTTGTGTAATTGATAAACATAAAGCGCTACACAAAAACCTACGACACAAAAAATGTAGAGCTCTTTAAAATACACAATTTATTTAAAATAAGTTTATTTGTGGCATAAGTCGTTTGTGAGATATCCGTTATTAAAGGTTCGAATTGTTCATCTCTTGTTCATTTTCTTGTCCTTTCAACATACAGCTGTTTCTCGCGATTGCATAGAAACAGTATAGAATTTTAAGACCAGCGTATAGGCTCCATTTCCCAAAAAATTTACTATCGCTGCTTCCTTTGTGTCTATAAGAAATGTGTAATATAGCACTTCTGCAAAGGTTTATTTAGATCAAAAAGCAGTAGATAGAAAACATCTGATGTGTCGCATTCATATGACTTTCTCTACTCTTGTACAAACTATTTTTACAAACGCTTATTCTCCCTCTAATTCTTATTGCTAATTTACTTGTAGATGCAAGGGGAATATGGTAGGCTTTAAGCGATAGTCAAATCTTTTAAGAGCTGATTGCTATGTGCAGCTTTCCATTCTCTTTGTATGTCCAGGACATAAAAATATGAATAATGAATTCCCATTTGAGAAACACTAAGTATTGCAACATTCAAACTGCTGCTGAGCTTCGGGGAGTGAGCGAGAACATTTACACGAGATATGCTGCCTGTTTCAGAGCAGAAGGTCAACATTTCCAGCATCTACTATAAGGTAAGAATTTTAGTCCGCCTCTGCCGGCGTGATTTCGCCGGCGACTGCCGGCTATCTCGAGCAGTAGAGGGAGGCCGCGAGTGGGTTGGAATATAATTTAACTACCCTATATAAGGACCGAACGACGTGGCGCCGCAGTAACGTATGCGACTCGCATTCCGGAGGTTCCGGCTTGAGCGGCCGCTCACTCGGACATACGGGTTTTTCGTGTTTTCCCCGGATAGGCAGGCGAATACTGGGGTGATTCCTCTTCTACCACGACTTTACTGTCAGTCATTTCCTGCACCCATCATCTCCTTCAGGGCTGTAGGACCAGGTGACGGTGTTCAGCTGGCTGTGTCAGGGGGTGGATATACACCTTATAGAGCTTTCTTTCCTGGTGTTGTTACGGGACCGCTCGGTTGGGACCCACCACCAAATGCCCCAGTAAGGGGGACTACCGGGGTCTGGAGGCTTTTGGGTGGGCTCGGGCGGCGTCGGATGCGTTAAAATTGAAAGCATTAGGGACTCCGTCCATAATTGCGCTCTTCGATCTGGTCACCCTTCTGGTCTCTCTCCTCATCCCTCCCTTCAGAGGTCACGGTAGAAGCCTACTTGTGGTGCATGGGGTCCCTTGTACGTACCTTTACCTCTACCCATTTTGGCAATATGTACTTAAATTGTCAAGTGACTAGCTCAATCATCAATTATGCACGGACATATAATATCATTATACATTATTATTATTATTATTTATTATTGAATTTCCAGAAAACATAAACGAAGGCCTATTGTGCAGAGCAGATTAGGCTTGTACGAGGGCGGATTGAAATGTAATGCACAATAATTTTTTTCTGCCTTGGTATTGCAGCTGGAATGTTGCAATTTCACACAAATATAGTTTTAAGTTTTCACTACAGATGATATTTTCTGTTTCATGTACAGCTTTAGCCTGAGAAGAGTGAACTACGCAACAAAGATGGCGCGCACATTACTGTCGTCCACGTGTGAAGAGCAAGAGAGGTATGGTTCGATATTCGTGGGTCAAAGAGCATAAACCGAGTGATATTCACAGAGACATGCTTGGCGTGTATGGGGATGATTGTATGGACCATAGTAATGTCTCAGGTGGTATGCATTCTTCCTAGAGAGCCGTGTGAACCTTAGTGGTGCGCCACGCTCCGGCAGGCCAATAACAGCTGCAAACCCGCAGAATGTCAGAGGCATTGAGGCGGTAATTATGAACGACCGGCGTGTGCAACTGCGAAACTTATTGCAACAGTTCAACATTTCTTATGGTGTAGTGTACGATATTGTTCATGACACTTGAAATTTTGTAATGCTAGTGCTCGCTGGGTGCCTAAGAACCTGACAGACAATCACAAGGGCCAGCAAATGATGACGAGCTTGGATCACCTAACGCGGTACACTGCAGAAGGGCATGACTTTCAGAAAGGAATCATCACTGGTGATGAGTCGTGGGCATACCACTACACGCCCGAAACCAAGCAGGCAAGCACGGAGTGGAAACATGCTGGTTCCCCAGTGAAGAAAAAATTCAAAGGGACTCAATCTGCTAGGAAAGTGCTTGTGACGGTGTTCTGGGATATGCATGGTGTTGTATTGGTGAACTTTGCTGAACACGGGACCACTGTGAGTGCTACAGCCTACATTAAAACTTAAGTGACGCTGCGTCGTGCCCTTTGTGACAAACGTCACAACATGAATGCTGACGATGTCAACATTCTGCACGACACTGCTCGCCCCCATGTTGTTGCTGCTGTTCGTCAGAAAATCACCAAATTTGGTTGGAAGGTGCTCCAGCATCCACAATACAGTTCGGAACTTGTACCGTTGGACTCTTATCTGTTTGGTCCCATGAAGAAATTCCTGGCCGGCCAACGCTTTGCAACAGTTGCGGAAGTGAAATCAGCAGTCCGCAGTTGACTATACTCCAAGGAAACGGACTTCTACAAACAGGGCAAATTGAAACTGGTATCACGATGGGAGAAATGTGTTGAGAAACTTGGTGACTGTGTCTAAAAGTAGGTAAAATGTGTAAGTTCATTTGTGATTTTTGTTGTTGTTTTAACTATTAAACTTTTTTGTAAAAAAAATTATTGTGCATTACTTTTCGGTCCCCCTCGTACTTTGACAGTTGCGTACTATTAACAAACATATAGAACATTATCATCTAAGTTTGTTAAAAATGCGATGATATTTTTTGAATATATGAAACAAAGGATTTTCCAGTTCGTTGTCACAAAAGTTGAGATTATTTTCTAAGGTATATTTTGATATCCAAACACAGGGCACTCAAAAATCCAGTGCTGTTCAGTTTGAGACGGTCCACAGAAATACGAATAATTATCTGGGACATTGGTCTTAAATCGCTGGAAATATGACGAAAGTTAGCCATGGCCAGATAAGAACTAAATAAGCACAAAGTTCGGCACAAATATTTTGCTCTGGAGTCGAGCTGAACATCGGGAAGACGTACTTCTCTCGTAACGCATCCAGGTGTTGTTCCATTGGAGAGTCTGCGGGTTTTAAGTTTCCTTTACAGGAGCTCTATCATATGAAACTTCCATAGCAGATTTTTGCAGATTCTTTTGCTAGTAGATCTGCTTTTAAATTAGTAGTACACTCGCTTCCATTTATGCCTCACTGCAGCTTAACCAGCATGCTACTGTCCTTTCAGGTGGAGTATGCTACATATAGCAAGGAGGAAGTGTGTGTGTAACTGTTTACCTTTTCGCATATGCAGTGGAGTTCTGTATTTCGTGCACAATTCTAGATTATTCACATATGTATATACAGAGAGAGCCAAAAAACTACGAACCGGCTGCGCGGTGTTTCTCCTCTCCGTCTGCCGCTATCATAGAAAGGCGCGGATGAAACCATACAACATTTTGAAAACTACTTTTAAAGGCTTTACTTACCACTTTATGAAAGGAAATGCTGAAACTGGCCACGCCATTGTCCATACATTTTTGGCACCTCTTTAGGAAACTAGCCATCACTCGCCATAGTTGACGTTGAGAAATGCTGGCAATTTCCTAGCGGATATTTTGTTTGAATTCTTCCAGGGTGTGTGGGTTTGTCCTGTGCACTTGTTTTAAGTTACCCCAGAGATAGAAATCGCAGAGGGTTAGTTCGGGGGACCGATGAGGCCGCAAATCTCTGCTAATAATTCTGTCCTCAAGCACCGTTTTATAAAATTGTTAAGTAAAGCCTTTAAAAGTAGTTTTAAAAATGTATGGTTTCATCCACGCCTTTCTATGATAGCGGCAGACAGCAACGAGCGCCGACGACGCGAACAGGAAAAACGCCGCGCAGCCGGTTCGTAGTATAACTTTAAGCAATAGCTTTATCCGTCATCACTTGGAATAGCAATGTTTAAATATATAGCTAAATAAAATCCTATTTTGCACAATATCTCCACGAAAAAATACTTTTTAATCGCAACATAATATAAACCTGAAATACATTATACTTTTTACTCTCAAAGAGGACACATTTACTACACGTGATTTTAATGACCTGTGCATACGAATGCTGCATGGAATTGCCCAAGTAATGTCTTTAAATGGAAAATTGGCTTTCCACACACTAACATTCTTCCCAAGTGCTCCTTCAAAATATTTGTGCACATCACTGCTTGGTAGAACCATACAAGCAAAACGCTCCACACGCGCGCACACACACACACACACACACACACACCTCCCTGCTATGTACGCGCCCGCTGAGAAATATGGTAAAATGCCTCCCGAAGCTGTAGTGACGGCATAAATGAAAGCAAGTGTACCTGTGTGTCTGCGAGCCCAGGAGAGACGAGTGTGGAGGCCGTGCTGAGCTATTATTCTTAAATCAGAGCATATTGGGTTTCTGTTGTGCTTACAACGCTGCTGTTGTATAATTTTGCATTTTTGTTGTCTTTGCACCACTAGCTTGAAAGACCAACAAATTTGAGGAGGGTTTGTGTTGTGCTGGAAATATTTCAAGTCGTTTTCGTATACTATGAAGGCACAACCAACCTGATCACGTAATAAAAGCAGATATATTGTTTAACATAATTATAAACAATAGGTAGCAAAGCTAAACATTTTGTATTTTAAGTGTTTATTGTAATTTTACTTTCTCTACCACGAACATAGTAGGTAGAGAAGGTATTGCAATCGAATAAAAAACTTCATATCAAAATTTCACAGGAATTACATGTTTTGAGGCCGAATCGAAATAGAGCATTTTAGAAAAAAGTGCGTGTTTTTGTGTGTGTGTGTGTGTGTGTGTGTGTGTGTGTATCTTTGAACAGCAGATGTCAAAAACGAAAAGTCGGATAAATACAAAACTTGATATTTATTTTCAGTACCTTCCAAGACGCGACACTAAGATTTTAAGGAAATTATCTCCCATACCAAGCTACCCTGTACATAAACCTCGAAATGTTTTACTTTCTATAAAATGGCTATCAATTTTGATTAAAATACGCCATATTAAAGACATTTACATGACAAATAAAATATATCTTGAATTTTCTGGGAATAACCTGTGAAGTCCTCTTTATTCGGAAGGAATTTTGTATAATCTTGTATAAATGGGCAACGTTAAGTGATAGACGAAAGCGTACTACACAAAAATGTAGATCTCTTTAAATCACACAATTTATTTTAAATAACTCTTTTTGTGGCTATAAGCGATATCCATTATTAACGGTTTGAATTGGTCATTCCTTGGTTATTTTTTCAAGTCTTGTGATCAGTGACTTGCTTCTCGTGAAGGTTCTATTGAAACAGTATAGAATTGTAAGGACAGCGTATAGCATATAATTCTTAAATATTTCCAAATCCCTGTTCCCTTTGAAACTATTTACAACTATTTCTGCTATGGTTTATTTAGGTTAAAATATAGTAGATAGAAAAATAAGCTTTAGAAAGAATAGTTTGTATATCCACTAATAAGTGATACAGGGTATAGTAAGTCATGTGAATGTAACACATCGGATTTTTTACCGTTAGTTTGGCTTAAAATCTGTTTTAATTTCTGTGCAGTGTTTATACTAAAGAAAATGATGAAAACCGAGGCGACAGAACCATGAAAAATGCTTGCTTTGATTAACGCATATTACAAGATAAAGTAACCCTCTGAAAACGTTAACTACTAATCTTAACATGCGAGAAACAGCATGTTCCGAATAAATTAAGCTGTCATGAAGGTTACTGTGACAAAAATTAATTAAATCCCTTTATTCTCCTGGTGTTGAGTTCCGATACGCAGTGGCATACAAGCAATTAACCTTCTCATGCAATTCAATTTCATTTTAAAGCATTTCCATCCCAGCACAGATTACACTCTCTGGCCATTTTACTGCGATGTGCTAAACAGAGACTGGAAACGTAATTTCCTATCATTTATAAGTCCCTGCTATTATTTTTCACAAATGTACACAAAACAAATTTCCTGTTCACATGGTTACATTGATTCTTCACGAAATGACATTTGCATACAACGAAAGGTATATAAAAAGGTGCTGAGAATTCTAGTCGGAAATTCGTTTTTTTCCCCATACTCATATCATATTACACTTACGCTATTAATAGCTTTGTTCTCATATTCGAATTGTTTTCTATTGGTATGATTGCTTCCACTAGGTTTAAAGAATTTCTTTACTCTAAATATTCTTCGAAATTTTAAACGCATCAGGAGCAATAATTTAGTCATTATTTCTAAACAGAAAATATATTTTGCTATAAACATTTATGTTGTAATCGATTTCTTCTGCAGGACATGCTAAATAACTGTATAAATAGAGAAAATTCTATCAATAGAAATCATAGAATTGATATTCTATATTAACAACTAAGAAGATTATTTTTCTTGATGGTCGCAAACTATTTTTTTCGAAAAAAGAAGATTAACTTAGTGGTATGGGAGTGTGGAAGTTTCATATTCACCGGCCTCACCTATATTTCATTGTACAATGCTTTTCTTGCACAATGCGGCCATCACACGTTTGCTCACGTGCCGGCCTCTGCAGCTCCGACTCCCGCCGAAGCAGATATATCCGCGCAAACGCCTCACATTCTCATAGTTAGTTACAATAATAATAATAATAATAATAATAATAATAATAATAATAATAACAACATCTACCTTATTATAAGAGAGGTTGGAAATGTTGTCCTCTATCTTCACATAATACTCTTCTCAGAATATTTTCATTTACACCCGAGAGTTTAACATATAAAATTAAGTAAACTTATCGCCTGATGTTCATCCAATGCATGGGGGTTTGTTGCATAAACTTAATTTTTAGAAACGCATCTCTTCAAAAGATGTCATCGACAACAGATCAGGAAAAAATGGAAGTGGTGGGGGCCATGTCGCAAGATTACGAAAACCGCAACCATGTGGGACCCATACACAAGCAAAAGATACCGCGGACGACCAAGACGCAGATGGATGGACCTCTTCAAAGAAAGTAGAGGCACAGGCACAGATTCCCCAGATGCAGGAAGACCTGGAGAGAGATGGAGAGTCTAGTGTGCTCTACATAAAGACAAAACGCTCAGTGTAATAGATATCAGACAGTATAACAGTGCATTACATCACTACAAAACAGTCATTGCAACAGACTGATATGAGTATAACGGGCAAATGTCCCATGACCCATGTTTACTTCTCAAGGAATAGCTCTCCGTAAAGATACATAGTTACTCAAAAAGAAAGAACCGGTTTTAAATGTTTATTTATAATGACCGACAATAGATAGCGACACATACCAAACATCATTGAATAGAGGTAAGTTCAAAGTTTTAAGCCTCGCCTATTAGTTCCATTCAGTGCTAACAGTGGCGCTGTGTTTCTTACGAGAAAATGGAGACACCACAGGAAAAGTCGTTTTGTGTGCTGCATTATGCAAAGAGTGAATCTATTGTTTCATTGCAGCGTGCATTTCGTTGTAAGTTCAACAAAGAGCCACCTCGTCATAAAAAATTTACAATTGATACAATAAATTCGTAGAAGATGGTTGCGTATACAACCGGAAAAGCACTGGTCGTTCTCGCATAACAAATGTTGCTCATTTTGAACACATAAAGTAAAATTTTGAACTTTTCTCTGTTCAGTGATGTATCGCATGTGTCGCCATCTATTGTCATTCATTAGAAATAAATATTTAAAATCTGTTCCTTCTTTTTGAATAACCATATATAAAACAGCTTAAACCATCTACAGGGAGGCCTTTGCCCTTAAGGGGACACAACACGCTTCATTTAATTCATTTAATTTCAATAGATGAAAATCGCACAGTTAGATCAAGTTATCTTGATGGTCATAATCCTTTACTAATTACCCTATCCTAAAAATTACTTGATTTAAGTTTATCAGCTGTATGCATATTAGCGAAAGTCTTGTTGGAAATACCCAGAATGACATTCAACGTCGGTTCATTATTTCATTTTTAGTTGAAATACAATCTAAATAAAAAACATAGTTTCATCTCCCAAAATTATTTATTATATGCTTTATTAGCCTCGCTACCTCTATTAATTGGTATAATATATTTTATAGTAATTTAAATTATTTAGTTCTTTCATTAATTTATAAATATGATTTGCTTAATTTTGTTCAAAAAACGGTTTAAGCCATTCCTGTATCTCTCTGCAATTATTATTTGCTCATAAAATATAGGCTGTATTATTCTATACGCATTTACTGCACACCACACACAAATGTTTGCGTCATGCAAGAGAATATAGTGTGTAAAATCGGATTTCTCTGTGCTTCAGTATCTATTATTTTACGAAGCAACATAACCATGTAAATAGAATCGTTCGTCATAGAAGAACTTTAAGCATGGATTGTTCACCCTATCGTTGACATTTCACAAAATCCAATTAAAGAAATTTACCTAAGTGATGATCAAGTCAACAATAAAGTTTATGGAAGAAACCCCATACATTGGAAGAAGTTATAGAAAATACCAGGCTAGAAATTCACTAGTTTTATATACACAACTCTCGAGTGTAAATGAAACTTTCCTATAGAAGATACGAGAAATGTGTGGATAGAGAAAGACATTTCCAACCTCTCTAATGATAAGGTACGTGCCTATATTATTTTAATTTCAACTGAAACCATGAGAATGTGAGAAGGTTGCGCAGATGTTATAATCTTTCGGCGGGAGTCCAAACTATAGCAGCCGGCGGGGCAGCCGCCATGCGGTGGCGGCAGTGTGGGGAAAAAAATAAAATCCGTATATGTAAGAGCCTTCTGCACTATGTGAAAACGATGTAGCGTTTATATAATTAAATAAATATGGACCAAAGCAAAGGTACCAAGGTTTAAATTTTCACTACTATAATTATGCAAAAAGTGATTCGGCCATTCCGACCGATGAATCTGCCACAACCAAAGGATTACTTATAGGCTAAGCAGCATTTCCAAAACATGGAAGATTGTCGGGAGGAAATCAAGGAAGTCAGAAGTTCCGCCGATGTTTCATATCCTTTTGCGTGACTATCCGTAGATTTTTCATTCGTTGTTATCTGGGGCTGTACGAAATTACAATTGTAAGAATTAAGGGGAGGATTCACCATATAAATCCTCTGGGGGAGATAAAAGAAATTTGTTAATTCGTCACTCGAACTTCAAAAGCTAAACGTGCAACTCGGATAAGCAAATGAAAATTCTGAAATGAAATTTTGGAAGGAAAGGTTTCACCCTAAGTTTAAGCATTTGCTAGTTATGAAAACTGAGGAAATTCTGGAAAACTTCAGTAAGGTAGAGTTGTCCTGACTCGGAGCTTCCGGTTAGGAATCCCTAACTTAACGAACGAACGACCTGTCACTTGTGTCGGCGCGGCCATGGTACTATCTCACTGAAGAATAAGTGCAGACGGGAAGCTCGCGCAGAAACATAATAGACAGGCCGTATTACGTCACCATTCCCGGTGTGTAGCATGTACAAGTCCGCAGTAAGAAAATTAGTCAGTGGCAGGGTTCGTAAACAAGTCAAAATGCAAACCGCCACGCGAAATCATACGCTCACTAACTAGAAAAATAATATTCATTGTATTACAGCATTGTAAAGAAGAAAAATGTAAAGGTCTAACTGTTCCGTTACGTACCATTTGTATTACTTTTAACCACTGCTGTGGCATTCTTTCATAAGCCCATCTCACATAAGTAATACCTCCGTTACTTTTCTCTCACCTACAAGCTGCAGTCGCTTCATGTACAGCTTTTATTTCCCATCTTAGAAATTACAAATATGTGTAAATTAGATTTTGATTAACCTGGTGCGCATGTTTTCGTGGTACATATTTAATTACTTCGTATAGCCTTTAGTGCTACTTTCACTCGTATTTTCAGCTGTACATGCTCCAAATAAGTAGGGAAATGCTTGATTTTTACTTTTTCTGCCACCTACCTACAGTAGGTAAAGTTGTGCTCTGAGATCGGGATGAGGTAAGAGGAGACGGGAAAATGTAACCGGAGTTACGCGGCGAACTACTATGAAGCGACTAATAGGGTCTTAGTCAGCATTCACCTGCAGAATTCACTTAGGCTACTTCGCTCAGTGTATCCAAGTAATTCAATATGTAAGAATCGGATATGGAATTAGCACGTCCACTAATATACGGAAGGCTGCATGCTATTTTTCAACACCGTGTCTAACGGTGCACGACATTTGATTAATTATGTCATCATGTCTATATGTTTGTGTGTGTGCGTGTACGAATTCCTTCCTGAGTTCACGAGCTCGGACCACATCTATACGGAGCGAGTGGTACAGCAATAACGAGTGCGACTCGCATTCGGAAGGTCCCGGGTCTGATTCCCTTAGACCGACCACTCTGATTCAGGAGTTTCTCGTGGTTTCTCTTGGTCGGCAAGCGAATGCTGGGGTGGTTCGTCTTCAACCACGACTCTCCTGCCCCATATTCCCTGTACCCTCATCTTCTTTGTCATCTGTTTTAGGGTTGTAGGAACAGGCGACGGCGTTCGGTGGGTTGCGGCTGGATGGTGGCTTTGCACTCTGTGGAGCTTTCTTCCTGGCGTTGCACACGGGTATTTGCATCCAAAAGCTACTCAAATTCCAATTTTTTAAAGTCAATTCTAAAATAAATTAAAGGTACATTTGGTAGCTGGATAGATAAGGAATCTTGTGCCACTGTTGACTTATTACTCCACATGAACATTTGACCATATGGACTGTCTAAATTTAGAACTTCTTAAAGTACAAGTCTAATAATAACACTAGTCTGCATGATATCGGATGATTGAAAACTAATAAGTGATTCTGACTCACTTTGTTATGCTGATTTCAAAACCGCTTTTAATTTTGTTCTATCACGTACAGTTTTTCCACAATTTCACTTCAAATATATAGAGATATAAAGATATTGCTTCAGCCAGTACACTTAAAATTGGGCTTGATGATGTAATTTGTAAGGGCTCTACCACAGGATGGACCCTGCTTCAAGTAACCTTCATTACACAAGACAAATAAAGCCTGGAATTTTTGTTGGTCCTCAAATAAAGAAATTGATGAAGGATGAAGATTTTGAGAAGACAATGAATAAGAGAGAAATAGAAGCATGGACCGCCTTCCGATCAGTTACTGAAAACTTCTTAGGTAATAACAAAGATTCTAATTACAAGGCCCATTGTCGAAACAATGTTGGAAAAGTTCAAGAAGATGGGTTGTAACATGAGTGTAAAGGTGCATTTTCTGCATTCACATGTCGACTACTTTCCAGAAAATCTGGGACACTATAGTGAAGAGCAGCGTGAACGTTTTCACTAAGATATTAAGGAAATGGAGAGGAGGTAACAGGGGAGATGGAATGGCGCTATGATGGCCGACTACTGTTGGATGTTGAGGAGGGACAGTCATCTTCAAGGATCTGCAATGAAGTCAGAGAAGAGAGAGTTTGAAAAAAATTAAATGAATCACTTTGGCTTCTTATTTTGTTAAAATATAATCATGAAATAAATTATGGGAGTTCTTGAGAGTACTCTTAAAATGTTTCTTGAATGAAAAGTTACGTTGTGTGAAATGGTATTTGAATACTTTTCAACGCTCATTAGTAAAATTGTCAAAACATTACCTATTTTCTGTAAAAACCTGATGTGATAGAAAACAACGGTAGTTATTTATGAATCAGCATAAAAACTTGATTCAAGAACACCTACTTTTAAGAAATCATCTGACAAAAAGTTTGAAAATGCAGACTAGTGTAATTAGAGCTGTAACACTTTGTATCTCTGTAAGAATAAAAGTTGCCTTTACATGGAGAACGTCTTAAGTCACTATCCCCGAGGGTTGGAGGGAGAGGTGACCGCGTGCATCCTTAACTGTTGTTTTGATGGCGGTTACTGACCTTTACTACCTGTCTTACTCAAGTAACATAGCTGCAATGCATTCTACCTCACATCCAACGTCCTATATGTCACAGCCCTACTGATAATTTACTCGACACACACTGTTGTGTTCGTTATGTGTGAATACGAGTGTTGTTGAGAGGCTATTGGTGCTTGTGTATAATGTATTGTCCTCAGGCAGGTATGCACCAATTAATTACCTATGTTCTGCTCTTAAAGTTATCTACAGCAACTGCTGTAAACGCTTTAAATATATTGGTAATACATATATTTTTTTAAATATTGCTGTTAAACGTAAATGAATTAGTTATACTTCAGGGTGTGCCCGAACATTTTTTTATAGTACGAATTGATAGTCGTATTGAAAAGAATTAAGTTTTATTATATAAAACCTAATGAAACCAACCGCTCCTTTTGTTTTTCGTATACTTTTTTTGTTTGCATAATTGTGTAAGATTTTAGTTTATAGTAAACTTCTTGTGTCTGCCTAAGTAGGCAGTTTGTTTTATTTTTATTTTAGAACCGTCTGACATTACGTTAATAACACGCAAACAAATGTTTGACATAATGAAAGACGGCAATGATAATGATATCGGGAAAAACTCGAATACGTTGAAAGTATTTCAATCAACAGTGGAAATTATTCCGAGGACAGGTTTAAATGTCTCAAATACATGTTTTCAAATATGAAGTCGGAGATTAAAGCTGCTCACAAAATGGTAAACATATTCTTAAAAATCTGATGTGTTACACTCACATGAATTTCTCTATCTTGTACAAACTATTTTTACTAACGCTTATTATCCATCATGTTAATCGAGATAAACATATTATTGCTAATTTTCTTGTAGGTGCAAGGGAAATATGTTAGGCTTTAAGCGATAGTCAAATCTTTTATGATCTGGTTGCTATGGAGAATTACATTCTCTTTGCATGTTCAGGACATAAAAAAACGAATAAAGAATCCCTATTTGAGAAAAAATAAAAGTATTGGAAAATTCAAAGAAATAACAAGGAACATCTCGGAAATGGTTCACTCCACAAATAAAAATATATGACGTAAATTGTGTGTTTTAACGAGATCTACATTTTTTGTGTAGCAAATATTTGTCTATCTCTTACGGTTTACCAGTTATGGAAAAACCATTCAGAAAGAAGAGGATTTTGGGGACATTCTCAGAAAATTCAAGGTTTACATTTTGTCCTGAAAATATCTTAAATATATGATATGTTAGCCAAAATCGTTAGAGCCATTTTGAGAAAATCAAAATTTTCTAAAAATTGTCCACGTAGAGGGTATTCTAGAGTGGGGGATTTTCTTGAAGATCTCCGTGTCGCATCTTGAGAGATACTGAATCTAAATACGAAGTTTTGTGTTTATCCGAATTTTCATTTTTGAGTTATGCTGTTCACAGACACAGATATACACAAGACTTCTTCTAAAAATTCGTTTTCTTATCCAGGAGGCCTCAAAACGTGTATTTCCGGTGAAATCTCGGTATCGAAATTTTGGGTGAAATGCAATACTTCCCCTACTTACTATACGTAGTAGAGAAAGTAAACACTAGATACTCGGGAAACACGTAGCACAATTTCACCTTATCATGCAGGTAGACCATCCAAGTCACTCACAGTCAAGTGACTGAAGTGAAAGACGAAAAATACAACAACTTCGTGACCGTGTGGATTCAGAAGCACTAACATACGCTACCCAAATGACCTTAGAGCTGCAGTCAAAGTATGCCAAAGTGATACAAGATTTTGTAAAGCCATTAAATAAGAAAGGCTTATTCCACCAGTCTGAAACAGAAACTAAAGAAGAAAATGTCACCGATAGAAGTTTTGTCGATGGTTGTCGACGCCGATCTCTCGAGACAATATGTTGTAAGAACAAGCGATAAAACATTGTATTCTTGTTAGTTATTTGCAGAAGGCAAAACTAGAATTTTATCCTCTTCCAGGGTCTTGTACAATAACACCAACTTGCGCAGGAATTGACTTGCATCATTTGTTAAATCACACTTTTGCACGATTAATGCACCTTTCACAATCCGCAATCAAAACTATTAGTGGTGAAGAAATAAAGTCCCTGCAAATGATTAGTAAATGGGGATGCGATGGATCACAACAGGCTCAGTTTATGCAAAAGCTTGAAAATAGTGCAGATTCTGATGCAAACATACCTATACAAGTATCTTGCGCTGGAGAAAAAACAAGGATTGTGTGACAAAACCTTGTACATTGTTCACCACGATATTGTAGACCAATTGGAATCAGGTTTATCAAAGAAAGTGTAGACATTACGAATGAAGAAGCTCAATACATTCAAAGTAAGATTGATGTATTATAAGACACTCGAGTTACGATAGGAAGTTGTAAGGCTTCGTAAAACACTCACTGCTACTGACAATGATTGATGCAAAGACACGTAGTGCAGAGAACCATGTCTCTTAGACAATGAAGTGTTACGTATGCGGAGTCACATCTAATAGTTTGTATGCAACGGTCCTATAAGTGTGAAGAGTAACGAGTCGAAAACTTCACGAGCGTCTTGATAACCATTATACATTTAGATAGACAATAATATTTAATATATAGATGCACAAGAAAGGAAATAAAAATGTGATAAATCAATTTTTCTATTCGTATTTTAGATACGCTTCGATAACAAGCGAATATCCATTCAAGCTCCTAGGTATTGATTTTATTGATGCAGGTGGTGACATTACAACTTTGAAATGCCCTGGTGGTTTGAAATCCACAACAGTAGCTGAAGGTTACATAGATGAATCTCTTGAAAATAAAATAAAGACCTCAAATACAATAGTAAAGTGCATACAAAATAAAAACACTGCAATAAATATAAATTAGCCATCTGCTTCAACTAATTTCATAAACGATCATGACCAGAAATTATCTTTGTAAATTGCATCATTCAAAATGTGTATATTAACAAGGTAAATAACAGATTATGTGTTTTTAATGTCTTTGTTATGAAGCGTTAGTGAAATGTGAGCAGAGCTTTATTAGAATTTCATTGTAAGGTATGAAAATAGTGAAATAAAGTTAATATAAATTCATATTATTGAATAAACTGTTTTTCAGGGGCTCTGAGTAGGACAGCGCACAAACGTGGAAATCTGTATTGAAATGGACTTCATTTCGATACAGATTTCTAACAGCAAATGAACAGATTTAAGTACAGGAATCGAAAAAGACTTAATCTTACAAAACAGAGAGAAGTGACCGTAGATGCGCTGAAATTTGGACATAAAATTCTACACACTAGAATCACAATATGCGAGACTTTATAGCATCTTTCTTATAAACTGATCATTACGAAGTGGCAACTACGGCTTGATACGGATAAGACCGTAGTGAAAGAAAGGAAAACGAGTATTCAAGATTAATTCAAACATGAAATAGGTTTTACTGTTGACGTTCCTAAACCTGTTTTTGGAACTTCCATTGATAGAAATAGAATCGGAAGGTTTTTCGTGGACCCGGCATTGTTCATCTATGATATTTACAGGTTTAAAGTGATTTTAGAAATGATAACGAGTGTACATAAAATAAATATTTCTAAATTATCAACCTTTGCCATGGAAACAGCAAAGCTGTATCCATGCTATCCGATGCCTCCAACAGTTCTCAAAATTTTCCTCAATGGACCCATCGTGATTGAATATGCATTGCTACCTACTGGACAGCTCTCGCAGAAGGCTGCTGAAGCCAGAAATAAGCACTTCCGCAAATACCGGCAACAGTATTCCTGAAAGTTCTCTCGCGAATCCTGCTTAATCGGCTTCTTATACGTTCATTACCTTCCGACGAGCATAAGGCCCACAACGGGAAAGAAATCCAAACCGCTTCTTAAGGAATCGTTAGACATGGTGCTTCTTATGAAACCTGCACGTATAGCAGTAGTGAGGGGGAGTCATGTGACGACTGCTCTTCAGACGAAAGCATGGCAATTGTTATCTCACATTAGGTGAGAACGTCTGATCTTAAAAAATCCGATGTGCTACATTCACGTAACTTTCTCTATCCTTTATCTTTATTATTGGGTATACAAACTATTCTTACTAAGGCTTATTACTTCCTCTACCACGTATAGTAAGTAGGGGAAGTATTGCAATCCAACAAAATGTTCGATACAGAGATTTCACTGGAAATACATGTTTTGACGTCCTCTGAATCCAAAAAAGACTAGAAAAAGGTCCGTCTATATGTGTGTGAACAGCTTAAATCAAAACAAAAAAGTCGGATAAATAACAAATTCGGTATTTAGGTTCAGTATTTGACTTGAAGAAAATCCTCCAAACCTAAACTACCATTTATATGGAACATTTTTCGAAAATTTTATTTTCTCAATAATGACTCTAACGAATTTGATTAAAATATCATATTTAAGATAGTTTCATAAAAAATAAAATGTAAATATTGAACTTTCTGGGAATGTCCCCAAAAGTCCTCTTCTTTCTGAATGGCTTTTGTATAACTGGTAAACCGTAAGAGATAGACAAAAATTGTTCTGCACAAAAAGTGTAATGCTCCTTAAAACACACAACTTATGCCATATATAGTTTTTTGTGGAGTGAACCATTTCCGAGATATTCCTTGTTATTTGTTTGAATTTTCCTATACTTTTCTCAAATTTTCCGAATACTTTTTCTCTAATGGGAATACGTTTTTTATGCCCTGGACATGCAAACAAAATGGAATGTTCCACATAGCAACCAGCTCTTAAGGGATTTTACTATCGCTTAAAGCCTACCATATTCCCCTTGCACCCACAAGGAAATTGCAATAAGATTTTTAATTTTTTTAAATTGGAACCTAACCTTTTTGTTCTTTTCTCACTCCTCATTAAAAAACTAAACATCATATTATATATAGCATTTTGCAATTGTTCTTATAGTGACGTAAAAACAACGAAAATTCTGAATGGCTGTGTACGAAGAGCGCAATGAATGGTTGGACCGTCCATGAATAGTCATTTGAGGTTCAAATTACGTTTTGCAATTGGGAACCAACATGTTTTACTTTGTTTTCTTATTCCTCGTCACAAAATAAATAACTTTTGTAAAACATTTTCTAGTGAGAAAACAAAATACAAAATGAAGGTTCCCATTTAAAAAATTAAATTGACCCTAAAATCATCATCACAACGTCCTCAAATAAAAGACAACTAACGGTATTTACTTTTTCCCATAATATCAAGCAACCTTTATTCAAGACATTTTTTCTACAACGCTTAGTTTTGGAGATATTGTACAGTCCTATCCTAAATCCTCCACCCTGTATAGTACTTTAATCAAAATTGTTAGAGCTACTTTTGATAAAACCTAAAAATTCGAAAAATTGTGTAAAGGATAGTGTCGCCCTTTGGAAGGCACGGAACTTAAATACCAAGTTTATATTTATCCGACTTTTCGTTTTTTAATTATGTGCTTTGTCATACATACACACACATATCTTTTTCTAAAAGTACTTATTTTGGATTCAGTGGCCCCGAAACATGTATTACTGGTGAAATCTCGATTTCGAATTCTTTGGTGGAATGCAACACTTTCTCTAACCACTAAGTACGTGGTAGAGAAGGTAATAAGATGTACACTAAATTAGAAATTAATGTTATTTCTATACAGAAAGTCAGTTAATTATACGCAACCTCCATTTTCTATAAACCTTTATCGTAATATTAAATCCAGATTAATGAATTTATTAGACGCCTGAAATATCCACATTGTTGCCTGAAGTTGCTTTTCTTATCCCGCTTGTATTTTAGGAAACCCTTTAGAGGGAGAAAACAAGAGCAGATAATTTCCCCTTTTTTATGAAAGCTGATAATGAGAAACATAGAAACTGTGCGGAAATGCAACTGAGCATATTACAGGAAATTCCCAAACGGGAAACGACCTAGCTAACACGGCTGACCTGTGTCGTCGATTCATGAATAATCGATAATGCAACGTAATCGAATTCAGCTGTCGTCATACTTTGAGCCGTTGCACATCAAACAGCGATGGGGCGCATGGTGAGTGGTTAGGAGGGGACAGGTGCGTGGGCCCGGGCAGAGGGTGCCAGCAGGGCTCATTTGCTAGTAGCGCATCTGCACTTAACTGAGTACCGGCATACCAGAAATTTGGGATCGCAACAATAGAAGAAACGTGTGTGTTACACTCACATGACTTTCCCTCCCCCAGCTCATATTAGTGGGTATACAAATTATTCTTATGAAATTTTATTTTCCTATCTTCTTCATTTTATTGGAGATAAACCTTTGCAGAGATAGCTGCACTACACTTTTCGTTACAGATACAAAGGGAATAGCAAAAGTCAAATGTTTAAGAACTGGACGTCATACTCTAGCCTTAAAATTTTATTCTCTTTCCATGACTTCGCGAGAAATAGCTGAAAATCGGCAAAACTTGAAAGAATGACACGTATTGAACATTCGAACCATTAATAATGGATTTCTCAGAAATGGTTGATGCTAAAAAAAAGATTATATGGAGTATATTGTATTTTTTAAAGATATCTACGTTTATTGAATAGAACGTTTTCCTCTATCATTTAACATTTACCGTTTATACAAGGTTATATAGACTTGCTTCGGAATGAAGAGGACGTCACAAGCTAATCCAAGAAAATTGAGGATATGTATTTTTTGTTATGTAAATATATTTAATGTATGGTTTTTTAATCAAAATCGTTAAAAGCCATTTTTCAGAGATAAAAAAATTCCAAAAATTTTCCATGTAAAGAGTAGTTTAGGGTGGGGAGATTTTCTTGAACTTGCTTGCTTCAGTAGGCAGTTTATTGAAAAATCTTACACCATTTATACATTATTATGTAGGGTCTTTCAACAAGAGTGTCCTATTTTTGAACTTACATAAAACACGTTCTATAAATGATAGAGGTTTATTTCTTTTTATTTTGGAAGATTATTAATATCATTACGTGTGGAAGAGAACATCGGTTAAGTGAGCGCCGCGACTTCGTTGGGTTGCGCGTATGCATAGAAACAGTATTGAATTTTAAGATCAGCATATAGCGTGTAGTTCTTCGACATTGACTATCGCTTTTCTCTGTGTATTTATGACGAAACGTGTAATGTAGCTATTTTTGTAAAGGTTTATTTGGATCAAATGTAGTAGAAAAATAAGCTTTCGTAAGAATAGTTTGTACACCCACTAATAAAGGTAGAGGGAGAAGAACGTCATGTGAATGTACACATAAGATTTTTAAGCTTGTGATGATTGTATAGTTAAACCAACGCTGCATATAAAGGAACAATTAACTATATCTAAACCAGCACGTTTCTGGTATTCCAACCACGTTGGACTTCTACAACACAGATTGTAAGTGTTTGTCATAAGCTTTATTCTTACCTTCTTAGAAACGAATCCAGTTTCACAACTTTTCGTTCCAGTTTAACGGTAAAATTCCATACAGCTGCGCAAATTAAGAATTTCTCGTAAGCGTCACTCGAAAATCAGTTATGTGTTGTAACTGAACACGTTCGCAAGAAACACGGGTGAAGGACAATCTGTAAAGACTGCACGCTGTCCCTGCGATAGTCGATTTCTCATTCCAGAAACAGAAGAAGAGCAAAAGTATACGTGACAGCGCTCTCTACTGCAAACCACAGACTTATATACGTGTCTGTGAGTACTAACGTAGGAAATGAGGGTTTGCAAGAAGTGATTTGCACTAAAAATCCGATTTGTTATATTCATATGAATTTCTCTACCCACAATTATTTAAATTCATAAATTTTCTAAAATTACTCCTACAAATGATTCTTTTTCTATTTCATGATCGAGTTAAATGTTTGCGGAAACAGTTTCAACAACTTTCTTTAAAGGCACACGCGACAGTCAAATGTTTAATAGCAAATCACTGTATGCTGGCCTTGAAATTCTTTACTTTCCATGACATCACGAGAAATAACTTAATAGTGATAACACTTTAAAAAATAACAAAGTACTGAAACATTCAAACCAATAACAACGGATAGATATAGGATATACAACGAAGGGGGACATTTCGGGTACTGCGAGCTACACTGATATATTGTGGCTACCGCCACAAGGAGGAAGGGATGAAGTGAAGGAACCACAGGAGACTACAGGCCACAGGTGATAGGTCACTGAGCCTCGCGGAAGCCCCTAAAATAACAACGGATAGCTCGGAAATGGCTAATGCCACATAAACGTTATTTGATGTAAATTGTGTTTTAAAGGGATTTAGGTTTCCTGCAGTACGCCTTTTCCATCACTATAAGTATTGCCATACGTTTATTGGTTATATAAAATTACACAAAAGTGTTTTTTTCCACACATGCTATTCTATAAAATTCAAAATATACATTTTATTTATCAGGTAAATATCTTACATATATTATATTTTAATCAAAATGGTTAGACCTATTTTTGAAAAAAAAGACAACCAAAAAGTAAAAATGCTTAATGTAAAGAGCTTTTTTTTGCGAATTTTCCTGGAAACCTTCATGGTTGGTATTTATCAAAGATTTCATTTTTGGATATGGTGTTCATAAGCGCGCGCAGGCACACGCACAAACACACATACACGAACATTTTTCAAAACGGCTTATATAATTGGATTTAGGAGTCCTCAGAGCATTTAGTTCACTGAAATCCGGGTAGAATTTTTTATCCGGAATGCAACAACACTTTATCTACCTACTATGTGTGTGGTAGCGAAAGTAAAATATATTAACAAATAATCAAGCAATTTATTATGTATTCTACTGTAATACGCCTGAGTGTTTTATTTGTTTAATATTCATATAAATATTTTACGCACATAAATAATATTTAAAGAACAAAGTAGTAACAAACGGAAGCTTAGAGATTTATAGCAAGATTCAAATCCGTACTGTCGTTGTATGACATGGCATCCACATTGAAGCTTGAAGCCAAGTGTATTTAAAATTCATGATATCGCCTTAGAATTTAACTTGTATGTTGTTGCGTTTTAGCGCGATTTTAAGCCACATGTTACATGTTTTAGCATTATTAATTAAACGATCAACTCGTGATTTATGCTATAACACATTTACTAGCAATAGTCTACGCCAGGAATGACATAATGGTTTATTTAATAAAGTCTGACATGGCGGTATTTACTGGGTGGCTCAACATTAAAGGTGTTGCATTTGCGGCACGAATTCCATTTATGAGGTAATTTCTATCAGGAGGTAATTCTGACATGATTTATTATGTAGCTCCTGAGAAAATATTTCATGTAAGATCCAGGGATCTCGGAGGTTGCTCTTGCATTGGGGTATGCAATCCTATCCTGTATCGATCAGGATATTTCCTGTTGCAATGTAATGTAAAAGTAGTACTATTAGATTTCATGATATGGGTTACTATTGTGTTATTCTTAATACGAGAATAGCTGAACATTTAAACTAGGGATGGGACCTCGATACTCTCGATACTCGGTGGTATCGAAGTATGCCTAATACTTTGATTTAAACCTTCGATACTTTTTCGATAGTTTTAAGTTTTGCATTTTTGAAACTTGTTGCGTGGTTTAACTTTATGCTAGATAAGGAATGAAATGAGTCAAGACCTCACGTTATTGCCTCGCACGTGTCCCCAAAGAATTCTGGACTATAGTTCTTGATAGAAATTGACTGAGTTTTCGGTGAGTAAATCAATGCAACCAACATTCCATAGACTCTTTTGTCTAAATGAAAACCTGCAAAATAATGGGGGAAGGAGTAGAGGTACTCCTGTAACATGCAGCGTTAACTGAGTTGTGAATGAAGCTGATTTAGCTGACGCATTAAATCATGTTTCTCCAATATCCTGATTTGCTGATTCACTCTCACTCACTCTCACTCTCACTCATTTACGAACTGCGGTGACCATAATCTGTAAACACAGTAGAAACATCTCAGAACTTTAGACATGATATAATACAACGTAATATTTATTCTTTCCTTCCATGTGTTTGTGGTGACGTAAACTTGGGTAACGAGCTTAGCTTACAGGTATATCGTACGATTAATTTCCACAATATGGATAGAAAAAACTTTAATGGAATGCTTTCAGCACAAAATACAGTTACATAAACAAGGAAGCAACGAGAATATTATTATTATTATTATTATTATTATTGTTATTAAATTGCTCCCAATTGGAAAATGTCAAACATGAACAATTTTGGAATTAGCATACTTTACAAAATTGGTCATATGTGTTTATACGAGGTGTGATCAAAAAGTTTCCAGAATGGCTTCACTAAAATGCTGACGCTGATATTTCTTTAACTTTTACTTAGACTGTACATGCAGCGTTCCTTCCCGATAAAAACTAGAGGTCGCATGACTTCCTGTAACCATGCAGTGACGAGGTAGATGCTCTGAAGTGAACACGTATTTCACATGTGCTGCGACTTTTCCGCGTAGCAAAAATGTCAGATTACGAAGAACAAAGAACGAACATAAAATTTTTCTTTAAACTCGGTAAAACTGCAACAGAAGCCCACAAAATGTTAAGAACAGCTTATCCCGGGGACGTTATGGGCAAAACTCAAGCATTTGAGTGATTTTCGAAATTTAAAAGTGGTGTGTCGTCAGTTAAAGATGCAGATCGTTCGGGGCGACCCTGTACCAGCAAAACTGATGAAGATATCAATCAGATGAGGGAAATGGTCTTAAATGATAAGCACATTACAATAAGAGAACTTTCTGACTCATTAGGACTCTCCTTTGGAAGTGTTCAAAGGATTTTAAACGACAATTTGGAAAAGAGAAGAATTGTCGCCAAGTTCGTGTCCCGTCTGCTTTTAAATGACCAAAACAAAAACCGTGTGATTACCTGGATAGATCTTAGAGAACACCTACAAAATGGCCCACAGCTTATGGAGAAAATTATTAGTGTTGATGAAACATGGATTTATGAGTACGATCCAGAAACGAAGCAACAACCTTCACAATGGAAGAGTCCTTCATCTCCACGCCCGACAAAGGCCAGACAAGTTCGATCCAAAGTGAAGTTAATGATGATTGTGTTTTTTGACATTAAAGGCATTGTTCATAAGGAATTTGTGCCACAGGGTCAAACAGTGAATCAAGTGTTCTACAAACAAGTGCTGCAAAGATTAAGGGAGAATGTGCGACGCAAACGGCCGGAGAAATGGAGTGGTGATGGTTCCTGCATCATAACAATGCGCCCGCGCACAAAACCCTTTCTGTTCGCCAATTTTTTGATAAAAACAGAATGAATACTGCTCCCCAACCCACCTATTCTCCAGATTTGACACCAGCAGACCTTATTCTTTTCCCGTGACTTAAAATGCGGCTCGGAGGACACCATTTTGAGGACATTGATGTCATCCATCGCGAATCGCAGAAGGCTCTGTACATGTTGAAAGGAGAGGACCTCCAGAGGTGCTTCCAGCAGTGACAGAAGTGCTGGGACAAGTGTATCAACTTCCAAGGAAACTACTTCGAGGGGGACAGTGCAGATTAGACAAAACAAACTGATGTGTAGTATTTATGACGTAATTCCGGAAACTTTTTGATCTCACCTCGCATACAGAAAACTATTAATGAGAACATTATTCAGTAAATAAGCTATAGCCTTTACATATTTTATACAATGAGCATCGAATATCGGTGCTCAGAAATCAGTATCGGTATCGAGTATCGAGAAATAGTGGTATCGTCCCATCACTAATCTAAACTATTGTGTAGATATTTAATTTTACTGGAAAAGTGTATGTTTAAATAAAACTATATGAATTAAGGATATCAACTTAATTACTGTTAATGAAATTAAGATACTGCATTGAAAACATGCTAGCTGATTCGATACCCAGTCAGAAAATGCTTTAGTCCAGTGTATCACCAGGATGCAGCCGTTAATCTAAAACTGGCTGGCGTCTGAGAGAAGGGGCTTGAATTGAGTACGTCCGAGCGCTTGAGACATTTGTTCACAAGACTGTGTATATTCTTGTTCAAGCTATTTTTCGGAACACAACTATAGTCACAAAAGTCTTCTGAGGAAATTATTCATACACGGGATTTCAGACAGGTATTTCAGAGTGATAATAAACTGAATATTTGTAACCAAAACTCACTCTGTTGATTTATGGTCCTTAAGTGGAGTATGATTAAAGTTCTTTACATGCTTCTTTTCAATCTTACTGAAGAACTAACTCAGATTTTTTTATTTATTTATGGACGCTGTTTAACTGCTGTGGCCCTGAGCGTCTCATTTTTTATTGGGCGTAAAACGGTAATTTTGCTCAAAGGCCGCTCTTAGCTCAGTGGTAGAGCATTAAGTTGTTGGTTAATGATGTTGAATTGAAATCTTCGTGGAGTCAACACTTTTTTGTACAACTTTCATTTTAAAAACATGAGTAAAAGTATAATAGGTTTTATTCATGTTTTATGCATGTGGCGTTTATATAGTAATCCGTCATATCAGTAGATGGCAAACATGACATTAATTTATCGGGCGGGAGTTTTCATACTCACTCAATTTACCTTCATAACTACGAGCGGGACAGCTCAGGCGGTTATGTCTGTGGCCCGCATTCGGGAGGTCCTGAGTTCGATTCCCGTGTCCAAACTTTCTAACCCATGAGCTTTTTCGGGGGTTTCCCCGGGTCGCCAGGTGAATACTGGGAAGGATCATTACATCCCCCGAATTTTCTATCCATCCATTTTATCTCCGTTCTCATTTCACTTCACCTTTTATCTGCTTAGTCCTTTTTTGGGTTGCAAGTGTCGGCAGGAGGTCTCGGCGTATGCATAGCCGGGGAAAATGATACTTCTATGGAAACCTTCGTTCCCAGAACTGCGAGCGGTCTCCGGGTCCCGGGCCCCCCAGTGGATGTGTAAGCACACAGGGGGGAGGTGCGCCGGGGAGTTCAAATCTACAATTGGTAGGAACCCTGCCCTCTGCGTTGTGTCTCCTGGTCCGGCCGCCATCTGTCTCCTCTCACCTCATCCCTCCCTCCCGGGGGCACCCCATCAGGTTTCTAGGTACAAAAGAATTGCCTTGGTCGAGGTGATAAGTTCCCCTCAGATTCCAGTCCTAAACTATCCTATCTTAATACTATAATCACAATTTTCAAACGAGTTATAAAAAATTAAAAGATAACAATCCACTACCTGGAATCGAACTCGAGCTATTTGTATAGAAATTAGTAGCTTAGCCACTGCACCACGCCAAGCACGGTATGCAGGGAGCTCAAATCAGTGCCTTGTACTATAGAGTTAGACAGCAGCGCACAGAAGTTGACGGTTTTGAACCGCGTGCTCACTCGAAGGCACTTTGAAAAAATTTAACTGCTCAAGAGACCGGCCACTTTTAGTTTGATCGAGTTTACGGATGTCATCGAATGTCTTCGTTTATCATTCCGTGCACTCTACATGATGAAATTGCAGCACAACGTCCTTGCAATTGGTATGAGAATTTGCTGCAACAGCTTTTCTTGCGGTATTTACATCTGCAGGGTCTTTCTGTCGCCAGCGTAGTGGCCGAATTGACGCATGCAGCCCACCATGATTACCAGTCGTTGTTCCAAGTGATGGAAAAACCTATGAGTTGGGGGTCGTCTATCCGGAAATCTTTAGCTATAAGGTGCTTGTTCTTGTCTACCATTATTACTTGACATTCCACAAACACTAACAACATATCAAGTTGTTTCCATATCGTGGTCTCTCCGTGATAACGCAAGTGAAGAAATAATCACAATAACGGAGCGCGAGTTACAAGTTACCAAGCTTCACCATGTACGCACCAGAAGGCTACGTATTGCAGCTGCGCAGTAACCCACATCTGAGAACATAAAGTACCTGCACAAATAGGCCACCCAACCTACTGCTCAGTATCTATCTGATCCACATGTTTTGGGTAATGGTACAACTTGTGTAAAACATCGTGACAGTTCCCCACTCCTGAAGCATAGATGCACTACAGCACTGACAATCACTTACACATAAGAGAGGTAGTGGTTAGTGTTATCTACCTGCTGTGAGTGTAATATTGTAAGCCTATACATTTGTTTCAAATGCGTTGTGAATGTAACGCCTTCAAGTTCTAATATCATTTCTATTCCCTTGCTTCTCACTGTTCTCACCACTTCTCCTCTCTTGCGCATATGCAGTGTCACGAAGCTTTATACAAGCTGCATGTTGTATTGATAAACTTTGTTATGGATGTTTGGAGAAACAGTACTAAAACTATAAATCTTTCGACGTTATCCATATGGAATCTCCTTGCTTTGTAACAATTTAAAACCAATTTGAACGTTTAGTAAGTTTTACGAGACTCTTCACATTAATCTGTGTAGCTATTACAGCCCATTTTGTGATGTGTTATAAAACTTTCTTCAAATTCTTGTATTACGTATAAAATTGTATTCCTTAGGAACGACCTTCACTCAGTAATAATTATTTAAAGAGGGTCTTTATAATATAAGCTATGCTTAATTTTGTAGAGCTTTCAATATTGACTGCTGTGTATAAAAGGTCATCTATGCATGAGCTCGGTTTTAATAAAACAGCAAATATTTAGGAGCATAAAATATCTTAGGATAGGACAGTCAGTCTAAGGAGGGGAGAGCCCAGACACTGAAGCTCAGCACTTCGCGGAGGTCATCATAATAGGCCCACTGTGTCTTACGTGACCCCTGGGAAGAGGGAATAAAAGGGAGACCTAATTAACGGGTAACTGTGTCTTACGTGACCCCTGGGAAGAACGGATAAAAGGGAGACCTAAGGACTAAAAGATGCAGACAGAAACGCAGTAGCAAGGACGGGGTCTCTAATGATTCCAGTGTGGCAACAATCCTCATCCTGCCTGTGCCATTTGAAACCCGGTGATTTCTGGTAACGGGCACCAGCAGGCTAACCAAGCACAACAGAGAAATCCTTTACACAGGGCAAACTCCACAGTCCAACTGCCACACACAAATCGCCGTCGCCTATTCCTGCAACCCTGAAACATAATAATGTGAAACAGATAAAAGGAGATCATGGGGATAGGAAATGATAGCCAGAAGATTCAACCGCTTCAGAATTTGCCTACCGACCTGAGAAAACCACGAAAAAGCCAAAGATTAAGATGGCTGGCTCCAATGAATAAGAACCTGAGACCTCCTGTTTGCAAGCCTCACATGTAACAGCGGAATCATTTCCCTTGGTGAATAAGCTACCTCTGATTTTATGTGATTTATTAAATTTGTAATAGTTTTAAAAAAATCTGATGTGTTATCCACACGACCTTCTCTACGCATTCATCAACTACTACTACTACTACTACTACTACTACTACTACTACTACTACTACTACTACTACTACTACTACTACTACTACTACTACTACTACTACTACTGCTACAACAAAAGTTTATTCTCACATCTACTTCAGACTAATCGGGATAAATATTTACAGAAATAATTTTATTACATATTTCCTTGAGGGTACAATAGAAACAGGGGAATACAGTAAACTTAAGTGATAGTCAAATCTTTTAAGAGCAGGTCGCTATGTGTTGGTTTTGAAATTCCGTTATCCTTGTATGATTAGGAGGGACAAAAAACGAATGACTTCCTATTTCAGAAAAGTATATTGGAAAATTCAAAGCAATGACAAGTTACATCTCGAAAATGGTTAACTTAAAATAAGTCATTTGACATAAATTGTGTGCTTTAACGAGATCCAAATGTTTTGTGTAATACAACCTTGACTATCTCTTACAGTTTACCACTTATAGTAAAGTTAATCAGAATGTAGAAGATCTCAGAAAATTCAAGATATACATTTCATTTGTCATGAAAATATCTTAAACATATAGTATTTTATATAAAGTTGTTAGAGACATTTTCGTGGAAGTCAAACATTTTGAAACTTTTTTTTTTGAAAAGGGCAGTTTGGGGTGAGGGATTGAAAATCATGTGTTCTTGGAGGATGGAGATTTTAAATACCATATTTGGTATTCGTTTTTGAATTATGCTGTTCATAAAGATACGGATATGTTTCTAGAAATAATTTTTCTGGGTTCAGGGGCCCTCAAAACATATTTTTCTGGTGAAATCTCGCCATCCAAATTTTGGGTAGACTACAATACTACCACTGCTTACAATACGTAGTAGAGAAATTAATATGTTGTTTTTACACTCGTATAAACTTTTGAACTTTATACAGCAGTTACGGGAATTATCATATTTTTAAAACTAAAGATATTAGAACGGTTTAAAGTAATTGATCTACTGTTTTGATTGATAAAGAACGAACATAGTGATCAGTGCCATTCACGTCATCCTCTGAGGTCTAGGGGTACCATGCTAGCCTCTAATTCGCGAGGTCGCGGCTTGGGCGTGAAAGACTGGAAATTTTTCTCAAGAGGCCTCTTTATCAGGTTTGAGGTTCTTTTACACGAAACCACCGGCTTTATTTCCCTTCCGAAGAAAGCCATGCTAAGGATTTTTAAGCCCGAAGAAATCCATCGCCCTACCGGGTTTGAAGCCACCACCTCGGGAACCAGAGGCTAGCATGGTACCACTAGACCACCACGAAGGACGACAGATACGTGCATTCATACATACATACACATATTATGTACTGTAATGCATACAATATTACCATGCAATGGGACATGTAGTTGATACCAATAAAGAAAAAAAAATTACATACATACATACATACATACATACATACATGCACACATTTACACACATATATACATAAACACATAATACATACACATACATACAATGCCGTTTGTAAAAACTGCAACACCAAGAAAGAATTTCCAGAATAGCTCCACTCGGTGGAAGTTTAGAAGAGTGTATAAGAAATAAGTGATTAGGTTTGCAGAGAGATGGGGTACACGTAGGCCGAGCAGAGTCCTCTCGTGTCGATCCGACAAGGTCAGTGTTGCGCCCAGTGTAGTCAGTGCAGAGCTGTCAAACAAGGTGGAAACAATAAAGAGAGTGCCAGTACGCCTCATTGACGTCAAAGGGAACTATATCGGCATGTGAGTGAGTTCGAACGGGACAGAATGATCGGCCTCCGCGAAGCGGGTTTGTCATACCGTGCAGGGCATACTGCTAGGATAGTGATTCGTGTGTGGAAGCAGTAGATAGATGAGGGTTATACGCAGCGAAGAGCGGGTACTGGATCACGGAACATGACCACAGCACGGGATGACCGTCATCTTGTCCGCATAGCCATAACGGATCGTACAGCTTCATCCACAGTGTTGGCTCAACGCTGGAGCACTGCAACAGGTGTGAACTTGTCTGCATTAACGGTTCGTCGCTGCAGGATGGACTGGTTGCATGTATGCCATTACGTCGGCTTCCATTGTCCAGAAACCGCAAGCTGCTCCCACTGCAATGCGCACGTGAACACCGTCACTGGGGTGCTGAGTGGCAAAATGTAATCTTTTCGGATGAGCCCACTTCAACGTGTCCTACAGTGATGACCGCATGCGTATCCGGCGGTACCTGGTGAGCGCAACCTTGAGGGCTTATTGTTGAGCGGTGTGATAGTTTGGGGCGCCATTGGTTACAACAACCGATATCGCCTCCTGCGTATTTAGGGCACTTTGAACAGCAAGCGGTACCTAACGATGGTTGTAGAGGCTGAGGTACTCTCCCTGCTTCAGGCATCTCCGCAGGCCACATTTCAACAGGACAATGCCCGGCCACATATTGCGAGGAATGTACAAGCCTTCTTCGAAGATTGACGGGTACCATTGCTTCCTTTGCCCGCAAGTTCGCCTGACATGTTGTCCATCGAAAATGTCTGGGATACAGTTGGTCGGCACCTGGTGCGTCACGGTCCTCCAGTAACTAGTGTCACGGATTTGTGGGCTGGAATACAAAGTGCGTGGAGGGAAATCCCTCAGGAGCTTATTCAGAACCATTTTGATTCAATGCCACGGCGTATAGCAGCTCTAAGTGCAGCGCATGGGGGCCACAGGAAATACTGAATATTAGGGCTCAAAGGTCATGTATAGATTTGAAAATTTTATCAATTGTAACTTGTCATGTGCCTAACCTGTGGTATTAAATTTATTGAATTCATGCGTTAACTTGTTGATCTTGCAATTTCCATGAACGGCAGTGTACATACATATATACATACATATATATATATTTTCTCTCTTTATAGTATTGGTATAATTTTATACATTCACACAAGTGCATACAAGTAGTAAAATCGGATGTCTTACATTTACATGGCTTTCTTTAATCTCTATCGCTTTTTGGTAGGTATACAAATTATTCTTAGGAATGTGTATTTTTCTAGTATTCCTATCTACTTCATTTTAATCCAATTAAACCTTTCCGGAAATAGTTGCATTATACATTTCGTTATACATGCAGAGGGCATAGCAACAGTCAAATGTTTTAGAACTGGACGCTATGCGCTGGCCTTAACATGACGTAGTCTTTTCACGACATCGCGATAAACAACTGAAAACTTGGAATGGCTAAGTATGAACAATTCGAACTATTAATAACGGATATGGTAATAGTTGTTGCCACAAAAAGTTATTTGAATAAATTATGTTTTTTAAAGAGATGTACTTTTTGTGCTGTACGTCTTCCTCTATCGCTTAACGTTTACCAGCTATATAAGATTTTACAAAATTTCTTTGAATAAAGAGGACTTTACAGGTAATTTCCAGAAAGATCAATAAATGCATTTTATTTATCGTGTAAATATCTTTAATGTATGCTATTTTAATCCAAATCGTTAGAGCCACATTATAGAAAATCAAAATTTTCGAAAAATGCTCCATATAAAGAGTAGTTTGGGGTGGAGTAATTTTATTCAAAACCCTTGTTGCATTTTCGGAAAAAACTAAACCTAAATACTAAGTTTGGTATTTATCCGACTTTTCGTTTTTGAGTTATGCTGTTCAGTCATACACACATACGGATCTTTTTAAAAAAATACCTTTTTACATTAATTTACATTAATGGGGCCTCAAAACATGTATTTTCGTTGAAATCTCTGCATTAAATTTTTGGGTGGAATGCAATACCTCCCCTACCTACTATGTACTGGTAAGAAAAGTAAAAAGTAGATACAAGAGTAATGATGAGATAATATATTTTTTCCATGTTCTTGTTTGAAGAATCTGAAAATAAAATTAAGAACGTTGTTTTGAAACAGGTGTTAGAAAAATTAGGTATTACAGCAGTATAATGATTTATTTAAACATTATATGTAACAAAAAATGAGTAGGCAAGCCCTACCTTATTCAACATTGCGGTGATTCGCTGAACATACGGAGATAGTCAAAAACACATGAGCGCCGAATGTCTGCAACGATATCTTTATATAGGGAATGACCCCTGGTCTGCCTATGTTGGCATTCAAGTTTCCAGTTCTAGAGGTCCCGGGTTCGATTCCCGGCTGGAAGGTCGAAATTTTTCTTTAGCCAGGATTATTCCCCATTCTCCCTAGAGTCTGGAAGTATGAGTAAGTGTGTGTGTGTGTGTGTGTGTGTGTGTGTGTGTGTGAGAATTTCGTGTTTATAAAGGCAACCCAAAGATTAACACAATAGTTAACGGGTGAACATCATTACAAATGGGCAATTGTTCCAAAAGACAAAGCCGGCGATATGACCTAGATGTTAAAACCGGCATACAAACGGACAAAACTTCTCTCTACATCACAGAAACAATGAGCGAATACAAGTAGCTCTTCTTTAATGCTTGAACGCACTCATTGACGCGAAAGATGGAAAACTGACCCGTCTCATCCCTAGATTGGGACATAAATTCAAGGCTACAATTTTACCTGCTTCCCTTACAGTAGACATCTCCACTCACAAGCAACCCTTCCCAGACTAACTCTTAAATAGTGCACTGTTCGTGCTCTTTTACTGTTTTTAATTCTTAAATCCAGATGGAGATAAGCTTTATGAGAAGCGAGCGGATTCGAGAGTGTTTCAGAATGCCCAGGGTTTCGCCATTTAAAAAACAAAAAAGGTAGAAAATATTTTAATAAAAGTAACATATACAAAGCTCGGATTCATACAAAAGTGAAGGCCTGATTCTTCACAAACTGTTCAAGGTGAAGGAACCACTAGTACCCTTGACAAAAATAAAGGTTCATAAACAGCTTAAATATAGGTAAACGAGGCGTAAGTATCCTTAACGCAAATCAAAACGCTCATTCATAGCTTAAGGTAACAGTTAATCACACCTTACCCAGTCAATAACGCGCCATTTCATCTCATAGCAAATTACAAATAACAATAACATTTTTTAATAATTTATAAAAGTTTAAAATTAATTAAAGTTACGAAAACAAACCGTAGCTGTGGTTCCGCATACAAATTAAAGGCTGTGGAATGTGTATATCCGTTCTGAAAAAGTTAACATCAAGCGGCAAATCAAGCAACGACACATCTGTCAGAAAAGCTCAAGTCTCCGCTATAATAAAAGTTAACTAGGCCATAAAATTTAAAGACTCACCCGAGATCTGACCGAAGGCACATCTGGAGTCCAAACTCCCTTGAGAGAAGGAAAGGCGGCACAGCAATTAGCCGACCCCGCGAGCATAGCGCGGTAGATGGCCGCGAATATAACGCGATAATACGCCAAAACCTCGCGAATACGCTAAAACTATTCGTGAGACAAAGCAACAGAAAGAAAAATCAATATACGTGCGATCAACACAATAGAAATGTGAGTTTTTTCAAGAATGCCAGTAAAGTATGTAAGGTTACTTTTATTTCTCTATTGATTATAGAAATGTCTCAAGTTCGGTCTTTAAATAAAATGTCGGATAAAAACTCTATGTGACGAGTGAAAATACAAGAAGTGACTAAATAAAGACGCAAAGGGTAGAAAATTACAAACTAATGAAAGAGACCCTAAAAGAGTAAACTGACATTAAATGATAAAACATTATCTAATAAGTATGCATTTTCATAATCTGGGACTGTACTCGTTAGCAATATCTATGATACAACAATTAAAAATGACACCTCGTCACAATCCGGGCTGTGTTATGAGTAAGCAATTAGGAGTGTTTTTCGTTATTGGGTTAAGCGAGATTCCTCAGAGCTGCTGCGCGTTTGCTCCTTTTTCGTCTCCCACTGGAATTGTCTGTTTGCGGTTGCAGGATGAGGTGTTGGAAAACCGCCCCGGGTCAGCCAAGGGAATGCGCAGTTAGTTCTCTTGCTACTTTCACCTCGTAACGATGTTGTGGCTTCTGTTTACCTGTTCCCTGCAACGGAATACCTATTGAACAGATGCTGCACAATGTTTTAATGAACCTTTGGGGTTTCCTCGAGCAAACCTGGAGTTTAGTTTCAGGAGTATGTGTTCGTTGAGCCTCCTAGTAGTATTGTATGTGTGTTTATTACACATTCACTAAGAAATGGGTTTCATGATTATTATAACTTGACGTATGTGCTTTTATTTATAGATACGTAACTAGAGAGAAAATCCTATTCACGTTCGCATGACTTTCTCTATCTACTATTCTTTTTACTCTCTCTCCTAGGTATATAGTAGATAGAGTAGGTATTACATACCACCCAAAAACATGACACCAAGATTGCACTGGAAACATGTTTTGAAGCCCCTTGAACCCCTCCAAAATGCATCTGATAAAGGTCCTATATGTGTCTGTGAACACCTAACTAAAAAACGAAAAGTCGGGTGAATACCAAGCTTAATATTTAAGTTCAACACCTCAAAGATTTTAAAGAAAATCTCCCCACCCAAAACCACTCTTTATATGGAACATTTTTCGAAACTTTTTATTTTCCAAAAAATGGCTCTAACGATTTTAATTAAAATACCATACATTAAACATATTTACATGAAAAGTAAAATATATATCTTTAATTCTCCCGAAATAGCCTGTAAAGTCCTCTCCACTAGGAGGAAGATTTATATAATCTTGCATAACTGTTAAATGTTAACCGAAAAGACGAAAACGTAATACTCAAAAAATGTACATCTTTTTAAACACACAATTTATGTGAAATAAGTTTTTTTGTGGCATCTGTAATTTCGATGTATCCGTTATTAATGGTTCGAATTGTTCAATACTCTATCATTATTTTAAAGTACTATCGATATTCAGTTGTTTCTCGCGATGTCTTGGAAAAAGTATGGAATTTTAAGACACCCTATAGCATCCAGTTATAAAACATTTGACTATCGCTATTCCCTTTGCACATATAGCTATTTTCAGTAAGGTTCTTCTTGATCAAAATGAAGTTATGAGTTAATACACAAAAACTGTAGATCTCGTTAAAACACACAATTTGTTAAATAATTTTTATTGTAGTCTCTCTAAAAACCTGTTTGTCAGCACATCAACACGTCGAAAGATACTACTTTGGTGACCTGGGCTATAGGGCATACTACCGCCCAGATTTTGCTGGTAGTGGTTCCGATTCAATTTTCTGCCTCTGGATTTTCACCCCTTGTTGTTTAGAAACGAGCGCTCAAAATAGGCATTGCCATCTACATATGCATCTCATATTGTTATGATCAACGCTTCCTAGGAGACATAGGTACGGTTCATAGCGTAGGATTCATGCGGCTGTGAAAATATGGCAACAAATGATTGCCCTTGCTTTTTATGTTTATACAGTAGTTACACTGAATTTCTTTTATATAATTTAAAGAGCTCTTACTAAAAACTACTGTGCGCACTACGGAACCAAAGCTTTAGCGGACTCACTTTGTATTTTGGATTCGCATACGCCTCGTCTGAAGTATTTACTCGTAATTCGTCCATTAAAGCCTTATTTGCGTGCTTGATACAAAAATAGATGCTTTTGTAATAAACCATGTTCGAGATATTCCTTGTTATTGGTAAGAATCTTCAAATACTTATACTTCTTTTATCTTTTTTCCTTTCTTACTTTCTTTCTTTCTTTCTTGTCATGCAAGGACATGAATTTCAAAGCCATCACAGCCACATGTTCCTTAAAAATCTGACTATCTCTCGACCTACTGTACCCTAAAACCAAATGTCTCTACACAAAATATGTAGTGAAAGTTTTATCTGCATTAATAACTAGTAGATAGATAAATACGTTTTTATAAGTACAGTTTGTATACGAGTGAGAATGTCATTCAGTGGATCAAATCAGAATTTTTACATGCTTTTGAGCCCTCCTTCAAAAATCCCTCATAGTTTTCGAATTTAATATTTCTGTTATAACCACCAGCTCATTCTTTGGTCGTTGTTCTCCGTGATCCAGGGGTACCATGCTAACCTCTAGCTCCCAAGGTCGCGGGTTCAAACCCGGCGGAGGGCGATTGATTTTTTCGGGCGTAAAAATCCTTAGCATTGTTTCCTTCGGAAGGAAGGCAAAGTCGGTAGTTCCTTGTCGTAGATTTACGGCACGTAAAAGAACTTCAAGCCTCTGAGCAAAATTTCCGATCTCTCATGCCTTATATAGAATGGAACGCTAAGACCCATAATAGTTAGTGTCCATAAATCGAGTTGAATTTAATTTAATTCTTTAGTATTGAATATCTGGGTTACACTGAGTTAAATGCAAAAGTGATAGTTATATTTCCAAAGTAGGTCATGTTTACTTAACATTATCTATATAAATTTTTTTCTTAATAATGTACCAAAAGTGCCTAACTTCACCATAAAGAGTTTATATGTAGACTCCATTTACTTATTTTACCACTTATGTATAGTGAGTAGAGGAAGTAGTGATTGCAGTTAACCCAAAATTTCAAATTTGTAACTATTGGGACTTGAGTTTCTCACTTTGCGGAGTCAAAATTAAAAATTTAAAACCTGAATACCTTTTAAATTTTCAGCACTATAAACAGCATGGCGCAAATGAACATGTAAGGATGAAGTGTAGTATAAGTAATGATTTTGAAAAGAGTAAAAGTTAAGTGTATTTCAGACTTATTTATTTTATAAAGTGCTAAGACAATATTACAAGTGTTTGTTTTATTATTTTTAGGGATGGGACTTCGATACCGTCGATACTCTCGATACTCGTTTGTATCGAAGTATGTTTTATACTTCGAGTTAAATCTTCAATACTTTTTCGATACTTTCAAATTTTTAAGTTTTGCATCATTGAAAGTTATTGCGTTTAACTTTATGCCAGATAAGAAATGAAAGGAGTCGAGACTACACCTTATTGCTGCGCACGTGTTCCCAAAGAGTTGCTAGACTATAGTTCTTGATAGTCCTTGACTGCGTTTCCTGTGGCTGAATGAATGCAACATTTCATAGACTCTTGTGTCTAAATGAAAATATCCAAAACATTGCGGGAATGAGTATAGGTACTCGTGTAATATGCACCGTTAACTGAGTTGTGAATGAAGCTGATTTAGCTGATACACTAAATCACCTTTCTACAATAGCCTGTCTTGGTAACTCACTGACAGCCATTACATTTATCTACTCCGATGACCAAACTCGGTGAACCCAGCAGAAGAAAATTAGAACTTAAGACGTGAAATAATAAGCGCAAGAAAATATTTGTTAATTTTGGTCGTTTGAATTTCATGAAATATATAGGGTAGTTAAATTATATTCGAACCCACTCTCGACCTCTTTCTACTGAGTGAGACAGCCGGCAGTCGCCGGGGAAATTACGCCGGCAGAGGCGGACAAAAAATACTTACCTTATAATAGATGCTGGAAAAGTTGACCTTCTGCTCTCAAACAAGCAGAATATCTCGTGTAAATATTCTCGCTCACACTCCGATGCTCAGTAGCAGGAACAATTTTGGAATAAGCACAATACAAAATTGATTACATGCGTTTATACACAGAAAAATATTAATAAGAATATAATTCAGTGAACAATCTATCGCTTTTCAGGTTTTCTATAAAATAAGTATCGAACATCGAGAAATAGTTGTATCGTCCTATCACTAAAAGCTTGTTTAATTCTACCTCATTTTGATCCAAATAAACTTTTGCAGAAATAGCTATGTTGTACATTTGGTTATAGATACAAAGGGAACAGCGATAGCCAAATGTTTAAGAAGTAAGGTGTACGTTCCAATTCAAGAACGGGGCTTGAAATTCCATACTGTGTCCATGCAATCGCGAAAACAGCTGAATTTTAACAGGACTTAAAGAGAGTGGCCAGAAAATAAAAAATTCGAACTTTTAATAACGGACATCTCAGAAATTATTTATGCCACCAAAAAAAACATTTGAAGTAAATTATTTTAAAGAGATATAAAAATTTTGTACAGTATGTTTTGGTCTATTGCCAACGTTTTCCTGTTATGAGATTATACCAAATTTCTTCCGAATGAAGAGGCTGTTGTAGGCTATTCCCAGAAAATAAAAATTTTCGAAAAAAATATTCCATGTAAAGGATAGCTAGGGTTTGGAGAATTCTCTTGAAACTTTTCGAGTCCAATATATGGAAAATATTGAAATTAGAAACCTAGTTTGTCACTTCTACAACTTTTCGTTTTTAAATTATGCTCTTCACAAACGCACATACACACAGAGCTTTTCAAAAAATGCTTTTCTTGTTTAGCGGCCCTCAAAACATTGCGGTGAGACCTGGGTATCAAATTTTTGGGTGGAATGTAACACCTTCCCTACCTGCACGTACATGGTAGAGACTGTAATGTGATTATTTGATTATTTGCAAACTTGAAACACCACCAAAGCTATGAGAGATCTGCAAAAACCATCAAAATGACTTCATTGGAAGCACCAGGTCTCTCTTCAAGCGTGTTGTTTCATCGAGTGATATTTTTATTTCTGTTTTGTTGCAGAAATCAAGCGACTCTGCTCCGTTTGCACCGCTAAACAATTCGTTGACTTTCAAGCACGTATATAGGTTCTTGTCACCCGTTCCCAATTAAGTCCTCTATCACATTTTTTTATCTCGTGATGCTGTGAAAGTTTTCGCCATATGCATGCATGCATAATATCTCACACCTATTGATCGACGCCACGTTGACACTGAGAGGTTGGAAATGAAATGTCACTCAGAACTCGGAGTGATGCATGTGTTATTGTATTCATGAGCGTGATTTCAAGTGCCGGAGAGTCTAACCAAGTGCGAGAAATACCGGAAATTGCGTATGATTTGAAGTGATTTGTGCCCCAGATTGGATATGAAGCTGAGTGGCGTGTTTCCACGTCAGTTTCCCCATCATCATGATTATTATCACCCAAATCCCTTCTCTTCACAGTTCAGCAACTACAGGTACAGCCAAATAGTCAAGCTCTTGAGAATAGGCATTTTTGGGAACTGTAAAGCTTTTAACAATCGAGCGGGTTGGGCTAAGGCGGAAACGTCTGGCTCGCATTCGGGAAGTCCCAGGGCCGACCAATCTGACTGCGATTTTTTACTTTGTCTACTAGTATAGTAAGTAGGGGAAGTGTTGTATGTCACCCAAAAATTCTATGTCGAGATTTCATCTGAAATATATGTTTCGAGGTCCCCTAAATCCCCCAAAAAACATTTTTAAAAAAAGGTCCATATATGAGTGTGTGTCTGTGTGCCTGAACAGAATAACTCAAACGAAAAGTCGGATAAGTATCAAACTAATGCTACCCTAATGCCATCTCATCAGCACCTGTAGATGCAGAGCTACAGTTGTCCACCACTAAGGCCTCTGTGAACATGTGACGAAGTAAAATGGTATGATATAGGAATGAGACCAAGAATTGAATTGAGTTTTATTTATGGACATTCTTTAACTGCTGAGATCAAATTTGCTCAGAGGTTCTTTTTCGTGCCGTAAATCTACAACACGGGACTAACGGTATCTCCTTACACATCGGTCGCGACACATCGATAGCTAAATCAACGTAAAATAAATAGAGGAAAAAAGGGCTTTCAACCATACAAATATAGCACATACTACATTCACATGACTTATCTACCCATTATCGTTTATTACCTTCCCTACAACGTATAGCAAATAGGGGAAGTATTGCAGCCCATCCAAAAAATTCGATACCGAGATTTCACTGGAAATACGTGTTTTGAGAGGAATCCAAATAAAGCATTTTTGGAAACACCTGCTTGTGTGCGTCAGTCTGTGAACGGCTTAACTTAAAAACGAAAAGTTGGATAAATAACAAACTTGGTATTTGAATTTAGGATCTTACAAGAATGCGACACGAAGATTTTCAAGAAAATCCCCCCAACGCCCGATTAACCTTAACGTGGAACATTTTTTGAAAAAATTGGTTTTCTCTAAAATAGCTCTAACGATTTTGATTAAAATAGTACATGTTTAAGATATTTTTATGTCAAATGAAATGTATATGTTGAATTTTCTGGTAACGTCCCCAAAGGTCCTCCTCATTCTGAATGCCTTTCGCATAATTGATTAACCGTAAACGATAGACCAAACTTTACTACACAAAAAATGTAGATCTCGTTAAAACACAATTTATGTCGTAGACTTTTTTTCAGTGAACTATTTCCGAAGTATTACTTGTTATTTCTTTGAATTTTTAATACTTATTCTTTTTCTCAAATGGGAATTCGTTGTTGTTTTTTGTTTATATCCTGAGCATGCAAAAATAATGGAATGCTCCACATAGCAACCAGCTCTTAAATCATTTGACTATCACTTAAGACGTACCATATTCCCCTTGCACCTACAAGAGAATTAGCAAAAAGAGAGATTCTGCAGATGTTTATCTCGATTAACATGAAGCCGATGGGCAATAAGCGTTTGTAACGGTGTTTTGTATAAGAGTGGAGAAAGTCATGTGAGTGTAACACATCAGATTCTTTCAAAATAGTGTTTACTACCCGTTCCTACAGTATACATCATCACAGGTGGTGGACGCATGATGTATCAAATGAAATAAATGTGAAAGCAACTTTAGGAAGGAAACGTTCCGGGCCAAAGTTTGAGTACTGCCCTTGTGAGATATGAGGAAAACCTAGAGGGGGCAAGATTTGAACTGCAGACCGTGTTCGAATTTGGTGAAACCTAAAACATTCCTCACAAAGTGTAAAACTTCTCTGTGAGCGATTTGCACCTTGCCAATTGGAATACGAGGTTCCAAGTAAAATATCCACCAAGCGAGAGACTTGAATTTTTCCTGCTATTCTCTGGTCGGTAGGCGAATTCTGGGGTGGTTTCTCATATAGCACGATTTTCTTTTCATTTATTTTTCATTTCGTTTAATTTTCATCTTTCAGATGCTGTTCTAGGTTTCATGGCATGTGGCGGTACCGGGTGACGCGAATACTTGTTCATAGGAAAGAGTATTAGTACTACCCGTGAACGCTAGGGCTGTTTTTTCGATGCCGTCCATCGGCATCTTTAGGCAGCTCTAGCAGCGGGACGGATCTTCGTGCCTGGAGCTGTCAGACTTCCGCGTGTCTCTGTGGCCCGACTGCTCGCGGCCTGTAACTTTTCGTGAATCCTATAATTCATCCATTCCTCATGGGCCACAATAGATCTGCATAGGATGCAGTGCGCGAGGTGTCCCTCTCCATTGTATATAGAATCCACGTAAGGGGGGGGTTTCGACCCCCTTCAGGTACCGTGGTGCGGGCGCTGCGGACCCTTAACACTCGTGGTACTACTGATATTGCTATAAGTTCACCGGGCCGAACATTCGGGAGTTGTACGGATTGGGTTGGTCTCGGCGGAGCAGTGGTTCCCGAAACCATGGCATATTGGGTACGTCTGGCTGGAAAATTCCGCCCAGTCGGTGTAGTGAGTCGCCCCGATGTTCTCCAACAGCAACCATGAGGTGGCTAGACTGTCGCCGCCCACCAAGTTTGTACGGTAGTCTTTCCCTTTTGGAGTAGATGCGCGTAAGTGACGTATCCATTTTCGCCTCTGTGAAAACCGGGATGGGGGTTATACAATAGGTACCGTCCTAACCGACAACCCCACGGACTTGATCCCTGGGTCCCGAGCGTTGGCTGAATAGTCAGAACTCTCACTACTTGGTCTTCGTGGTATATCTTTGAATTCGTAATCCTTTTAGAACCATATGCACAAATCTGATACAAAAGTGTTCGTCTATCTCGTTGTATTGTCGCGAACCTTTAACCAATTAGAAGTCGCGAATATCATGACACTCTGACATTCTGGCTCGGTTAGCTTTTATAAATTAATTCTATAGAGTTGTTGCAGGATTGCATGAACACCCTGTTTGACTCCAAACGAACAGGGGCAACTGATACAATCTGTGTGCGTATCATTTCCTTAAGCTCGGATATTATAGTTTCCAATGTTACCCGGAGAAGCTCACGGTGTATTGAATAAAATATCGAGAAAGGTAACCTTAATTATTATACTTTATATTGAAGTTTAATAACTTCTGTTGCTGGCTTCATTGAATGCTGCATATAAGCTATAAGGTTTCAGAGAGAAAAGCATTTTCATTTTATGTAGCATCAGAAACGGTAATAGACAGGCCCCTGGCAGAGAATATCAATTCCGCTTTCCCATCGACTATCGATACATAGCAGAATTTTATTATAGCTTAAAGCGTTTAATCTTCTTTATCTACATCTGTCCCAGTCTCCGAGTGAAGAGTAAAAACTATAGGATCGGTTCAACCGAGGGTCTGCTTTCCTGATGCTCTCCATTCTTTTCTTCCTTCCGAATTTATCTCGTCCCTCGCTAATGAACATGCCGAAAGTATATAAAAAGTACTTTGTGGTAACTTTTCAAAGCGACTGGAAGCGCTAAAAGCTACGCTTTGAGGTAGGCCAAATTTGCTGCTGTGGCATTCTGAGGAATTTAACAAACTGGGATGAAAAATGTACTTTCTTCTTCATTCTTCTTCTCAATGACCTGGTCAGGGGTTTCAAGTTGAGGTTGACAATGACGGCAATGTAATTTAATTCGGAAGGTGTTCTTTCTTTTGCTTTCTCTACTACGTACATTAAATAGGGAAAGTATTTTATTCCACCCAAAAATTAGCTTCGGAGATTTCACCGGAAATACATGCTTTGAGGCATTCCTGAATGAAAATAACAATTTTTAGAAAAAGGAGGGGGTGTGTGTTTGTTTGTGAATAGTATAACTGAAAAAACGAAAAGTCGGATAAACACAAAAGTTGGTATTTAAGTACAATATCTTCCAAAGATAGGACAGAAGACTACTCCTCAACCCAACTACCCATTACATTGAACACATTTTTGAGATTTTTTTATTTTCTAAAAAATGACCAACGATTTTTATTAAAATACTATACCAAGTGAGTCAGCTACGCTTATTTATTTTTGAATTTATGCAACGTGCTAAGCGACATATGTGACTTACGTCTTTCTTGAATGCCTTCTAATGGCTGAGTTGCATAACACTTTATAGAGGAGGGATACATAACCCAGTGCATGGGTGTTTTACAGGACAGAATGCAATCGTTATGTATGTCGATGCAAAAAAAAAAATCCCGCTAGGAGCAGTAGTAACACATTTAGCCAACTTTACAAACTCTTATTCTTTAGCATATATATGCATCACTTTGAAAACGCCCCTGAATGAAAAACCTATTACATGCATCGGTTGACAAAACCATTTGAAAACAAAATGGCAGTGCGACCAATTGGATTTAAGCCGTTAGGCAATGTACAGCCTTGTCAAAGAAATGCTAAGTATTAGGCAGGTAATTTTATTTATTTCACAAATAATGGCGTATTTCAGATCATACAGTATTGTGATGACTGATGCAGTTTATTTGTTTGAATTAAAACTACCAAACTGACCTTAAAACACTGTATGACGCTGCAAAAAGCATGTAAAAATTCGAGGTGGGGTCACCTTCTGCGATTACTAATTCGTATAGGAACCTCAGCTCGCAGGGTAGCATTGGCTGAATGGTATTACCATGGTTGCTTTAACACTGTGTTACTTTAATTCGGGTTCAAGTTCTTCGGGTTAAGTTCAAACATTTTAGTATCTTTTGTTTTATCTCTTTGGGTATATAATTTGATAGTATGATATAAATAGCATTTTAATAGCATTATAAGTGTGTACGAAATAGAATAATCGCCATGTTTTTCGCTGGCAGGTGGATAATTTGTACTTATTGTGGTCAGTATTAGCTTGACTCACTCAACCAAGTTTAAAACGCTTCCCACATGCAAAATGGCTTTAACTATTTGCGCCTGCGTCAATGCTTGGCGTGAATAAAGTCTCTCTCCATTATCTACTCGGTATCTGAAACCTTTCTACTAGACGCGGCTGCTGTCATAATGTATACAAACGACGAGTATGTTGACATGCTGTTAATCTATGGTGAAAGAAGGTGTAATGCACTGTCAGCAAAGCGCCTGTATGAAGAACGGTTTCCAGGAAGGAGGGCACCTATTGCAGACACTTTTCGAAAGGTTGAAAGGCGCCTTCATGAAACAGCATCATTTGGAAGAGTACCGCCTATTCGCAATGCTCCAGTAACCTCTGGAGGCAACGGAGAAGCTGTGCGAAACGCAATAGAAAACAATCCCCATACCAGTTCAAAAGCCACAGTAGAAGATCTTTACATAAGTCAGTCCTCAGTGATGCACATATTGCACCGTGATAAATATCATCCGTACCAGCTACAACTACACCAGGCTCTCCACGGACGCCACACTCAAGCGCGAGTGATATATACACAATGGCTACAGCAGCTAGCGCAAATGGATGCAGAGTTTTTAGGAAGTGTTCTCTTCAGTGATGAAGCCGCATTCTACAATAACGGAACTGTTAACCGCCATAATATGCACTACTGGAGTATAGGCAATCCTCACTGGATGAGAGGCTGCATTCCAGTTACAGTGGAGCATCAGTCTTGTGTGGAATATTAGGAGACCAGCTAACTGGGCCGTACTTTTTCGAAGGCAACCTCACAGGACCACGGTACCTTGCATTTTTGCAAGAAGAATTGCCATTGCTTCTAGAAGATGTGCCACTAGTGAAACGGACAGGAATGTGGTTCCAGCTGGATGGAGCTCCACTAATCTGGTCACTGATTGTAAGGAATTACTTACATAGAACATAACCGCAAAAATGGATTGGCCGAGGGGGCTCAATCGCATGGCCACCTAGATCACCTGATCTCACCCCACTGGAACGGGTCTATGCTCAAGAGCCGCTTTGTCAATAGAACAAGTGAAACTGTTAGATTTAATATCGTTGATATGTGCCCAAAAGAATGAAAGCTAACTACGTAACACGGTTTACAACACCAGATACTGTACAGATTATTAGGGTAAACATGATACACAATTATCATATTGCAATTCTTATGTCTTTGGCTCACAGGAGAGCCAGTAACAAAAATAAAGAAATTTGTACACTAAAATACAGAATATAAACACAAAGAGAGAAAAAACAACAAAAGAATTTGATGCTTTGTATGAGATTCGAGCCTCCGAAGCTAACCTTTGCTACACAAATTCCGCCAGCCAAACCACTCGGCCAGAACCCACATAGTCTATCCCGCTCTTCGGGAAAACATTCCTCTATCTCCTTGCAAGCATTATATCCATGAAACGCCGTTTTTAAGGCTTTCGCAGCTCTTTGGCTTTTATTCAGGCCTTTAATGATTAATGGAGATTGCGTATAGTACTGAGTAGAAGGGCAGAGCTACAATAACAGTTTGTTTGCTAAAAGGGTCAATGTTTTCATATTAGACTATAAACTGCGGGTTGTATAGATACGAATACCTAGGGGCATCTGACTCACCTGGTATATTGAAAATATTTGTGACAAATACAATGCGTATCCTCAATTTTATGGGAATAGCTTGTGAAGTCCTCTTCATTTGGAAGGAGTTTTAAATACTTTTATATAATTGCACAACTGGTAAACCTTATGCGATAGATGAAAACGTACTCCACAAAAAACGTAGATCTCTTTAAATCACACAATATATTTCACATAACATTTTTGGTGGCATCTGCCATTCCCGAGATATGTTATTAATGGTTGGAATCGTTCAATACAGACATTAAAAGAAAGTCCTGTAGACTGTCAGCTGTTTCTGGCCATGTCATGGAAAGAGTATAGAATTTTAAGGCCAGCATATAGCGTCCAGTTCTTAAACATCTAACTATCGCTGTTGCCTTTGTAACTATAACAAAATGTGTAATGTGCAGTTATAATTCCGCCAATTGAAATGAAATTAATCGGAAAATAAACTTTCGTAAAATATGGAATTAAGTGATATTCCACATAAGCCGTGTGTTTGACAAGGCTGAATTATTGGACTATTAGACTTTTAGATCACTTAATTCCATTAATTGAGCTGATAGTGGTCGAAACTATGAAGCCCGGGACTTAAAGTACTTACAGTATTGTAAGTCGCCATTGGGGTATGTCATCTTAATACAATTTGAGGATCTCCTTGTGTGATTTACCGGGAAAAACGTAAATCAGTTGGGAAATTTAATGACGTACCGGCATATTGCCATGGTTAGAGCAACTGGACGCAAACTGGGCGATCTGTGGTTAAAAGATTTGATTGAATTCTTCAATCGTTTGAGTCTACCTTTCAAAGAATAATTTTTATACCCGCTAATAAGTGCTAAAAATTAGAGAAAGTCATGTGAATGTAACACATCGAAAGTTTTTTCGCATACTGTAATGTTCCCAGAATGTTCTCGTTAAGTCTGACTTGCCAGTGTAAGATTTCCTTAATGTTTACGTTTTCTACTGCTTACCAATAGTAAACAGAGGAATTATTGTATTCCACGCAAAAATTCGATATTAAGATTTCATTGGAAATGCACTTGTTAAGGTTTCTTGAATAATAATAATAATAATAATAATAAATTTAAGTTAAATATTTAAAATCAAATGCTTTTTTTAAAGAAATCTACATTTTTTCTTTTTTTGTGCAGTGCGTTTTTGTCTATCGCTTAACGCTTAACAGTTGCACAAAATTATACATAATTCCCTCCGAATGAAGAGGATTACACAGCTATTCCCAGAAAATTCAAGATATACGTTTTATTGCCCATGAGTTTATATTTAATATATTGCATTTTAATCAAAGTTGTTACAGCCACTTCTTAGAAAGTCAAAACATTTTAGAAAAGTGTTCCGTGTAGAGGGTAGCTGAAGTTGGGGTTTTTATTTCAAATATTCATGAGGCATCTTTAGAACATATTGAACTTAAATACCAAGTTTGGTATTTACCCTACTTTTCCCTGTGAGTTAGGCTGTTCAAAGACACACATACACACACGGATATTTTTCTAAAAATATTTTTTTTGGTTCAGGGGGCCTGACAACATATTTTCGGTGAAATTTCAGCATCGAATTTAGGTCCGTGAATGTGTTTGTGAACAGTATAACTCAAAGTCGAAAAGTTTATTAAACAAGAAATTTATGTTTAAGTTAAACATCTTCAAAGATGCGATGGGCATTTTCGATTATGTTTCTATTTTCTCAAAATTACCTCTAAATAATCCGATTAAAATACCATAGATTTAAGATTTTTGCATGAAAAATAAAGTTTATATCCTGAATTTTGAGATTGACCTGAGAAAATCCCCTTCATTCTGAATGACTTGTATAATCAGCAGAACATAAGACATAGACCAAATCTTGCTACACAAAACATGTGAATCACCTTAAAGCACAATGTTTATTTCAAATACAGTTTTGGTGGGGTTAACACTTCAGAGATGTTCTTTGTTATTTACTTTGAATTTTGAAATACCTCTAGTTTTTCCAAGTGATAAGTCGCTATGCATTTTTTCTCCTTGCTCGTGCAAGGACTATGTAATTTCAAAGCCACATATAGGCATCCGCTTTTTAAACATCTTACTATCGCTTTATCCTACTGTATCCTTACCTACAACGAAATGTGTAAACGTGTAATGAAATCTTGTTTAAATGAAGTAAATAAAAGAATACGCTTTTCTACGAATAGTTTGTAGAAGAAGTGGAGAAAGTCATATGAATGCAATACATCAATTTTTTAGTCTATTTTAGGTTGCTTTAACTGCGTGGTCATCGCAACTGATCTGTTAGGAGATACCTCGTGGATGTATGTGTGGCGGACAGTTAGCCTTCTAAGTCTCATCTCTGTAATGATACCATCTTACTTCGTCACATGTCCACAGAGACGTTAGTAATAGCAACTTCTATTTCTGTGACGGGCATATAGCTGCTTCGACATGCGTCTACAGGTCTGCATGCCGCTCAAAATTCTGTATCGAATATTTCAAGAAAATGCATGTTTTGAGCCCCCCTAAACCAAGAACAGCATTTTCATAAATATGTGTGTGTGTGTGTGTGTGTGTGTGACTTTGAACGCATAACCCAAAAACGAAATGTTCGATGAATACCGAACTTACTACTCAAGTTCAACATCCTCCAAAGCGGCGATACGTACATTCTCAAGAAAGTCTCCCACCCCAAACAACACTTTACATGAAAGGCTTTTCGAAATATTCGATTTTGCCAAAAATGGCTACAGAAATTCTGATAAAAATATCATGAGACTAAGATATTTATATGGCAGGTAACATGTATATATTGAATTTTCTGGGAATAGCCTGTGAAGTTCTCTTCATTCGGAAGGAATTTTGTAAAATTTGGTATAACAGGTCTACACAGAAATGTATTTCTTAATAACACAATCTATTTAAAATAACTTTCGTAGCATTACACGTTTCCGAAATATTCCTTGTTGCCAGTATTAATTTTGTAATACCTTGCCATTTTGTTCAGGGCTGTTGCTATTCAGTTGTTTCTTGCAATGTCATGCAACTATCGACACGTTTTTAAACATTGGACTATCAATTCGGTTTCTACTATACCCTTGTATATACACATGATTAGCATGAAGCAGATAGAAATACGTTTCATAAAAATAGTATATAAAAGGTATATAAAAATAAAAGATAGTGGGTAGAGAAATACATGTGAAGGATAGGATAGGACTGGTTAACGGAGAAGACGCCTTGCACCTCGACCCACAATGGATCATCTGTGCGTACACCACCGGGAGGAACGGATGAGGTGATGGCACTGCAGGAGACATATTCTTACAGAGCGAGGCCGGCGCAAATCGACAGACACGCAGAGTTACCTAACAGTTCCAGTCTTGACCACCCGGCCACGGGAGGGACGCTCAGAAACGTCCGTCTAGTGGGACTGCTGAAACGTGACCCATCAGTGGAGGCTCAACAGTTCCCTCTAGCAGGGCCGAGAAAAGGTTCCAAATCCCAAGTCTCTACACCATCTACCCGACACCGGCTGAACCATAGCCCCAGAGTAAACCTGAAACGTGAAAGGGAAATGAATCGAGAGGAAACAAGGAGAGTGGAAATCCGTGGTAGAATACACCATTCCAGTAGTTGTCTTTGTCAGCGAGAGAAAACTATAAAAACCCATGGTCCGATGGGTGGCCACTGGGAATCGAACCCGGGGCCTTCCGAATGCGAACATCACACGTTATGGAGTAGGTAGCTCGCTACGTAAGTAATGTGAATGTAACACATCAGTTTAAAAAAAATAATAGATTAATAAATTTTAATCAAAATAAGGTATAGTTTAGAAAATAATACTATTTTCCTAAATAAACAAAAGTATTGAATAAGAAAATATACGTGTACTTAGAATGTATGTATATCCTGTTTCAGTCTGATATGTCAAAGAGATTCCGAGATAAATAAGCCATGAATTTATTAGATTTAACATCTGGGAGATAAGACTTTGAAATCTTTCCTTAAGTCGCCCGATATTCTGGTTTATTTGTTTCAGGAACAAAGATACCGTAATGAATTGTATGCTGCATTGTGTTGAAAAACAAAGGACAAAGTAACTGGAGATTGAAAATCATCACCATGTTGTTTCTAGAATGTTGAATGAGGTTCCAGGTGAACTTCAGTGGTCGAATCTTCTGAAGCAATCCATTTCAAAGCAAATTCCTTGCCTGTCGGCCATATTAAATGATCGCTTTAGCTTCAGTCTTCATTCAGAGCTTCAGAGGTGCCGTGTTCGACACGCGATGTGATCATTCCATTACAAATGAAGCGAACTAGAAGACTTTGAAGTCGCTCAACGGGCGTTCCTTCTACCTTTGTACAATCCTTTCACCAATTTGTGTGCCACTGCTTCTCATTTGTTATTTTCTCTGACGCTTATGTACCTAAGATAGAGGCGGCATCGTGAGATACAAAAATTCGATATCAACATTTTACCGGAAGTACGCATTTTAACTTCCCTATGAATAAACAAATGACATAAAGATTGTGTTTCTGTAGGGAGTGCATGGAATTGTGCCGATATACTCAGTGGTTTATGTGGTAATGGAATATTAAACTTCCTCTTCCAAGTTAACTCCTCGCCTCTTGCCTGGTTCTAACATTCCACTTAATATTTGGTTTTCTCCCCCCTTTTCCTTTGCTCTGAGTCTGAAACTGACCTGGTTAATGTTTAAGCGGCAAACATTTGACATCAAACAAATACAAGACGGACTCATTCAGGGACTGCTGGGGACCATCGAAGCATGCCTTCCCGCCACTGAAATGTTTCCGCACTCCTCTCTTTTACCGCTCACCTAGGCCTGACATTTGTTGATAGGTTAGTGCATGTGTATCGAACTTGAATTTAAGCCAATAAGAGATTGGCTCACCCAGGGCTGGTGGGAACGCAGATAATATAAGGAGTTTCTACCAACATTAGTTAAAGAGAATCACCATAGGAAACGAAGAGCATCTGCACGTTTCCTGGATGTGTGGCTGTAGATATCTGTGTTAGCTTTTCAGCCAACCTATCTGCCTAAAGACGTCGTTTCTAACGCTCCCCATATGGTCTATAACCCTCGTGTGATACCTCATTCCACCAAGCAATGACTGGACCCATTTCTGAGGTGGAGGTACCCAAAGGGCGAAATCCATTGCCTCCGATGGTAGGAAGATGATGAAGATGGCGGACCTGTAGCTTTTACCGTGGTTTCCAAACCACGTTGGGCCTTGAGGATGCTTCACATGAGCAAGTCAGTAGTGAAGGCCTGGATAGGGACAATTTAAAATCGCCAGCCACTGCAGTATCTCTGCGCAAAGATATTATGTATCACAATTGTACGCCATCTCTAGCAACAACAATTTATTTTTATAGTTATTCTATGAATTTTTACTTAAGAAAACAGCTTGTTTATGTGCCTACTGCCTATTGAATAGAATACATGTTAGCTAAAATGGTTTCAATACAGCAGGTCACTATATGCTGTTCACAGGCAGACATACACACACATGGACATGCTTTCAAAAATGCTTTATTTGGATTCAGGGCACCTCAAAACATGTATTTCCAGTGAAATCTCGGTATAGAGTTTTTGGGTGGAATACAGTACTTCCCCTTCTTACTATACATAGCAGAGAAAGTAATAAATACGACGGTTAGGTAAATAACCAATTAAAATATGTATGATAGGTGCCGGCACAAAAGTATGTCTTCCCGTATAAAAGGGGAACAATTTCCAAGGATGCTTCTTTTTCCCCATTATCGAGAAACTGGCTGAAATTCAATTGTTAACTGCTTCGTAGACACACCTCTTCGTAGACATGGTTTTCTTACGTTATATTTCTAACATACATATTAGAATACATATTTGTAATATGACTTATTTACTTTATTTATAATTTATATTTGCTTTAAGTCAGTATTCTTTCCTAATTGCTCACTCTTATACATTATGGGGTAGATGTTCCTGTTGCGTCTAATAAATGGAAATGGCTAGCAATGGTTAAAACTTGTGACTGTTACACAGTGACTTTTCTTCATATTGTAGTCGCGCACGGCCATCATTAAATGATAATAATTACATACCTTATCACAACAGATGAGAATATTGTCCTTCTCTATCCTCATATTTCTAGTATGCTTTCAGGATTTATTTTTCCACACAGAGTTCAATATCCAAAACTGAGTGAATTTCTCACCTGATCTTTATTTTATTTTTCCCAATATATATGGGGTTTGCTTTTCACCCTATTCTTTAATTTCCCCATAGATAATTGTTCAGCTGTTAAAATATAAAGTAAGCCATTCCTCTACCTCTCTGCATTTATTGTCGATTAAAAAAATATAGGTTCCATTATTCTGCATGCACTTGCTACACACAGTTTTCGCGTCTTGCAAGGGAATCTCGTGTGTAAAATCGGGTTTATTTGTACTCCAATGTCTGTTATTTTGCGACGAAGCATGCCCATACAAATGAAACTATGCTTCGTCAGATATGAATATTAATCGTGGATGAATTACTCTTATCATTTCGCAAAATGCAATTACGGATATTTACTCGGCTCTGAGGATCACGTGAAAAATAAGGTGTGTACAACATAGCCCATTGCATTGTAAGAACTGAAAGAAAACATCAGGTGAGAAATTCACTCAGTTTCGTATATTGAACTCTTCCATTGTGAAATCTCCTGAGATGATGTCAGAAATTTTTGGATAGAGAAGTGCAACATTTCCAACATATCTTATGATTAGGTATATGCTCATCCACCGTTGTAGTTTTAATTGTAGCTACGAAGACATGAGGAGGTTGCGGGGATATTTTAACTGTTTCGGCGGGAGTCCAAAGTGCGGCGGCTGGCGTGTAAGCAGCCGAGCGTTGGCCACAGTGTGAAGGAGAAAGCTGTACATACTAGGTAGAGAAAGTATTGCATTATAACCAAAAATTCTACAGCAAAATTTAAACGCAAATATAAATATTTTGAAGGCCCTGAATAAAAACAGAAGCATTCCTAGGAAAAGGTACGTGCATGTGGGGGTGCTGTACGTGTGTGTGAACAGCATAAACCCCGCAAAAGTACGATAAATTCAAATTTGATATGGGTTCAGCATCTTACAAAAATACGTAATGAACATTTCCATGAAATCATATACTTTTTTTGTAGTGGCTCCTACGATTTTGATTAAAATGTTTAAAGTATTTACGTGCCAAACAAAAATATATCCTGAATTTTCTGGGAATAACCTGTGAATACCTCTTTATTCTGAAGGCATTTTATACAATTTGATATAACTGGTAAAATATCAGAGATAGGCAACAAAAGGTGCTTCACAAAATTTTAGATCTGTTTAAAACTCAATGTATTGCAAATAACTACTATTGTGACCATGGCATTTTCAAGATGAGTTATTTTGGTTTGAATTGTTCAATACTTCTGTAATTGTTTACAGTGCTGTCGCTTTTTAGTTTCTCACGATGAGGTGGAAAAAGAATTAAATTCCTAGGTCAGCATATGACCAGCACCTGGTTTTTAAACATCTGATTATTGTTTCGTTTCCTTTATCCTCCTCAAACCTTCAACAAAATATGTAATGAAACTATTTAAGCAAAGGTTTATCTCAGTTAACATGAAGTACGAGAAAAAGACCTGATGTGTTACATTAACATGGCCTCTGCATTCTATCGTTTATTAGTGGATACACAAATTATTCTTACGAAAGTTTATTTCTCTGTCTACTTCATTTAATCCAAATAAACCGTTGCAGAAATAGCTACATTACACATTTCGTTATAGATACAAAGAGAACAGCAATAGTAAAATGTTTATAAACTGGAAGCTGTATGCTGGCCTTAAAATTCCATACTCCTTTCATGCAGTCGCGAGAAGGCACTCATAATTGACAGAACTTAAAAACAATGACAAAGTATTAAACAAATCGAACCATTACTAACGGATATCTCCGAAAAAATGAAGTTACTTGGAATAAAATGCGAGTTTTAAACAGATCTTCATTGTTTGTTAAGTATGTTTTGTGTATCGCTTAACGTTTGCCAGTTATGCACGATTATATTAAATTCCTTTCGAGTGAACAAGACTTCACAGGATATTGCCAGGAAACTCAAGATTTACATTTTATTTCTCATTTGAATATCTTTAATATATGATGTTTTAATCAAAATCGTTAGTCATTTTATAAACATTAAAATTTTCGAAAAATGTTCCAAATAAACGGTTGTAGTAGTGGATTTTCTTGAATCGTCCCGCATAGGGATCTACATTTTTTGTCTAGTAAGTTTTCGTCTATGGCTTAACGTTTGCCAATTACACAAGATTATGCAAAATTCCTTCCAAAGGAAGTGAACTTCCAGGCTATTTCCAGAAAATTCAAGATATACATTTTATTTTTCATGTAAATCTGTTGAATGTGTGGTATTTTAAACAAAATCCTCATAGTCATTTTTGTCAAAATAAAAAGTTTCGAAAAGTCTTCCGTGTAAAGGGTGACTTCACTTGACTTGTCCATAGTGAGATGGAGTAATTGCCTTTAACACTGAAACAACGGCTTGTTGTATTATCTCTTATACTATTGTTTTATTCAAATATTCCTGACCCTTTAATTAGGACAGTAGTTTATTAACAAAGTTTTCTTTAGTAAAAATCATCATTTGGGTATATCAGACCCAAAAGTTGATGCCTTTTCCTATCCAGTGTTCCACATTTGAAGATTATATGAGAGGCAGTTTCATCCCCTTTGTTACGTAGCCATTATACAGGTTTCTCTCTAAAAGATTCAGATTGTATCCAGGCGTTTCCGTAATCTACAATGTCCCGTCAAGATCACAGTTATCAGATTTATTTCAGACCTATTGAGATCAAGTACATATTCAGTGAGTGAGGAGGGTATACTGATCCTGTGCTTACATACCTCTGTTTGAGCCCTTCGCAATTGCTGCTTATAGTTAATCTCTAAGTAATGGTTCCGCCAATAGAATTTAAGGGTATTCCAAAAACTGGTTCAGGTCCAGTAAATGCTTGAGAAGATCCTTTTCTTGCCAGGATATCTGTTTTTTCATTGCCTAAAATTCCCTTATGTCCATGCACCCACCCAAAATTAACCTTGTTTTGTTTTGCCAATTGCATGAAGTTTATTAGGCAGCTTCAGACTTCCTTAGATGCTACCTGATAACTTGAAATTGCTTTTAGCGTCGCCTAATTATGTAAAGGGTAGTTTGGGGTTGAGGGATTGATTTGAAAATCTTGGTGTCGCATCTTTGGAGAATACTGAACTTAAATATCAAGTTTGGTATCTATCAGAGTTTTTGTTTTTCAGTTATGCTGTTCAGACACACACGCGCGTGCACCTAATTTTGGTATGTACGTGGTAGAGAAGGTAAGAGGCTTTTTTACGAATAATTTGTAGAAGCTATATAAATATAAAGGATAGTAGGTAGAGAAATATGTGAACGTGAAACATCAGACTTTTTTTTCAAACTAAGTTTCTCACGAGCTCCGCTATAACACATTATTGTCTACTAAATCCGGCAGGAACTGTGTGGGCTTGAATGAAACATACAATATTTTAAATAACAAACAGTCACACGCATGCAAAGGCCTCCAGTTCACTGGTTTGTATAGCTTTGCACATTTTGGGAAGTGGAAAGGCCGGGAAAGACAAAACTGTAAGCGAATTGTGTTGGAGAGCAGGCTGTAGTGGAATTTAATGACGGTTAAACTCGCTCTCTGTCACAAAAGTTTTCCTTGATGAACGCGGCCGCCCCAAGCGAAGAGTGGGCAGGGATTTGAAATTCGTCAACATTTGCATTCTAATGTGGATGGAAGAAGTTTCGGTTCAAGAGAGTTCCCTGGGGCTTTTGGCAACCATCATGTTAGCGTGCAGGGCAAGAAGAGCAATTTGAAGCAGGGAAGGATATTGACGATTTAGGATGCAACATTTCTTTTTCAGCTATTTCCTTCCCTTTTGTAATGCAAGACAACCCTATTGGCCGTGAATTTATCAAAGATCTTGCTCTATCCCCAGTTTCCACTCCATTTAGCCTTTTAGTATAATGTTGATTTACCTACATGGCAGCGTTTTTGGAAGTATTTTATGAGGCTTTCAAAATACACTATCTGTACTTATACAAATGCGAGTTTTTATTCAATAAAGTAATTGTAATGCACTGAGTTAAAAAATAAAGATTTGATGTGATATTCACACGACATTCACTACCAAGGACAAATTAGCACTAACTGTTACATAGCTGTAATATTGGGTAATTATTTAAATGTAAAAGAAATAAATAAAATAAACCTCGTCACAAACGTAAACCAGTGGAAACGTGGTGTATCACTGTTTAAGCCTTCACTTTGGCCCATGTAGAAGCCAGATCGTTTCACAACCTACTCTTAAAGGTTTACAATGACTACGAATGGAATGTGGCACATCACAGGATTGCATAGATAAATGTGGTACAATTTACTTTAAGCGCGTTTCTATTTTCATTTCTTATTTCTCTTTATATTTTCAAGGTTTAGCAAACGTGTTAATAATTCTTCGATATTGTAACAATTTCTTATACAACAACATAGTCATATAAACCTGGAATCTAAAATAACATTAAGAAAATTCAAAGACCAGAGCGTATTGTAACGCGATAACATTTTGGTTCTAAACTTTAACAAGTAAAGACAATTAACATGTATATGAAGTCACAACAGAGAAAAGGTAAAATCCGTCCACATCTGACAATTTTAAATTAGGTCACCAAATGAAATAGTTCAGATTTTTTATTAGTTGGCAACGCTTTTTCTAAATAAATATAAAAATATTCTAATTGAGTCTCATCTTCTAACCCGGAATAATATAGCATTGGGAAAATACACGCTTATACGTTTAAAGGTATTTGGGAAATCTATTTACCAAAACCAAGGTTGATTAATTTAGACAGAGCCGAAATCAGACCTATAGCACAGCGTCGTTTCCTGAATCAACTATGGTTCTGTGTCTGTTTTCGTGTTCCTGCTTCAACACGGCGAATCTCTCTCTCTCTCTCTCTCTCTCTCTCTCTCTCTCTCTCTCTCTCTCTGGTAGCCTGGCAGCCTGAACTTCTCAACTGAAGTTGTTGGCCGAGGAGGGAAGGTACTTGCTGCGAACATGCTGCCCTTCCTCTATTAGGCAAACTGTTAAACCTCTGAGGTCGTTTTGGATCACGAGTAAAACGAACACGGCTTGCAGTAATATGATGTTATCTCAACCGATGTCCGCTCCATGATTCACATAGCATTATACAGTGCTGTTCTTTCACACTGTATACACCACATGGCGGCCGATGCAGCTCGAACTCCCGCCGAAACAGCTATAATATCCGCGCAACCGTCTCACGTGCTCATATTTACAGTTACAATTACAATGATAATGACTACGTAAATTATCATAAAAGAGGTTGGAAATGTTGTGTTCTCTTTCCACACATTTCTGGCATATTCTCACGAAATTTTCATTCATACTCGACAGTTCAATATCTGAAAATGAGTGAACTTCTCACCTGAGTGTTTTCTTTTAGTTCTTCTAATGTTTAGGGTTTGTGGAATATACTGTATTTTTAAAGCTACCCCATATATGAAAAATGCAGCAGGGAATCCTGATAGCCATAATCATTTACTAATTACCCTATACCCAAAGACTTCCTTGATTTCTGCATCATTGTGCTTTTATTATTTGTTTCAGAAAATATAGGTCCTATTATTCTGTAAGCATTTATGCACATACACCAATTTTAATGTTATGCTAGGGAATATCGTGTGTAAAATTGGGTTTTTCTGTGCTTCAATATCTGTTATTTTACGACGGAACATAGCCATGTAATGGAACCAAACTTCGTCACAGAAGAATATTAAGGGTGGGGCAATTATTCTATCATAAACATTTCATAAAATCCAATTACAGAAATTTACCCGACTGTGATGATCAAGTGAAAAATAAAGTGCATGCAACAAACCCCATACTTTATAAGAACTAAATAAAAAAACCAGTCGATATGTTCATTTAATTTTAGAAATTGAACTCTGAGTGTAAATGAAAATTCCTGAGACGCTGCCAGAAATAAATGGAGAGAGAAGGACAACATTTTCAACCTCTCTTATTATAAGGTACGTGTAAGTGCAGCATCTTCAAGGATTGAAGCCAGAGCTTTATCACAATAATTAATAGCAAGCAAACCAAATTATCAATCATTATTAATAATAAATTACAGTTAAATATAGTGCGAGTACTCTAAACAAAGATAAAATTATGCAATTCTTATTGCTATATTTCTATTAATGAATGCATAGCGGTGTAGGGGTCGTCTCCTTAGCGCAGTAGTAGCGCAGCTGCTTACCAAGTGGGAGACCCGAGTTTCGATTGGGGGTATCGGCGTGGGGTTTTCTCCCGCTGGGAGACCTGGCCCGTGATGCACTCAGCCTCATTAGGTTCCTGAGGGGCCAACTGAGCAGCTACTTGGTTGAAAACTAGCGGCTGCAGGTTAAGCAGGCTGCATATACCGGCCTGAATGGACCCGGGGCGCTGACCACGTCCCACTCTCCAGTACTGCACCCACTCTTGACGCCAGTTGGCGGAGCAGCGGCCGGGCGGCAGACCTTGGCCAGGCAACGGCCTATCTCGTCACGTAATTCAGTTTTTTATTTTCTCTACTACGTATAGCAATTAGGGGAAGTATTGCAACCAAACATCTCGATACCGAGATTTCACCGGAAAGTAATGTTCTGAGGTACCCTGAATCCAAATAAAGTATTTTTGGAAACATGTCCAAACGAGTGTGTGTACGTGTCTGTTTTGAACAGCATAACTCAAAAAACGAGACGTGGAATAAATATCAAACTTGGTATTTGAGTTAGTATCTTCCTAGAATGCGGCGGGAAGATTTTCAAGAAAATGCCCCCATCCCAGTCTACCCTTTACATGGAACATTTTTCGAAAAATTTTATTTACTTAAAAATGGTTTTAATTAAAATATCTATGCTTCAGATATGTTCATGACAAATAAAACGTATATCTCAAATTTTCTGGGTATGTCCCAAAAGTCCTCTTCATTCTGAATGACTTTAGCATAACTGGTAAACCGTAAGAGATAGAAAAACTTTTACCACTCAAGAAATGTAGATCTCGTTAAAACACACTAGTTTTGTCATATACATTTTTTGTGGTTGAAACCATGTCCGAAATATTCCTTGTTATTTTTTTTAATTTCCCAACACATACTTTTTTCTCAAATGGAAATGCACTATTCTTGTTTTATGTTCCTGAACATTCAAAGCGAATGGAATGCTCCACATAGCAACCAGCTCTTAAAAGATTTGACTATCGCTTAAAGCCATATTCGCCTTGCACCTACACGAAAATTAGTAATAAGATTAACATCTCGGTGTCTCATTAACATGAAGTAGATGGAGAATAAGCATTTGTAAAGATAGTTTGTATAAGAGTAGAGAAAGTCATGTGAGTGTAACACATCAGGTTGTTTTATAATGGTATAGGAAATTGTAAACAGGTATATTTATAAGTTCGTAACACTATGGAGATGCGAGTTATAAGTGGCAAACTTTCAAAGCTAACAAAAGTCGCATTCTCAGGATATGTTAATAAAAGAAGGTTGGGCAGCAAAAGCTATTGTGTACTCACGTACTAGCAACGAAGTTTTAAGGGAAGAACCGCATAGTGCATATACAGGGGACAAACGGTTGAGGAGACAGATTAAAAACATTCAAGCTAGACGTCACATGATTTGATATTATCCTATAGGAAAACATTGGCGTAGAAAATTAAATTTGAGTGTAGGAGACACGCGTAAATTCAACCAATTAAGTGTTAGGACATTGGAACGAGGGTGATGCTGATCATTTTTAGAAAATCAAACAAGGATTATTTTAAAAATTAAATGATTTTATTGTTTTTCAAAATATTTCCCTTTAACATAAATATATTCTTGCATTCTGTGAAACCAGTTCTTAAAGCAATAAAGCCACTCTTCCTGAGGCACTTCAGAAACCAGGTTTATATCATGTTCCACTGCTTCATCTGATGAAAAAGTGATTTCACGCATTTTATCTTTAATTTTTGGAAAGAAAAGAAATCATAAGGTGCTAGATTAGGGTTGTATGATGAAGGGTCGATGGTGCTGATCTTTAATGCATCCATATACTTAGTTGTTTTGTTATATGCAATGATATAATATTATTTTTCCCTTTTTGGCGTTTTTCACAAACCTTTTCAAGCATTTGCGGTAAACAGACATTTATGTACCAATCGACAGTAACGGTGTGTCTATCTTCTAATGGTATACCAGCAATATGGCGTGTTTTAGGGGGAAAAAAGAACCATCTTCTTACCAACACTTTGAATTCGTCGGGCTTCTACAGGCTTAGACTCTGTTCGAAAGATCCATTGAACGCAATTACTTCTCTTTTCAGGATCATAACAATAAATCCAAGAGTTATCGCTTATAATGAATTTCAAACCGATTTTGAAGTGCCGCTTTGGAATTTTTCCAACGTTTTTCTGCACCAATGAATGCGTTGATGATTTTGATCGTCGGGGATTCAGTATATGTAGAATCCATCTACAACAAGATTTCTCACGTCTGTTGCTGTAAAATGTTTTGGATTTGACTCATACTAATGCCCAGTATTTCCCAAATCAATTCATAAGATTCCATCGATCTTCTTCAAGCATTGCTCGAACAGCGGAAATATTTTCGCCGGTAACAATAGTTCTTGGGCATCCTTCACCAAATTTATCACCAAGAAAAATCCGATCTCTCTTGAATTCGCTGTACCGATTATATAAATTGTTGCCTTAGATGGGGCTTCTTAGCTAAATGCGTTTCTAAGCCAATCTTCACATTGTTCTAACGTTATAACTTTATAGCCCGGAAATGTTCTCTAGGCAAATTCATTTTGGGGTGAACCTAAACTCTTTTAATGGATAATAAACTATTAGATCAAATCGAACAATTTTCATTGCATTCGACTCAAAAGAACTTAGAACTAGCTTTCCAATTAAACAAATTTCATTTGTTTTTAAAAGTTTAGTAGTCTAAAAATTTTCAGTATGGCCCTCGTATAAGCTGGAAAGGTTTAGAAAAAAGCCAAAGTGATCTCGAGTTTTGCACACAACTTCTGTGTTGGTTAGCATAATGAATAGGTGCATAAACATGTAAAAGTGATCATTTCGCATAATCAAGTTATAAATGTTAAGGAACTTACCGGGTATCTAAGGAAGTTTTAAGTAAAAAGTGTGAAGGAAATAGGTAAGTTAAACATATTTGAACAATAACAGTCGGAAAATAAAATTTCTAAGTAATCACAATAATTAATATGTAAACTCTCATGTCATAACTAATATGTGCGAAAAGGAATAAATGTACATTTTTAATTTGTGGTGATTAGAGTAAATTTAACTTCAGTGTAATCATTCAAGTCCTTCATACCGCAAACAAAAATTGAGACCCCAAATCCATGCTCGTCCGCAACCGTTGACTGGCCATATATCATTCAGTTAATTCGTTCAAAACTCATTAATAGCCGACATCCAATGATGCACTGAAGGAGAAGACGATGATCAGAGGACCTCACCATCTTCAACTGTGTAGGAAAGAACCGTTGCAGGATGCGACACCAGGATTTTTTTGGCAAAAAGTTCTCCCAACGAAAACCCCCAACTTTCAGAATTAGTCGCTCCAAATCTGAAGAATGTCTTCCTTGCATGCATTTAAAGTGAGAAATGTAAATTCCTATGGTGCATATTGATTCCAAATAGAATTCTGTCACGGCTAACTCACTTATTTTGTTTTACAGGTGAGTGCAGTTGAATACTTGGAATCTGTCTTTGCGATAAGGTAAGCTGAATCATATATTATGTAGGTGTATTGAAAAAAGACCAAAAGCTTGTTCCCAAAAGTAAAAATTTGACTAACAAAGTTACGTAATGATACAACCATCGCATAACTTTAACCTCTTAAAGAAGGATTCCTTTTTGTAAATTTTTTTTGTCTTTGCAGATGAAAACAGTACACTAACCCTTCATTGATTATTGCCGTTTCATGTTATGGGGCTTTACATTTTTTGTACACTATAGGAATGCAAAAATTATTCACAATCGGTCATCTCTAAGGCAGGGAAGCTGAAATATTATCCAGTTCAAAGGCACGCAGCAGAATTCCTCGATCTAATAACTAGTTGTCCTTCTAAAAGACACAATCTTCAATAAGCTGACTATGTTTACTTTCACTCTGCAGTGTAAAATACCTTTTAAAATAAAAACTATAAAGGTTTTAGGAAATCTGTGAAATTTCTAAAATCATCATTTTATCCGATTCACTTGAAATGTCAATACAGTAATCAGGATTTCACGTATAATATGTAAACAAAATTTCTTGCATAATTGTTTTTTAAACTCTTAAACAGTATATTAATTAACTGTATAGGTGAATTTCTAATTATATTACTAGTTTGGGAGAAAATAAATGCTAATGTGAAACTTTAATTTTTTGCTTAACATTTGCATGACGTGAGCATTATTGTTTAGTAAACCCTTAGCTACATGTCTTAACAAAAACCCATTTCGCCATTTGTATCTTGTTATTTATAAGGGCATAAAAAGCTTCATTAATTTGTACCGAAAAGTAAATCGTGTGAAATAATTTGAAACTGAATATGTGCCGACAAATGAAAATCCGAGATTAGTGCATAACTATGCAGTGTCTTCCTTCGTCTTTTTTCTGTTCCTCCGCAGTTTATTTAGTATTTGAATAGTCCTGGGGTTTCTCTTGAATTATTTATTCAATTTCAAAAAATTTCCTTTTTTTACTACAAATTTATAGGAAGCTAGCTTATCGGAAGTCATTGAAACCGCTAGGAGACATTCTACTGGTCTTCACAAATGGAATATGTATCTATAGGAAGGAGGAGGTGTGTTATCTGTTTATCTTTTTGTGCATGTTTTACGTGCACAGTTCTAAGATTATTCTCAGATGAATATATAACCTTCAGCAATAGCTTTACTCTTCATCACTTATAATAACCATTTGTAAATATATAACTACTTAAAACCATGTATTGCGCAATATCTCCACGAATAAATATTTTATTGGCAACATAATGTAAACCTGAAGTGCATTATACTTTTTAATCTCAAAGAGGCACATTTACTGGACATTATTGGCATAATCTGTCCTATTCTGGATTCTGGTCCAATAGCTGATTTAGCCACCTAGGCTGGAAGAACTCTGGCTCTAAACGCAAATCTACACATATTTCTGCCAGTGTACCTAGAGGCGACGAGTGATTCAGTGCCCGGAGGCTAAATCAGGTACTGGACAAAAATGGAGATTGCAACAGATTATTAAAATAATGTATAGTAAATATGTGCATTTGACAGTAAAAAGTATCACTTACTTCAGTTTCACATTATATTATCAGTACAAATACTTTTTCTTGGAGAAATTGTGCAAAACAGTGTTTTATTTAGTTGTGTGGTTCTCATGATGTGCAGTAAATGCATCCTCTTTTAGAGTAACAAATCTGACGTGTTACACTCACATGACTTCCTCTACTCTTCTACAAACTATTCTTACAAACGCTTATTCTCCAAATACTTCATGCTAATCGAGATAAACATTTGCAGAAACTATCTTATTGCTAATTTTCTTGTAGGTACAAGGTAGGCTTTAAGCGATAGTCAAATTTTTAAAGAGCTGGTTGCTATGTGGAACATTCCATTCTCTTTGCATGTCCAGGGCCTAAAAAAGGGAACGATGAATTCCCATTTGAGAATAAGTATAAGTATTTCAAAATTCAAACAAATAACAAGGAATATCTTGGAAATGGTTCACTTGAAAAAAAAATATGACATAAATTGTGTGTTTTAACGAGATTCACATATGTAGTGTACAAAAATTTTATCTATATTTTACATTTACCAGTTATGCAAGTCATTCACAATAAAAAGGACTATTTGGGGACATTCCCAGAAAATTCAGGATATACATTTCATCTTAAACATATGATATTTGAATCAAAATCATTAGAGCTATTTTTGAGAAAATCAAAATTTTTGAAGAGGTAAAGGGTAGTGTGGGGTGAAGGAATTTTCTTGAAAATGTTCGTATCTATCTTTGAAAGATATTTAACCTAAATTCCAAGTTAGGTATTTATCCGACTTTTCGTTTTTTGAGTTATGCTGTTCACAGACACACGTACGGACCTTTTTCTAATTTTTTGGGATTCAGAGCACCTCAAAACAGTATTTCCAGTAAAATCCCGTATCTAATGTTAGGGTGGAATGCTTACTATACCTAGTAGAAAAAGTAAAACTGTAGTGTACTTGTTTTACATTATATTGCCATTAAAGATATTTTTTCGAGAGATATTGTGTAAAATTAGATTTTATCTAGTTACATATTTAAACATGGTTATTCTTAAGGGATGGCAGTAAAGCTGTTGCTCAAATTTATATATTCACATATAAATCGTTAATCTAGAACTGTGCACGTAAAACAGGACGCCACTGACTGGGCGAAAAGGTAAACAGATACAAACACCTCCTCCTTGCTATAAATACATGCTGCACCTGTGAAGGGCAACAGAAGCCTCCCAAAGTTGCAGTGACGACGAGTGTACAGCTATAAACGCTACATAGAACTAAAGTAGAAAGTTGTTTTGTGTTTAATAACACTAAAATCCATATTTATGGATTTTGGCAATTTTTGGTCTTTTTTAAGGAATCATTAAACCCCCCCCCATGTGGCGGTAATAAAAAGAAGTATAAAAATAATTTTATGAATATTTTTGCACAATGATCTACAAGATGTATGATGAATCCCCCGCTTTGCCCTTTGTAAATGCAATTTTGTACAGCCCTGGCTATTACTAATAATGGATGAAAAAATCTCCGATATTCATGCAGAAGTACGTGGAACATTTGACTTCATTAAACTTCCCCTGACAGTCTTGCAACTTCTGGAAATGCTGCATAGCCTATAGTTACGCTTCGGCGGTGGAACAATCATCGGTTGGAGTCGCTGAGTAAGTTTTAGATACTTGCAGTAAGTGGAATTTTAAACCTTTGTACCTTCTGTTTGCTCCCATAGTTACTTAATAACATAAAAGCTGCATAGTTTTCACATAATATCGTAACACTTAACATATACAAGGAACAGAGGTGCAGCTGGTAAATGTGAATATCCCGCACTCCCAGGTCACCAAGTTAACCTCTTTGGAAAATAACGCAGTCTGCGACCAACCAGAAAAATAATCTCACTTAAATTATAAAACATCGATTCACTGATTTCTAATGTTAGCAATCTTTTACAATTATTCGTTTAGGTCCTGCCAATGAGCTTGACTGCAACATAAGTATAAAGAAAGTACAACAAAACTTTCTTACATGACGCTTACCTAGCGGTCCGCTTTCAAGAGGTCCCGGATTCCATTCTCGGTGGCCGCCCACTCTGATTTTCCTCTGCCTGGGTGGTGTATTCTACCACGATTTCTTCTTTCCCTAATTTCCTGTCATTTCATCTTTCTCCCTTTCATCTTTCAGTCAGTGTCTCTGGGTTCCGTAGTGCATCTGTTTGATGGACAGATGGCATGGTTGATGGGCTTTGAAAAGATTTCTCCCCGCCAACGACAGAGGGCGTTGGCCTGCCTGCATGGGCCGCTTCGTCGTCATGTAGTGGGACTCCACCTCCACCGGCGAGAGTGGGTGTTTCCTACTGGAAATGATAGGGACTTCTTATGTCTCTGTGATCCCGTCTGTCTGCGGACCTGTGATCTTCTGTGCCTCCCGGGAGTGCACCCACAATATATCTAGTTGGTCGCAGTGGCGAGGAGTGCTGCTCTGGTAATTCCATCCTAAATGAGGATTATCAGAAACATCATTCTACACATAGATCTGCTGTATTTAGTAAATGGTAATTAAAGAAATACATATAGCCTATGATTCGTGCCGTGATAAACAGGATCGATTGTCGCTTTTCATACTCTGTTCTATGTTTTCTTAAGTGATACATCATGGCCATCTATGTATATTACTGACAATAAAATGTAGCCGGCTTTTGTTTACATATTATCTACTCCCAGGTATACTCAATGGCGACTTGGTAAATCCTTTTTAGCGTTTTATTAACTTATGAATCGAAATTAGAAGGCATTTTATGACCCAAGTCGTTCAGAAAGAATAGGGATTTTCAATAGTGTAAGAATTATAAAAATCATTTGAGTGGTTTTGAGATTACCAAACACACACACAAACACATGCACATTTTCTCTTATTATAATATTAATATTAATTAAAAAGTGATATTTTTGTAGATAAATATATCGTTTTAGGGAGCACAACAGCACTTGTTATCAATTAGTGATTATAGCCTTTAGATATTTTTTCAATCAGAATACCCTATAAAACATCACTTCGAAAGTGTGGCGCAAGTCATTTGTATAGTGAATGTATAAACTAAACCCTTATGGTCCATACAGATCCTTGGCTTGCCAACCTGACTGCTGGCCTCACGATCACATACGCACGTCAGAGGTGGGCGACCATCCAACCGGTACGGGGAGAAGCTGTCGAAATGTTGGCTTTCAAGACCGGGGTTGTTGCCTATCGCAGCTCTTCAATTTCTTCATGATGCTAAGTGGGCACTGGTCCTATACCGAAACCTAAAACCCGCACCCCATTGGTGGGATCGAATTGCACGGGAACCAGAGCAGCACGCACCAGTCCACTGCGCCATAGCGCAAGACTTAGTGAATGTATAAGCAGGCTTATTAGAATAATAGAATTACAAAACTCGTTCTCTTAATTTGCATGATGGGTCATTATGGCATCAGTTTTACAATTAGGATAGGGTGGAACTAGTGAACGAAGGGACACTTAGCACCTCGACCCAATTGTATCCTTTGTGCGTACACCCCCCCGGGAGGAACGTATTATTTGAGGGAACCGCAGGAAACATATGGGTTCTAGAGCGAGGCCGGTAAAAGTCGACAGAGACGCACAGTTCCCTAGCAGTTCCAGATTTGACCACCCGGCCATGGGAGTGTTGCTCTGAGAGTCTCTCTTGTGGGACTGGAAACACGGCCCGCAGTAGAGGACAGGGCCGAGAAGAACCTGCAAATCGCAAGCCTCTGCGCCATCTGCCCGACACCGACTAAACACAGCACCAGAGTCAACCTGAAACATGAAAGGGAAAGTAAATTAGAGGAAATAGGCGAGAGAGGAAATCCGTGGTAGAATGCACCACTCTGGTATTCACCTATCAACCATGAAAAACCACAAAACCTACAGACAGTGGGCAGCCACCGGGTATCGAAAGCGGGGCCTCCCGAATGCGCGCCTCTCACATTACCGCGGAGCCATCTCCTGCGGTTGGATAGGATTGGCTAGGCTACGGAGGGGACTCGGTGGATCCGCATAGCTGGATCTATTACCTATGCCCCAAATGGGGACGTCCACGGGAGGAAGGATGAGGTGAAAGTAGACACCGGGCGGCCGGAACCAGGAGTGACGGTACAGTAATGGCAGGGTCTCTCAGCTTCTAGATAGACTCTCCGGTAGACGGACTGACAGGCCGGGGACCGCGTCCCGCACAGAGCGGATCCAACGCTCCTCAGGAGGGTTCGGATACCCCCGGCAGCTAGCCGAAAACCGAGGGACGGAGAGATTCACAAAGAGATCCTGTTCCCCGGCACACTGCACCAAAACAGCATCGCCGATACTTCCAACCCTGAAAGAGACCAACGGATGAAGATTGAAGTGAAATGAGAATGCAGATGAAATGGAGGGATATGAAATTCGAGGGATGTGAGAATCTTTCCCAGCATTCGCCTGGCGACCCAGAAAAGACCCCGAAAAAGCCAGGGTCAGAAAGGTTGGCCACTGGAATCGAACCTACGACCTCCCGAATGCGGGCAACAGACGAAACCGCCTGAGCCATCCCGCTCGGCTTTCTTTCGGTTAGTTTTACTATTAAGAGTAAACACTCGCACGAATTGTGTGTAATTAGTGCATAATATTGTGAATAGTATTTCCGTTGGTTGGTCGAATTGTTTGTAACCAAAAACATATTTTTAAAAAAATAATTCGTGCGTAGTGTTTTATGGTGTCATTTGCAGAGCATACATTTTCTTCCAGTAGGCAGATAGTTTAAATAGAGCCGAAAATTTATCTTGTGGAATAATTGCTCTGTTTTTAAATCTTATCGGTATACCTGACTTGCATTGGGATATGGCCGGCTCTGGTTTTGTTTACATACATGCTTTCTTAATAAAAAAACATCTGATGTAATGCCTACACATAACTTTCTCTACTCTCTATCTTTATTAGTGGGTGTATAAACTACTTGCTAAAACTTATTTTTCTATCTACTACATTTTAACCTAAATAATCTTTTGCTGAAGTAGCTACATTACACATTTCATTATATATAAATAGGAAGAGCGATAGTCAAATATTTTAGATAAAATTTCATGCTCTTTCCAAGCAATCGGGAGAAACAACTGAATATTGTTAAATTCAAAAGAATGCCCAAGATTGAACAATTCGAACCATTAATAAAGGATCTCTCAGAAATATCTTAAGCCACAAGAAACCTATTTGAAACAAATTGTTTTAAAGAAACATACAATTTTTGTATACTAAGTTTTCGTCTACCGCTTAATGTTTACTAGTCATACAAGATTATACTGAATTCCTTCCGAATGTAGAGGACATCACAGGTTATTCCCAGAAAAGTTAAGATATATGCTTCATTTGTAATATAAATATGCTTAATAATGATATTTAATTAAAATCTTTATAGCCATTTTTAGAAAATAAAAAAAAATCTAAAAATTTTCCATGTAAAGCGTACTTTGGGGTGGAGGATTTTCTTGAAAACCTTTGTGTCATATCTTTGAAACATACTGGATCTATATTTCCAAGTTTGGTATTTATCCGACTTCTCATTTTTGAATTATGCTGTTCGGACACATATACACATATTCACAAACATTTTTCTAAGCCATCTTTTTTTGGATTGAGGGTGCTTCAAAGCATATATTTCGGTGAAATCACGATATAGAATTTTTGGGCGGAATGCAGCACCTTACCTTCACTACCTATAAAGAACGCTTGAGAAGATCCATCATATTTATTGCTGCTTTCTTCTTTGAGGCGTGGTGAAAATGTGTCTTATTACTGGAGATTCTGAGTTCGAATCTCCATTGGGCTCAGTTTCCTAGCTAGACTCTCCTTATTGATTTATTTTTACCGTAGAACTATCCTGGGATAGTTTGAAAATCATTTCACTTAGTTTGTCATTTACATTTATACCAATTAGCTGCTCAACATACCTCACTTTCTACCTGGAGGAAACGACTGTATGACAAACAAGTTCGCTGTATCTAAACTACTAAATGCACCACCACCAGCCACAACTGGTCTAATATGGGTGAATACATAAAAAACCAGGAAGAGACTTTCTGCGGCAACAACGAATAAGTTCGCTGTATCTAAGCTACTGAACGTACTACCATCATCAACCACAACTGGTCTACCAGTGGGTGTATATACACAAAAATCAGGAACAAACTTTCTGCGGCAACGACTGAAAGCTGGTATCAGTGCAGTGTACTCTCCGAAATAACAACGACCATGCACAAGCAACAAAACCAGTTGAATGAATGCAATTTTTACTTTCTCTACCACGTACATATAAGTAGAGAAGGTACTGCATTCTACACAAAACTTCGAACCGAGATTTCCCCGGAAATACATGCTTTGAGAGCAATAAGTAAAGTATTTATGCAAACGTGTGTGGTCGTGTATGTGAAAGGCATTACTCAAAAACAAGAAGATCCATAAATACCAAATTTGGTATTTAAGTTCAATATATTCCAAAGATCCGACACAAGGACACGAATACTTTCAAAGAAAAATTCCTTTACCCTAAACTACTCTTTAAATGAATTTTTTTCGATATTTTTTATTTTCTAAAATGTGGCTCTAACAGTTCTTTTCTGCAAAGAAAAGTCCATACACTTTGTGACTGACTCCACATCATACATTAACTTTCAATCTCGCAAAGACATTTAAATTTTTCTCTGCACAAACAATGCAGTTGTGAGTGTTAACTCTTCCGATTACATAAAAGTCACTTCGTCTGTAAACAGCCGTCATCATCTTCAATCCATTGCCATATCATGAAAAATGCCAAATTGAAACCAGCTTCATGATCCTCATCACGTGAGGCATGTACACGTTATGAGTGATGTGGGTACAATTTGAGGTACTTTAGAACATTACGCTGACAGGACGTATATGGCACGTCATCTCTGCTGACAGCCTTTTAAACTTTTTGTAGGACTCCTTGTCATGGATGGTGAGAGAGCTGTTTCTGGCACTGGATTTCGCATGCGACTTCCCTCAGCACAGATAGTTTTCCACTAATGTTACTCGTTTAACACACTCAAATATAGCATAGAAAAGAATCATTGGACTTGTTTTTGATTTGCATTAGCCATTTCAGTTGTCAACAATTTTTATTTGTCATTAGAGATTATTCATTTCATTCTTGCCACATACAGAACTCCCATCTTTTAAGCGAAATATTACCAGAAAATAATGTCTCCTACTGCCACATTAGCTTCTATCCCAAGTACATCACTGTTATATATTTGTTATTCACCAAGCAGTAGTGAATGGAAAAGATGTTAGGGCATAAAAAGATGCCTATCGATCGGGATGGCTCAAACGGTAATGTCTGTGGCCTCCATTCCAGAGGTACTGTATCAAAATACCGTGGACTGACCAATCTGACTGGTTATTTTTCATGGTTTATCTCAGCCGCTAAGATAAATACCGAAATGGATATTTAATGCCACTACCCAAACTTCCATCTTACGTCTAAAACAAATTGTGAAAATGAAAATAGATGGTAAGAGTAAGGTCTCTGTGGACACATGTCATACGCCCATCACAGTAGCATAAATACGTACAGTTGCCTAGCACTAAGGCCTCTGTGGACAAGTGACGAAGCAAGATAGTATGATACCGGGGTATAACCTAGAAGCCTGTCAACCATACGCCGATCCACGAGGTATCCTAACAGATCCGTTGCGATATGACCAATTGGTTAAAGCGACGTAAAACAGAGTAAAAAATAGAAGATACCATAAGATAAATAGTATTAAGATAAATAGTTTAACTGCGAGATGAACGTGATAGGGGAAAAGAGGGCATAACAATTCCCATTTACTGATAAAATTCTATTGCACATGAACACATTTGTGTATAGAAATACCTATAGGCAACAGTGACTGAAGCTTTGATGAGGAGTACCATAGATTGAGATGCAGAGGTTAACAAGAATGGTTATCGTGGAGTAGAAGGAATTCAGGGAACATTACTGGCTCTGCTGGTGTCACTATGGAGACGGTATTGACTACTGTGCTGGCTGCCAAGTCGACTTGGCTTGCTCTCGGAGAAAACTTCACCAAATTGCGGGCCATGTACTATGTGTGACCCACCTAAATTAAGCCAAGAGAAGGAATGGTCTCTACAGACCGACAACACCACGTTTACTTTGTGTGTGGCTTATTCAGCGCCGAAAAAAAAGAACGAAAGAAAAAAAAAGAACACGGGAAGTTGAGGAGTGTAACACAAAAATCTCTTGAGCTCCATTTTATCTAAACCTAAGATCATTTCCAGTGCAGCCACGACACAACTAGGGTTGTGACAGCGCTTAAAACCAGAACTGTATTTTAGGCACAATACCAAATTGGGATATTATTATTGGTAACATCAGTTGGGCACATGTATTCTTGTAAGGAGTATGAAACATATTTTCCTTGTGAAAAACGATTAATTTCGTCATGCCAATAGTATTATAGCTTTATCACATTTGCATTTCAAGGAAATATAAATAGTTACTAAATGAAATTGTCGCAGTTCTCAATGGCTAGTGTTATCTTGTTTGTTAGGCGCTTATTGCTTAATTGTTTTTTAAATTTGGGTTCTTTGCCCTCCGGCTAGCTATTATAACTCTGTCAAGCACGTGTCTCTAAGCAGGGTGTGTAAACGGAAAGGAGTTGTTATTAAAAATAACACTGATAAAAGAATCTTAATCTAGACTTTTATTGCCGTCACGCTTAATTAATAATTGGCATATTTAATCTTTATATACGCCTGACTGAAACTGTGATATTTCCGAATGCAACTACAGTCGTTTTAGTTGCCGCGCACTAATTACTTCGCGTATTTTACATTTTTGTAACTAACTCTGCGACGTGCACCTCGTGAGAGATTCTTCAGAACTGTGCGACACTTCCTTATGGCTCGAGAATATATACTCCTTCACCTCGAATTGCCAACCAGTATAATATAGCTGCTATTGGTTACCAAATTGCACCCACTTTAGCGTCTGGTTTGGTCAGCCAATCACTACTACTAACATATATACTCTAGGGAACATATTTCCTCCATTTCTAAAAAAGGCACGCTACCCTGACGTCATTTGTTTATCTCTTCTTAGTGATAAACAACTCACCCCCGCGGTTTATTGTTACCCACTTCCATTGTCAGTTTCAGTTAGGCCGTGCAAACTTATTTCCTAACAATAGTTATGGCTAACAAACATCTAAAATCATGTACACACATTAATATTAATTTACACTACAATCACTCTGGCATTCACAGCATGTTATGATATAAAATATTGCCTCAAAATATGGAATTAACAATAATAAGAATCAAAAAACAACAATAAAGCTATCTTTGCAATATTTTGCATGGCTACACTGAATCTTGCATAATAGAGAAAAAAATCTCATGTAACAGATTTCACATGACTATCTCTACCCATTATCGCTTATTAGTTAGTATACAAATTACTTATTCTTACTAAAGTTTACTTCATTTTGATCCAGATAAAACTTTCCGGAAATAGCTGCATTACACATTTCATTATGGATATAAAGGGAATAGCGGACGCTATTAGCTGGCCTTAAAATTACATTCTCTTTCCATGCAATCGCGAGAAACAACTAAGTGTTGAAAGGACTTTAATTCGAACCTTTAATAACGGATATCTCAGAAACGGCTTATGCCACCAGTTTTGAGATCTACATTTTTTATGCAGTACGTTTTCATCTATTACTTAACGTTTACCAGTTATACAAGATTGTACAAAATCCCCTTTGAATGAAGAGGACTTCATATGCTATTCTCACAAAATTCCAGAAACAGAGTTTGTTTATCATGTAAATATGTTTAATGTATGCTATTTTAAAGCAAAACATATGGTGCGGAGTCAGCCACAGTAAAGTGTATAGACCAATCTTCTTTGCAGAAATAACTACGCTATGCATATTATTTGGATATGTTGCAGTTGTTTCTGCTGCCATAATCTGAGGAAGACAACATGGACATTGTATTCTAGCAAGATGGTCCACCCCCTCCCTAGGAGTGGTGGTAGGCCTTCAGTGTTGTATGTTGTGATCTTGCTTTTGGCACTCAAACTTTCCAGATATAACCCATCCTGAATTTTCGTGTGGGTTTGTTAAATATATTGTATATTCACAGAAACTCAGGAATGTAGATCTGAAATTAAAAAAAGAACTCCTAATATGTTGTACTCGCCTGAGTTTTTTTCTGCTCACATTTGTACAAACCATTATTACAGACGCGTATTCTTCTATTCGATTTATGGTAACGGAGATAAACATTTCCAGAAATGGTCTTAACGCAATTTCCTTGTAGGTACAACGGGATTAGGGGTAATTAAATATTTTAAGGGAGACTAAACGCCCTATCCCTCCAGAGTTATATTTGCTAACTTCATCTCGGAAACCAGTAAGATATTAATATGAACTATTTATAGGATATAAATGCACATAAGATTACTGAACTAGACTCATACTATAAAGTGTGTTATCAAGGGAGATAAGATATATTTTCTTGGTGGTGGAATTTTTTTGGGAAGTTTATCAGTAATTATTTTTTTAAAAAATCAACAAACCATCTTACTAGCGCCAATGTAGTTGCATAAAAGTATCAAGGTGTTGTTTCAATCATTCAAAATTTCATTGAGCTATCGCTAACAGTTTCTGAGAAAACTGGTCATTTATATTGTAAAATGTTAATTTAAAAATTGCTGTTTAAAGAAAAAGCTTGGAAACAAAATCTCATATTTTAAGAAACATATGGAATCCTCCTAGAAAGCCCCTGGCATTACAAATGTGTTTTTTTGGGTACCAGACCATATAATGTTATTAAAAGATTAATTAACATTCTGTGTCTTACCATGGAGACACTTTATCAAAAATTGCGAATAGGCTGGTTTTTCATACACTGGCTTTCCGGCCATCACAACTTTAGCTATTGAATTTGTGTAGTGATAGTTACTAATAGTGCCTGAATCTTCAACTTGAAAATACACTATGTGATGAAAAGCATCCAGACATCCCCACAAACATACGTTTTTCATCTTAGGTGCTTTGTGCTGCCACCTCCTGCCTGGTATTCATTATCCGCGACTTCAGTAGTCATTAGACATCGTGAAACAGCAGAATGGGACGCTCCGTCAAACTCAGGGACTTCGAATGTACTCAGGTGATTGGGTGTCACTTGTGTCAGAAGTATGTACGCGAGATTTCTACACTCCTAAACATCCCCAGGTCCACTGTTTCTGATGTGATAGTGAAGTGGAAACGTGAAGAGACATGCACAGCACAAAAGCGTACAGGCCGACTTCGTCTGTTGACTGACAGAGACCGCCGACATTTGAAGAGGGTCGTAAAGAGTAATAGGCAGACATCTGTCCAGACCATCACACAGGAATTCCAAACTGCATCAGGATCCACTCCAAGTACTATGACAGTTAGCTCGAGCGGATGTTCATAAGCCACACATCACGAAGGAAATTGCCATACGACGCCTCGCTTGGTGTAAGAAGCGTCAACATTACACGATTGCACAATGGCAAAACGTTGTGTGGATGACGAATCACGATACACAATGTGGTGATCCGATGGCAGGGTGTGGGTATGGCGAATGCCCGGTGAACGTCATCTGCCAGGTGTGTAGTGCCAACAGTGAATTTCGGAGGTGGTGGTGTTATGATGTGGTCGTGTTTTTCCTAAAGGGGGCTTACACCCTTGTTGTTTTGCGTAGCACGATCACAGCGCAGACCTACATTGATATTTTAAGCACCTTTTTGCTTCCCACTGTTGAAGAGTATTTCGGGGATGGCGATTGCAACTTTCAACACGATCGAGCACCTGTTCATACTGCACCGGCTGTGGCGGAGTGGTTACACGACAATAACATCCCTGTAATGGACTGGCCTGCACAGAGTCCTGACTTGAATCCTATAGAACACCTTTGGGATGTTTTGGAACGCCGACTTCGTGCCAGGCCTCACCGACCTACATCGATACCTCTCCTCAGTTCCGCACTCCGTGAAGAATGGTCTGCCATTCTCCAAGAAACCTTCCAGCACCTGATTGAAAGTATGCTTGCAAGAGTGAACGCAGTCATCAAGGCTAAGGGTGAGCCAACACCATATTGACTTCCAGCATTACTGATGGAGGGCGCCACGAACTTGTACGTCATTTTCAGCCAGGTGTCCGGATACTCTTGATCACGTAGTGTATTTATACCAATTGATGGATATTATTCACAGGTTTGGAGTCAGAAGTGTGTGGCGCAGACTGCTCTTATCGCGCTTTCCAAATCTCGTATGGCTTTGTCGTAAGTTTGCTGTTTGTCAATGGCACCATCTGAGTCGACTCCTGATAGTACTGCCGTCAGATAGTGGAGGTTTACCTAGCTGCTGTTTCATTTTCCTCACTGTGTGCGCATTCTCTTCCTCCAACACATTCCAGACATTTCACTTGGTGTGTAATTTCCCCTAAAATATGAGCTAAAATTTACCTCCTTACTGGAGAGAGTATAGGAGTTGTGAATTGCTCTCTGAAGTGCAGAATACGGAGTACACAATGATAGATGCAGACTTATATTAAGAATGTATTTAAAATACAAGTAATGTGCCTACAACAATAATGTATATATAAACTTAAAGAAGAAATTACAAATTACAAAACTGCACAAAATACCAAAGTAATGTTTTTCACCATTTAGCCTCCCCTTAGGAACGGTCGCTATGTAATGCTATGAAAGTCCGTTTTCTTTGCAAGGTCAAGAGGGAGGGGGGCGAATAATGACTTCTCATTTCAGAAAAGTATAATTTTTTTAAAATTCACACCAATAACAAGGAATTTTTTTCGAAAATGGTTAACTACACAAAAAAATGTACGACATAAATCGTGAACTTTAACGAGATCTACACTTTTTGTGCAGTAAGACTTTGTCTATCTCTTACTGTTTACCACTTATACATAAATGAATCAGAGTGAAGAGTTCTTCAGAGGCTATTCCCAAAACATTCAAGATATGTATTCCATTTGTCATGAAAATATCTTAAATATGTGGTATTATAATAAAAATCTTCATGTCATATCATTGGAAGAGACTGAACTTAAATACCGAATTTGGTAGTTAACCCACTTTTCGTTGTTGAATTAGGGTATTCACACACACACATGAACCGATTTTTAAAAATGCTCTTTGAGGTTTCAAGGTGCCTCAAAACATATTTCTGGTGAAATCTCGGTATAGAATTTTTGGGTGGAATATAATACAACCTCTACTTAATATACTAGTAAAGAAAGTAATTAGATACTTAAGGTTCCCAAAATATTCACCTCACTGATCTTACAACAGACATGGGATGAACTGAATCAACGTTATAAGATGCTTAATATTTTCATGTAATGGGTTGTTAACAACCTTTAACATGAACATTACGTTTTCACTGCAAAGCTGATTTTCAGCATTTCTTATTTACCATTTCTAGTTTACATATTTAGATCTAAGTAAATTAAGGTATTGCAAAATCTAAAAGATCTTATACTGCAGATAACCCTATATACAAGTTACACAAATTGTCCTAATTAAACTACCATTATTATATCCCACTTTCAGCAATAGCTACTTTACATAATCCGTGCTAAATCTTATCCACCAAGCTTTCCATTTTCTCTTACACCTCCATAATATCCTCAGCTGAATTTGATCATTAAATAATTTCTTTCTCGTAACTGTACTTCTATTTTTCCTATTTTATTTTTGCTTTCATTCCTAGTACAGTAAATAGGTGAAGTATTGCATTGAACCCAAAAATTCGATACCTAGATTTCAAACCGCGTGCGCGTGTGTGTGTCTGTTTGTGAACAGCATAACTCAAAAACGAAAAGTCGGATGAATACCAAACTTGGTATTTAGGCCCAGTATCTTCTAAAGGTGCGACACAAAGATTTTCAAGAAATTCCCCCAACCAAGTCTACCTTTTACATGAAATAATTTTTCGACAATTGTTATCTTCTCAAAAATGGTCTAACGATTTTGTTTAAAATATTATATGTTTAAGATATTTTCATGACAAATAATATCCATATCTTGAATTTTCTGGGAATGTCCCCAAAAGTTCTGTTCATTCTTAATGACTTTCGCATAACTGGTAAACCGTAAGAGATAGATAAAATTAGATAAAACGCATAATTTACGTCATATACGTTTCTCTTTTTTTGTCCACTGAACAATTTCCGAGATATTGCTTGTTATTTTTTTGAATTTTCCAGTACTTATACTTTTCGTAAATGGGAATTCGTTATTCGTTTTTATATGTCCTGGACATACAAAGAGAATGGAATGCTCCACATAGCAACCAGCTCTTAAAAGATTTGACTATCGCTTAAAACCTACCATATTCCATTGTACTTACAAGAAATTAACAATAAGATAATGTTTATCTCATTTAACATGAAGCGTTTGTAAAAATAGTTTGCACAAGAGTAGAAAAAGTCATGTGAGTGCAACACACCAGATTGTTTTTATTTAGGGGCCTCAAAAAATATATTTCCGTTGAAATGTCGATAACAAATTTTTGGGTGAAATGCAAAACCTTCTCTACCTACCATGCGCGTGGTAGACAAAGCAAAAACAATTAATTTAAAATTTTATTCCTTAGAAAACATGTTTCCAGCTCAATAAAGAACATATACACTAAATGTTATTTAAAAATTATGAAAATTGCAACTTAAAGAGATTTTTATACAAAATAGCTTAAATTTGCATTTTAAAATGCATAATCCAGGAATGACTTTGTATGAATCAAAGTTTGCAATCACACTTCTTTATACCGACATAAGATCTGGTTAAATTTTGAAAAAGCTCATTTTGGGTTTTGAAACGTTCTTGAATAATTAAAACAAATCATGCTTATTTTTTACTTTATGTTCAACATACGTAGTAGGTAGACAAGGTATTACATTGGACACAAAAATTAAATACCGAGATTTCACCGGAAATACATGTTTTAAGGCTTCTTGAACCCCCCCAAAAAGTTTAAAAAAATGATCCCTGCGTAAGTCTGTGAACAGCACAACTCAATAACGAAAGGCCGTATAAACACCAAATTTGGTATTTAGGTTAAGTGCATACTGAGGATGCGATACGAAGATTTTTCAAGAAAATCTTGCTACGCAAACTACCCATTATATGGAACATTTTTATAAAATTTTGATTTTCTAAGAAATGGCTTTAATGGTTTTGATTAAAACGCCATATGCTATTGATATTTACATAAGAAAATAAATTGTATATCTTGAATTCTCTGGGAACCACCTTTGGAGTATTCTTTATTCGGAAGGCATTTTCTATAATCTGGTTTAACTGGTAAACGTTCAACGATATTGGATAACATACTACTCCAGAAATGTAGATCTCTTTAAAACACACAATTTATTTCAAATAACTGTTGTTGTAACATCAACCATTTCTAAGATATTCGTTTATTAAAGGTTCGATTTGTTCATTACTTGATAATTCTTTAAAGCCCTTTTAACATCCAGTTGTTTCTCGCGATTCCATGGAAACAGTATGAAATTCTACTGCAGCCTATAGCGTCCAGTTCTTAAAAATTTTACTATCGCTCTTGCCTTTGCATCTATAACGAAATGTGTGATGTAGCTATTTCTGCAAAGGTTTATTTGGATTAAAATGAAGTAGATAGAAAAATAAGCTTCAGTAAGAATAGTTTATATACTCACTAATAAGTTTAGGATGGCAGAGAAAGTAATGTGAATGTGACACATTAGATGTTTTAATTTCATAACACCCATCCTCCGAAGTGGCCATCAAATAGCTCAAATTTGGAACCCATTGACTTAAAATACATAACTGGTGTTTTTGCGTCAGGATAATATTTCCATAATTTAACCACCAATTAAACAGCTACTGTGTACTGCGTAAAATACACGTGTCATTTACTTTTAGAACGATCATTGGACGGATATTTAGTTGTGTATGAAATACCATGCCTCATGGCACCCGTCCATGCGAAAACAAACATTGTCTACACGTTATTTCCTCACATATTAAACTTTTCGTACAATTTGATATTAATTGTTGATTAATTGAAGCGTGGTCCTACTCCATTTTTAAGCATAGAGTTGGCGAGTACAGCCCAGATGGCTAGGTGGTTAAAATGTGGTCGAATACACAATACCCAGAACGGAATTCCAATGTTGCCTCACTCCACGCTGTTGCATCTAACACACATCATTGTTATTATCTATCATCACCATCAGTAATGGTACCATGCTAGTCTCTAGTTCCGAGGTCCGGGAGGCGGAGGGTGATGGATTTTTTTCGGGCGTAAAAATCCTAAGCATGGCTTCCTTCGGAAGGGAAGTAAAGCCGGTGGTCCCATGTCGTAGATTTATGGCATTAAAAGAACCTCAAGCCTGATAATAGAGCCCTCGATCAAAATTTCCGGTCTCTCGTGCCCAATATAGAATTGGACGCTAAGAACCACAATAGTTACAAAGCGTTCATAAATAAAACTCAATTTATTTTTGGTCATCAATCATCACTTCAAAGTTTGAGCATGCTCCATGTTCCGATTTCATAATGTTTAGGTCCACCTTTTACTGGGTCTGTCTAAACTTCCTTTCCCTTTGGGGTTATAATATTTGCAATGTTATTTGGTGTGATTTCTACGTCATTCTTTATATATGTAACAAGCGTAGCATTTAAGAGTGATAGAGAGAATCCCAATTCTCTTACAATTTGTCTAAGTTTAAAAAAAATGTTACATTCACGTGACTTACAGTGGGTATAAAAATTATTCTTAAAAGCTTATTTTCTATCGACGTCATTTTAATCCAAATAAACCTTTACAGAAATAGCTACATTACATATTTTGTTGTAGATACAAAGGGAATAGCGATAGTCAAATGTTTAATATCTGGACGCTCTCTGCTGACCTTAAATTCCATAATCTTTTCATGCAATCTTAAAAAGCAAATATTGAGAGGACTTTAAAGAATGACTGAGTACTCAACTGTTCGAAACATTAATAATGGCTTATGCACAAAAAATTGTTCGAAATAAATACTGTTTTAAGCAGATTTACATCCCTTGTGTAGTAATTTTTCGTCTATCGCTCAACATTTACCAGTTAAACAAGATTACATAAAATTCCTTCGGAATGAAGCGGACTTCACAAGATATTCCCAGAAAACTCAAGCTATTCGCTTAATTTTTCATGTAAATGTCCTTAATATCTGGTATTTTAATGAAAACTATGAGGACCATTTTTGAGAAAAGATGGTCCATGTAAACGGTAGTTTGTGGCGGAAGATTTTCATGAAAATTGCTGTAGATGTATTGTAGCCCCTCGTATGGGAGCCAAACTTGAAGTTGTTTATAGTATTGTAGCGCTTACACCACGTATAGGCAGCAATTTGAACCATGTGTTTTAGACCACACACGAAATGGATGCCAATTTTGCGGGATATTGTTTCTTGTAGTGTTCGCCCCACGTACGATACAAACTTTCCGGTGCCCTTCGCCCCCACTTTAAAAAATCAACTCTGTATTTTAATGTTTATTTATGTATATATGTATGTATATCTCGGCTGCGTCATTAGTAATTTGTAAAGCACGTATCTCTTAGCAGGGCTGGTGTGGCTAAAGAATGAAGGCTTACACAAATTATAATGGAATTTAGCTTTCTTTTATTAATCTGTCTTACGATTAAAAAAACACTTCACTGTCGTATCCTACTGTAGAGCTGAGAGGTTATTGTTAATTGTACTTTTAAACACGTAAGCTTTATATTATTCTCACCGCAATGAATCTTTTATGTCTCACGCTGAACACGTACCATACCGAATCTAAACTGGACTGCTTGGTTACGCTTCCTTCTAGCACCTCCCGCCTGAATTTGTACATTTACTCTCAATCAAGTCTCTGATTGGCTAATCCTACTCCAATAGAATACTTTTATTTAACTTAAGCTTTTTCTAGTTTTTACTGGCTATTTATAAACTGTTTTAAATATTACATTATTGTTCCAAGATCTATTAGTAAGCTTTATTAAATTTTCTAACTTATTGTAGTCTCAAGGTTACCTCATTGTTAGCAACTTTCGGCTTTTACTTTATAATTCTGTTTGCTACGGAAAGCAGCTTGCTTCTCTTCTGACATCTACATTGTTAAACTACGTAATACATTTGCATAATATTATTAAACATGTACATAATAATATAAACATTAATACAATGACTGTAACATACACTTTATATACTATATTATACACAAATTTCTTTAAGGCGGGCTGTTATTATATTTTATATTATATGATTAGACTGATATCATTCAAGTGTTAAAAATACTGCCTCAAAATCTTCATGTCGCAGTTTTGAAAGATACTGAACTTAAATACCAAGTTTGGTATTTATTCGAGCTTTTATTTTTGAGTTATGCTGTACACAATCCACAGACATACATGGACCTTTTTTAAATCTGACGTGATACATTCACATGACTTTCTCTACCCCCTATCGTTATTAGTGGGTATACAAACTATTCTTAAGAAAATTTATTTTCCTTTCTGCTACATTTTAATCCAACTAAACTTTTGTAGAAATAGCTGAATTATACATTTCGTTATAGATACAAAGAGAACAGTGATAGTTAAATGTTTAAGAACTGGACGCTATATGCAGGCCTTCCATTCCATACCGTTTCTATGCAATCGTGAGGAACAACTAAATGTTGACAGAACTTTAAAAGAATGACCAAATAATCAACAATTGGATCCATTAGTAACATATATCTCAAAAAATGGCTTATGCCACAAGAAAGCTTCTTTGAAATAAATTGTGTATTCTAAGCGATCTACATGTTTGTGCAGTACGCTTTCTTCTATTCCTTAACGTTTGTCAGTTATGCAAGATAAACAATGTTCCTTCAGAATGAAGACTTCAAATTCTACTCCTAAAAAATTCAAGATATACGTACACACGGACACACATATGGACATTTTTTTCTAAAAATGATTTCTTTTGGATTCAGGGGATCTCAAAACATTTTTTCCGGTTAATCACGATATGGAATTTTTTAGTGGAATGCACTACCTCCTCTAGCTACTGTGTACGTGGTAGAGAATGTAAAGATGCTTTTTAATTTATTCAGGAGACCTCAAAGCATGTATTTCCGGTGAAAACTCGGTATCAAATGTTTGGTTGAAATGCAATACCTTCTCTACCTACTATGTACACAAATCTTTTCTTCTTTTAACAATTATTTTCATTCCTTATTATTATAATCCTTCAATCTTTTTTTGCCTTAACAGAAAAAACATTGAACTATTTTGTATGGATTGGTAAATCTTTATTTGTAAGGTCAGATATATTAACAAAAAAATATCCATGTATTGCAGACGCATCTTTTTCTACCCCATCTACAAATATTCCTACAAAACCTTATTATATTTACTTATTAATCTAGATCAAGCCTTATTGCGCATATATACATTTTTGTAGGCTACATTATGTAAAGCGATAGTCGGAGTTTTAAAGGGTGTTTCGCTGTGTGATTTTCTCGTATTTATTTTCCATGCTCTTTGCGTAACAACCAGAGAGAAAAAAATATAGATCTATCAATTTAAAAGGTAGTTATTAGTATTCGAAAATTCAAACATTTAACAAATAATATCTCTGAAATGGTTAACTCCACATATAAAGTTATTTGACATAAAGTATTTACTTTAATGAGATCTATCAGGTGGCCCATACAAGCATTTCCTAGTTGAAGTTAGTTTATACCGGATAGCGCCGATGCCATAAGGTTTGCCTACACAGAGCTGCAAAGGGGACTCCATACCAACAGAGGAAACCGCTAAATGAAAGACCAATACTTGAAAACGAACACTTTGACTGCTATTACTGCTCCCAGAGCTCACTCGGTAGAGAAACTACCTGATATGAGGTATTTCGGGTTCGATTTCCGTCTGGGCTCCAGAAAGTTATGTGTAAACAATACCATTTCACGTATGCCCAGAGTCTGGTGGTTGAATGTGATAGCACCTGTCTGTGTGTGTGGAAGGGGGGTGTTATAATTTATTTAAAGAGCAATTCGCTAACTAACAACAATTCAGGACTACCGCTTGACGCAAACCTGAGCACACGTGTTACGTCATTTAGTTCCATGACAGTTAATCTACAATCAGTACAACTATATGGCACAATTGGTGCCGCAAGGTTAACAAGAGTAAACAATATTCTATTTTACTTCCTCTACTACGTATAGTAACTGGGGAAGTATTGCATTCCACCCAAAAATTCGATACCGAGATTTTACGGAAATACATGTTTTGAGGCTCTATGAATCCAAAAAAAAAAAGCATTTTTAGAAAAATATCCGCGCGCGAGGTGTGTGTGTGTCTGTGTGTCTGTCTCTGAACAGCATAACTGAAAAATGAAAAGTCGGATAAACACCAAACTTAGTATTTAGGTTCAGCATCCTTCAAAGATGCAACACGAAGATTTTTCAAGAAAATCCCCCCACCACAGATTACCCTTTACATCGAAGATTTTTCGAAAATTTTGATTTTTTCAAAAATGGCTAACGATTTTGACTAAAATATCATATTCAAGATATTTTCATAACAGATAAAATGCGTCCCTTGAATTTTCTGGGAATGTCCCCAAGTGTCATCTTCATTCTGAATGGCTTTTGCATAGGTGGTAAATCTTAAGAGATAGACAAATTCTACACAGAATATGTAAAGCTCGTTAAAAAAACACACAATTTGTCATATACATTTTTTGTCGAGTAAACCAAATTCCGAGATATTCCTTGTTCTTTCTCTGAATTTTCTAATATTTAATACTTCTTCTCAAATGGGAATTTGTTATTCGTTTTTGTATGTCCTGGACATGCAAAGAGAATGGAATGTTCCACATAGCAACCAGATCTTAAAAGATTTCACTATCGCTTAAAGCCTACCATATTCCTTTTGCACCTACAAGAAAATTATCAATAAGTTTCTGTAAATATTTATCTCGTTTAACATGAAGTAGATTGAGAATAAGCGTTTCTAAAATTAGTTTTTACAATAGTAGTGAAAGTCATGCGAATTTAAAACATCAGATTTTTATATTATATTTATGTGCCTTTAATGGTGGGTTAGAATTAAATTATTTTCTATTAGTACATTATTCATAATAAGCATGTACGGTAAAAAGAACATGCTGGTCTTGGTGGACGAATTGATGTAAGAGCCTCTCAAAACACAACCTTGGAACCTCATCTGCATTTTGGTGCGCCTCCGCACAGATCGTAACCATATCCGTGTTTTCATTATTGGTGAACGTTATGTTTTTGTCTTAATGAACTGGCTCAAACTGCATGCAAGCGACCACGCGAGGCTTATCAGTACGAATACCACGTAAACACCTCATACGAAGCACTACTTCAGTGACCTTTCGCCTCTTTGAGCGGCAGTGATGCGGCAACTTCTTTTGCACATTTGTATATGGGAAACATAAAACTGCAAAGGATGGCTTGTTTTGGCCACCTGGTATACTTTTTGTCTAGTAAGACTTTGTCTATCCCTTACGGTTTACCAATTATACAAAAGTCATTCAGAATGAAGAGGTTACTTCACAGGGTATTCCCAGAAAATTCAATACATAAATTTTGTCATACATAGGTCTTGAACATGTAGAATATTAATCAAAGCAATAGAGCAATTCTTTAGAAAATTAAAAATAAGGAAATACTTTCCTTGCATGTAGTTTGTGCTGGGGCCATTCTCTTGAAAATCTTCATGTTGCATCTTGGAAAATGTTAAACTTAAACATAAAGTTTGCTATTTAACCGATTTTTCGTTTCTGATTTACGAATACACTCGCACATCTGTTTATAAAAATTCTTTTTCTTTTGGTTTCTAAAGGTACTAACACATGTATTTACGGTGAAATTTCGGTATAGAATTTTTGAGTGGAATATGTTACCTTCTATACCTACTGTCTACGTAGTAGAGAAAGTAAAAAGAAACTCATAATAACTGAGATCAGTATGGAAATATGTTCTCTAAATTTTACTAATGATTATAAAAGTACCCAAAGCAATGGGTTTATCCGTACCTACACAATCTTATGATGAGGGCACTCAAGGTAAGCGCTTACGATATTGGCAAACCTGCTGCTTGTTAATTTACATTATGTGATAGGTTTTGCACTTGTTAAAGGAATCAGCAAGCTGACTGAAACATGCATATTTCCTAGAATAACTTTGAAGATGAGAGTAAAATGTTTCCTGTGTAAAAATACAAATATCTACTACTCCAGTAGGTTATAATTATGTGTGGCCTTTAATCTAAAGAATTCTAAGAATATATGGGGAGAAATTTGCGTTGCGGCGAGGTAAACTTGGAATCAAAACTTCCCTCTAGACTCAGGGAAGGCGTGAACCTAATGGCTCTCCATAGGGCACTGCCTGTAACTAAAAAGATCTTGCACAGTGACAGAAGTGAATATGGCATTTACGTGTGCCAATCCAAAAGAAATACTAACGAAGAATCGCGGTAGAACCTCACTGTTGCGACGATCACCTCCTTCGTCCGTTGCTTTAGACTTACCTTGATGCTTCTCCCGATGGTTCCAGAAGTTCACAGTGTGTTGGTTCTCTTCAATTTTATCCTCGGCTAGCTGCAGTAGTTTTCTTTAAACTATATAGGAGCATGGACTTATCCTCGGTAAAGGAAAACGTAGATCTCGGGTGGTGATATAGGAAGACATGGACGTGCTTTGTTTATGAAAAGATGACACTGCCGTTTCTCTTTATTTAATTAACACTCGTAGTATACAACACTGGTCTTGCCGCCGTAAAATACTGTCCACCGCTGTTAAACTACGGCGCGGATATGACACGAAGTTTAAATATGCTTATTATCTCTTTACGAGTAGCGGATCTTCGGTGTGTTTCTAAAACTATCTTGATTCCCTGTTTTGGCGTGATATCTCACACATCCTGCAGCATCTCTCCCTGACCACACATGACAACAACTCTCTTGACAAAACTGTCTGATAAACTGCCCCGAATTTGCTCCAAACAGATCCATTTATAGTCTCAGGCTTCTGAGGCTGCTTCCTTTCCTATTGGTCCATTTTTAGCGCCACCCGACGCGTCTAACTATTTCGAATAAACTTCCAGGGATCTCATTGGTCCAAGTTTAATATAAATCGCGGCTTTTCCTACATTTACCGTTAGGCTATCTGTCTCGCTCACTTGGTCACGGCGAATTATCAAATAAAGGGACAAAGGCGTTACACCCTCGCTGTAGGAATAATGGCACAGCGACCGAAGAGATGTCATAAACCTAGGTTTTCTGCCTTCGAAAGCACTATTCCTGTAGCTAAAACATTTCGTCGTGGACAGTATTTTAACATAGCGCTTAAATTATTTACATTAAACCATTTATAACTCTACTAATATTAGTAACCTAGATAGATACATAACGTTAAATCACCCTTCTTAAAATATACAAGCAGTATGAGAAAAAGATATTTACATAGTACGATTTAACATCAATAAAATTATCTATAATTACAGTTCTAGGGCCCGGCCTAGAGTTGCCGTTTCACTATCTAGCAGCTCTCCAGGCTGATGCCGAAGAACAATGAGTCTTATAACCTCACATAAGCATCACAGCCCAGACGTACCCTTTCCCGTGAGTATCCGGAACAATTGCCCCGCCGAGTCCAATCCAATTCAAACAGCTCCCACAAGGAATGACTCAAATGTTCGGCCCGAGTTAAATTCGAGTGCAGGGAAACGTGCCGATGCTTGTAGTGCCTTTAGAGGTTTTCTTCATTAAATGTTGGCAGAAACTCCTTATCTGTGTTCCACCAGCCTTGGGAGAGGCAGTCGCTTACTGTTTGAAATCAACTCTGGCATCACACACGCATTAGCCTATGAACAACGATCATGCCTAGGTGAGGGTGTGAAACATGGAAACATTTTATCTGAGTGGCTGGAAGGCATGCTTTGCAACGTGGTATACACCAGCTGGCGGATGAATCTGTGTTGTATTGGTTTTTATGTAAAAAATCTGGCATTCAAACATTAATGTATAAACACTGATGGGCTTCAGGCTCCAGAGCGAAGGAAAAAGGGGGAGTAAGACAATCATTAAGTGCAGTGATAGATCTAGGTAAGGGTTGGGAACAGGGCATGAAAATAAATTGAGTTTTATTTATGGACACTCTTTAACTGCTGTTGTTTTTAGCGTCCCATTACATATTGGGTGTGAAAGACCGGCAATTTTGCTTTTTTCGAGTGTCAAACTCCTTAGCATGGCTTCCTTCGGAAGGTAAGTAAATTCGGTGGTCCCATATCGTAGATTTACGGTGCGTAAAAGAACCTCAAGCCTGATAAACAGGCCTCAGAGCAAAATTACCGGTCTTTCACGCCCGATATATGATGGGACGCTAAAGACCACAGCCTGAGCGTGGCAGAGACAGTTAAGTATAACCTTAACAATATAAATCACTGTGCATTATATCGGCACAATTCCATGCACTCGACTTTACTTCTAATAACGTTAAAAGATTGAACTTAATGTCATGAGCGTTAGGCGTCCGCAATGCCACCATCCCGGCAGCTGAATGGGTCGCCCTTTAGTACTGTTTCCCCACTTGAAGCAGGGAGTTGAGTATTTTCCTAAACATTCTATTCCATGCCACTAAACTAACACACCTCAAGAACTAATAGAACTTTTTTAAAGTTCTTCTGTACAATAGAACGAATTGAGGATTTATCCCAAAAATTATAGTATTAAAGGCGAACTATAACTATCAAAATGACCACAGAAAAGTTTCATGGAGAGAAAAAAGAGGAAGTCTGGAAACATAAGAGTTATGTACTTAAATTTAATATTCAGTTACGTTTTATAAATAAATCAAAGGAACACTTACGACCTTTAACAGTAGTAGATTACATAATTCAGCAGTCCCCTTGGAAAACAGCCCATCGTCACGGAAGGGGGATGTGGCAACAAAATGCAGTTGTTTGCCACACGTGTCGGACAGATGTGAAGTCCCAAAACACTCTGAATTGTCGCTCGGCGGCCTAAATGTCCTATGGGATGAGACCGTCCATTTGGCTGGGTACGCAAGTGACGAGGTGCACAATAATGCAATGTCTTCTCCAAGATTTCGGATAGTTCTTCTTAAGGAACTTCTAAAACCAACATTCCTAATGCGCTCCCCAAAATTAGTACATATGCTACAATATTTAATGCTTAAAGAACCCCAAAGTATAACACAATTTTGTTGATTGTATTTAACAGATTGCCTTATATAAAGCTGAGAAGCTCTTAGAGGAATTGAAATAAAGATACATTCGTTTAGGAAGATGTAGTTTTTGAGATATCCTCAAATATAAGTTCGAATATGGCTCACCCTAGTCACTCACGGATAGTGAGGTAAACAAGGGTGATACGACGCACATTTTGAACAATTTGATTTGTTATATTCATGTAACCTTCTCTATCCTCTATCGTTTACTAGTGGATATACACATTATTCTTACGAAAGTTTATTTTTCTATCTACTTCATTTTATTTGAGATAAACCTTTGCAGAAATAATTAGATTACACATTTCATTTGGGTACAAAGGGAACAGCCTGGTAAGTGTTTTAGAATTGGACGCTAAATAATGGCCATAAAATTCCATGCTTTTTCCATGCAATAGCGATAAACAAAATAAAATAAAATCTGCAATATAGTCATGGCATCTAATTTCCTATACCAGGGCGTATATTGCAAACTTTATAATTTAATTACTACATTTAATTTTTATCATGCATCATTATTTTATAGATATACACTACGTGATCAAAAGTATCCGGACTTCTGGCTGAAAATTACGTACAAGTTCGTGACGCCCTCCGTCGGTAATGCTAGAAGTCAATATAGTGTTGGCCCACCCTTAGCCTTGATGACAGCGTTCACTCTCGCAACCATACTTTCAATCAGGTCTGGAAGGTTTCTTGAGGAATGGCAGCCCATTCTTCACGAGCGCGGAACTGAGGAGAGGTATCGATGTAGTTCGGTGAGGCCTGGCACGAAATCGGCGTTCCAAAACATCCCAAAGGTGTTCTATAGGATTCAAGTCAGGACTCTGTGCACGCCAGTCCATTACAGGGATGTTATTGTCGTGTAAACACTGCGCCACAGCCCGTGCAGCATGAACAGGTGCTCGATCGTGTTGAAAAATGCAATCGCCATCCCCGAATTGCTCTTCAACAATGGGAAGGAAGAAGGTGCTTAAAATATCAATGTAGGTGTGCACTGTGACCGTGCCACGCAAACTGTGGGGAATTTGAACACGGTTCTCCGTGCGTTTGCACCCAGTATTAAAGTACTTGTGATGGCAGGTGGCCATTGAGATTGTCATCTCTAGTGAGATGCCTTGGTGGTCTATCTGGGACACAACTTGAGTCAATTGGGGAATTCAGTTTCCCACCGGCATGTTGTCACAGTAGCTCAATGGTTAGAGCAACCGCAAGGAGAGCGGGATAACCGTGTTTAAATCCCGGCTGTAGCATTGAATTTTTCAGTTAGTTCTATTTTAGAAATATCCAAAGATATTGGCGCCTTCATTTTCTTATAATTTTATTATTCAACTTTATAGCTTGAATTGCGTTTTAAGCTACCCTTCCAAATCACATCATTTGATTTATTTGGTGTTATTTGTAATTTTGAGTTTGTGCACTAGTTATGTAGTTTATGTATTAAGTTGTAGGCATTCTTATTTTCACCCTCAATAATGAATAAAATATCATCGGTATAAGCAATTGTGTTGGTAATATTTGCGTCTTCATTTAAACCATCCAATAAGGTCTCCAATGCAATGTCCCAGAATAACAGTCCAAGAACCGTGCCCTGGCGACATCCTGGGTTATTACTTTATATATTGTATCAGTAGCACCTTTTGACTTTTCTGTTGTTAAAGTAATCTCTTAGTATTTCATAAAGACATTTTGGATAATCTTTTAGACAAAATCAGTCAAAAAGTAAAAACACCGAAAATGACAATTAAAATCTCTATAACATATATAAATGTGAATTTCTTTACGGTTTTAATGCTGTATTTATCGCATTCTCGATTGATGGGCCCTTTCTAAATCAAACTTGTCTTATCACTCTTTTAAATCATTGATCTAAATTCTTTTCTTTTGCAAACCAACTGTTCGCAAACTTTTCCAATTGTTAACAAAGTGATGATCGATAAGTTTCAGGTTTTTTTGGTGTTTAGCAGTATTTTTTTTAAATAATTACCTTTGCTTCTTTCCAACAATTTGGAAAGCGACTTTGTATACACAGTCATTAAATAATTTATACAATGTTAGATTTGATTGCCGGCTATGGTATTGAATTTCTCAGTCATCTGATTCTACCCTTCCAACCTTGCTCAACACACAGCTTGTGTTGAAGAACAATTATTCCCATTAATTGATCTAATATAGAAACAGTGAAGCCCGGGACTTAAAGTACTTACAACATTGCAATTCGCATGGGATATGTTATCTCAATACAATTTGAGATCTCCTTGTGGTTTGCCGGGAAAAATGCAAATCAGTTGGAGGATTTAGTGTCGTGCCGGCATGTTGCCATTGTAGCTCAGTGGTTAGAGCAGCGGTCGGAGACCGGAAGATTCCTCGGCCATGACAGTGTATTTTTCAGTCATCTGATTCTAGCTTTCCAACCTTGTCCAACACACGGCTTGCGTGGAAGAACAATTAATTCCATCTAAGGTATAATTGTGTCTTCTAAATTAACCAAAATTTCGTTTATAATTCAGCCAGGTCCGGCAGCTTTTATCTCTTCAGCCTTTTATCAACGTGATTTATGCTATATATCAAAAGGATAATATCACTCTTATATTTGGATACAGAAAACTCATGTTTATTCGTGTATGTATATGTGTGTTATCATCTAACGTGTGGTTATCATCTGGAAGTAGTTTCTGTAATAAAACGTTGACTCCTTCCAGTCTGTGGCCGAGTTATCATCTCCTTTATTTAGCGTTGCCAATACTTCATGCTCCTTCAGATTGTCCATTATGATTTTATTCGCATTCCTCAAGTATTTTTATCTAATTCTTCCAAGAATTGTCTAGTTTCTTCTAAAATATTTATAAATCTATCTTTAGCTTCTCAATAATTCCCTAAAAATTTATTTCTCTTTCTGTAGCTGTAATAGATTTTTGATGTATTCTTCGTATTTTTCGCATTTGTGTTACGGCGTTCTGTAGGGTAACAGTTGTCAAGATTGACAAAATACTTTTTGATTTTGTTGTCGGTAGGGTTTTATAAATTACAATTTTTATAGCTTTAGTTAATTTATATGTTTCACGATCCACAGAGTTTCCAATGTACTTGGGACATATGCTCTCACATTCATTTCTCATCTGGTATCAATTGGCTGGTTTGCAATTATACAATTCATCTCTTCTATTGTCTTGCCTCAATTCATTACCTTTACAATAACTAAAGTAAATCAATTTGTAATCCCTAGAATAAAATGTTTACCTACTTGCCAATCCATCAGATTGGCTTCAGATCTAATACTACAAATAGTAGCCAGAAGAAAACAATTGACTTTTAACATATGCCCTCAAGATAGTGGTGATGTCCGATTCTGGAATGAAAAAGTATATATTTCATAACAGACCTAAAGAAACCGTCAAAAGGTCATTAATAATACCTTTGTATCTGAGTATCTCCAAATATCTCCAAGAACTCAACATTAGACTTCCTCCTGTGTCACAAATAAATCTCTCTCTTGCCATTCCGCTCTGGACAATCACTTCGCCTAAAAAATTTAGAACTGAACATCATCTACAAAGAACTTACACATCCCTCAGTTTATCGCCAACTATTTAATTAATTATATGACAGATACGGATAACATATACCAATTTACACAGATGGATCAAAGTGTACTGATACAAATGCTTGTACTGTGTTTATCCAGACCACATTATGTTATTCAGATTTCCTGAATTTTGTACCGTCTTCTCAAGTGAACTGTTTACAATTAAACAAGCTGTGATTTATATTTTCAATACAAGATGTTAAGTTATTTGTTAAGTGCACCACTTGCAGTTGAAGAAGTTATTGTCTTAACGTTGTAGTTGTTATCCACACGCTTGAGAAACAAATTTTGAAGTAGATTGCTTGTTACGTAATATACTGTTACGTATGAGAAGCCGATTTGAAGATGATGTATTTTTGTTGTTACGATACAACTTTAAAAATATTTTTTAACTTTGCTATTAAACTGCTTCTATAAATATTATTTATGTTTATGTTTTTGACTCGGTTGCGTCAGTATTCCTTTAAAAACACGTTTCTCTTAATCAGGGCGTGGTTCGACAAGAATGTAGGCTCACACAGATTTCAAGTTTAAATTCACTTCTTTTTATTAATCCTTGACACAAATTAAATAGCACTACACTGATATCAAGAGCTGTGAGATTCTTTAATTTAAACCTTACACTTTTTTGACGCGTATACATAATTTTAATTCACACGAATACGTAATATTTCTTTAGAGAACACATCTACCATCCGGTCACTACCAAGGTCCGCAGGCAACTGAACATATTTCAACCGTCAAAATCCGTAAGCTTCTGTATTTGAAGTCTCTGACTGGCTAATCCTACTCCAATAGAATACCTGCATTTAATTAAAGCTTTTTCTTTGCTTTTGATTGGGTATTTTTAAACTGTCACAAAATTTACATTGTCGTTGCTCTAATCATGACTAGTAGCATTTAAACTCTCAAACTTATTATTGCCTCAAGGCTACCTCATTGTTACCTCATTGTTAGCAACTTTAAACGTATTATTCTCACAGCTCTTAAATTATTAAATTACATAATGCATTCACATAACATTTTTAAACATGTTTACAATAATATAAGCATCTGCAAGGACTGATACATACATTTTTACAAATTATTACATACATATTGCTTCAAGGCGGGCTGTTATTGGAATTACATATTATATAATTTAATTGAAAATATTCAAGTGTTAAAAATACTGCCTCACAGCAAACAATCTGTCATCAACCCATATTCTTACACAAGAAAAGCAATCACTACTTCATAGAGCCAATATGCAAGCAAAGCGAGTATGTTCTTAGTATGGATTCTATCCCACATTGGAACACAAGGCAACGCATTGGCCGATTAGGAAGCAAAAGAAGCCACTAAACATATACCAAGTGACCCAACTATAACTACACCAGCCCATGATGTTACCTCAACCATTAAAAATAAGCTCTACCAACAGTGGAAGACAGGATGGCTTGACTCCACGAGAAGCAAACTTTGTGATACAATATCGAGTTTTTCGACACTCTTCCCAGTAATTCTCTTTCCAGAAAAGACCAGATCCCGATAAAGATATCCCGACTGAGAATGGGCCATACAAAGATCACGCACAGTTATCTTCTTTCAAAGGACCAACCACCCGTCTGCTCAGTGTAAGATACTGTTAACGAAGAAACGTGGAATGTCCACAATACGATAAAAGGAGACATTACTACGAGATAGTCAATGATTGACGAACAGCACTCAACTATTTGATGTAACCTAAGATAGTTGAATATTTTAAATGCATACATTTATATAGACGTATATAATGTTCAATCATTTTGATTAGTTATAGTGTCACAATTTTATACCAGTTAATTTCAATGGTTCAAAACTGCCAGTATGTTAAATAATCTCATTGTTTTATTGTTAAATATTTATTTTATAAAAGTCGTAAAGTCACGATATGTCTGATATGTTAAAGCGACTATAAACTTTAAAAATAAATACAAAAGTATCAATGCTGGATGTTTCTCCTGCTTTTTCTCTTTTCATAGGTAGGTGGGTTATTGGGTTCATTTTTACTTTCTCTGCTACGTATAGTAAGTAGGGGAAGTATTGTATTTCACCCAAAAATTCGTTACCAGATTTCACCGGAAATACATATAGTTGAGTGCCCCTGAATCCCAAAAAAGGTCCTTGAAAGTGTGAGCGTTTAACTCAAAAACGTAAAGTCGGCTAAATATCAAACTTGGTATTTAGATTCAGTACCTTCCAAGAATGCGACAGGAAGATTTGCAAGAAAATATCCCACCCCAAACTATCCTTACATAGAACATTTTTCGAAATATTTTATACTCTAAAAATGACCGTAACGATTTTGATTAAAATGCAATGTATTAAATATATTTACAAATAAAATTTATATCTTGAATTTTCCGGAAATAGCCTGTGAAGTTCACTTCAGTTGGAAGAAATTTTGTGTAATCTTGTACAACTTCTAAATGTTAAGCGATAAATGAAAACGTAATACTCAAAAAATGTAGTTCTCTTTAAAAAACACAATTTACTTCAAATACGTTGTTTTTGACATAAGCCAAATATACGTTGGATATCTGAGATATCCGTTATTAAAACTTGGAATTGTTCATTACTTGGTCATTCTTTAAAGCCCTTTCAGCATTCAATTGTTTCTCGCGATGTGATGAAAACAGTATGGAATTTTAAGATCACCGTATAACGTCCAGTTGTTAAACATTTGACTATCGCTGTTCCCTTTGTTTCACGTCCACGAATTGTGTAATGTAGCTATTTCTGCAAAGGTTTAGTTGGATGAAAATGTAGTAGCTAGGAAAATAAGATTTAGTAAACATAGTTTGTATACCCATTAATAAACGATAAAGGGTAGAGAAAGCCATGTGAATGTATCACGTCAGATTTTTTACTGTTAAACTTAATTCCGCAATAGCTTCTTTTATTTTTTCATCTCTTTCATCTTTATACCCGCTAAACCACCAGCCCGATTTTGCATTTGCATCACAGGTATCACCATTTCTAGATTTGGATAAGTTCTGATAATTTGTTTACTTTTGTCTATAAAGAGTTCAATGGGAAGGTTGAATTGAAGGTAGTGATTAGGTAAAATAATTTCCTTTTACATGCGTGTCATTAAACTGCGTAATACTAACAACTTGTAGCTTGGGTTTAAAATTACAATTCCAGCCCTTGGATTTCATCCTGTATAATCGTTTTATTTTTTGTGTTGCTTTCGATGGTGCGCACTCCATTTTATCATTTATCCAACGCATAAGATTTCCAAATTCAATTCTTTTGAAACTTTTTTAAGTTCTATCACCACTAATTTACATCTTTGCGCGTTTATTTGTCCAGTTTAAATAATAATATAATCTTCGCAATCTTCCATTTTGCTTCCCATGAAGAACATATCCAACATTCGCAAATCACTTTTGCATACTAGCTGACTTAAGCTCTTGTTCAATTAATTCTTTGGATAACTTATGTACCCGAACTAAATGTATATGATTATTATTTCTCTGTCGTACCAATCATGGCTCTGGTTGTAGAATTAACTTTTCTCTCCTCTAGTGTTTAGTTTATTACTTAAATGATTTTAAAATTTACCAAAATGTTTCCTTAGTTTTTTGTAATTTTTGTTAGTATTCGGCTTTTGTAAAGCTTATTTAGGCTTAAATAGTATGATAATTTATAGTTTGGCTAATTGGTGTTTTAACTGTTGCTACTTTAGAATAATTTGCTCTATCATCCGTGTTCGTGCATAACAGAGAGGCCAGGTTTGATTAGCGTAAAAACAATTCTATCATAAGATAAGAAGAATTGTTTAAATGTAATTCATCGTTACGTCTCTAAAATAGTCTCTCACGTCTCTTAGTTGGAGAAACAAAGGCTTTAAAGAGAATGACTGGCTATTGAACAAATATAAGCATTAATAACGGATATTTCGGAACTGGCTAATGGCCCAAAAATGTATTTGAAATAAATAGTGTGTTTTAAAGAGATCTACATTTTTTGTAGTGCTTACATTTTCACTTAATGTTTACCAGTTTTACAAGATTATACAAAATTCCTTCCGAATGAAGAGGACTTCCTAGGCTGTTCCCACAAAACTCAAGATATACATTTTATTTGTCACGTAAATATATCTAATACTTGGTCTTTTATTCAAAATTGTTAAAGCCATTTTTTAGAAAATAAACAGTTTTGAAGTATGTTCCATGTAAGGGATACTTGGGGTGGGTGATTTTCTTGAAAATCTGTATGTCCCATCTTTGGAAGATACTGAATCTAATACTAAGTTTGGTACTTACCCGACATTTCGTTTTTGAGCTACGGTACACGCACACACATACACAGGACGTACCGTGTTGTAAAAATTCTTTTGTAGCTTTACAGGTCCACAAAATGTGTGTTATTGGTGAAATCTCAAAATCCAAATTTTCGGTAGAATACTATACTTACTCTTACCTATTATAGGTATCTGGAGGAGAAAGTAAAAAGTAAAAGGACTAAAGCCAGAAACAATTTGTTCTTTATTTACTGAATGTTCATTTTAAAGTGTCATGACGTCATTGTTTTGAATCAATTTTTTGAAGGAGTGTCAGCTCTAATGGTAATGACTAAGCCCCGGATGTTTAGGTTCCAAAAAGTTAAAATTAGGTTCTATGTATCAGTGTATTAGGATTTTATAGGATCTTATATGTTGAATTTAGGAATTTATAGAATTCTTGGCATATATATATATAACATATTCATGCAAATCACTGGGCACCTTGTTTAAAACACAACTTTAAATTGTAAAAAGTTAAATTAACTGTAACTTTAGTATGTATTTGAAAGTACCAAATTAAAAAATGTCGTGTTAGAAACTCCCTATAACGGAAGAAGCAATAATGCATACTACTCAACAGCGCTATTAAAATGTTTTCCTGTAGTTTTCACCTATTGTTGCGGCATGTAAACATCACACGTTTCAGAAAAGCCGCGTGCCACTGACTACCTCTTTAGACTATAGCTAGACAATGATAACTGAAGGCGGCGAGCGTTTTAATTACTTTATTATTGTGGTGGACGGTTTAATTAAAGTTTATTGCAAGGTATTGCGCAAGATTTCATAATCTAATTATTTAATAGTTTCCTTATTCGAACGGTCTCCCTTCGTTTTAAAAACACTTTTATATTCACAAATCTACTCTTATTTGCTTAAATAATCGAATTAAGCACTTTTAGGTTCTATCACGAAAAATAGGTTTTATTAGGTCCTAACGTAAAATTAGGTCAATTTAGGCTCTATAAAATTGAAGTATATTACTCGTTGGTAACTAAAACATTAAAATAAACCGAAGTTTGGAGTGTAGGAGGTCAGGAATAAAATAAGTCAGAACCTAAGAATCCGGGGCTTAGTAATGACTTTACCTAGTACCTGCGTACGTGATGGAGAGGTTGCTAGCAAGCACGGCTTTCAATCCTAAAAGTATCAATATGGTAACGCATTAATCATATAACAGACAAAATAGCATGTTTCGCAATGTCATGTAATAGGGTAAAATAAAATAAACACAGATTATTAATCTATCTTGATAACTTGCCCAACCATGCATTCCGCACAGATAACGGTTTTATTTGCATTCCAGAAGGGAGGCACAACACCTGCTGATGAGAAACACTTGTAGCCTTACCCTACCGATGAGCACTGCAGCTTTCACGAACTTTCGATATTGACCAAACAAAACACAATTCTAAAGAGGTTTTGTTAGGACATATACCGTACAGATTGTCATCTATTGCTATAACGTGGAAGGTTCTCATGTTTAAGTTGAATACCTTGCTTGCTAGGCAACGTCTCCCACAAACGAATCATGTGCTTCTGCGAAAGTACCAGGAGGATTGAATGTTAGGCTCAGAGGTTAGGCAAGTCACGTCATACTGTATATCATGGTACACTTTCAAGTGAACAGAATTTACTGCAACACCTAACTTGAATGAAACATTTTAGTTGTACAGACCTACGTTCTGTTACCGTCATAGTAACTGCGAATTTGGGTTGTGAGTTCAAATGTTCCTTTAAACTACCGCATCCTGTCAAACATTGTTATATTAATTTGCCTTTCACTAACATAGCGAGCTGCGACCCCAGGCCAGTAGAGGGTTGTGTGTTACACTCGCTTTAAAAACATTTTTTGTACATTTTACGACTCCCCAGGCCGCGCCACGCCACTTGTTTTAATTTCATGTAAACTAAATCTGTCGTTTAAAAACAATATTGGAAAGTATTTACACATATAACTCAGAAACATGGAAGCTTACAAAAACAAACAGCGGACGAGCGGCGTGGAACATGAAGGCGCTGGAGCATATTGAAATACGCAACAGGATATGACCTAGATGATAGAATGTTGAATTTAAAAACATTTCTGTTTCAAAGCATGAAACAGATGGAAAGATAATCCATAATTTTAATTCTGTTAATTGTGTAAGTGTTACAGCCTTCAGTGTCTAATGACATTTTCATAACGTTAAGAATAAAAAAATCTGATTTTATATTAACTTGTCTTTCTCCACCTATTATCATTTATTTATATAAGTTCTGCACACTGTTCTTTCGAAAGCTTATTACTTTCTCTAACACGTACCTAGTAGGGACAGTTGGTATTGCATTCTACAAAAAAGTCAATACCGAGATTTCACCAGAAATGCATGCTTTGAGGCCCTCTGAATCTAAAAAAGAAAACCTTTTTAGAAAAATCTGATGTGTTGCACTCACATGACCTCCTCTACTCTTGTAAAACTATTTTTTTACAAACGCTTATTCTCCATCTACTTCACGTTAATCGAGATAAGCATTTGCAGAAACTATCCTATTGCTAATTTTCTTCTAGCCGCAAGAAGAATATGGTAAACTTTCAGCGATATTCAAATATTTTAATTGCTGGTTGCTGTATGGAGTATTTCATTCTCTTTGCATATCTCGGATATTAAAAAAAACGAATAACGAATTCCCACTGGAGAAAAAGTATATGTATTGGAAAACTCAAACAAATAACAAGAAATATCTAGGAAATGGTTCGCTGCACAAAAAACATTTGTGACATAAATTGTGTGTTTTAACTAGACCTACATTTTTGTGTAGTAAACTTTTGCCCATCTCTTACGGTTTACCAGTTACGCGAAAGTCATCCAGAACGAAGATGATTTTTGGGGACATTCCCAGAAAATTCAAGATACACATTTAAACATATGATATTTTAATCAAAATCGTTAAACCACTTTTGAGAAAATCAAAATTACCGAAAAATGTTTCATGTAAAGGATTTTGAGTTATGCTTTCACACACACACACGCGCATGTTTTCAAAAATACCTTATTTGGATTCAGGACTCCTTAAAACATGTATTTTCAATGAAATATCGGTAACGAAATTTTTGGTGGAATGCAATAGTTCCGCTACTTACTATACGTAGTAGAGAAAGTTAAAAGATCCACGCGCGCGCACGTACGCGTGTGTCTGAGCTGCACAACTCAAAAACCAAAAGTCGGATAAATGCCAAACTTGGTATTTGAGTTTAGTATCTTTCAAAGATGTGACACACAGATTTTCAAGAAAATACCTTTATCCCAAACTTCCCTTTAAATGTTGATTTTCCGATTTTTTTGATTTTTTATAAAATGGCTGTAACGATTTTAATTAAAGTAACTTATATTAAACATATTTATATCAAAATAAAATGTATATCCTGAATTTTCTGGGAATAGCCTTTGAAGTCCTCTCCCTTCAAAACTAGTTTTGTGTAATCTTGCGTAACTGGTAAACGTTAAGCGAAAGAAGGAAACGTTCTACGCAACAAATGAATCGTCAGTTGTTGAAACCAAATAAGTTTTTTCAGGGGGCTCAAAACACAGTATACTGCAATTTGTATTAAGGTAATTTGTGCAAGGAAAACTTGATTCTTCTTACATTCAAATGATAATAATTAATTATATTCAATTAAATTTTTTATATTATTTTGAGTTATTTGGTTTCAACAGTTCAATGGGTTATGAACCCATTCTTTTACATTATATGTCTATAATATTTATTAAACACTTAACTGACCAATACAATCTGAAACCTCAGCTATAAGTTTGTTTTGTATCCACAATAACTAACAGTACATTGTAGCAAAGAAATAAAAATATGACTTATTTTTACATCTTCCATTTTCACCTTGGAAAAAGGGGCTTGATTAACCGGGTAAGCGATTGGAATATTGTCCATTAATCCTGGTAGGACAGTTTTGTCTTTTTCTTAAATATATATCTCATCAATATACAGATGTCCAATCACCTCCCCTTTCTCAAGCTATTGCATTTCTTTGGAGCTGCTGGAAGCAAATAAAACTTTCTTATTGCGCTGTTTCACATGAAATATCTTTTTTTCTGAAATATGTGGTCCACCGGTTGTCATAATCCAATATTTTCTGTACATTAATTCACTTTATTATTACATTTTGTTTACTATTGGTTTTCCATATTTTCATAAGGAATGTAGATATGATGGCTTATATTTCCCTTTTATATGCTCCAAAATCACGATTACATAGGACATCTGTGTATCATGTTCTTAAATATTCTTGCTTGAACCATATCCACACACGTGCATATAAATGTTTGATGTTTATTCTGGCCGATAAATCTGTTAAAGAACAAAAGCAGTTCAGGTAGAAACAATGGATGCTGTTTAATTTAAACCTTTCTTTCCCAAGCCTTCATGATATAAGCAGTAGTGTGTTCACTTTTAAATCATGTATGCTGAAACAGTATACGCACACTTTGCATAGATAAAATACGTTACGTTCAATTGCAATAAACAGAAAGTTTTTATACAATCAAAACCAAGCTTCCGCATTATCATGGGATCCCGACTTTTATTTCGCATCCCGAAGTGAGGTATAAAATGTTGAAGTTTGGCGCTTGTGAACATCTAACTGGGCTCTAGCAACAAGCTTAGCTTCTTCATTTAAATGTGGGCTTTTAAGTTGGACTTTGAGCTCTTCATATTTACGACATACATCCATTTTGGAGTTTGACAGAGGAATAATTCAGAGTTCAAATATATTATCTATTTACTTCCTTTCCTGAGCAATGTGAGTTTGTTTTTGTAGGTAATGACATAATACGCTGATGAATCAAGGATCTTATCTGGTGTCTTATTAGTGATAGGATTTTCCCCTCACTTGTCAGCAGCTGATATTCCCTGAAGTAACGTGCACGATTCTCCACCTGTTTCCTTGGAACAAATTCTCCTTTAAAATTTCAATAAGGCAGTCCTTTTTGCGCTGCTTTTACATTGTTTCTATATTACTTTCTCTTCTACATATAGTAAGTAGGGGAAGTATTGCATTCCACCAAAAAATTCGATATCGAGGTTTCATCGTAAATACATGTTTTAAGATTCCATGAATCCAAATAAGCCATTTTTGCTTTGTTTACTACGTATAGTAAGTAGGGAAAATATTGCATTCCACCCAAAAAAATTTATACCGAGATTTGACCTTAAATACAAGTTTTAAGGTGTCCTGAGTTTAAGAAAAGGTCAACGTATAGCATCCAGTTCTTAAACATTTGACAGTCGCTGATCCCTTTGTATTTATGTATAAGGAAATGTATAATTCAAGTATTTTCGGTAAGATATATCTCGATTAAAATGAAGTAGACAGGCAAATAAACTTTCGTAAGAATAATTTATATATCCACCAATAAATGAGAGGATAGAGAAATTCATATGAATGTAACACCCGAAACCTTTTTAATCTACTTCATGTTAATACAAATAAATCTTAGCAGATAAACTTCCATTACACACTTCCTTGTAGTTACAAGGACTATAAAGGAAACCCAATCAGCAGTCAGATATTTAAAAGTGGGTTGCTATATGTGGTCTTTAGACTATCATTCTGTTTCTGGAAATCATGAAAAACAACTCAATAATGGCAGAACTTTTAAGTACTTGAAAATCCAGAGGAATAACAAAGAATATCTGGTAAATGATTAACCCTAAAAATTTGGACTTCATACTCGAACACTTGAAGGGGATGAGTTTGACGGCTAGTAGTAAAATGCTGTGTTCGAATAGTGTAATCACTTTATCGCAAGCAAATTACGAATAACATTTATTAGTTCTGCAGTATGTCACCTTCTCGTAATGGGAACCTGTTGATGTAATTTATCCTATTACAAGTTTTTATTTGTTTTGCAATACACTTTTTACCTACAACCAAGTTGAACAAGGAACAGAATGCCTAGTGAAAGAGCATTGCTCTTATTGTTGATTTCTAAACATAAGCATTGTTGCACAAACATTGTTTTTAATTTATTTGTGCATGGTCACTTAAGTAATAGTAATAGCGAATCCAGCATTTTACAATTAACATGGCACACACATTATAGTTTACGGTAGATACCATGGTTAGTGTTCACATTCATATGTGAATCTCAACCATTAATTTTTTTCCTAGACAAAAACATAACTCGACTGCAATCAACAGTTCATAAACGTTAATAGTTTACAGTGTTAGTTATTTACATTAGCATTTTGGATAAACCATAATAAAATTGTTGACAATTGGAGCTACAGTCTATGGTACAGTTGTATATCCTTAAAGAATTAAAGTATTTTTGGGTTCCTGAGCGCTGTAACCAAATCTGTGGAGATATGAAGATTTCTTAAACTTGGAGCATTCGGTGATGACATGTTTGATTGTGAGAGCAGTATTTCAGTTTCGACAACTGGGTGGGTCTTCTCTGTGTAGCAGGTCAATGAGCTGTGGCCAATACGTACTCTTGTTAGTGCCACTTGTTCACTTCTTACGCCGGCCGTCACGGTTGAGACTGTTTCAGGGTAAGTTCTGAATTCGTGAAGTTTGGCGGATGGCAAATTTGCCCAATGTAGCGTTACCTCAGATGGTCTTAATGTGCTGGAACAGATAGGTGTGTTTCATTGGTATCGAATGGGTGTTTGGTGGATGGTAAATTTGTCCAATGTAGTTTTCAGCGTTGCCTCAGACGTGCTTAATATGCTGAAAAGATAAGTTTGTGCCACTGGTATTGAATGGTCACTGACTGGGTGTTTGGTGGGTTGTAAATTTGTCCAATGTAGTTTTCAGCGTTGCCTCAGACGTGCTTGATGTGCTGAAAAGATATGTGTATGCCACTGGTATTGAATGGTCACTGACTGGGTGTTTGGTGGGTGCTAAATTTGTCCAAAGTAATTTTCAGCATTGCCTCAGACGTACTTAATGTGATGAAAAAGGTCGGTGTGTGTCAGTGAGTGGCTGTTTGGTGGTTTCTTTAACAGCTGCGTCTGCCGTTTCATTGCCGGTTATACCCACACAGGATGGTAACCAGCAGAGTATCACTTCTTTGTCACGGTGTTGCAGGTCTGTATATATGTTGCGAACACCCTGTATTAATGTATGGGTGTATATCTTTTCTGAAGAGCTTCTAATACATGAGGGAATCTGATAAGATTAGGAAAAGTTCGTCATCGGAGGAGGTTATGTATTTCAAAATCTTCAGCAGAGAAGATGCAGAAGAATTGAGGGAGCCTGTATAACATTATGTTTTCAGGATAGACAACTGCACATCCGGTTTTATCTTCTAGCAGGGAGCCATCAGCGTATATTTGTGTATATTTGGGTTTTGCATAAATGGGTCAATATGACAGCAACAGGCTTTTAAGGTAAATGATTTCGTAGGTTACAACTAAATGTTAGGAAAGAATTAATTTTTGAAGAGAGCATAGAATATAAAATGAATAAAAGTCACAAGAGGAAATTGTGCTGAATTAAATTTTTCTACCAAAAGTATAGATTAGATTCTATTCATAGATCAATTGACCTCTCCCGGAGTTTTAGTGTTAGCAGATCTATGTGTTTTGGGTAAAAAGAGTTTGTCTATCTCTTACAGTTTACCAATTGCGCAAAAGACATTCAGAGCTAAATGGGCTTCACAGGCTGCTCCCAGAAAATTCAAGTTATGCGTTTTCTCATGTAAACGTTTTAAATGCATGGTATTTTAATAACATTTTTAGAGATATTTTAAAAGAATAATAAATAAAGAAATGCTTCCATGTAAAGGGCAATTTGGGATGGGATTTTTTTGTCTTTAATATTTCTTTGTCGCATCCTGGAAAACGCTAAGTTAAATACCAACTTTGGTACTAGTCTGGCCCCATAGCTCAGTCGGTAGAGCAACTTCCTGCTTTGCGAGGGATCCCGGGTTCGATTCCCGGTTGGGGTGGGAAGTTTTCTCTAGCCAAGATTAATCCCTATCCTTCCCAGAGTCTGGAAGTGAATGTGTATATTATCTAAGGATTAACAAAAAAGACATGCAAAGAAACTCAACGACAAGAGAATAGAGTTAACAGCATTGCCTTAGGTAATAAGTTCCAAAGGAAAGGCCGCCGATAAGACCATTATAGTTAAAGGCAGGGTATAAATGGAACTTAAAAAGGTTTTGTGCTTAAGTGACATTTTGTTTTTGAGTTACAATGCTGTTCATAAGCTCAGACAGAGCTTTTTTTAAAAATGCTTTTGTTTTATTCAGGGAATCTCTAAACGTATATTTCCGGTGAAATCACAATATCGAATTTTTGGGTGGAATACAATACTTGCTCTACTTACTGTAGGTAACTAGTAGCGAAAATAAAATGTATAAAACCCAAGCCTACCACCTTAGAACCGCAGGTGGAAATTGCTATTTGGGTTCAGTACCTTCCAAAGATGGCGACACGAACATTCTCAAGAAAATCACTCATCCCAAACAACCCTTTACTTGGCATATTATTCGAAATTTTTATTTTCTAAAAATGGAGCTATAATTTTGATTAAAATTCCATATATTAAAGATATTTACATTGAAAATAAAATTATCTTGAATTTTCTGGAATGGGCTGTGAAGTCCACTTCATTCGGAAGACATTTTGTGTAACTTTATTTCACTGGTTAATGTCAAGCGATAGACGAAAACGTACTACACAAAAAAATTAGATCTCTCTAAAACACAAAATTTATTTCATTTTTTTGTGGCGTAAGCCGTTTCTGAAATGTTTGTTGTTATGTTCGAATTGTTCAATACTTGTCATTCCTTTTTTAAAACCCGTCGAGTTTCAGTTGTTTCTCGTAATTGCACGGAAAGAGTACGGAATTTTAAGGCCAGCATATAACGTCCAGCCCTTAAACATTTGACTATCGCTGATCTCTTTGTATCTATAACGATAAATGTAAAGTAGCTGTTTCTGCAAAGGTTTATTTGGATGAAAATGTAGTAGATAAAAGAATAAGCTTTAGTAAGAATAGTTTGTATACCCAGTAATAAAAATAGAGCGCAGAGAAGGTCATGTAAATGTATCGCATCCGATTTCTACTTATTTTTTCCTCGCTGTTATACTGCGTTTCTCTAGAATGACGAGATTGCCAATCCGTTCCTCAGCACTAGTATACGAATCCGCTGATGCAGTAGCAGCGGACCGACCTCCCGTTTCTACCCTATATAATTCTAACGATGCAAAACAATATGCTTACCGTTCGTTTTAAGAGGTGTTTGAAATTATACCCCTCTGCTCTGTACAAGCAGGCACCTGTTCAACTCACTTCACAATAATCACATGAATGTAGACGTCAGATCGTCATAATCGGTCAATTATTCTATAATTAAGCACATGTTGTGGGACAGCGATTTTCTTGCACTTCTCTCGTCTAAATTGTCCTCGTTTGGAATCATTAGGTTTCTATGTTTCTGTTTTTCTAACACGGGACCGGTTTTTAATTTTTTCCAGAAACGTATACATTTTGAATGCTAGGGAATTAAAGCTGAATTAAAGCTGCCATTCCACATAATATTCATTTGCAGCAAAACTTAACATAACATACAGACGCTATTCTACATTATACACATGATAATTACATAAGTAAACATAATTAACAGACAAATTTGCATAATATTATTTCCACTATACACCATGCCAAACAGCGTTTAGCATAGTTACTTACACACTACTGTAATATGGACGTTACATATTCACTAATAAAATATTAAATAACCCGTGACGTGTTAAATTTGGGAAGCGTGCTGCTTTACCTTGGCAATGTGCTGACGTTTCAACCACTACAAATTTATCACTTATAACCTCCTTTACTTTTAAGTACAAAATATTCCACTACCAAGTGTAATATTCTTAAGATCACGACTACTCCAAACTTTAACGTACTCTACCAAATTTTACCTTCATTTTCGAAGCTCTTATTTTAATAATAAATTCTACTCATGGTAATTAAGAGGAGTAGATACGAGGCGTATTCCAAAACTAAGGTGCTGTGAACAATATTTAACGGATGATAGGCCTGAATGACGTTTCACGCCTGCAGCCCTATCTACCGACTCCTGAAGAACCTACCGTAGTGTTGGTATGACGCGTTTGCCAATGGGTGAGAGCATATCCCGCCAGTTGTGAAGTGCGTGGTCTGATTAAATTTTTGCTGGCAAAAGGATCCTCAGCTGCAGACATCCATCGTGAGTTTGCTACGTGTATGGACCAGACAGAATGAGTGACAAACCCGTTCGACACTGGTGTCTAGAATTTCAAAATGGCTGCACAAATGATGAACAGGGGAGTCGTAGGCCCACTATTCGGACCGACGACATCGTTTAGCAAGTGAACCAAAAACTTCGAAGTGATCGGTGTTTGACGATTAGTGGTCCGGCTGATGAATTCCCAAATGTTGCCCAAACCTCACTTTACAGGTTTGTCACTGAACAGCTTGGATATCGGAAACTTTGCGAAGTGGGTGCCAAAACAGCTCTCCGGTCAGCACAGTTTTTGGAGCGCTATAGACAAGATGGAGATAATTTGTTTTATCACATTGTTACGGGCGACAAGACAGCGTACACTAACACAGAATCGAAACAACAGTCAATGCAGTGGCGCCGTTCCGGTCCACCCAAACCAAGAAAGTGTAAGCAGTCGCCGTACACGAATCGCAAAATGATTGCTATTGTGTTTTGGGACGAAAAGGGCGTCCTTTTGATTATTTCATGGACGAGAGTCAAAAATTACAGCTGACGTGTACTGTGCAACGCTTACCAAACTGAGACGTGCGATCCGAAATCGACGCCGCGGGGAAATGTCCTCTGGAATCATCCTCCTGCACGACAACGCACGCCTGCACTCCGCTACCAAAACCAAAGAGAAGATTCAAGAGCTTCGTTGGGAACTCTTTGACCACCCTCCGTACAGTCCCGACCTGACACCAAGCGACTATTTCCTCTTCTTGCATTTGAAACGGTGGCGGTGCACAACAATTTCAAACCGACGAACTCAAGACGAGCGTTACCAAATGGTTCAAGTCCCAGGCGGCAGACTTCTATTTCGAGGGGTTAAAGAAGCTGGTGCAGCGTTACAGCAAGTGTATAGATGTGAACGGCGATTATGTGGAAAAGTAAAGTATATACCGAGGCACATATTATTGTCAATAAATACCTTGTCTCATGATGATATGACCAAACGGAAGTTAGTTTTGGAATACACCTCGTATAATAAGCATTCCACAAAGTTACTAATAATAATTTTATAAAACATGTTTATAATTTACAAATAACATACATTGATATAGTCACGTGAATTTCTGCCTTTGTGCAACCTTGACAAAGTTTAGCAGTGCATAGTTTTCGGTAATTCAATAACTTGAAGAAAATGATTTTGATGAGTTCAATAACTATAATCATAAAATGAACTGATTTATATAAAGTTCTTTCCACTTCAGAATTCATGCTTTGAATTATTTAACCTTTTTGCACTTAATTCACAACACACATGCTGCACTAAAGCTGACTGAATGAATACTACGCTACAATGAACATTCGCACTGTCGATTTACTGTCTTTACTGTCTGTTAACAAATTTGCTCCTGGATTTAAATATTTAAATAACCAAAACTTGGCCAAAATAATATGTCCACCAATGATGTAATGAGGGCAGATATCACCCGTTTATTATGGGCGCATGACTGCCAACGCTGTAGTTTTATGCTGAACAGATGGACTTGTCCCATATGACCTCTGGTTCGAGGTGCTGCATTCACCCATGAAGTTAAGAGGCCTTGCACCTTTCCCTCGGTGCCTGATGCATTCTAGGACGAATTCTTATAGACTATATAGTATATCATATTAGCTGTTATCCACCAAATGGTTATTAAACTTCATGGGAGAGTATGAATCAGTTTAACTAACAGCGGCTATGCCGAAGTGTAAAACCCTGATGTTACATGTTACATTGATGTAACATGTTACATTGTAGAAGTCTATGTTAAAGTACTATTAGCGATAGGTTCTATTTCAGTAGGAGGTCTAACAAAAGTGCTCTATATCATATATTCATTTTGTAAGAAACAGGATTTAAGAATAAGTTTTAAAAAGTCAAAGATATTTAAAAAGGACTATAAATTGAAGCAGGAAAAGTGGTATGTGGAAGGGAAGAGTTGCGAATAGTAAAAAAAGTTTGATTATTTAGGAGTAATGGGAGATGGAATGATCATAGGATAGGTGCCTTAGCTAAGGGAAAATTAGAAATGACTGCCATAAGAATGTGTTTAAATGAAATACCAGATATTCAAATTAAATGGTTGGAAAGTGTTTACAAAGCTGTAATTGAAGCAAAAATGGTCTATGGATCAGAGATTTGGGGAAAGGACAAAGGATGGAAGATGATTGATAAATTACAGAGATCCTTCTATAAATGTATATTAGGTTTATCTATTTCATCACCAAATGGATTAGTAATGTTGGAGCTGGAAAGAGTAGGTACCAAGGGCATGATAGTAGAAAGGATACTTAAATATTGGCATAGATTAAAATCATTGGACGAGCATAATTTCTTGAGGCAATGTTTAATAGTGCAAGAAAAATCCAGTGCTGGGATGAATTGGGCTCGGGAATAAGGAGAATCCTACAGAAAATAGGAATGGTTAACTTATGGAATGAGAGAAAAGGGCTAGTAAAAGGTTTCTAGAAAGAAGTAAGGAACAGAGTGGAAGACATAGAGAAACAAGAATTATTTAACGTCTTGAAGGAAAGAAAAGTTTGGAACTATATAAACAATTAAAGGTAAACTGGGGAAGGGAGAAGTACGTGAATGTAGGTAATATGTTAGTGAGAGAAGGGTGCTCCTGGTCTATATTAAGTGCTCATAGGCTAAGGGGAGATAGGAAGGGAGCGAATTTGAATAGGTGTCCTCTTTGTGGAGAGGCAGATAATGATTTGCATTATATAATTGAATATGAAGAAACTAAGTTTTGGAGAGAACAGTTTTTACCTAAAGAATAGGAGAATATTAACAAAGAAGTATTAAAAGTTACGATAATGAAAATACAAAAGGAGGGGGTATAAAAAGTATAGGAGAATATATGGGGAGAGTAAGAGAAAAATGGCTTAGAAAAATAAAGCAATATGAATCTGTTATGACCCACCAGCATTAATAACCACGGTGTTAAAATGCATGGTGGATTAAGAATAAAATAGCAACTCAAAATAATGTATTAAAAATGTAAGATTTTTGTATAGCATTATGGAAAATAAATAAATACATACAATATACAAGTGATGTTAAAGTACTGCGCCATGTGCTCTTCTTATTTCAGTTGCCTTTCTTTGTAGTGCTACTTCTGGCAGGCAACCCACTGTTGGAACTTTATCCTTCGTAGGGGAATGAGCCTGACCACTGCAGAGCAAGGTCATTCAATCTGCTACAGTTAGACCCGGCGGCCACCATTGTCGCCATTCAAAATAAACCCGGTGCTTACCTCACTGAATAACGCACAATATGAGGGCACATGTAAGCATGTAGCGATTTCACGCCACACAAATGTTGCCCATTCGGATGAATAGCCTAGCTTAGCAGCACTTTTTTTTTATTTATTTGACATTTAGTTACAAACCATACAATCCACAACTGTTGGATCCCGAGGTCGCGGGTTTAAACCCGGCATAGGGCGATGGATTTTATCGGGCGTATAAATCCTTAACACGGCTTCCTTTAGAATGGAAGTGAAGGCAGTGGTCCCGTGTCGTAGATTTACGGCACATAAAAGAACCTCAAACGTGATAAAGAGGCCTCTTAGCAAAATTACCGGTCTTTCACGCCCAATATAGATTGGACGCTAAAGACCCCATCAGATAAAGAGCGTCCATAAATAATAAAACACTACACAACTGCACATGAATGAAATACATATCAGAGCGAATATACAAAATTATTAGGTAAATAAATGCAGTCCAATAGTCAGGTTTGTTATGAAAATGTTTCATACATAAACAACAAACTTCACATTTCTGGAAAAATAAATAGTTAACTCTTGTGATTGCAAAATAGTGTTACAAATAAATTAATATAATTGACTAATATGTTGTAAACAAGTAAAGTTTTGTTATGGAGGATTGTATTCGTGTTAATGGGTATCTGTACTTTAGGCTCTGTATAACTGTACATCTTACATTATCCTTGAATACGTTGTGAAGCCTAAATGAGTTTTGTGTAACTGAGAAATCACCAGTGATGTACGAATCTACTAGAGCTCAATAATATACACTATTTGTGACAGACATTTTTCGAAGAGTGAGTTTTCGAAATATTCTGTGCTACATGTTTACACTAGCGTCATCTGACAGACGTGCTTAAAGTTTGAAATTCCTCCCTTTTTCTTTCTTTTCATTCTAATAACTCTTGTCACTACTAAATATCTGCTTAGGTGATGTTTCATAACTGTATAGATTGCACTTATGTGAATTTGTCGTTTACATAGAAAATCGTTGAGACTTCATAATAAGTTTATTTTCATTTTTACTTTATCTACTATTTGCCTATACTAAGTAGAGTACATGTGTCACGAAAACAACTCCTATTGTAGCAATGGAGACCTCTTGAACCTGACTCCATTACATTTAGTTGTAATGAAGGAGGAGGAGTGGCACTATATACACTTCAATACGCTAAGCGTCTGCGAATTCCTGAAGTAGACTCAGTTTTCTAAGAATTAGGAAATACATAGCAGATGCATCTTTAGAAATTCCGTCAGACTATATAATTCCAATTAAACACTTTATAAAAGAACTTCAGCGTCATTATTGATCCTGAACGTTGGGCGAATAAAACTCTGAAAAGTCCTGAGAAACTTTGATGACTCAAAGAATGGTTCGGGAACAGGTTCCGGAGTACATGGCATATGACCAAGGTGCTAAAGCTTTTTCCCTTGGCTGAATATGCTACTGTTTTTTAAACATAAATTTATGCAATTATTCAGCAACAGATTCCTATCTTCTCAGATAGCCAGGCTGAACTTAAGGCTCTAAGTAGTCATAAGGTAGCGTCAGGACTAATTTTAAACTGCCTAAACATGCTCAAAACTTGGCAGAAAAGAATGAAGTTCAATTCATCTGGGTGCCACGTCATAATGGCATAGAGGAAAATGAAAAATCTGATGAACTTACAAGACAAGTACCAGCTTAAAATTTACTGGGCCGAGTCGGTTCTTGGAACATCTCTAGGTTTAGTAAGACATGCTATTAAGAACTGATCCAAACAAACCATAAAACCTGGTTTAAAACTCTGAGAAGCAAACAGGTAAACTGTTTATTAGAAAACCATTTAAGAAAAGAGCTGAAAGCTTACTTAAATGTAACACACTTCAACAGAGAACTATTGTTGCATTTCTGATACGACATGCTCCTGTGAAAAAGCATCTTAACACGATGGGAGTATTGCAGGATAACCAGATTGCAGATTGCGCAAGAAAGAAACTGAAATAGCCCAGCACATTAATATGCTCCTGTGAGGCTTTGTCTTACAGGAGATGTTTTACTTTTGGAAAATATTTGTGCAGTCAGAATTTTAAACCATTTATGTATAATGAGACTGTATTCATTGGCAAAGGGTGCGGGCCAATGATTTGTCTTTAAAAATATAGAGGTAGCACAATAAGTCCAGGGCTGAACTGCGTCTGAAGCAATGACGGAAATTTTGCATTCTACCCAAAACTTCGATACAGATATTTCATTGGAAATACGGGATACCAACTTGTTTAAGTAAAATCAATAAGGAATGGAGTGTGTATCGGATGGAACTCGGCTCCGATCCAGCATGATGATATTGTACCTATGCCACTCGAGGGGCCGCCCCCGAGAGGGAGAGATGAGGTGTGAGGAGACATTGGCCACAGAAGGAGTGACGCATAGCAATGACAGGGTCCCTAAGAGTTCCCAGTTCGAGACGTCCCATTATTCAGACAGGCAGACTGGGGACCCCGCCGCACACAGAGTGTCCAATGTCCCCCAAGGGGCAATCCGTGTACCCCAGCAACAAGCCGAAGGCCGAGGGACGGAGCATACGTTTTCCCTGGCACGCTGCACCGAAACACCATCGCCGAAACTTAGCACCCGGGATCTTCCAAACGCGACTCGCACGCGTTACTGCGGCGCCACTTTGCTCGGTAAATAAAATCAATAAGTTGTGAACACTAGGTAGTTTTAAACTATAAAGAATGTTTGTTTCGATGTCGAGTACACTCAGTGATAAAGTTCTTGAACGTTGGCTGAGTACTGTGTAATCTATGTCTTCCCAAGAAACTGTAATCCCTATCTGTCGGTGAGGACATAAATACACTACCTCCCACTCTCAGTAGAAAGCAACAGGATAGACACAACTGACAGTCACTGCTCCTCACAATGCTGTGTTTTTCTTCTTTTGAGGACAAGCTGTGGATCAGAAATCCAGCTTTCTTCTTCAGAAAGAGAAAACAAAACAAAAAACAATGTATTGTCTGTCACGTATAAAGGCTCCTTCGCTCACTCTACCTTCTTCTGGATAAAGTAAATGAAATTGCTCTGACCTGCAAGGAATTCGGAAATAGAAATATTACCTCTATAATGTAATATAATAATTACCAATAATTACCAAATATTAAAATTATGCTTCCCCAGAAAATAAAAATTCTGATCTGATACATTTACATGAATTTCTATATCCACTACCGTTTATTAATGAGTATACAAACTAGTCTTCATAAAAATTTATCTACTAAATTTTAATTCAAATAAACTTTTTCAGAAACACCGACATTACACTTTCGTTATTGATACAAAGGAAACTGCGATAGTCAAATGTTTAAAAACTGTACACTATGCTGTTTCCATGCAATCTCGAGAAACAGCTAAATGTTGACAGAACTTTAAAATAATGACTAAGTATTGAAGAATTATTAATAGCGGATATCTCGAAAAATAGCTGATGCCACAAAAATAGTTATTTGAAATGAACTGTGTGTTTCGAAAAGATCTGCATTTCTTGTGCATTAAGTTTTCGTCTGTCTGTAACTTTACCAGTTATAAAGATTATACAAAATTCCTTCTGTTTGAAGAGGCTTTCAAAGGCTATTTCCAGAAATTTCAAGTAATACGATGAATTTACTTGTTCTTTCACACAAGCCGTATGTTGGACAGGGTTGTAAAGGTAGAATCAGATGACTGAAAAATACAATGCCATAGCCGGAATTTGAAACACGGGTCTCCTGGTCTCCGTCCGGTTACTCTAACCACTGAGCTACCATGGCAACATGCCGACAGGACATTAAATTCTACAACTGATTCGCATTTTTTCCGGTAAACCGTAAGGAGATCTCAAATTGTATTGAGATGTCATACCCCAATTGCGACTTACATATTTTGTAAGTACTTTAAATCCCAGTCATTATAGTTACAACCACTATTTGGTCAATTAATGAATTTAGTTGTTCTTTCACGTGTTGGACAGGGTTGGAAAGGTAGAATTAGATGACTTAAAAATTCAATGCCATAGCCGGGATTTGAACCACGGATCTCCCGGTCTCCGTCAAGTAATACATTTTATTTCTTATGCAAATATCTCTGCCATATGGCATTTTAATCAAAATCGTTAGCCAGTTTTAGAAAATAAAAAATTTTGAAGAATGTTCAATGTAAAGGATAGTTCAGGATAACGTGATTTTATTGAAAGCTAGTGTCGCATCTTTGAAAGGTAATGAAATTAAATACCATGTTTGGCGTTGATCCGACTTTTCGTTTTTCAGTTATACTCAGAAACTTGGTATTCAAGCTCAATACCTTCCAAATATGCGACACGAAGATTTTCAAAAAAATTCCCCTATTCCAAACTTCCTTTTCAACGGAATAAGTTTCAAAATTGTTTATTTTCCAAAAATGGCTGTAACGATTTTGATTAAAATACCAAACATTAAAGAATATTTTGTTTCTCGCGATGTCATGGAAACGGCATGGAATTTTAAGGCAGCATATAATGTCAGTTCTTAAACACTTGAATATCGCTGTCCCGTTTGTATTTGTAACGAAATGTGTAATGTAGCTATTTCTGCAAAGGATTATATGGATTAAAATGAAATAGGTATAAAACAAGCTTTAGTAAGAATAGGAAAGGTAGAATCAGACGACTGAAAAACTCAATGCCACAGCCGGGATTTAAGCCACGGATCTACGGTCTCTATTTGATTGCTCTAACCACAGAGCTACCATGGCAGCATGCTGGCACGACACTAAATTCTCCAAATGATTTGCATTTTTCCCGGTAAATAACAAGAAGATCTAAAATTGTATTGAGATGACAAACCCCAATGGCACCTACAATGTTCTAAGTACTTAAAATCCAGGGCTTCATAGTTTCAACCACTATTAGGTCAATTAATGGCCAATTAACCTTTAGAAAGAATATTTTGTATACACACTAATAAACGATATGTGTATACAAGGTCATCTGAATGTACCACATCAGATTTTTTTATGTAGTTTCTAAAAACGATTTTAGGCACCGTGTTTTTCTATGTGCTTCATGTTAATCAAGATAAATATTTGCAAAAACAGTTTCGTTACACATTGCGTTGTACGTACAAGATGGACAGAGGAAACCGAACAAATAGTCACGTACTTTAAAGTGCCTCTTTCTAGCTTTAAAATTCCATGTCCTTTCCGGGACATCGCGAGAAAGGACTTTAAAACCAATATTAATGTATTTCTCGAAAACGGCAGATGTCACGAAAATACGCAGTTTGAAATAAATTTTGTGTTTTAAAGAGATCGATACTTAGTGCGGTGCTTTTTGTATGTATCTCAACGTTTACCATTTATACAAAATTATACGAAATTATTTCCGAATAAAGTGAACTTCTCAATTATGCGCTGAAAATTTAAATATATTCATTTATTTATCGTTTTAGTGTTTTAAACATATAATATTTAGGTCAAAATTGTTAATGCTGTTTCTCAAAGATGAAAAATGTTGAAAAATGTTTTATATAAAGCATAGTATGTGTTGGGGGATTTTGTTGAAAACTTTCGTGTTTAATCTTTGGACGATACTGTACCCGAACAAAATTTGATATTTTTCATGCCCAAGAGTGTAAATAAATAGAACTCAATTTATTTTAGTTTACGGTACTTAACTTTAATAGTAAGTTTGGTGATTATCGACCTTTATTTATTGAGTTATGTTGTTCATACACATATACATAACATTTTTTGAATAAAATGCTTTGTTGTATTCAGGTCGCATGAATATGTATATTTTCGTTGAATTCTTGACATCGAATTTTTGGGTGGTATACTATAATCCCTCTATTTTCTGTAGGTGCGTAGAAGAGAACTAAAAAGAAAACCTTTTTTTTTCTTTCTTTATTTAGGGAGTCGCAAAGCATGTATAAATGGTGAAATCTCATTTCGGCTTTTTGGGCGGAGTACAATGCTTTCTTTGGTTACTGCAGCAGTGTAGAAGAAAACGAAATTGGGTATAATAATCTCCTTTTAGCGTATATTTTTAACAAAAAATGATAGAGCGTTTAAGGGCAAATATGACTGGTTAGTTTTGGGATAGTATACAATACATGAGTCTTCCAAATGAGATATACGTGAAACTGGAGTCTCAATCACTTAATATGTAGGGTTGACATAGGAATGCACTCTCAATGTCTGACTGCAATTTGGTATTTTGGAAACTTATGTGCAAATATTTTGATAATTGTTTACTTTCTATATCACATACGTAATATATAGAGAAGTTATTGTATTCCATTCAAAAATTCAATACCGAGATTTCACCGGAAACACATGTTTTGGGACCCCATGAATAAAACCATTTTTTATGAAATGGTTCATGTGGGTGCCTGTGATCAGCTTAACTCAAAAACGAAAAGTCGGATAAGTACCAAACGTGGTATTTGTATTAAGTACCTTCCAACGATGCGACACGATGATTTCCAAGAAAATTTCCCATTTCTAACTACCGGTTTTTCTAAATTTTGAAAAATGGCTAAAGATTTTATTACAATACATATATTAAAGATATTTACATTACAAATAAAACGTATATCTTGAGTTCTCTGCGAATAGCCTGCTAAGCCCTTTTCATTCCAAAGTAATTTTGTATAATCTGGTATAATTGGTAAGCATTAAGTGATAGACGAAAATGTACTGCCCAAGAAATGAACGTTTCTTCAAAACACACAATTTATTTCAAATAACTTTCATGTGGCGCAAGCCGTTTCCGAGATATCCTTATTAATTATTCGAATTGTTGAATATTTAGCCACTATTTTAAAGTCCTGTCGATTTTCGGCTGTTTCTTGCGATGTGGAAACAGTACGGAATTTTAAGGTTAGCATATAGTCTCCAGTTTTTAAACATTTGACTATTGTATTCCCTTTGTATCTGTAACAAATAATGTAATGCAGCTATTTCCAGAAAGGTTTATCTCGATTAAAATGAAGTAAATATAAAAAGAAAATTTGGTAAGAATAATGCGTTGCCACTAATAAGCAATATAGGGTAGAGAAAGTAATGTAAATGTAAAATATCAGACTTTTTCCAGGCTTAAGAGGTACTTTATTACATGGAATCCAGTTGCATGAGGTATTAAACACGCAATACATTTTTGGTACAAGCGTTTTAAGTTAGTGCTTTGAAACTGTTACACTGTTATCATCAGCGAACAAAGCCGTGATTGAAATTCTCAATGACTATCACACTCTTGCTATGCCATACTACTTATGACCAATAAGAACTGCAAAATGACGCACTTCAATTAATCATGGCTGCTTATCCTACATTTTTACTTTCCCTACTACGTACAGTAAGTAGGGGAAGTATTGTATTCCACCCAAAAATTCGATACCGAGATTTCACCGGAAATACATGTTTTGAGACCCCCTGAATCCAAAAAACGCATTTTTGGAAACATGTGCGTGTGTGTGTCTGTGTGTCTGTGTGTCTGTGAACAGCAAAACTCAGAAACAAACAGTCGGATAAACACCAAACTTGGTATTTAGGTTCAATATCTTCCAGAGATGCGACACGCAGATTAAAATATCATATATTTAAAATACTTTCATGACAAATAAAATGTATACCTTGAATTTTCTGGGAATGTCTCCAAAGGTATTCTTCATTGTGAACGACTTTGGGCATAACTAGTAAACCATAAGAGATAGACAAACTTTTACTGCACAAAAAGGTAGATCGCGTTAAAATACACAATTTATGTCATATACATTTTTTTGTTGGGTGAACCATTTAAGAGATATTGTTTGTTATTCCCTTAAATTTTCCAATGCTTATACTTTTTCTCAAATTCGTTATTCATTTTTGTTGTCCTGGTAATGCAAAGAGAATGGAATAATCCACATAGCAACTAGCTCTTAAAATATTTGACTATCGCTTAAAGCCTACCAATTCCCCTTGCACCTACAAGAAAATTAGCAATAAGATTAACATCTCGATATCCCGATTAACATGAAGCATATGGAGAATAAGCGTTTGTAAAAATAGTTTGTACAAGAGTAGAGAAAGTCATATGAGTGTAACACATCAGAATTTTTTTTATCACGTCCTTAGTACTTGTCTGTTTCTATCACCTCCGTAGCATGTGTTAATGTGTTTGCGATCGTCATTTGTTTTCCGCATAGATATTAAAAGTTAGTTTCACAACACCAAACAATACAAAGGTAAACACAAACAGTCTATGAAAGCAGTTCGCTAAATTAGTTTATTAAGTTAATTAATCTTTTATTGTATTTGTGTTGTTATCTTTATACACTTTCTTTTGCGAGGATACTCAATTAAATCCCATTTGAGTGTTTATTTTTCTCTAGATAAATCAAAACCTGTAGCGATATTACTTTTGACTAAAAGTAACTTGTATAAAAAGATCTCGTATGTTACATTCACATGACATCTGTACCTAATTTCGTTTATTTTATATAGCTTCTAAAAACCACTGTTTGGTATTTATTTCACGTTAATAGATATAAGCGCTTTTAGATATAGTTTCATTACACATTTCGTTGAAGTTAAAAGGCAGATAGAGGAACCGGAATAGAGAGTCAGAAGTTTGAAAACCTGGCTGTTATAAGCTGGCCTAGAAATTCACTCTCTCTCTCTCTCTCTCACTCTCTCTCTCCATAGTATCGTGATAAACAACTGAAAAGCAACAGCACTTTAAGAAAATAGCAAAGGTATTGAAGATTTCAAACCAATAACAACGGATAATTTAGAAGTGATTGATGCCACAAGAAGGTTATTTAACATTTTTTAGAGATCTACATTTTGTGTATAAGGTACGTGTTTTGTCTGTTATGGTTTAGAACTTATTGAAAGTTATTCACATTTAATTCGAATGATGTCTTAAGGGCAACAGAAAATTCAAGGTGTAAATTTGATTTTTGTTGTAAATATATTGCACACATGGAATTTTAATAAAACTCGTTAGAAATATTTTTGAGAAAATAGAAAATTAAAAATAATGTTGCATTAAATGGTTAGTTTGAGATGGAAGATACACTTAAATAAACAATGAATAAAGAATACGAGGGTAAGTCAATAGGTATCCGCACATACCTTTTTAAATTTATTATAACAATAGAAACAATCGCCTCATTTTTACTTTCTCTACTACGTATAGTAAGTAGGGGAAGTATTGTATTCCACCCAAAAATTCGATACCGAGGTTTCAGCGGAAATATATGTTTTGAGACTCCCTGAATCCAAAAAAAGCATTTTTGGAAACATGTCCGTGTGTGTCTGTGTGTGTGTGACTGTGAACAGCATAACTCAGAAACGAACAGCCGGATATGCAACGATGATTATTTTCAACAAACCTTAAAGTTATTGGAACATTACAATTGTATTTACGTTCAGTATCTTCCAGAGATGCGACACGAAGGTTTTCAAGAAAATCCCTCCACCCCACATTACCCTTTACATGGAACATTTTTCGAAAATTTTAATTTCCTCAAAAATGGCTCTAACGATTTTGATTAATATATCATATGTTTAAGATATTTTCATGACAAATGAAATGTATATCTCGAATTTCTGGGAATGTCTCCAAAAGTATTCATTGTGAACGACTTTTGCATAACTAGTAAACCATAAGAGATAGACAACATTTTACTACACAAAAATGTAGATCGCGTTAAAATACACAACTTATGTTATATACATTTTTGTTGTTGAGTGAACCATTTTCGAGATATTACTTGTTATTCCCTTAAATTTTCCAATACTTTTTCTCAAATGGGAATTCGTTATTCATTTTTTTTATGTCCTGGATATGCAAATAGAATGGAATGCTCCAAATAGCAACCAATTCTTAAAATATTTGACTATCGCTTAAAGTCTAACATATTCCCCTTACATCTACAAGAAAATTACCAATAAGATTAACATCTCGATTAACATGAAGCATATGGAGCATAAGCGTATAAAAATAGTTTGTACAAGAGTATAGAAAGTCATGTGAGTGTAACACATCAGATTTTTAATGTAGTTCCATTGCTTCTCAATGCACATGTCCATCATTGCACAAACTTTCTGATGCCCTCAGAAAAAAAGTTTTTCAGCTGAGCAGTAAGTCACGTATGCACTATTCCTTCACTTCTTGGTCTGCAGTGACGAGACCTTAAGACATTTTTAAGTGTACCAAAAAATATATGGCTTGCCACTGCATCGAGAGTCAATCTTCGGTTCTCTAAATCAGGATACGGAATTGCTCATTGTAGGCGTCACTAGTGGTTATGGATGGGTGCCCTGCTCTTTCCTGGTACTTCACAGTTGTCCAACCATTTTTGAACTTGTCAACCCATTCGTACACATTTCGCCGGAGTAAACATTGTCCCCATATTATGCGAAAAGTCTACGATGGATTTCGTCTCCTGGTACACCTTCAGACGACGAAAAACGGATAACCGCACGCTGTTCTTCTTTGGTGCAAACGGTGAGGGGTGCAGCCGTGCTTATTATGTAACAATGAAACACTCACTGCAGTGATAACGTTCGAACATTCCACAAAGAAACAGTATGCAGACGTGCGCGCGCACAAACCAACACAGCTAAATTACAAAAAATTAAAAACAGTGTGCAGATATTGACTTACTCTCGTAGCTCAGTAGATTCTCAACTGAGGGAGGAAAAAATTCTAATCTCCTACATTCACAAGACTTTCTGTACTCGGTATCGTTTATTTTATTAATTTTTTGTAATATATTTTTAGAAAGGTTTTTATGTTTTTATCTCGTATAGCTAATCGATATAAACGTTTGGAGAAATGATTTAACTACACATTTAGTTGCCTGAGAGGATACAGGACAGCGACAGCACTTAAAAATGACAAAGTATTGACAAATTAAAACCAATAACAACAAATAACTGGGAACTGTCTGACGCCACAAACATATTGTTTGAATTATTCAAAGATATATAATTTTTTGGATAGTAAGCGTTTATCGATTTTTACGGTGTATCCATTGAATAAGTTTATGCAAAATTCCTTCAGAATAAAAAGAACTTCACAGGCTATTCTCAGAAAATTCCATACATACATTTTGTTTGTCATATAAGTATATTAAAAGTTTGTATGTAATTCGAGAGCTATGTTCTAGAAAATTAAAAATATAATTTTTTTAATGTAAAGGTTAGTTTTGGGGAGAGGTAGTTTTCTTCAAATTCTTCGTTTCGTATCTTTGGAATATACTGAACTTAACATCAAGTATAGTGTTTGTTGGTATTTATCCGACTTTTCGTTTTTGAGTTAACGCTGTTCACAGCAAGCACACATACACATACGTATACAGGCACCTTTATTACTTGTTCTACTACTATAGTAATTAGGGGAAGTATTGCATTCCACCCAAAAATTTCGATTGCGGGATGTCATCGGAAATGCCTGTTTTGAGGTTCCTTGAATCCAAATAAAGCATTTCTGGACACGTCCGTTTGTCAACAGTACAACACACAAAGAAATACAAAACTTGGTATTTGAGTTTAGTATCTTCCAAGGATGCGACATGAAGATTTTCAAGAAAATCCCCCACCCCAGACTACCCTTTAGATTGTGAATGACTTTCGCATACCTGGTAAACCGTAGGAGTTAGACAACATTTTACCACAAAAAATGCAGGTCTAATTAAAGCACGCAATGTATGTTATACACTTTTTTTTTGTCGAGTGACCTATTTCCGGGATATTCTTGTTATTCGTGTGAATTTTCCAATACTTACACTTTTTCTCAAATAAGAATTCAAAATTCGTTTTTTTATGTCCTGGACATGCAAAGAGAATGGAATGCTGCACATAGCAACCAGCTCTTAAAATATTTGACTATCGCTTAAAGCCTACCATATTCCCCTTGTACCTACAAGAAAATTGGCAGTAAGATATTTTCTGCAAAAGTTTATCTCGATTAACATGAAGTAGGTAGAGCATAAGCGTTTGTAAAAATAGTTTGTACAGGAGTAGAGGAGGTTATGTGTACGCAACACGTCAGATTGTTTTCTAAAAATGCTTTTTTGGGAATCATTTTGCCTCGAAATGTGTATTCATCTTCGGATCACCCTCCTCTTGTATGACTCGCACCTTCAGTGACTTAGAAGCCAATGCTTTGGGTCGAGGAGCAAGCAAACTCTGGATCATAGCATATCCAGGATGAGCGATCAGCCCAATGTCTTGTAAGGCGGTGAAGAAGAAGGAAGTTAAAAGTAGTTATGAAAGGGATGATAAGAAAAACGTGTATTTCTAGGGTGAAAGGTAGAGAAAGTAATACATGAGACAATCTGACGAAATACGTATACGCATGATAGAAGCAGTGAGAGCAATAGCCATATCCACAGCCAGATACCGTATGAGGAAATTATCCCAGAGAGGTAAGCCGAGACCCTGAGGCTTTATTTAGCACAATCGCACATATTTCCCTATCTCTGAGAGTGCCTTCCGCGACTGTAGCAGAGTTGAGTGTGGAATTGAAACAGTCATCAAAAGACACATTATGTAAAAGGGCATGTTGTGCAACAGGTAGCTGAAATGTAGCCCTAAGCAAGCGACTGTTTGTGTTCATCCTAAGAAAGACAGCGGTGAAGCCGATGTCACGATGTTTATCGCATATAAATTAGCACATATATTACTGCAATACACAGAAACATTTATTTGAGATATTTTAGTCTGATAAAATAAGAAGGGCATCCCCTCCAACACATTACAGGACAGAAGACGCAATTCTTCAATCTCAATATCTGGCACTCAAAAATTAACCTATGAACCAATTTTATGGCATTTCCCAAAAGTTCAAATTCGCCGTCTTTGGACTAAAGTACTGCCAACCTTACAATTGCAAATACAGTTTCATGTTATTCAGTAAATAAAGCGTTTTGAAAAAATACAAGTTGATTAAATTAGTTTCTAGCACTAAATATCACGCCCTATTGTAATTAATGGAAAATTTTATTGCGAAAATAACAACTAAAAAGTTGGAAACACCTATGCAAGGACTACCTATGTGATCTGGTGTTTAGTGAGTTAACTTCCAATCCAGAGGTCCCGGGTTCGATTCCCGGTTGGAGGATAGGATTATTCGCATCCTTCCTAGAATATGAAAGTATGAGTAGAGTGTAAATGTGTGTGTGTGTGTGAAATTAATGTTTAAATAGAAAACCTACAGACTAAATATTAACACTAAAAGGAGTGAACATCATTGTCAATGAGCAATTGTTTTAAAGGCAAAGCCGCCGACGTGACCTTTGATGTTAAAGGCGGCATATTAGTGAAAAGAAATTCCGATATGTTACACTCATATGACTTTCTCTACTCTTGTAAAAATTAGTTTTACAGATGCTTATTCCCCATTTACATATGTTAATCGACATATCGAAATGTTAATGTTATTGCTAATTTTCTCGTAGGCGCAAAGTAGGAATATGGTAGGTTTTAAGCGATAGAGTAATCTTTAAAGAGCTGGTGCTATATGCGGGATTTCATTCTCTTTGCATATCCAAGACATAATAAACAAACGAATAACGAAACCCTGTTTAGAAATACTAAGTATGTAAAATTCCAACAAATAACAAGGAATATCTCGGAAATGATTCACTCGTCAAAAAAAAGTACATGACATAAATTGTGTTATAACGACATCTACATTTTTGTGTACAAACATTTTGTCAACCTCTTACAGTTTACCAGTTATGCAAAAGCCATTTAAAATGAAGAGGACTTTTCCCAGAAAATTCAGATATACATTTCATTCGTCATGAAAATATCGCAAACAAATGGCATTTTAATAAAAATGGTTATAGCCATTTTTGGGAAAATCAGAATTTTTTAAAAATATCCCATGTTAAGGGTAGTCTGGGGTGAAGGGATTTTGTTGAAAATTTTGTTGTCGCATCTTTGAAAGATGCTGCACCCAAATACCAAGTTTCGTTTTTGAGTTATGCTGTTCACAGACATACACACGGACCTTTTTCTAAAAGTGCTTTTTATGGATTCAGGGAGCCTCAAGATATGCATTTTCGGTGAAATCTCGGTATCGAATTTTTGGGTGGAATGCAATATTTTTCCTACTTACTATACGTAGTAGAGAAAGTAAATAAAATTATGCAAGCACTAAAACTTTTCTAAATAAATACACACGAAGTACACAATGGCCTCTACACAACAAAGTAAACTCATCAGTTGACAACAGCAGAATAACGCCTGAATCGCCTACGTAACAGCTAACTACGGCCATATATTTACGGTGCGTATATTTTAAGTGCAGTTGCTAGTATTGGTGTCAACTGAACTAACAGAATGCCACCAAAAGTAACGGGAGTACTATAATGGGATAAATGTGTCACAGTTAGCTTTTTGTGATTGGACTGGAGTGGACTTGTGAACGGGGGACACACCTAGCACTGCGAACCTCTAGGGATCTTCTGTGCCTACATCCCCGGGATGAACGGATGAGGCAAGGGAACCACAGGAGGCACACAGGCTGCAGAGCGAAGCCGGCGCAAGTGGACATAGACTCGCAGAGTTCCCTAACAGCATCAGGCTTGACCACCCGGCCATGCCAGGGCCGCTCGGAGACGTCCCTTTAGTGGGATCGGGTAAATACTTCCAAAGCGCAAGCCCCTATACCCTCACCCGACACTGACCTAACCATAGCCCCGGAGTCAACTTGAAACATGTAAAGGAAATGAAAGGAGAGGAAACGGGAGGGGGGAAGCTGTGGTGGAATACACCACTCCGGTCTTTGTCAACCAGGGAAAACTACGAAAAACCCATGGTCAGAGTAGGCGCCACCGGGAGTCCTGAATCCGGGAGCTCCTGAATACGAATCCCACGTATTATGGGGAGCCATTTCGCTCGGTCTGGCTTTTGTTGACTTACAATAGCTTGCGTTCGCCATCGAACCAGGTAATGGATAGGTACTGGGCGTAGCAGGGGCAGTTTAGTATTTTCCTTACCAATATAAACCACTGTGCATTATATCTACACGAGACCACGCACACGACTGTACCCATGCATTTAGAGGCTAATATGCTAAAAGCTGGGTATAAAAACTGAATATTGTGACTTAAGGGTGGCGACGACGCCATCGGCGTCCATATCACTCGTCAAACAAAAGATGAACGCTGCACAGGACGACCTCACGAGGATATAGATTGCGGTAGCCGGAAAGGTGGTGGAAGGGGTGACATCATTAGACACGTAACTTCTGTTCCCAATAGTTCTAATATTTAATTTTAACCTAAACTAAATTTCCAAAGGAAAGAAAATTAAGACAAGTAGTGCATTTACCTGAACGGCAGAGGAGATCCAGCAGTCATCGATGTCGGTCTAGTGTCTACGTCGCGATTGCAAATTAACTAAATGAATTTAAAGAACTTCTATAATCGTGGTTGGTCGAGAGAGTAGCGTCAAAAACCCATATGCTTAAATACCCGACAAAAATGCTGATTGGTGCCTACTGGTAACTGACGTTAGCGTAAGCAAAAGTTACGCAGCTAACCCACATGTCGGACAAGACGTGATCTTTTCCCCTAAACAGCGTGTCACCTAATCTCTGCTTACTTCAACACCCGGGAAATGACTAGCAAGAAATCTAAAGACGATTTCCTGTAGTTATTAAGCCAAGTTTTCCTGATTATTTTAAACTGTGTAAAATCCTATTTATCAAAATCTGTTAAAATAAAGTTATACCCGTCTCAATATTATAGTACTTGAAGCGAAAAATAAGTCATTGTGATACAAGGAATTTTCTGACATAGTATAAGTATTTAGGCTTTTTGCACCCATTTTCTTTTTATGCTATGTTTATGTCCTTGTGACCTTTGATGTTGAGTTTTCAAACTAACTGAAAACAGAGACATGTTTCAAGATATTTAGCTGGGGTTCCCTTGGGACCCGGCTAACACATTAAAGATGATAAAGGCCCTCTGCGTGACTTGACTTCGCTAGCACATCGGTCGGATGAAGAGAGGTGTACACGAGAGGGGTGAAGCTGCAAACCCAGCCTCAGTGAAGAGGCTCTTGTCTCAGGTTTAGTTCACAGTAGATTAAAGGGAAGAAGTTGTGTATTTTTACTGTTTCTGATCCTAAGATTCCAACAGTTCGAACTGCGCTACAGGCAATAATAATAATAATAATAATAATAATAATAATAATAATAATAATAATAATAATATGGCATGTAGCAGAACAAACTACATGGAACTTACATTCACATTATGTCTCCAACCACTATCGTTTACTTTTATATAGCATCTACAAACTATTCTTGCAAAAGTTTATTCTTTGAAGTTAAGGTTTTTTTTAATTGAGATAAACATTTGCTTAAATAGTTTCATTGCATCACAGGTACAAAGGAATTAGCAATAGTACGCAAGAATGTTTTAAAAACTGATTGGAATATGCTGGCCTTGAAATTTCATGCTCTTTCCATTGCATCGCGATATACAACTGAATAGCGATATCACTTTAAAAACAAACTGATTTATTACATTCACCTGACTTTTTCTACACTCTATTGTTTATTTGTATACAATTATTATTAAAAAAGTTTATTTTTTTACTTCATTTTAATCCAGTTAAATCTTTGCAGAAATACCTAAATTATACATTTCGTTACAGATACAAAGGGAAGATCGATATTTCAAGTGTTTAAGAACTAGACGCTATATGCGCCTTTAAATTCCTAACTCTTTCTATGCAATCACGAAAAACAACTGAATATCAACAGTACTTTTAAAAATCATAAAGTATTGAACAACGAAGCAATTAATAACGGAAATCTCGGAAACGGTTTATGCCTCAAAAACGTTATTTAAAAAATTTGTGTGTTTTAGAGAGAGAGAATTCTATGCGAGTGCATTTTCGTCTATCGCTAAACGTTTACCAGTTATACAAGATTAAATAAAATCCCTTCCAAGTGAACAGACTTCATAGGCTTGTCCCAGAAAATGCAAGATATACGTTTTATTTTATATGTAAATACTCTTAATTTGTGGAACTTTAATCATAAAAGTTAGATATTTTTCATAAAATAAAAAATTTCGAAAAATGTTCCGGGTAAAGGGTAGATTTTGGGTGGGGATTTTCTTAAAAAACTTGTACCTTTTTTCTTTAAAGATACTGAATCTAAATATCAAGTTTGGTATTTATCCGACTTTCCATATTTAAGTTATACTGTTCACACACATACATATAGAGGCCTTTTTTTTCTAAAAATGCTTTTTTTATTCGGGGAGCCTCAAAACATGTATTTATTGTGAAATCTCGGTATCGAATTTTTGGGTGGCATACAATACTTTTCCTACTGACTATATGTGGTAGAGAAAGCAAGAATTGCGAGATTTTGTGATCTGTGAATTCAGAATAGAAAAAAAAGCAAGCAATGCAAGTTCCAAAGCTGGGTAATGTAAGTTGTATTGTATTCATTTCAGACATGCGCTTCTGCTTGAGAAAAAAAGGTAATAAAATTAGCGTAGGTTTTCAGAAAACTGGAACAGGTATCTACTGTGATTATACTAAAAGTATAGAAAATGTTAAATGCTCTCGAATTAAAAATTTCTTACTAAATTTACCTCTTGCTTAGTAGTAATAATAAATAATAATAATAATAATCATCATCATGCATTGGTGTTATAGCCCATGAAGAGCTTTGACCTGACAACCCCACTTACGGCCTCACGCCCATGCACGTACGGCAGAGGTGGCGATCATCCAACCGAAACGACGAGGTGATCATGCATCCCCTAGCCAGAATGTTGGTGCCTACCGCAGCTCCTCACTTTCCTCATGAAGCTGAGTGGGCACCGGTCCTATACACTTGTGGTATTACTGAAGAATAATTCACGTCAGTAGTATTTTATATGTTGGAAGAAATAACAACAGTAAAATCCTGACTTATTAAAACACTAAACACTAGGGAAAATACATTATTGTACTATTTCATAATTAAAAATGTTTCGATAGCGGCAGTAGTGTGTTATGATCAGATTTTCATGTTACCAATTGTGCCAACTACACAGTGTAAGTAAAGAAAGCCATGTGAATTTAACACAAGATTTTTTCTCGTGGCCTACGAAGAACATGAAGCTTCAAAGCAATCACATAGCGACCGAATTTTTAAAATCTATTACTGCATCCTTCTTGTAACGAAATATGCAAAGCCTGCCTCACATTCAAAAAGTCCCTAGTTCGAACCTCGGTTAGGGTGAGTTACCGGGGTAAGGTTTTTTGTGGTTTTCCCTTATTCTAAGAAGACGAATGTCGGGTAACTTAAGCGCTATGGACCCCGGCCTCCTTAGATCATAATTTCAGCCTTTTCACTCATTCACCATCCGATATGAACTAACACGTTAAATGAAGTTAATCATGAAAGCAAGCAAGAAATGTGTAAAGAAAGTTTGTCTCGATGAACAAGGAGAGAGAATAATAAGATTTTGTAAGAAAGGTTTGTAGAAGAGTGAATAGAGAAAGTCATGTGAATCAACACAAATTTTTGAGTAGTGTCTGTTATTACAGCATAGTTAGAAAACACTGCTGATAATGAAACAACTGGGACAGAAAATTTGGAAAGGAAACGTTCAAGGCGTTCCTTAAAACTTAAGGGTACCTCCCTGGTATGAGGGTTATGGTATCTAAAAATCTGTCAGGGATCATGTCCTGTCAACACCCGAACCAGGACCACCCATTCACTAGTCCGTTCTTCAACGACGTCGTGCAACCTTGTGGCTATGAATCAGGAAACGTAAAAAACGTAATGTAGTAATTTAAATTGTGGTATTACTGTGAAATACTATCCGCTTTAAGCTGAACTATTCAAACATTAGCTTACTTCTTTCATATGTGTATTGGTAAACACGTATAGGTGGTTTAATGGACAGCTACTAAAACGTTAATTATAATTTTATGTAAGCTTTTAGTCTAAAAGTAAATGTCTACAGAATGTGGAACAAAAGTCAAACAGATACATTATATTTAAAAGTTTCAATACACCAAGGCCATAATCAGAAGTTGCACTTAGCCAGAGTTTAGCAATGATTTATTAAACTCGATGCAATGAGGTTGCCGAGGATTTAGTGATTCAGTTACCCTCTTCTATGACTACATCCATTTTCGTCATACTAAATATTTACACGAGCTGAAGGCTAAGCCCTGTAACATAATGGACGGTACACAAGAAGAAAACGCTTTCCGGTCAGCGGTTAGCCGGAGTATATGTGCTCCGGGCAGGTTTGGAAGGGAATGAAATGTAAACAAACGCTATTAATTTTATTTTGGTTTTAAAATGAAACAGTGCAAGCGTTGTGGCGAGTATCTGATCGCTCTGCGTTCATCCATTTTGTAATGCTTCATCATTAACGTGGCAATAAATTGAACACAGGCCAAAAAGAAAAATGTTACATACGTGATCAGTTTGAACATAGATGCAGCGCGGCCCGTTATTTATGCTTTTAAATAACAGAAGCGTTACAGTCCCTTGTTTGTAGATAGCTTCTGATACGGAAAATGTATTACAAAACCTGCCTTAAATAATGCACTGCGTGTGTAAAAATATTCCGATATTGTAAAGGTTATTTGTTATCATATAACTTTTGATCTCACAGCGTTGTACACTCCATGCACCTTTTAATTCATGCAAAAATAAATAAACTTAATTTTATTTATTGACGCTCTTTTAACCATTATCGTTCTTAGCGTTCCATTATACAGGGTGGAACATTTAGATTGAGGCTGTACTGTATCTCCGTAACTAAGCGTTGTAGAAATAAATGTCTTGAATAAAAGTTGCTTAATATTATGGGGGTAAGTAAATGCCACTAGTCGTGTTTTATTTGGATGAAGTTGTGATGGTCTTTTTAGGGTCAATTTAATTTTTTTAATGGGAAACTATCTTTTTATGTTTTCTCAATTCTCATAAGAATACTAAACAACATTTGTATAAAGCACTTTGCATTTGTTCTTACACCAACGTAAATAACAAGGAAAATTTGAATGGCTGTGTATGAAGAGCGCAATAAATGACTGGACCATCCATGGATGATCATTTGAGCATCAAGTTACGTTTCGTAATTGAGAACCAACATTCCTCATATAGTTTCCTTATTCCTCATCACTAAACAGACAGCTTTTTATATGCAGGTTCCTATTTAAAAAAATTAAATTGACCTAAAATGACGATCACAACGTCCTCCAAATAAAACACGACTAATGGTATTTATTTTCCCCCATAATATAAAGCAAGTTCTATTCAAGACATTTCTTTCCACAACGCTTAGTTTTGGAGATATTGTACAATCTCAACTTAAATGGTCCACCTGTATTGGGCATGAAAGGCGGGCGATTTTGCACAGAGGCCTCCTTATCAGGCTTGAGGATCTCTTACGTGCCATAAATCTACAACACGGGACCACAGGCTTTACTTCCCTTCCAAAGAAAGCCACGCTAAGGATTTTTATGCCGAAAAAAATCCATTGCTCTCTGCCGGGTTCGAATCCGTGACCTCGAGATCTAGAGACTAGCATGGTACTCCTAGAACACGAAGGCGACCAATCCATACAAAGATTTACAACTTTAATGTTTTGAGATATTCAGATGCTGTTAAATTCCTTATTATGGTATGCAAGTACCTATTTTCAGCGGTTATATTTTGAACCCTACATCACCTCATGTTGCATATTATTATAATTAAAAAGTATCTATAAATGTATAGATGAAATAGGTTAATACATTTCTCAATAGTGAAACCATTTTTACTTTCTCTACTACAGTAAAGCAAGACGATGACGGGATGGCTCGGGGGGAAACGTCTATGATCGCATTCGGGAGGTCCCGGGATGATTCCCGGTGATCGCTCACTCTATCCATGCGGTTTTTCTTAGCTTTCCCCGGGGTGTGAATTCTATCACGATTTCTTCTTTCGCTCACGCCCATTTCCAATCTCATTTCATCTCCATTTCACGTTTCAGGTGTGCTTTCAGGTGCCGGGCGGATGGTGTGGATGTGTGCGCGTTGGAAATATTTCTCCCCGTGAACGCCAGAGTGAGCTGTTCCTCCTGCTAGGATCGCTGCGTTTCCCTCTTGGGATTCCTCGCCTCGTGTGCGGCTGTTCAAATTGGACATTTTAGGGACTTCTGCGCTTCTCTGTGGGCCTATCTGCCTGCTGACCTATAACCTCCTATGCTTCCTTCACCTCATTCTGCCTCCAAATAAATCGCAGTACGCGAGGTGTACCCCCCCTAACACATCCTACGGCAAAGGAAGTATTGCATTTTCTACCCAAAAATTAGATACCGAGACACTACTGGAAATACGCATTTTGAGGCTCCGTGAGTTCAAACAGAAGCATTTTTAGAAGCAAGTCTTTGTATTACGCACCCATGACACTTCCTCTGCGTAAATGGGGCAGATTCGCCTACCATTTTCATCAGTAATTTTTATCATACGTCATACTCCCAGTCTAAGCCACGCGAACCCCTGTCTAATGCGTTTGGAGCCGATTTTGATGTATTGCTCCACAACTCCACTCAAATTTAAACTCAGACTGCATTTCCAACAAAACCTCCTTGCATTCCGTAATTATTTCTTACTTGTCAATAACACAGAGACGGTTCTTTATCTTTCTCTATACACTCCGTCTATTGCCCTGACCCGCTATCCCAATGGTTTACAAACCTTTCTTTAATTTGGTGGCCGTGTCGAATTTCCTTCCATTCTCAGCTGTTCACAGTAGCCGACCGCCCTAATTAGAGTTTGGTCGCAATGAACGATTCTTATTGTGGGAAGTAAGTATAACAATTAAAACAAACAATTATTAAAAAAGTGCATCCTGTGGAGTATTTTAAGAATGAAAAAGGAAATCCTGAAAAAGGGTTTGCTACAAAACACGGCTTAAATTTGGACGTGCCTATTAATCATGCGTCTATTCATTTATAACTTCAGTTATTTGGTATTTTTTAGTATAGTTAAACTGGTATTTTAAATGCTAAAGTGGAAGAAACTGTTTTTATTAAAGTTTAGATCAAATTCCGTTAAGCTCATATATTTCAGAACACTGAAACAATAAAAATTAAAAAAATAAGTTGACTTTAGGTAACACCTACGTGATGGTAACCAATGTAAATAGATACTATAATGGACTCAAGAGAACAAAGTAATTCCGAAGGCTGTTAAAATCAACATAGAAGAATTTAAATGGGTGCTGGCAAAAACAGGCTAAACACTTTATCAGAACAGAAAAAAGTCATGTTTGCATATGCCAATATAGCAAATCGCCCATAGATTCTAGCATACATAGGAACAAATTTGCATCCATCTCTGTGGTTCTGTCTAAAGAACCAGTGAGCCTAATTTTTCTGTAGCAAAACAAAATGGAATGTTTTCAATAAACTGTCATAACTTTGTATTTCATCATACACGTTTCCTTGAGGTTAGCCAAATCCAGGAAGAATGTATTGCAGTTTCTGCAGAAGATCGAAAAATGCACTGCAGAAACTGCAGTAAAAGAGGAAGAAGAAAAGGGTAATTTATTTGTTTAAAAATTAATGGCTAGCCCATTTTTGTAAGCACCCATTGAATTAGAGCTTGAAAGCACACCTCAAATAAGTCGTCGTCCGTGGCCTGGATATCATATGCTAACCTCTGCTTACCGAAGTCGCAGGTTCAAATCCAGCGGAAGGTGATGGATATTTTTCGGGCGTAAAAATCCTTAGTATGGCTACTTTGGAAGGGAAGTAAAGCCGGTGGACCCATGTCGTAAATATGCGGCACTTAAAAGAACCTCAAGCCTGATAGAGGCCTCTTAATAAAATTTCCAGCCTTTCACGCCCCATATAGAATGGGTTGCTAAGGACCACAGCAGTTAAAGAGCATTCATAAATACAACTCAATTTCATTTCATTTCACACCTCAAATGAAGGGACGCTATGGCATCATGACAGAAAGCAAGTTCTTGGTTTTTCCCCAATACATGGAAATTCATCTGTCATTTCTATTTAGGAAATTTCTCTGGCTTGCCTGCCTTAAGCGTAAAAAGCCCTCAAGGTGCCCACAATCGCTTCGGTCGAAGAGGCTGCGTGCAACGCGTGCTCTACGGGAACTGACCAAAATAACAGAGCAGGGTTGTTCCAAAAAGTGGTAAGGATTTTGGAAGAAGTTTGTTATCCCCCAATACGTTGAAGGTGGTGTTGGATAACTGATTCAATCTCTTCTGTATAAAACATTCCATATATTATATTCGATTTATTATTTCTCTACCATGTGCATAATAGGTAGAGAAGTATTGCATCCCACACAAAAATTCAAGATCGAGATTTCACCGGAAATACATGTTTACAGGTGCACTAATTAAAAAAAACTAATTAAATCTGCTGTTTTACACCTACATGACTTTTTCTACTCTTGTACAAACTATTTTTACAAACGCTTATTCTCCATATGCTTCATGTTAATGGAGATGTTAATCTTATTGCTAATTTTCTTGTACATGCAATGGGAATTGGTAGGCTTTAAGCGATAGTAAAATATTTTAAGAGCTATGTGGAGTATTCAATTCCCTTTGCATTACCAGGACAAAAAAATGAATAACGAATTTCCATTTGAGAAAAAGTATAAGTATTGGAAAATTTAAGGGAGTAACAAGCAATATCTCGAAAATGGTTCACTCAATAACAAAAATGTATATGACATAAATTGTGTATTTAGCGCGATCTACATTTTTTGTGTTGTAAAATTTTGTCTATGTGGTTTACCACTTATGCAAAAGTCATTCACAATGAAGAATACTTTTGGAGACATTCCCAGAAATTTCGAGATATACATTTCATTTGTCATAAAAATATACTAAATATGATATTTTAATCAAAATCATTAGAGCCATTTTTGAGAAAATTAAAATTTTCGAAAAATGTTCCATGTAAAGGGTAATCTGGGGTGGGGGATTTTCTTGAAAACCTTCGTGTCGCATCTCTGGAAGATACTGAACCTAAATACCAAGTTTGGTGTTTATCCGACTATTCGTTTCTGAATTATGCTGTTCACAGACACACACACGGACATGTTTTCAAAAATGCTTTTTTTTTATTCAGGGGGTCTCAAAATATATATTTCCGGTGAAATCTCGGTATCGAATTTTGGGTGGAACACAATACTTCCCTACTCACTATACGTAGTAGAGATAGTAAAATACATTCCGTATGTGTATGTTAATACACAGACACACACAAATAAACAAAATAAATACCATTCGTGGTATTTAACATCAGTATCTTCCAAACATGCGACACACAGATTTTCCAGACAATCCCCCACACCCACTACACTTTACACAGAACGTTTTTCATTTGCTTTGTTTTCTCAAAAGGACTAAATATTTGGATTAGAATACTTTATATAACAGAATTTATATGACAAATACAATGCATATCTCGAGCTTGGGAAGTGCTCTTGATTCGGAGAGAATTTTGTACAATCTTGTATAATTGTTATACGTTAAGCGATAGACGAAAATGTACTACACAATATGCAAGGGATGTTCAAAAATATCCGCACTGTGATTCCTGCAATGGAACGGAAACACGCAGAAAGGTGGGTGGAGTAATATGTCAAGTCATCATTGTAAGTCTATGGTCTTTGTGTTCAGTATGAGGGTTGCTACGCAAGTTAAGGTGCTATAGTCGGTGTCCCAGAATCGCATCCCTAGCTGGTTCTTCATTTTCAACTGTTGAGGCTGTAACCAGACCAACCCAGCGCTTCCAGTCAATCACACTTGTTCTGTCATTTTCAACTTTCTCTGTCCACTCGTAGACGTCTCTACGTGAGAGAGCATTGTTACCATACTGTGCACTCATACTTTGGTAAATCTGTGAACCCGGTACACCTTCTGCACACGAAGTATCGCTTTACGTTGTTCACTTTGGTGTTTTTTCAAGTTTCGCTGCCATGGTCACCCTTGCGTATCAACCCTCATACTGAACACAAAGGCGAAAGACTTGCTATAATAACTCGTCATACTACTCTCTTCCACAACTGCAATCCCACCCTCCTCTGTACTTCCCTTTCACTGCAGGAATCACAGTGTGGAAACTTTTTGAATATCCCTCGTAGATCCTTTAAAAGACACAGTTTATTATAAATAAATATGACATAAAGCCACTTCCAAACATCCGTTATTAACAGTTTGAATTGTTCAACACATTCTCATTCTTTTAAACACCTGTCGATTTTCAGTTGTTTCTCGTGATTACATGGAATAGAGTATGAAATTTTAAGGCCAGCATACAGCGTCCAGTTTTTCAACATTTGACTATCAGTGTTCTCTTTGTATCCTAACATATATTTTAATCAAAATCGTTAGAGCTATTTTTGAGAAAATTAAACTTATTGAAAAACATTCCATGTAAACAGTAGTCTGGGGTGGGGGGATTTTCTTGAAGATCTTTGTGTCGCAAACCTGGAAGATATTAAACTCAAATACTTAAACTCAAAGTTTGGTATATATCCGACTATGGGTTTTTCAGTTATGCTGTTCACAGCCTGACACACACACACGCACACACACACACACGGGCATGTTTCCAAAAATTCTTTATTTGGAGTCTGGGCACCTCAAAACTTGCATTTCCATTGAAATCTCGATATCGAATTTCTTGGTGGTATGCAATACTTCCGCTATTTACTATAAGTAGTAGAGAAAGTAACAAGTTTTCTAGAATAGTTTCTAGAAGCCATAACTAATTCTGATGAGGTACATTCACATGATTTTCTCTACCCTCTACCATTTATTAGTGGGTATACAAAACTAGCCTTTAGCGAAGCATATTACTTTCTCTACTACGTATAGTAAGTGGGGGAAGTATTATACTTCGATACCGACATTTCACCGGAAATATATGTTTTGAGACCCCCTGAATCCAAAAAAATCATTTTTGGAAGCATGTCCTTGTGTGTGTGTGTCTGTGTCTGTCTGTGAACAGCATAACACAGAAACGAACAGTCGGATAAACAGAAAACTTGGTATTTAGATTCAGTATCTTCCAGAGATGCGACACAAAGGTTTTCAAGAAAATCCCCCCCAGATTACACTTTACATGGAACATTTTCCTAAAATGGCTCTAACGATTTTGATTAAAATCATCTTTTTAACATACTTTCATGACAAATAAAATGTATATTTTGAATTTTCTATGAATGTTTCCAAAAGTATTCTTCGTTGAGAACGACTTTTGCATAACTGGTAAACCATAAGAGATAGACAAACGTTTACTACACAAAAAATGTAGATTGCGTTAAAATACACATATTTTCGCTGAGTGAACCATTTTCGAGATATTGCTTGTTATTCCCTTAAACTTTTCAATACTTACATTCTCAAATCGGAATTCGTTATTTATTTTTACTTTCTCTACTACGTATAGTAAGTAGGGGAAGTATTGTATTCCACCCAAACACTCGATACCGAAATTTCACCGGAAATACATGTTTTACACCCTCTGAATCCAAAAAAAGAATTTTCGGAAACATGTCCGTGTGTGTTTCTGTGTCTGTGTGTGTATCTGTGAACAGCATAACTCAGAAACGAACGGTTGGACAAACACCAAACTTGGTATTTAGGTTTAGTATCTTACAGAGATACGACAAGAAGGTTTTCAAGAAAATCCCCCCACCCCAGATTACCCTTTACATGGAAAATGTTTCGAAAATTATAATTTTCTCAAAAATGGCTCTAACGTTTTTGATTAAAATATCATATGTTTAAGATATTTTCATGACAAATAAAATGTATATCTTGAATTTTCTGGTAATGTCTCCAAAATTATTCTTCATTGTGAACGACTTTTGCATAACTGGTAAACCATAAGAGATAGACAAAATTTTACTACACAGAAAATGTAGATCACATTAAAATACACATTTTATATCATATACATTTTTTTGTTGAGTGAACCATTTTAGAGATATTGCTTGTTATTCCCTTAAATTTTCCAGTAATTATACTTTTTCTCAAATTCGTTATTCATTTTTTTGTCTGATAATGTAAAGAGACTGGAATACTGCACATAGCAACCAGCTCTTAAAATATTTGACTATAGCTTAAAGCCTACCAATTTCCCTTGCAAAATAAGATTAACATGAAGCATATGGAGAATAAGCGTTTGTAAAATAGTTTGTACAAGAGTAGAGAAAGTCAAGTGAGTGTAACACATCAGACTTTTTTGTCTTGGTTATGCAAAGAGTATTAATCTGTGGCAAAGAGAATGGTGCTGCACATAACAACCGGTTATTAAGAGATATGTCTATGCATAAAGGCTACTGATTTCTAAATTGCCCTTGTAAATAAAAAACAAGGGGAACATAGTACGCCTTAAGCGAAAGTCAAATATTTTAGAACTGGTCGGTATGTGTAAAATGTAATTCTCTTTGCATGTCAAAAGATCGTTTCTGCAAATGTTTATCTCGATTAATATGAAGTAGATGGGGAATAAGAGTTTGTAAAAATAGTTTGTACAAGAGTAGAGAAAGAATGTGAGTGTAACGAATCAGACTTTTTTATATCTACTCCATTTTAACCCAATAAATGTTTTGCAGAAGTAGAAACATTACATATTCCGTTATAGATGCAAAAGAAAACAGTGATAGTCAAATTTTTAAGAACTGTGCGCTAAACGATAGCCTTAGGATTTCATACTGTTCAATGGAATCGCGACTAACATTTTAAGTGAAGGTCTATCGGAGCCAGAGACTAAGCCCAAAGCTCGTCTCCTAAATGCAGGGGAAGGCGTTAGCCGAGTCACTCTCCCTCCCGTGGGGTTTCCCGTGAGGTCAATACCTGGAAGCTAGAATGTTCCTCCCCCCATTTGCACTAGGATGGAAGTGAATACGCCACTTACGGCTCCATCCCGAAAGGGAGACCACCAAAAACCTCGATACAACCGAAAGCAATCTAGCATGCCGTCTACCGGCTCTCCAGGGCGGTACCGAAGGACCTTTAGGCGTCTCACAACCCTGCTTGAACGGAAAACTGCCCACACATACCCAATCTGCAGTGGGTAACGGTAACCACTGTCTCGCCGAGTCCAAATCAATGCAAACAACACCCTAACAGTTGGGGCTCAGATGTTTGGCCCAGCGTACTTCTAGTAACGTCAGAGGTACCATGAGTATTCAGAGTCCGCAGCGCCGGCACCACGAATCGCGATTAACAGCTAAATGCTGACAGAACTTTAAAAGAATGGCTCAGTATGGAACAATTGGAACCATTTATAACGGATATATCGGAAATGGCTAATGAAAGAACAAAAAATAATATTTGAAATACATTTGGTGCTTTAGAGATATCTAAATTTTTGTATAGTACATTTCTGTCTGTCGCTTAAAGTTTACCACTTATAAAAGATTATACAAAATTCCTTCCGAATGAAGACTTCATAGGCTACTCCCAGAAAATTCAACATATTCATTTCATTTGTCACGTAAATATTATTAATATACGGTATGGTATTTTAAATGTTAACCACTTTTTTAAAATAAAAACTTTCGAAAAATGTACCATATAATGCGTAGTTTGGAGTGGGGATTTTCTATAAAATCTTCGTGTCATACATTTGGAAGTTACTGAACCTAAATATCAAGTTTGGTGTTTATCCGAGTTTTCGATTTTGAGTTATGTTGATCATACACATACGCACACTGAACTTATCTAGAAATGCTATTTTTGGATTCAGGTACCCACAAAATATGTATTTCCGGTGAAATATTCATATCGAAATTTTGGGTGGATTGCGATATCTTCTCTATCTACTATGTACGTGGTAGAGAAAGTAAACAAAGTTAGCAGATTGTAGCGGTTCCCTTGGTAGGCCCCACTACGTTGATGATGAAAAATCTGATGTTACACTCACATGACTTTCTCTACTCTTGTACAAACTATTTTTACAAACGCTTATTCTCCATATCCTTCATGTTAATCGAGATATCGAGATGTTAATCTTATTGCTAATTTTCTTGTAGATGCAAGGGGAATTGGTAGGCTTTAAGCGATAGTCAAATATTTTAAGAGCAGGTTGCTGTGTGGAGTATTCCATTCTCTTTGCATTACCGGAACAAAAAAAAAATGAATAAGGAATTTCAGAAAAAGTATAAGTATTGGAAAATTTAAGGGAATAACAAGCAATATGTCGAAAATGGTTCACTCAACAAAAATAATGTATATGACATAAATTGTGTATTTTAACGCGTTCTACATTTTTTGTGAAGTAAAATTTTGTCTATCTCTTATGGTTTACTAGTTATGCAAAAGTCGTTCTCAACAAAGAATACTTTTTGAGACATTCCCAGAAAATTCAAAATATACATTTTATTTGTCATGAAAGTATCTTAAATAGATGATATTTTAATCAAAATCGTTAGAGCCATTTTTGAGAAAGTTTTCGAAAAATATTCCATGTAAAGGGTAATCTGGGGTGGAGGGATTTTCTTGAAAACCTTCGTGTCGCATCTCTGAAAAATATTGAACCTAAATAGCAAGTTTGGTGTTTATCGGAATGTTCGTTTCTGAGTTATGCTGTTCAAAGACACACACACGGACATGTTTCCAAAAATGTTTTTTTTGAATTCAGGGGGTCTCAAAACATGTATTTCCGGTGAAATATCTTTATCGAATTTGTGGGTGGAATGCAATACTTCCCCTACTTACTATCCGTAGTAGAGAAAGTAAAAATGCTGTGTTACGTAGCTGTAGGTTATCCTGATGTCAGTACTCTCGTGATGTATTTTGAGGTTCTCGTAGACTGGAATCGAATGATCGTATATCTGTATTCTTGTGTGTGTGTGTCAGTATGTTGTAATTATTGTTTTATAATTGTGCCACGGCTGCTGTATTGGTGTCGGAGAGCACTTGTGTCTTGTCAGGGTTGGGTATGGAGAAGACAAAATATTTTGCACACACGTATTCTGTTAATTATTTCACTTGTATTTTGATAAATCACATGTAAATATGCACAATTCACTATCACCTTTGTTATGTTAAAATATGTATAACTGGTAGACTTTAAATACGTAGCTTTAGTGTCTATTCAGAAACGAGCTTATACACTAGCTTCCTGCTCGAACACAGTAAAGCTTCTGTTAGCGTTCCTTCCAACCGTTCTTCTTAACGTATTTGAATTATAAGTATGTATCGATGTACCTGGTGGGTACTACTATCCAATAACATTCAATAACAGTTTGTTACACACACACACATATATAGACTTCTATCGTCTTGATTATGGCTCCAAAGCTCGTTACATACTTACGCAGATGCTACTGCATTCTTCGTAATTTTATATTACTGGTTATATAACTAACAATGTCTTTCCCCTCATATTATATGTTATAACGTTATATGATTGTTCTATACTACGAGTACATTATGAATATATGTGTTTTAACATCCCCTTAATTATTATACATACCATATTAATTAAGAAAATACATAGCACGTAAAACATAGAACAAAATATTAAACAAAGAAATTATTAATGCGTTGATGCTGAGAAGCTGTGAATTAAATATCCTATTGCATTGAGTTATTTTATTAGTTTATCTTTACTGGCTAGTACTATATGTTGCTTCAACATAGCCATGCATATGTAACACACAGGATATTTTCTAAGGTTTGTAAAGTTAATTTTAATACCAAGAAAACACATCATTGTGCAAAAGCATTGCCATCTTTTATATCGTATACTGAATAAAATTCTGATGCATGGTTTTATAAGCTTGCTAGCGATATGAAATTTTTTACTAATGTATAACTTATGCCATTTATGTGCGACTGTTCAATGTAGTCCCTTTTTCATTAGAAGCAACTCTGCAGAATTAAGGTGCTTGTTATTTCATTACTTTACAGAATATCTTCATACTTTGACTACAAAACTAACTTCGTAATAAGGCCCTCCTCCCTCAGCCGCATAGCTCCCAGATTTTAAAGTAACATGGTGCATATTAATTAAAAAATCTACGGAATGTTTTGGACGCCATGTTTTAAAACATGAAACGCAATTAAAAGTACAAGAGCTAACTAACTAAAGTTGAAGGCAGAACAACTGAAAATGATAAGCGCTAATAATACCAGATGGCTCACTAGTGCCGGACTGTCTACCTACAAAAGTCCTTCCTGCAGTGATGGTGAATGGGATGCCTAAACACTGGTTTTCAAAGGGGCGCTCATACCTGCCGGCAGGTTATACCAGGCTGCAAAGACATAAAGACAAAGCATTACAACGGAATAAAGTTAGCTCGTAACATACGTTTTGTAATCCCAAAATTTCATTTCATGTGGTTAGGGTATAAGGTGGAATGCTTTTGAATTTTGAGGTAATAAAACGTAATGTGCCTAAGTATCCTTGCCTGTTGTGCCTTATGTTTCAGATGTTGTAAAAGGAATAAAAACCATTTTACCACATACATTTTGTGACACGTTTCATTCTGAAAGAGACCAAATAAGACACTAAAATTTTTATTGTCGTATGTAAATTAAACAATAGTACACGCACTATAACTTCAGTAATTCTGAAAAATAGAATTATCACTTGGATATACCCAGAAGTATTTATAATTAGTATGTTAAAGCTTATCGGATTGTTAATGCAGTGTGAACGCAATTAGCAGTGTCTGTACTGACACGTCTTTTGTCACATTTCAAGTGATACTGCAGTACAGGCCTCACGAATTCGTTGCTGTAATTTCTCATGCTCTGTTTCTTACACTTTAAATGTGATATACCCCACAGGAAAACAGCAGAGGTGATCAGGAGAAAACGGTGCCCACGACTATTCGCCGCTACATTGCGATAAAAATCATCAGAGTTGCTTATAGGTGGACCTTATATGACTGCCATTTCCTCCCCTTCAGGATACTTTATATTGACAGTCGGAGCACCCCTGGGGCTGCTGCAGCTGTTAATTGCCCTAAGTAACATTATAGGTTTGCACATTGTAGCACTGTCATCATTATTATTATGATTATTATTTATTATACTACCACAGTAATTTAAAACATGTAAAATATTGCGTTCAAAGTAATGCAGTACATTCTGTGCAACGTTAGCATTGTCGTGGATGTGTGTATTCATACTGGAATGTGCTAGCTTCTAGTTTCCGAGATCGCGAGTTCAAACACGGCGGAGGGCGATGGATTTTGTCGGGCGTAAAAATCCTTAGCATGGCTCCCTTCGGAAGGGAAGTAAAGCCAATGGTCCGGTGTAGTAGATTTACGGCACGTAAAAGAATCTCAAGCCTGATAAAGAGGCCTCTGAGCAAAATTTCCGATCTTTCATGCCCAATATAGAATGAGATACTAAGAACCATAGTAGTTGAAGAGCGTCCGTAAAAACAAATACCGGAGTGTCCTTTCGAAAGACACTTAATTGCAGCTCTGTTCGACAAAATATACTTAAAGAAGGTAGGCATCTCTTTGGAAATTCCTACATATGCCATCAGCTGCATACCGACCTGGATGTGGCTCTTCGCAGGAACTAATCAGGCACCGCTCCAAGTATTATTATTATTATTTTTATTATTATTATTATTATTATTATTATTATTATTATTATTATTATTATTATTATATTCCACGCGTTCAGTTTAAATAGGCTTCATTCACCTATTAATCGCGGATGACTATGGAATGGTATCGATTATTATGGACAGTTGAATATAGTGAGAAGGGAAGTGATGGGAAATACATGCAAATATAGAGGCTACATTTGACTACATCACGATAAAAAGAATGGAAAGATAAATGAATTGCTACTGCTTTGGTCATTCATTATTTAAATCAAACTCGCCTTACTGCTTATGTAACAAGAAGAGTTTTCCGTTTTCCATTTTCGCGAAAGCATCTAAGATGCTTTCACATAACACACACAAGTAATTACTAATCACTTAAGCAAAAATTTACATTTTAACACAGGATGCAAAGCGACATAAACAATAAAAGTAGGATTCGCTCTATACTTTAACATTTCTACCAACCTATTTCACTTCCTACAGACGAGAAAAGGTGAAAAAATTTCTTATACTTTGTTGAGAACACTGGCTGTTGCGGAAAAGCTCCCTACCATGAAACGCGTTCGTAGTCATGGCAACCAAGTATACTTTGCTTCCCCACCAACCAGCCTGAGCACCACTCTGTGACGCTCTGCGGTGCGATCGGCTTCCTCTTTTGAAATCACGATTTTCCATGAAGTAGGTAACCTTAATGACCAACTGGCTGACTTCAGACATACAACTTGCATAATTTTTATAAATAAGGATAAATACTAGACGTTAAAGTATAACCACGTAGACTGTTCAAAAAAGGTGATTTGGTGATTTAAGCGCTTCAAGGAAAGAACCGGCTTGTTACTCCATAGATAAAAACGACGTCGTGTATTTGTCGCTCCTGAAAACCCCAGCCATGTCGATGTTTTGACAGAAACTGTAATGCAATATCAATTACCAGTATAAAAATCTGATGTGTTACACTCACATGACTTTCTCTACTCATGTACAAACTATTTTTACAAACGCTTTTTCTCCATATGCTTCATGTTAATCCAGATATCCAGATGTTAATCTTATTGCTAATTTTCGTAGATGCAAGGGGAATTGGTAGGCTTTAAGCGATAGTCAAATATTTTAAGAGCTGGTTGCTATGTGCAGTATTCTATACCTTTGCATTACCAGGATAAAAAAATGAATAACGAATCCCCATTTGAGAAAAAGTACAAGTATTGGAAAATTTAAAGGAATAACCAGCAATATCTCGAAAATGATTCACCCAACAAATAAAATGTATATTGCATAAATTGTGTATTTTAACGTGATCTACATTTTTTGTATAGTAAAACTTTGTCTATCTCTTATGGTTTACAAGTTATGCAAAAGTCGTTCACAATGAAGAATACTTTTAGACATTCCCAGAAATTCAAGATATACATTTCATTTGTCATAAAAACATCTTCAACATATGATGTTTTAATTAAAATCGTTAGAGCCAATTTTGAGAAAATTAAAATTTTCGAAAAATGTTCCATGGAAAGAGTAATCTGGGGTGGGGGGATTTTGTTGAAAACCTTCGTGTCGCATCTCTGGAAGATACTGAACCTAAATACCAAGTTTGGTGTTTATCCGACTGTTCGTTTCTGAGTTATGTTGTTCACAGACAGACACACACAGACACACACACGGACATGTTTCCAAAAATGTTTTATTTGGATTCAGGGGTCTCAAAACATGTATTTACGGTTAAATCTCGGTATCGAATTTTTGGGTGGAATACAATGCTTCCCCTACTTACTATACGTAGTAGAGAAAGTAAAAATATGAGTATAAAATGAATAAGGCACTGAGTGGCATAAAGTTGTATACCAAGTTTGATTTCGTGGAAGATGTGAAAATTATCATCAATGAGGTTGTATTGTTGACGTAATGGAGAATGATTTTAAATAATTACAAGCAGCAGAGAGGGTAACATTAGAATTTCTGCAAATAGTTCAAGGAGACAATACAAAATAGCATATATAGGGTTCTTCAGTGGTGTAAAGTAAGAAATGTACAAACTAATTAGAGTGAAAATGCGCTGTTAGGAAAATAAAGCCAAAACATGGATATCTTTAACATTGTAAGCAAATTACTCTATGATCAAGCTGTGCCAGACGTAAAGTTGTTTATAAACCAATGTTTCGGGAAAGTATATTGTTTCCATCTTCAGGGCAACAAACTTGTGCAAATTAGGAGCCCACCGTATTTACACACTTCCGAGGTCCAGTCTAAGCCTCAGATTAAGAAACCCTAAACTTAACATTAATAACATCAACTTTTTCTAAACTAAGCCCTGATATGACCAAAAGCACTTATACAAATACAAGAATAAAAATTCTGATGTTACTTCACATGAATATCGCTTATTAATGGGTTTATGATCTAGTCCTACTAAAGCTTACTTTTTTATCCACGTCATTATATTCCAAATAAACCTTTGCATATATAACTACATTACATATTTCGTTATAGATACAAAAAGAACAGCGATAGTCAAATGTTTAAGAACTGGACGCTGTACGCTTCCATAAAATTTCATAGTGTTTCCATGCAATCGCGAGAAACAACTGAATCGACGGGGCTTACACGTTATGAGGCTCTCTGAATAAAAAAAAAATAGAACAATTCTCCGCGCGCGCGTGTGTGTGAGCTTCATTCGGAAAGAACTTTATACAATCTTGTACAAGTGATAAACGAAAATGTACTACACAAAAAATGTAGATCATTTTAAAACGCACAATTATTTCAAATAATTTTTTTTTGTGACATAAGACATTCCTGAGATATCCGTTATTAAAGGTTTAAGTTGCTCCTACCAACATCCAGTTGATTCTCACGATTTCATGGAAACATTATGGAGTTTTAAGACCTGCATACAGCGTCCAATTCTTAAACATTTGACTAACGCTATTCTCTTTGTGTTTATGACGAAATGTGCAATGTAGCTATTTCTGCAAAGTTTATTTTGATTAAAATGTAGTAGATAGAAAAATAAGCTTTAGTTAAAGTAGTTTGTATACCCACAAACAAACGATGGGGGATAAAGAAAGTCACGTGAATGTATGATATCAGATCTTTTTGTGTAGTACGTCTTCGTCTATCGCTTAACGTCTATCAGTTATATAAGTTTACATAAATTTCCTTCCGAATTACCATTCCCAGTAGATTCAAGATGTAACGTATGGAAGGTGATGCTTTTTTTATTCAGGGGGCCCTAAAACATCTATTTACATGAAATTTCGATATCGAATCCTTGGGTGGAAGAAAACGTAAAAAGAAAGAAAGAAGTTGCTTTTTCAGTACATCCCTGAACTCTCCTGTACCAGTTATTTTGAAGGGATTTAATTAAACACTCAGAATAGATCGAACAGATGGAAATGGTATTAGTAAAGCAATTATTTGATGAAACACCCTCTCTGCTTCCAACAAAAGCTCGTCTTGAGTGAGAGACCGAGGTGAAGTTGAGCACCTACCAGATCAGCTTCCTTCCTCGAAATATCCCTTGAGAGAAACGCCCCCGTTCATCTCCACGTTTCGAGGAGGGAAATAACAAGATACTACCAGCTCAAGTCGTCCTTGCTGACGTTGTTACGGCTTTAGATATCTACCGCCTTCGCTTGCTGCACTCTCCCCGAACTTTATGTGGAACATAGAAATCTACGTCTCAAGTGAGATAGAGGTAATTTAAAATATCTCATTCTTGGTAACGCTAGCATTACGTGAATGAGCTCTGGAATTGTAGAAAGTAAACACAGCTGTAAATCGGCGTCTGTGTGCATAGAGAGAGCGTATATATAATAAAACAAAAAGTTAGATTTCATTTTCATTTTCTCTACCACATACGTGCTAGGTAGAGGAAGCATTCGACTTATCTCGAATCGATATAAATATATAACAAGCTTCCCTAAATACAAAAATAACTTTTAAAAAATGTATGTCAACAGCATAACTAAAAGCGAAATATCGGATAAATACTAAAATTATCATTTAAGTTCAGCATTTTCCAAGGGAAATCAAACATTTTCAAGGAAATCCTTTCACTTGCTAACTTTTCATCACGAAAAGAATGCATGCCTTTTCTGGGCATAGTCTGCGAAGGGCTCTTCATGATCAAACAATTTTGTATCGTTTTGTGTCTACACGAGTTAGATAAAAACGTACTACAATATAAAATCTTATGTGTTACACCCACATGACTTTCTCTACTGTTGTGCAAACTATTTTTACAAACGCTTATTCTTCATCCACTTCATGTTAATCGAGATAAACATATGCAGAAACTATAATATTGCTAATTTTCTTGTAGATGCAAGGGGAATGTGGTACGCTTTAAGCGATAGTCAAGTCTTTTAAGAGCTGGTTGCTAAGCGGAGCATTTCATTCTGTTGTTATTTATTCCTGGACATACAAAGGAATATTTCGGAAATAGCACACTCGACAAGAAAAAGATGTATGACATAAATTGTGTGTTTTAACGAGATCTCCATTTTTTGTGTAGTAAAAGTTTCTTTAACTCTTGTGTTTACCAGTTATGCAAAATTCATTCAGAGTGAAGGGGACTTTTGGGGACATTCCCAGAAATTTCATAATATACATTTCATTTGCCATAAAAGTAACTTAAACATATTTTAATCAAAGTTGTTAGAGTTATTTTTGAGAAAATAAAAATTTTCAAAAAGCGTTCCATGTAAACGGTAGTCTAGGATAGGGGTTTTTGTTTAAAATGTTCGTGTCGCATCTTTAAAGGATACTGAACCTAAATACCAAATTTGGTATTTATCTGGCGTTTTGTTTTAGAGTTATGCTCTTCTGAGCATACCCTACAGAGGCTTCATCATATAATTGTGTATGATTGGCAAACGAAAAGAGAGAGACAAAAACACACTGCACAAAAAATAGAAATCTCCTTAAAACATACAATTCCTTTAAAGTAGTATTTGTGTGATATTGCCCATTTTGAGATAGTTTATTGGTTTGAAATTTTCACTATATTGTCATCTTTTAAAGTGCTGTCGCTATACAGTTGTTTCTTGCGATGTCAAGTAGAGAGTGCGGAATTATAAGACCAGCATATAGCAACAGCTGACTATTGATTCTACTTTGTATATCTTCTTGTATCTACAACGAAATGCGTAATGAAATTATTTCCGCGAACGTTTGTTTGGATTAACATGAAGTAGATAGTCAAATAAGCTTGCGTAAGAAGAGTTTGTAGTGACCATATAAAAAGTCTTATGTGATGCATTCACATAACTTTCTCTATCACCTATCGTTTATTAGTGGGTATACAAATTAATCTTACGAAAGATAACTTTTTTTATCTACTTGATTTTATCGACATAAACCCTCTGCAGAAATACCTACGTTATATATTTAGTTACAGTACAAAGGAAATAGCAATAGTCACATGTTTAAGAGAACTACACTCTGTACGCTGGCCTTCAAATTCCATGCTGTTTCAATACAATCGCGAGAAATAACCGAAAAAAAGTCCAGGTATGGAACAAAGCGGATCATTAATACCGAATACCTCGGAAATGGCTCATGCAACAAAAATTTTAATTGAATAGAACTCTATGCTTTAAAGTATCTACACTTCCTATGCAGTACATTCTCTTCTATAATTTAACACTTACCAGTTATACAACACTATACAAAATTCCGTTGTAATGTAAATATATATAATACGTGCTATTTTAATAACACTCGTTAGAGCCATTGTTTAGAAAATAAAAAATTTCGAAAAAGGTTCGATGTAAAGTGTAGTTTAGGGTGGGGGTATTTACTTGTAAATCTTCGTGTCCTATTTTTGGAAGCTGCTGAATACATACATACATTCACGGACCTTTATTTTATTCAGGGGGTGTCAAAACATGTATTTCCGGTGAAATCTCTATATGGAATTTTTGGGTGGAATCCAATACCTTCTGCAGGCCTGCTATGTACGTGGTAATATATCAGATTTTTAAATTAAGTAATGACACACAAATCACGTGTTTTAATCTATAACAATAGTCATGATTTAAAAGATAATTGATACTATTCTAGCAGTAAAATTCACAATTCATTTGACTAACTCTAAAGGATGGACCAAAAATGTGCCTAAATTGTGATGTGATCTCTTCTAATTTGTCTGGTCGCACGATAAAACTACACGCTAAACTTTATACACGAAAGAAAAACGTGCCTTATGTCTTGCTAAGTTCTGGTTTAAAAGAACACCGAAAGTTCTAGTTACGCCAGACAGTTGAGACCCTCTCCATTTTGTGTATGCGAGTCTCTCACGTTCAACTCAATTCATATTCATGGCAAATGTTTGTCTTATGACTTGCCCCGGAATTGTGTGCTGTTACCACCTTACCTCCCCATTAGGACAGGAGCATCAACTTGGAGGGTGAAGTTTCCCTTCGCCACTGCCCTTGCTTAATTATTATGGGTGCAGGAAGTGGCCAGAACAACGCACAAGTTACCCTCTTGCGGAAAGGAGGGCATTTTCGCTTCAAGATGGTGTTAACTGTGCATCTGTAAATTGCCACTACTTACCTAACTGCACACAGAACACACTAGCTTTGTCCGAGGAATAGATAAATGGATATTCTGCTGTATGCATACAGGATGTCCACGAATTCGTGCAGTAACTAGGGATGGGACCTCGATACCGTCGATACTTCGATACTCTAGAGACTCGCGGTATCGAAGTATGTCGATACTTTTAAATTTTTAAGTTTTGCATTATTGAAATTGTTGCGTTTAACTTTATGCTAGATAAGGAATGAAAGGAGTCGGGACTTCATGCTATTACCACGCACATGTCCCAAAAGTGTTACCGGACTATAGTTCTTGATAGACCTTGATTGCGATGAATACAACATTCCAAAGACTCTTTGTCTAAATAAAAACATGCAAAACAATGGGGGAAGGAATAGAGGTACGCATGTAACATGCAGCGTTAACTGAGTTGTGAATGAAGCTGATTTGCTGACGCACTAATTTACGTTTCTGCAATAGCCAGGCTTGTGACTCACTCTCAGCCATTACAATTACCAACTCCGTTAACCAAAATCTGCGAATCCAGCAGAAACAAATCAGAACTTAAGACGTCAGATAATACAGCGCATGGAAATATTTGTTGTTTCAAGAATGCTCGTATTCTTAAACGAAAGTCTTTGATTTCATTATATCTCTGTATTTCATATAATACTTCTTTGATTTATTCTTAAAATGCTTAATTGTATCTAATATGCCTTTGTATTAAACATGTAGGTATATGTTAATGTGTAAAGGTAGGTAGTAGAGAGGCTTTATCCACAAACTTACTATGTTTCCGAGTGTTATGGTTAATTACTTATACCGGATGAAAAATACATAAGTTATGTGGTTATATGTGAATAGTAGTAGAATGCTAGAACTCACACAGTATCATTGAGTATCATGTAAAATATATATTGGTTTATATTTTCAAGATTGCAGAAAAGAATTTATAGTATTGGTTTTTCTGTGGATAGAAATCCTTTTCAAAGGAATGTTTGCAGCATAAAATAAAATTATATAAAATGGGAACAAAAGAAAGTATTATTTTTATTAGTCTTGACTAACAATAGGAAATATATTACCATTATCAAGGGAAAAAATTGCTACCAATTGGAGGACATGAAAATGGAACAGTTTCGGAATTGGAAAGGTAGAATCAGGCGACTGAAAAGTTTAATCCCATAGGCGAGATTTGAACCACGGATCTCTGGTTCAAATCCCGGCTATGGCATTGCATTTTTAGTCGTCTGATTCTATCTTTCCAACCTTGCCTAACACAGGGCTTGTGTGAAAGAACAATTAATTCAAATTTCGGAATTAGTATACAATACAAAGTTGGTTACATGCGTTTATACACAGAAAGCTACTAATGAGAACATAATTCAGTGAATAAGCTATCCTTTTTACAGTTTTTTTTACAAAGTGAGTATCGAGTATCGAATATGGGTGTTCAAAACCAGTTTCGGTATCGACTATCGAGAATTATTGGTATCATTCCGCTAACCTTGTTCAATCGAAGAATTATTTTTAATTTGGAGAAACATGGGCTGAAAGAAGCAACAAATGTAAGGCTTCTGGAAAGAAATCAGGATAAGAGTGGAGGATATTGAAGAGAAGAAATTATAAGTAGGTAAAACGGTCATTAGTAGATTATAAATATTTTAAAACGGAATGGCGAAAAGAAGCATACATCTAAATATGCAACAAAGAGGCCAGAATGGGGTATGCAAGGGCGAGGAAAGGAAGGAAGAGAACATAATGGTGTAACGGATCTTTTAAGAAAATATTAAATTAATTTGACGGGTAATTTTACAGAAAGTATTGTAAGTTGTTAGAAAACAAATAATAATCCTTGTACAGTTTAGTGTAGGGAAAGCTTCCAATGCTTTTTTTATTTATTGAAACAACTTCCCGTATTTACAGGCTACCATTAGGGTAAACACACAAATTATGAATGAATTCTCTACATCAAAAACATTAATAAAATTGAAACACTACTATAAATATAACACTGTAATAACCACAGTTAAAATGTTTTCATTTAATATGATAATCAAAAACAAAACTAGAAACTGCAAAAGGACATATAGTAAATAATTAATGGCAATAAACTTTAAAAATGCTAAAAATTATTATTATTATAAGAATGATTTCGAAGAAGAATAATTCAACTACTTATTGCAGATATAACAATTTCCTCTATTTTGTCCTTCTTCAAACCAAACATTTCCAGGTGTTGAAAAAAATATTTAAAATTATGATGCCCCGAGCTCTGACCATCACACCGATTACTTAGATTTACCGAGATCATACTCATATTTTCACTTGAAGTATGGGATTGTTGGTGTATGGCTACACCCTTTTTACTTTCTCTACTACGTACAGTAAGTAGGGGAAGTATTGCATTCCACCCAAAAATTCGATACCGAGATTTCACTGGAAATACATGTTTTGAGACCTCCTGAATCCAAAAAAAGCATTTTTAGAAACATGTCCGTGTGTGTGTCTGTGTGTGTGTGTGTGTGTCTGTGAACAGCATATCTCAAAAACGAACAGTCGGATAAACACCAAACTTGGTATTTAGGTTCAGTATCTTCCAGAGATGCGACACGAAGGTTTTCAAGAAAATCCCCCCACCCCAGACTACCCTTTACATGGAACATTTTTCGAAAATTTTAATTTTCTCAAAAATGGCTCTAACGATTTTGATGAAAATATCATATGTTTAAGATAAAGTCATGAGAAATGAAATGTATATCTCGAATTTTCTGGGAATGTCTCCAAAAGTATTCTTCATTGTGAACGACTTTTGCATAACTGGTAAACCATAAGAGATAGACAAAATTTTACTACACAAAAAATGTAGATCGCGTTGAAATACACAACTTATGTCATATACATTTCTTTTGTTGAGTGAACCGTTTTCGAGATATTGCTTGTTATTTCCTTAAATTTTCCAATACTTATACTTTTTCTCAAATTCGTTATTCATTTTTTTATGTCCTAGACATGCAAAGAGAATGGAATGCGCCGCATAGCAACCAGCGTTAAAATATTTGACTATCGCTTAAAAGCTACCATATTCCCCTCGCATCTACAAGAAAATTACCAATAAGATTGACATCTCGATATCTCGATTAACATGAAGCATTTGGAGAATAGGCGTTTGCAAAAATAGATTGTACAAGAGTAGAGAAAGTCATGTGAGTGTAACACATCAGATTTTTCTTTGTCGAGTTCTTCCGGTTGCCCTTTAAGCTTTTTATACTTAACGAGGATAGATCATATAATTCCATTTTGTTGCCTTCTGGAATTGCAATCATTTCAGTTCGTCTTGTGCTACCCTTAGTTTCCAGAAACTGGACGACTTCAAAGACTTTATAGTTGTGCGATCGCAGTTCGTCGGCAATCATAGAGCGTGGAAGAGAGTTGCGTAGCAGTTCTCCAAGAGGACAGGGTCCCAAGATGTATGCAAGTGTTCGGTCTCTCTTTGGCATCGCCGATAGAGGCTGTTGTATTGAGATCTACCCGGTATGGAACACACGTTTAGTATGCATGGCATATTCCGTTTTTTTCGCGCACGCGGACCTTTTTCTACAAATGCTTTTCCTAATACACGGGCCACAAAAAAGGGTATTTCGGGAGAAATATCGACATCGAAGTTTTCGGTGGAATACAGTACTTTCTCTTAAAAGATGCAGTTAAGTGATAGAGAAAGTAAGTCTGATGTTAATTCACATGACTTTCTCTACCCTCTATCACTTATTAGTGTATAAAAATTATTCTTACGAAGGTATGTTTTCCTATTTACTTCATTTAAACGAGGTACTATTTTCCGGAAGTATCTGCGTTACACATTTCGTTATAGATACAAAGAGAACATGATAGTCAAATGTTTAAGCAAAATGGGCGCTTTTCTATGACATGGCGAGAAACAACTGAAAATCAACATGACTTTAAAACAACGACTTAGTATTGAACAACTTGAACCATTAGTAAGGGATATCTCGGAAACGGCTGATGCTACGAAAAAAGTTATTTAAAATAAGTTGTTTTTTGTAGTACTTTTTCGTCTATTGCTCATCATTTATGTAAGATTACATGAATTTCCTTCTGAATAAAGAGGATTCGTAAGCTACTCCCAGAAAATTCAAGCTATACACTTTGCTATGTAAAATATCCGTAATATATGGTATTTTAATCAAAATGGTTACAGCCATGTTTCAGAAAATCAAAAAAGTTTAAAAATATTCCACTTAAAGTGTAGTTTGGCTTAAGGGTATTTTCTTGAAAATCTTCCTGTTGCATCTTTGGAAGTTAGTAAACTCAAATACCAAGTTTAGTATTTATCCGAGTTTTCGTTTCTGACTTATGCTGTTCACAGACACGGACCGAACATTTCCCTAAAAAGTTTTATTATTCAGGAGGCCTCAAAACATGTATTTACATGAAATCTCCATATCGCATTTTTGGGTGAATGTAGTGTCTTCTCTACTCTATTACTCGTATGTACATGGTAGAGAAAGTTCAAATGTTAAGTTTGTGACTTCAAACACTGACATTTATAAATTTCGACTGACTGTCCCCTTAAACGATAAACTTAAATGACTAATTTATATCCTTTAATCCAATATTTGTGATAGTATATTTCAGCATTTTTGCTCTAAAGGGGAATTTCCATCACACGCACTTACTATTGTGGCTTTCAGCTGGAATGAGTGTGACACTCTCACATGATGATGTTAAAAAGGAATAACTTGGGTTTAACGTGAAACCAGGTAATTAGCGGAGCATGTGTGAAGCTTTTCAGCCATCATTCACGCCAGGCAGCGAGTGCATAATTATTCGCTTTAATTAACAAACTGCATGGATGATGATGATGATGATGATGATGATGATGATGATGCACCTCACGCTGAAGAGGTACGACACCCAACACACCTACCTGACGGTAATGATTGCTTTGTTTGGCTGTCGATATAGCCACTATTTCTTCATTAAGTTATGCGCAGGTGCAGAATGGAAGCTTGGAAGCGAGTTTAATTAAATACACGAGGGCGTATGACCTCGGAAGAGCGCCCTGTTTTGCAAGGTTAATTTCATTACTCCGTAAATGGCGTTGCCCAGTGTAGTGCGCCGTCATTTGCCTTGGTATTGTTCAGAAATGACCATCTCGTCGCTGACAGAGTACAGTTTCATGGAATGCTTCTAACCGAATCAGAAATGCAGACCTGTTCCTGTTGCTGCAGTGTACCCCCAAAATTATGTCACTGAAACAGCTAAAACTCTAGATATACAGAGATATTTCTAGTCTCAGTCGTCTTCTAGACAACACAAACATGTGCTGAGATATATATTCTAACTGCCACTATACAGTCTAGTGCACGAATACATCCCGATGCTTTTGAATTTCCTATAGTGTTTTTCTTTATTCAATATAGGCAGAATCACCTTATATGTTCCAAACCAGTCCAGGTGAGCCAATGTCTTATTTATTTGAGTTCAAGTCCGAAACACACATTAGTTTATGAAGAAAGGTCAGTTCTATGAGCGGCGTACGAAAATGTGTCCGTCTCGTATTGGTTTGATGGCAAAAGGCTGGCACATATGAATACAAGTTGGTTTCAGGATCAGGAGCTAAGAGAAAGGGGGGAGTAAAGCAAACATTAAGTGGAGTGCTGGAAATAAGTAAGGAATGGGAGGCTGGCATGGTAGAGGCGGTTTAGTATTTCCTTGCTAACATAACCACTACACAGCACGATTACATGCACTCGATTATACTTACGGGTACCCAATTGTGGAAAAAGAGGGCCAAAAATTGCCAAATTGCATAAATCTCACTTTAGTGTTAAACACCAAAAGCCACTGACTTTAGTTCTATGTTAGTTTTATAACTGCACGATATTTTAACGTGAAGCAGTATTTTTAACACTTAAATGATTTTAGTCTAATTATATAATATGTAAATTCAATAACAGCCCGCCTTGAAGCAATATATGTATGTAATAATTTGTAAAATGTATGTAACAGTCAATGCATATGCTTATATTATTGTAAACATGTTCAATGTTATGTGAATGTATTACGTAATTTAATAATGTAGGAGTTGTGAGAATAATAAGTTAAAAATGCTAACAATGAGGTAATAATGAGGTAACCTTGAGGCAATAATGAGTTTGAGAGTTTAATAATACTACTTCTGCTTATGGAGTAGCAATAATGTAAATTTTGAGACAGTTTAAAAATAGCCAATCAACAACCAGAAAAAGCTTTAGTAATATGAAGGTATTCTATTGGAGTAGGATTAGCCAATCAGAGAGTTGAGATATATAAATTTACAAAGTTTAGGCGCTTGAAATCAGTTCAGTTGCCTGAAGACAGAGTTACTAACCAGACGCGAGATGTGTCCTTGAGAAATTAATTACGTATTCGTGTAAGACGAAAATAGTTTACGTATTAAAAAAGTGTAATTATTTAATAAAAACATCTCACAGCTCTCGATATCAGTGAAGTGCTATTTAACTTGAGTCAAGGATTAATAAAAAGGAGTGAATTAAAACTTAAAATCTGTGTAAGCCTACATTCTTGTCGCATCACGCCCTGCCAAGAATTCCATGTCTCTAACAATAATACTGACGCAGCCGAGGCAAACATAAATATTTAATACTTAAAGAAACTATTTTCTTCAAATTGGCTCCCAAAGCATGCTGCAAATAAAATAAAATAGTCATCTTTTCAAACTGACTTTCAATAACGTAACAAACCATCTACTTCAAACGCTGTACCATTCTCGAAGAGGATACGTGATACGTATTATTGTATAAAATCGGTAGAGATGCCGCTGTTCTGGTGGCCTCTCGTAGCACTGTTGGATGCTGATGCAGATTTCTTTCATTGTTCTCAGATGTGTGTCTTTAATGTGTATATACTCAAATGTTATGTTTTTAGTTTTGCTTTGGCTAGCTATAATTTTGCGGTACGCATTTTGCTCTTGTCAGGGGTAGTATAACGACTTAGAATAATGTAAATAATGTAACACACTAGATTAAAAGTAGTAATTATTACATATATTGAAACTTTTTAGGTCACTTTCACATACAACACTGATATAAACTGATCAACTTATTCCCATTTCCTGAGCATTTACATGCCCTCGAACTATTTTATAATTACTCACTGCTCTTATTAGCTATTAGTGTTATTAGCATAGTTATAATATAATTTGATAGATAATACTATTCTTGTCGTTGCACTGTGAGCGCGGTAAAGAATGGTGAATTGGCAACTCTTAGCGTCGCGTCTAAGAGTATGAGAATGTGGCTTCCATTGGATACTATAAAGACGTATCGTATGTATAAACCTATAAAATGCTCTGTACCATTGACATTTTATATAAACGTTTGCTAGTTTAAAACTCATGTTCTGGAAGCTTACTCATTGTTGTCCATACTACATTATTAACAAAAATGTTTGTTGCTTTCTTTCATAATCATTCACATTGTTACAATCTTTATAAGAACTTATGTCTTCTAGCTGCAAACACTAATTGCTTCTGGGTTTTATTGTTTTTTAATATTAACATAATTATATGATGATAAGATATAACTCTTCAAACTCATTACATTTCTGTTGTAGGATGCTAGTACAATTGTATTTGTTGTGAATAACTAAATAACTATATAAAATATTTAAGCTTTGTTAGTAAGGGCAAATCGTTTTTGCGTTAGTAGTAGACACCGTTTCACTTTCAAAGCACGTCATATAGCGATTTAAATGTTTTGCTTCAAGCCTAGCTTCCTATAAAATTGTAGCACATAAAGAATAACTTAATTACCCACATTAAAGCAAACAAACCATTCAAGACAGCCTCAGGAACATACAATCAATGGTATTTTTAATTATTAGTCAAAATACGAATCTTATATTTAATTGATGAAAATATAAATCCAACATTAACCAAATTTAATGTATAAACAGCTCTAAAAATGAAATAAATATAAGAGGAACAGAAAAAGACAAAGGAGGGCCTGTATATGCTCTAAATGCTTTTTAATCAGCATAAAGTCAAAGTGTTATTTTCTTCCTATAATTCTTAAAACCTATTTTCTCGAAGTTTTATTTATCGGCGCACTCTCACTTTCATATTGTTCCACAGATGTACTTTTCGGTATAAATCAATGAAATTGTGTACATACGTCCCTATAAATAACAAGAAAAACCTGAGTTGAATGTTATTAGCTTGCTTGGTTCTGACGTTATTAAACAAAACCATTAATATTCTGTTAATTTTAAGCAAACAGTTGAAGTTTCTTATTTAATATTTTTCTTTCAAACTAGTAGAATAATTAAAAATTAATTGATGAGTTTGATGAAGTGCAATAATAATAATAATAATAATAATAATAATAATAATAATAATAATAATAATAATAAGTTCAGTTAATTTATATTTTAAAACATCTCTTAATTTCTCTTCTTAAACTTTAAGACCTAAATAATTGCTGAAATATTCTTTGTGATGTATAAAACGTGTGCAAAGCGAAACTATGGCCGATTTTGGCCTTTTTGTTCTTGTATTAAAGAAATTAGTCCCTTCGATGTACATGTGCAGAATTTTTTATGGTGTCAATAGTCTCTGCTTCATATTTAACGTCTGTACATATTTTCTAGTGAATAGCATGAAATTATTTTATTCCACAGTTCAATTTCCATTATTTTTGTTGCCATCAGAACTGATAGGGGTTAGAAAATTATTAAGGCTGAATTTATTCTATGTGGTCTGCAAGCCACGGAAAGATAGACAAAGTATAGAAGTTATTCATGTACTCTGTAAAATAAAAACACAATAATTCCAATAATATACGAATTTTACTTACATAATAGCTGTAAAGATAATGTTCTACACTTGCAATCAATATACAGGGTGGACCATTTAAGTTGAGACTCTACAATATCTCCAAAACTAGGCGTAGTAGAAATAACTGTCTTGAATAAAAGTTTCTTGATATTATGGGGAATAGTAAATGCCATTAGTCGTGTTATATTTGGAGGGTGTTACGAGGTCATTTTAGGGTCAATTTAATTTGACCCTAATTATAGGTTCCCATTTAAAACCATTAAATTGACCCACCGCAACGTCCTCCAAAAACAGCGCTTAGTTTTGGAGATATTGTGCAGGCTCAACTTAAATGTTCCACCCTGTATTACAAGATATTATTGGTACTAAGAAACAGGTAACTTAAAGAAATGAAAATCTTGAAAGTTATTCTGTATTCCAGTATACACAAAACATTAGGCTTCAAATATGTGGAAAATCACACCCCTCAAAACTCCCAGGTTGAAATATATGTACTTTAGAGCCCCCCCCCACAAGTGTAAGTTATTGAAAGATGAGAGATATTTTGCTTGGTTTGGTTTTACCGTGCCCAATGGAAATGGAAATGTCTTGTAAATACTTTCCTTTCGTATTCTCTGGAGTATGTGAAAGGGTACGCTAAGCTAATCAAAATAATGGCAGAAACGGCTTTTTCAAATTGGATCAACGCTCTGGAACTTCCGCATTAGCTTTTATTTATAATTGCAGGAAGTATTCGCGGCAAATGCGTAACTTGCAGAATGTCTACAGAACACTCGAGATCTTAATAAAGATTACAAAATATTAGGCAATATAATTATGGCCATACAAGTTAATATTGTGTAGTTACACGAGAGCGTCTTTCAGCCAATCAACCAGCTCAATATACTCCACTGACTAATGATATTTGAATTATACCGAGAATAAATATTATCCTCCTTAAAGTAATAAGCGATATATGTTTTTCTTCTACATCCGTTTGTTTCGTTCTTATTGTCTGTACCTCGATTCGATTACAATGGGAGAAAACATACATGTTGCTCAATTGGCGATTTGTTACTTCCTCTACTGCGTATAGTAAATAGGGGAGTATGCCATTACACCCAAAAATTCGATACCGTGCATGCGTGTGTGTCTGTGAACAGCATAACTCAAAAACGAAAATTTGGATAAATACCAAACATGCTATTTAGGCTCAGTATCTTTCAAAGATGCGACATGATCATTTTCAAGAAATCATCCCCACCCCATACTACCCTTTTCATGGAACATTTTTCGATAATTTTGATTTTCTCAAAAATGGCTCTAATAATTTTGATTAAAATATCATATGTTCAAGATATTTTCATGGCAAATAAAATGTGTATGATGAATTTTCTGGGAATGCCTCCAAAAGCCCTCTTCATTCTGAATGACTTTCGCATAGGTAACTGGTAAACCGGAAGAGATAGACAAAATTGTACTATCTCGTTAAAACACACAATTTGTGATATAATCTTTTTTTGTCGAGTGAACCATTTCCGAGATATTCCTTGTTATTCGTTTGAATTTTCCGATAGGTACTTATACTTTTTCTCAAATGGAAATTCGTTATTCATTTTTTTATGTCCTGGATGCAAAAAGAATGGAATGCTCCACATAGCAACCAAACATTTTAAAATATTTGACTAACGCTTAAAGTCTACCATATTCCCCTTGCATCTATAAGAAAATTAGCAATAAGAACGTTTATCTCAAATAACATGAAGTAGACGGGGAATATGCGTTTGTAAAAATAGTTTGTTCAAGAGTAGAGAAAGACATGTGAATGCAGTACAACAGATCTTTTCCTTTGCAATAAATACTTTAAATTCTTTATGCTTAAATAAGGTAAAAGCACAAGAGAATTTAGTATTATGAAGTACATTTGCGAGTACATCGTTCAAAAAGATATAATTTATTTCAAAACTTCAAGCTTTGAAAACATAAACAGTAAGAGCAAGAGTTCTGCCTAAAAGCAATTCAATGCATCCCTGCGTATTATCCATGTATACACTGGCTTCCATTTATGGCGTCTCCGTAGCTTTGGGAGGCATTCTACAGACCTACACAGGTGGAGTATGTGTTTACCTTTTCGCGCATGCGGTGACGTCCTGCAGGTAAAGTGCACAATTCTAGATTATTCTCATATGAATATACAATTTCGAGCACTAGCTTTATTCATCATCACTTACATGTAATAAACTATGTAAAATACACAACTAAATAAAACCCTGTTTTGCACAATTTATCCTTGAAAAACTATTTTAATGGCAACATAATGTAAAACTGAAATACATACCTTTTATTCTCAAATAGGATAAACTTGCTTGTAATAATCCGTGCAATCTTCATTCTTGTCCAATTTAGCCACCTGGGCACTCAATCACTCGTCCCCCTCCGGGAACATTTGCCTATAGAACCAGAGCTGTTGTTCCAGCAACTAAGACCTAAGTATTCGATATATTAATAACGGTTATCTCGAAAATGGTTGAAGCCACAAAAAATTATTTTAAATAAATTGCGTGTTTCAAACAGATCTACATTTTTTGTGCAGTACGTTTTCGTCTATAGCTTAACATCACCGGTTATAGAAGATTACCTATACAAAATTCCTCATGAATGAATAAGACTTCGTAGACTATTGCAGGAAACATTTTTGTCTTGTAAATATCTGTAATATATGGTGCTTTAATCAAAATCGTTTGAGCCATTTTTGAGAATATAAAAAATTTCGAAAAAAATTTCATGTAAAGGGTAGTTTCTTATGGGTGATTTTTTTTTAAATCTCTGCGTAGCATCTTTAGAAGTCACTGAACTTAAATACCAACTTTAGTATTTAACAGAATTTTCGTTTTTTAATTATTCAGACACACACTGAGGAATATTTCTCTAAAAACTTCCATTTTTTTGGGATTCAGGGAGCCTCAAACATGTATTTCCGATGAAACCTCAGTATAGAACTTTTGAGTGGACTACACTATCTTCTCTACCTACTAAGTGCGTAGAGAGTAAAAAAATGCATAATGCTTGATCAAGTATTAAAGTCGATTTTTTATTCTGAGTGTTAACGCAATCGGTAACAAATGATGGAGGAGGTATAATTATTGTATGACACATTGTTCCCTATGGGTGCGATAGAACCGCGATTGGCTGATGTTCAAGATGCTCTTAAGCGATATTTGTCCATATAGTGCTTACGTCATAAGTGGAATGTCGGCGCATACAGGTATAGAAAGTAGATTTTTTCAAGCGAGAAGTTCATGGAGCGAAGTCAATGTCAGGGCCATGTCCCAAGACAGGAGGGGGGATGTTGACAGCACTGGATGGGGACAGCGTGTGATTCAGCATCGCGTCCACTAAAATATTCATCGCGCTAGAGCGTATGGAGACCAGGGCTTAATAGGCTTGGATGATCCGACCGGGAAATGCTAGCTAATGAATCCCACTGGGATTAACGTAAGACACATTATGCACTCTTTCAGCTCTGAAGCTTCTTACAAGTAGGACTCCAAGGTTACCCCTGAAACTGTAAGATGTCCCGAGGGCAATTCTTTACATGTGAGGATACAGGAAACCTAAAACAAGCTACCTCAGCTCAGGAACGCAAGCACAACTAGCGCCACCGGTTTTAAAACATGGCATTTATTTTGCTTAGAGGAAGCATTAAGGATACTCGGTACTGAAATTCCCAATTTCTACAAATTTCAATCAACACTTAATTCAAATTTTGTCAGAATTCGTTTAAATATAATAATAATAATAATAATAATAATAATAATAATAATACAGACATTCTCTTGTTCCTATAGACCTACCATATAAGGAAATAATTCTCAAAAAATACGATGTGACGCATTCACATGACTTTCTCCTCCTACTATAGCTTATTGGTGGGCATACAAATTATTTTTACGATACAACAGTCGTTATAGACACAACAGTCAAATGTTTAGGACCTAGACGCTATATGCTGGCCTTAAAATTACATATTGTTTCATGTAATCGCGAGAAACAATTAAAAATAGACAGGACTTGAAAAGAATGGCTTAAGTATTAAAAAAATTGAACCACCGATAACCGATATCTCGGAAATGGTTTATGTAGTAAGGCTTTATCTATCTTTTGTGGTTTAACATTTATGGAAAATTAATTTAGAATGAACAGGACTTCATAGACTATTCCAAGAAAATGCAAGATATACATTTCATTTGCAATAGAAGATCTTAAATATATTGCATTTTAATAAAAAATAGAGCCATTTTTGAAAATGTTCGAAAAATTTTCAATGATAACAATATTTTGAGGTGGAAGATTTTCTTCAAAGTCTTCGTGTCGCTCCCTTGGAAGATACTGAACACCAAGTTTGATACTTAACCGACTTTTGTTTTTGATTTACGCTATTCACACACAGGCCTTGTACTGATGATGCTTTTTTGGGGGGGGGATTCAGTTGAATTATTGGGTGGAATAGAAGGCTACTCTACTTAATATACCTACGTATTAGAGAAAATTATATACTACGAATACCATTACTTTTAGAAATTGAGCCATGTTGACTCCCTCCTCACAGAATAATTGACGCTGCTGATCGATGCTGATCTCTGCAAGAAAGCTGCCAGCATACTTGACTTCCATCTGCACGTGGCTGAAAGTAAATACCACCAGCAAGTTACATCTTCTTGCATTATCGGCAGGTGCACTGCAGCTTTCTAGTCAAAAGTTGGCAACACAAATGGACCATGTGGCGCTGCATGTGTTCTTGACGTCAAGTCACGTATGAGGTGGCCTCAGTGACCACGGGGGCAAGCAAGTTGAACTGAAAGGGAGAGATAGGAAATACTTTTGGCCGTTGAGGTAGCAACGCATCGAGACCAGGCTCTAGGAAAGCGTCGTCGTGTATTCGCCATTTTTCTGATTTGTCTTAATTTGGACTATAAATTCTTCTCGAGAGTAACATTCTAAATTGAAATACACTCTGCTTGTGCTGACTTTCTTTAACTTCTCGGGTCAGAGTGAGAATAATTCATTTTAAATCACAATTGTAAATTTCTTCATCATAAAGGAGTAACGCAAGAGAAACTAAAGCTCGATAGCGATACAGTTAAATGTAATAATGCTAATTTATAATGTTCAAATATTTCGTATTATAGAAAATATAATTATATGCCTTGGTTGCAAGAAAACAAATATTTGTTGAGTTTAGCAGTTGCTTTGTGAATCCTCAAATTCATTTCCTTTACTACTTTGTCATGAGATTTAAATAATTTTCAACCTCTGGAGACACTTTATGTTTCGAAGTATTTGTAAAATGGGCCCAGCATAACAGTTAGATCATTAGGTAATTTATATTGAGTTACCTTTCCTTTTATTTCCTAGTGTTACAAAAGTAGGAGAACGCTACAGAATATACGTATGGGATATAATGTTTAACCTACTAAAATATTTTTAATATTGTTATGGGTCTTGTGTTTTTCCTGCACCATGAATAAGGAATATATTTACTCTGAATTGGGTGTTATATTTTAAGGCTTAAAAACATAACTTGCACTTCTTTCTCAGCAAATGTTCAGGGCAAATACAAGTCAGGAACAGGATCATAGTTTATGCTGCATTAAAGCGTTTCACCTAACTTTAAGTTACTGTTGGTTAAATCATCATATTAGTTTTGGAACCTTAGTACAACCTTTTGAGTATAGCTTATATTTTACCACATTCGTATGAGAATGCTACCAACATTTTTGGCTCTAACGTCAGAAAGATGCATTAGGTGTTATTTAGTTTGCTGCTAAATAAGGGCGAACCTAGTGTAGATGATTTCAATAACTAAATTTAAAAAATCTACACACCACAGTTGAATACTTAAGTTTATCAAAAGCTACTACCTCATTCAACTGAGATAAAGGAACTTTAAAAGCTGAAAAGAACTAACGAAGTCTGCTGACAAGGCAGTCATTGAATGGCATTACACAGAACGTAAATCATAAAGGAAAAGGAAACGTTTCAACATCCGACCTTCTTTTATCGGACCGAAATGGAGAGTTCGAGCAAGATGAAGCACCGCTTCACTTCAGTTATATTCAGGCTATCGCTACTGACTCCAAACCAGCTAGCAGATAACCAACAACGGAACTTCTAAATAAATCCGTTAGGCGCCATGCTAGAATTGTTCCGCATCCAAGCCATGGATAATGTAACGAATCACAGTATAAATGATACTTGTGGATTGAGAGCAACATAATGTAAAGCGTTCCGGTAATCAGATCGAACTAAATAGACACGTTTGGGGAAAACACAAGGTAATGCTTTCAGAACAATCTGAGCTCATGGAAATTGTTCTGTTTACTTCCTTTAACGAAAGCTTATTATTTATTTAACTTCAAAGGGAATAATTCAGTTGATCTTAACGTAGAAAGGTACTGCATTACCCGGTAATACTAATTTCATGAATTATTGACATTCAGTAAATCACTGTTAAAATACTTCAGTTAAGGGACACACTGGTACCAAAACGGCAAAACACTTTTTTTCAGAAAAACTTTTTTTAAAAGAAACAGTATCTTCAACATGTCTAGAAATGCATTCAGTAAATATTACGTTTGAAATCCGTCTGGAAGTTGGAGTAATCTAAATTAATAAGTGAAGAGCAGTATGTCCAATAACTGGTTCCCAAACTTTAAATAGATTTTTCTCCATATAGCAATGTTTGTTCTTTGAGGTACACTTTTTTGCAGTAAATATTTATGAATCAGGCTAAAAGTTTTGGCACATGTAGAATATAAGTTATTTAAGAAACCTTTGCGTTGCTTTGTTGATTTCTCTCATACATACAGGTGTATTTTCTTTAATTATTGGTAATATTTTTTATTTTGTACTGAAAAAAAAGTTCCATTAAAAATGAATGTTTTAGAAAACAAATGCACGGGTTTATTGCATAGGAGGAAAACAAAATAACATCCAAATTTCAGACTTCTATTTTAATTCTAAATTGCAAAATGTGTAGCTTTTATTACCATCCAGTTACTTAAACAAAGCAATAAATAATTTTAATTAGAAAACTATTCAATCTAGAGGTGGAAATTTATACCAACAATATATCATGACAGGTACAGTTTAACCTAAAAATTCATTCAAATTGGTTGAATAGGGAAGAAAGTATACGGTACCTGAACGTCACCTTAAAACTAAATCTTATTTTCAAATTCCTTACTTTGAATTCTTATTTTTATTGCCTAAAATTTAATAACCCTTAAAAGGTCGCTTTTAAAACATATTTAGTATCCTTGAAATAATATATACAAAGTATTTTAAATAAAACCTCAAGGAAACGTCCCTTTTTACTTTGTCTACTACTTACACTAACAGAAGGATGTTTACATTCTACCAAAAATTAAATTACAACATTTCAACTGAAGTATACGTTTAAGGCTTTTTTCAGGTCTGTGTGCATAAGTGAAGAACAAAAAGTTGGTTGAATACCATATTTGTAGTATTTAAGTTTACAATCTGCCCAGGTGCAACACGAAGATATTTAAGAAAATCTTCGCCCTAACTACCCTTTTGTATGGGAAAATTGTGCTTATTTTTTATTTTCCTCGAAAATGGATGTAACAATTTTGATTAAAATAACATTTGCATGACCAATGAAACGTGTATCTTAAATTTCCTGTGAATAACCCGTGGAAGTCATCTTATTCTGAATCACTTTTGTATAACTAGTAAACAGCAAGGGATAGGCAAAATCTTATTACACAAATATCTATCATTTAAGCACACAATTTATGGAAATGGCATTTTGCTGTGGAGTTAACCATTTTCAAGACATTTATTGTTATTGGTTTGGATTTTTAAATATTTATACTTTACCCAACCAAGTCGTTATTTCCTATTTTACTTGTGATCTTGAAAAGAGCTTGGAATTTCAAAGCATCACATAGCGACACGTTCTTTTAAAATCTGACTACTGTTTTACTTATCAGCGGGTTAAACCTCGGAGGGCGAGGCTTTTTCGGGGTAAAACCCCTTAGCATCGCTTCTTTCGGAAGGAAAGTAAAGCCTATGGTCCTGTGTCGCAGATTTACGGCACGTGAAAGAACCTCAAACCTGATAAAGAGCAAAATTACCTGTCTTTGACGCCCAATATAGAATAGGCCACTAAGAACCATAGTATTTAAAGAGCGTCCATAAATAAACTCTCTTTATTTTAGCAATGATACTCGCTTTAATCTTTGGTTTGGTATTACTTTTGGTCATTGCATTAAATACACACACACACACACGCACACACACACACACACTCGAACACTCATTCACATTTCCAGACTAGGGAGGATATGGAATATTCCTAGCTAACGAAAAATTCCCACCCTCCAGTCGGGAATCCAACGCGGGATCTCTGGATTTGAAGTTCAGTGGCTAACCACCAGACCACAGAGACAGTCGACAAAAGACTTGGTAACTTCAAACCAATAATAACGTACCTAAATCTCAGAAATGATAAGGTCGCAAGTGAAGTTATTTGCAATAAATGTGTTTGAACGATGTTTCTATGTGGTAAGTTTTCGTCTATCTCTGGTTTACCGGTTATACACAATTTTACAAAGGTCCTTCCGAGTGGAGATAACTACACATGCTATGCCTAGAAAGTTCAAGATATACATTTTATTTTTCATTTAAATATTTTAAACATGACATTTTAATCAAAATCGTTAGAGCCATTTTTGAGAGAATACATAAATAATTTCGAATAGATTTCCACGTAAAGGTTACTTTGGGGTGGGGTAACTTCCATGAAAATTTTCTTGTCATAACGTGCCGCAAATTTGGTATTTGTCGGTCTTTTCGTTTTTTCCAAACACACCTATGTTTTTATAAAAACACTTTATTTAGATTTGTGGGATCTCAAAACATCTCCGGTGAAATCTTGACATGGAATTTTTGTGTGGAATACAATACCTTAATCTATATCGCCTCTCACACTTAAGACAGTACAGGTTAAATGGGACGCACTGTTGCCATATGTACTATACGAGCGCTCCAACTTTGGCACCAGCTGCGATCTGTCTACAAATCTAATGTCATCTTGTGAATCATACATCATCAAGTAGTGAAATATCTGTACCGTTATTTAAGGCAATTGTAAGACATTTAATTTCCACCAGTAGTTTATGCTCCTTCTTTGAATTTTTAGTACTTTGAAATACGATTTTACAGACTAAAATATAAGTATGTTGTCGTAGAAATGTGGAGATATAAAATGTTAACATTTATGATTTGCTAGGGTATCATCATTTAACCTTGACAAAATCACAATCAACGTGGGCAGAATGTTTTCAAACAATGAACAAATAATGAACGATGCACCACACTACGCTTTGCGCTATTCCGTTATCCTAGCGCGTTTTTGATTTCCCCGTCCATTTGTGCATTCTTTTTTATGAGTCCATAAAATATCGTTTCATTCGTTCCTTTTTAATGCTATACACTACTGTTTCTGAACGCCGGGGTAGCCTTACCTGTTTGTTTTACTGCCTTACTAACACTAATTTTACTTAAAGCATAATCTAACACATCCATTATTACTTTGTGTTTCTTCTTAGTTCATCCAAATTTCGTCTCTTCCTAGCCTCTTCTTCCATAACCATAATCATTTACGTAAAATGTTAAATAACCTACATAAAATTTAATATTTCTACACTCGCTATAAACGTAGAAACTTCCATACAACTGATGTTAATCTGTACTGCCTTCTGTCTCGCACCTGGCCTGTTAGCTGAGTAGATAGATGGCTTTTGTTTGTCATACACAATGAATGTAAGATTATATGTTACGATTTCGGTTTCCATTAATAACTGTCTCCAACCCTTATCAAAATGTTCTCTTGCTTGGTACCTATTTTAAACAGAGTAAAAAACGTTTCTTGCTACCTTGCTTTTCTATTGCATAGATATGGAATTTTCCAAAAATATTTAATTTAAAAAAATATAACGCTCATGTTACTAAAGTTATAGAATTCAAACTGGGCAATTATCAGTACACTATTTAATCTAGCCAAGAAAAATAAGCTTATTGCGTTTTACTCTTAGTTTATTAGTTACTACATTATGAGCATAGAAACAGCAAATATAGGATTTACCGAAAAAACGTTTTTTTTTTAAATTTGTGCAACCAGAAATCTATAAAAGCTTTAAAAATTACCTAATCTAATGGAGAAAATTATTATGCATAAGATCATTTAAAAAGCTGAAAATAACTGAATATTTACAAGATATTTTTACTTATTAGCAACATGGCGACAGCGCGAGAGTAGAAAAGAAAATGCCTAATGACAATATGTACATAAATATATAAGATATCTTTATTGGTTTCAAATTATTGAAGTTATTACACCAGTATTTAGTGCATGGGTCATTGACCGCACATGCATATTTAAGATACAAGAATGGTGACAAAATAAACAACAGAAAAAAAAGATCAAGAAAAAGGAAAAATAGAGATAAATTACCTATGTCTAACTCAAGAAATTTGACCTAACTTCGTGCACTTTAACCAAGAAATTGCCCATTTTGCCAGTTCCTCTGGTCAGCCATTATATCCCTCTTTCTTGAGGGACTTAAGAATTTTTCTTTGAGTTTAATTGTTTGCTGGTCCCTCCCACTGTCCACATTCCGCCAAAATATGTACCCAGTCCTCTTCCAAATCACAGAATGGGCAGATTCTCCTGCCAGAATCGTCAGTCATTTTCTGTGCTCTCCAGTCCCCCAGTCTAAACCATGTCATTCCTGATCTTTCCTTTCTTCCTAAATTAAGTATATATGCCTCTCTACCCCAATTCAATTTTATTTCATTTGCTAGACTTAGAGAAGGTTTAATTTTACAATCCGATTATATTCCCTGTTGGTTGATGTTTCTTAGTCTTCTTTTGACACCTTTTCATATGTTTTTGTCATTTGTTTCAGCTCTTTGCCATACTGATCCCATGTCTTTTCTCGTTCAAACCCCTTTCCAAATCAGCTGCCCAAAACTTAGGAGACAGCATTTCTCGCTAGTATTCATAACATTTGGATATACTAAATAGAGACAGAGGTATTCCATTTACCTCTATATTGTTTTCAAGGCTGAGGCAAGCTATACCTTCTAGGCGCGTGGTAGAGCAAGTAATGCAATTTTATTCAGAAAACTATATACATTTGAAGTACGGCTTATTGCAAAACCCAAATCTAACTTCAGTCAAAAAGTGTAATCCATTGTATAAAGTATAGCATTGAAAATATTTTGGTGTAAGCGCTACTGTTATTTACCTTCTCCTTGCTGCTGCTCCTAAAGCCTGTAGATACTGCCAGCATTACGAATTTCTGTGGGAAAGTAACTGCCCTTATTTTTTAAACCCTGCAGGTATTGTGGTCCGACTCGAACTTTCGTGGTTCACCGGAGAGAATTGTGTTTTCGGGTATGAAATTTGATTAACCGCTACTGGACACACTGAATTATTTATTTAAGCTTTATTTAAGCCATGCCCCTATACACAACATAAAATCCGGCTTTTTGGTTTCTTTGCTCGGTGGCGGATATACAGTCTCAGGGTTTTTGGTTTGCTGGCCATAACGGCTGAAGACAAAAGTTATCTGCTAAATTCTGTGTGTAGTAAACCTTTTTCTAATAATTTTCATTGGAGTGAGTCCTGCATCTGGCCTGTTAGAAGTAAGTTATCTTATCATAAAAGGGAAGCTTAAAGAATAAACCCAAATTTGCAATCTAATAAGTCTAACATCATTTATACCAGGTTTCCTTACATACAACCCCAGGGTTTTCTGTATAATGAAGCCATCCCCCCGCCATTTACATTCCACTGCTTAACTTTATCAATTTGTATTTAATTATCTCAACTATCTTGACTGATGTAGTACTTCTCCCTTGCTTTCCTAAATTCCCCCATTATTTTATTTGTCCTTCCCATTACCAGTTAACATTTTAAGGAGTATCATTTCTTTCTATAATTTGTTCCATTTTCTTTCCCATTTACCCTTCCTCCATCTCTTCACCCCATCACATCATAATAAACAATGAAATGTTTCTTCCCGCTCACCACACTTAATGCATTATCATTATCTCCTCTCAAACCCTTTAAGAACCGTGCTCCTGATCGCATCCATACAATCCTTCCCTCCTTGATTTATCACAACAATCCACATATTTCTCCCTTCCCAATCCTTTTTAATTGATTTATATAATTTCAAAGAATTGTTATCTCTAAAACTAGACAGGTCCTTTGCTTATCTATATCTTCAATTCTTTGTATAAAAATAGAAGCAGACTGCAATCGTAACGATATGCAGAGTATTGCCTGCTTTAACGTAACCTGTACTTGCTGTCTAACAGCTGTATTTTTTCATAAAATTTTTGTGTCAGCATGATACTACTCAACCCTTATTGTCAAACTATTTTTATTACATACAGTAAGTAGGGGAAGTATTGCATTCCGCCAAAAAATTCATGTTTTAAGGCCCCATGAATAAAAAGAAAGGCATTTTTAGAAAAAAAGGTCGGTGTGTGTGAACAGCAGAACTCAAAAGTCGGATAAATACCAAACTTAGTATATAGGTTCAGCATCTTTCAAAGATGCGACACGAAGTTTTTCAAGAATATCCTCCAACCTAGACTATACATTGCATGAAACATTTATCGAAACATTTGATTTTCTCAAAACGTGCTTTGAGGATTTTGATTAAAATACCATATATTTAAGATATTTTCATAAGAAATGAAATTCATATGTCATCCTCTTCATTCTGGATGGCTTTTTCTTAACTGATAAACCGTAAGAAATGGACAAATTTTTACACAAAATGTGTAGATCTTGATAAAACACACAATTCATATTATGTACTTTTTTGTGGTGTGAACCATTTCCAAGATATTCCTTGTTATATGTTTTTCATACTTATACTTATTCTCAAATGGGAATTCGTTTTTCGTTTTTATGTCTGGACATGGAAAGTGAATGAAATGTTCCACATAGCAACCAGCTCTTAAAATATTTGACTATCGCTTAAAGCCTATCATATTCCCCTTGTATCTACAAGAGAATTAACAATAAGAGCAAAATGAACAATAACTTCATGAATAACATGAAGTAGATGGAGAATAAGCGTTTGTAAAAATAATTTATATAAGAGTAGAGAAAGTATTGCGACTAACACATCAGTTTTTTTGGAATACAAGATTCTCATGTACATAATATACAATAATTGGTTACTAACACATTGTTCTTCAGAATTATTAATATTCTGTCCACGCGTCGTTTTCTTCACAGAATACGAATGTTTGCAAACCATTTAGGTCTAAAACGCAGACAACTGTTTTCCTGTAACGTAAATTTAATAATAATAATCTAGAAAAATACTCCTTCAGAAATGATCTACAATTATTATTATTACTATTTACGTGAATCATTTTTTGGAACGTAAGTGATTCTAGAATCGAAGTTGATGGATTACTTACAATTCATAAGGAGGAGCTCCACAATCATTGTAGCTGAGCACCACGCCTAGGTCACTGTAGGCCCTTTTGTGACCTACGTGACCCCTCAGAGGAAGCGATGTTGGTTAGACCCGAAGGACGACCAGATCCGGACGATGATGCGCGCTAGCAAGGCTGAGGGACCTAAAGATTCCAAAATGAAGAGGATTCACAGGCTATTTTAAAAATAGCGATATACATTTATTTGTCAGTAAATATCTTAAGCAATTTAATATGATAATCAAAATATTTGGAAACATTTTTTACTTTCTCTACCAAGTACTTAGAGGAAGAGAAAGTATTGCATTCCATCCAAAAATGCGATACCGAGATTTCACCGTAAGTACATGTTTTGAGGCCCCTGAATACGAAAAAGCATTTTAGTAAAAGGGGTCCGTGTGTGTAAACAGCATAATTCAAAAACGAAAAGTCGGATAAATACCAAACTTGATATTTAGGTTCAGTATCTTCCAAAGATGTGATACAAAGATTTTCAAGAAAATTTCCCAAGTCAAACTAACCAATAGATAGAACGTTTTTCAAAGTTTTTGATTTTATAAAACGTGGGTTAAATATGTTGCTTAAAATAATATCTGAAAGATATTTGCACCACAAGTAAAATGTATGTTGAATTTTTTGGAAGAAGCCTATGAAGCTCTCTTCATTCGGAATGAATTTTATATAATCTTGTATAAATGATAAACGTTAAGCAATAGACGAAAGCGTCATACACAAAAAATGTAGATCTCTTTAAAACACGCAATTTATTTAAAATAATTATTTTTGTGGCATATGTCATTTCTGATATATCCATTATTAAAAGTTCCAATTCTTCAATTCTTGATGATTCTCTTCAAGTCCTGGCAACATTCAAGTTGTTTCTCATGATTGCATGGAAACAGCATGGAATTTTATGACCAGTGTATAGCGTCTAGTTCTTGAAATCCCTGATGTCTTTGTACCTTTAACGAAAGGTGTAATGCAAGTATATCTGCAAACGTTTATTTGCGTTAAAATGTGGTGGATAGAAAAATAAGCTTTAGTAAGAATAGCTTGTATACCTACTAATAAGCGATAAAGGGTAGGGAAAGTCGTGTAAATGTAACACACCAAATCTTTATAAAACGTTTCTAAACATTTTCCATGCAGAGAGTAGTTTGAGTTGAGATATTCCTGAAAATCCTCGCGTTCGATCCTTTGAAGATGCTGAACTTCAATACCAAGTTGATGTATATCCTATATTTCGTTTTTAGTTTATGGTGTTCACAGTTAACACACATACGCATACGTATCATTTTCGAAAAGTGCTTTTCTCTTTTGTGCCACCAAACATAATTTTACCTGAAATCTTATTGCAATTTTTGGTGAAAAAGTAATGCTTGTTGTACGTTCTTAGGCAGCGCACTCTTGCATAAAAGCGGCCCATACCTCTAGATTGCAATACTGTCGTTCCTTCAGATAACCAACCTTTGACTTCACCCAGCCTGTAACAGTTCTTTATGCGGACGGCCTGAACAAAATTCGAATCACAAAATCTAACCAATGAATGAGGTTGTTTTTTTATGTGAAATGAAGGGGTGGTTCGGATACCGCCTCTATGAAAGAGCTTCGCTAGGACTGATATACAAGGAAATGTTGTACCAATAAAATATAATCCGTCCTTCTAGATGAAGGGGTGAATAATTATTTCCGTCTTTTGTTAAGCTGTACGACAGGTACGACATTTATGAGATCTTTCAAAGCGACATGGTGAAAAGGTTAATTATTGCCGCCATCGAATATCAATATGAAACCTGATATTAAGGTAATGTAGCATGTAAATGCGGGGTTTAAGAGTATTAAAAAGAACAAAAACCTAAAAGTTCTTAACTTTAATCTATACTTCTATGTTTTTATTATTTTTATTTTTGCGATACAATTCAGTGAAGCATTGTACAAAGGGTTGTGTCGCAATCTATGATAAACTTAAGACCCCATGCCTTATGAAAAACCACGCCTCCACCAGCAGTGAGGTTCTGTCTAGCAGCCGTTAGCGTGAGCTATCAATCTGCAGCACAGCTACCACTGGAGTAAACTATTATGAAATACAGGGATGTCCAGTTTATTCTATTCCTCCTGGCAGCTTTCCACAGACTATCCAAATTCGTGCCCGGCTGCTTCCAAGGGCTCCTTTCGTAACTCAAATGCACAAAACTCATCAGTAATGCACGAGATGACTTAACACGGATGTCGCTGGAAGCTATGGAACGTATTCCCATCTCTCTCTCTCTCTTTCTCTCTCTGTGTTCTCCAAAAATTTGTAGGTTGAAGCAGACGCATGGCTTGATGCCTTACACCGATGCAACCATTACTTTACTTCTGCACCATAGACAGCAGGGTTTTCTGTATGGAAAATTGGTATCAGGACGTTAGTCTGATAATATGCCAAGTTGATTTTCACATTTTTATGTACCTACACGACGAATGGTTAATTTGCATTGTAACTGTACCTTTCTATTGCCATGAAACCACTGGGGAAAGTTTCTTAGCTTCCACATATCAAATTTCAATTTTTTTCTCGCCTTGGTCGCTAATATATAGCCCAGGGTTTGCTGCAATCACTTAGATAAACGTATGCCTCATCTAAAAATACATTAAACATCCACTTTTCACCAGCTAGGTGTCGTTCATACAGCTTGCTGTTAGTGGCACGTTCTGCAGTGTGTTTAGGCAACAGCTTATATCCCCGGCTCTTATGGCACGTTTCTAGATTCAAATCCTGGTTGATTATGGTGTTCACAGTATTAACAGAGATACCTAATTACAGTGTAATGGCTCTCTGAGTAGCAGAATTTGGTCCAGAGGCATGGCCTTCACCTTCCAAATTATCTCCGGGGTGCGACTGGCGGATTTCCCTGTTTCTTACCATTTGGAATACGTCCTGATGTGGTCTTACCTTTTTTATTGAGTGCACATGAAATCACTTTCTTGGATATGGTAAAATCACGCCTTTTGCATTGCTTAATAATCTTAAAATACATGTATTTCGTATCGGAAAGGACAAAAACGTATGCTTATCAGAATGATTTTATTTTTCACGCCATTTGATGCACCAACAACAAGAGCACACAACTGAGCAAACATAGTGATACATAAATACTGCTGAACTTTCAGTTGGTTCCACATGTTTCACGTGCAGCTATTGTGCTCGTCTGATATTGTTACCACAAATCGTGAACAACTCTCCGTATCAACGCATTCCCCTAGTGGAGAACTGAGTTTTTATGTTAGCCTTCAGCATTTCGGTCATATTTTGGAGGAGATAAAGTACCCTGTCAAACCAATTGCGAAGTTTATGTTCGAAGAACAGAGGTGGTCACGCTGGCAGCGGGTGGGTCAATATACACAATTGCGCTCCTTAATGGGCCACTTTTTATGCACGTCTGGATACGAGTATACTGTAACTTGGAACCTGAAATGAAATATCGTCTCACCTGCGTGATTTAAAGCAGCAGGCAAGGAAACAGTATCGATTATTGGATACAAAAGTTCATGTTCATCTTCTCAGTACTACCACATAGAACGCCATAGGAATGAGAATGTGTTTCCGTTCACATGCATCTGTCAGAGCCTTGCAATTTCGTGTTGATAATGAGGAAAACCATTAAACTGTGCAGAATCCCCTGCAGAAAAAAGTAGCAGCTTGTATGACCTTCGAGAGAGTATGTAGTTGTCACTGAAACAGTTCCCTGATTGCAGGCGGCGTCACGATTCAGTCCTCGGAACCCCATTCACCGAATGCGAAAGGAAGGGTGTTGATGATAGTGGAAAAAAAAGAAGAATGGAAGATAATTAGGGGGAGCGTGCGCTCAGGCTTGTGTAGTTACAGGCGCGAAAAAAATGCTGAAGAGATGGGAGAAAGATATAGCGACTTCTTTCATGGAGAGGCTTGAAATGAGAACGTGGGGCTGGAAGGAAACAGCGATTCTATATAGGAAGACCTGAGCACTTTCCAATGATATATCTTTCTGTCTGTATGTGAAGCAAGGATTTGGAACACATTCAGAATCAGTCTAACATATGCGCATACGTATCGTCTTGCACTGTTCACCAAATGGACAAAACCTTTCAACCTAAGCGTAAAAACAAGAAAAGTCATTCACTCTGTCTCTGTCACCCTCTTCGCATTTTTACTTTCTCTAGAGAAAGTACTGCATTCCACCCAAAAATCCGATACGAGGTTTCACCAGAAATGCACGTTTTGAGGCCACTGAATCCAAAATGCATTTTTATAAAAACGATTCGTGTATGTGTATGCCTTTCTGTGAACAGCATAATTCGAAAACCAAAAGTTGGTTAGTTCAAATTCAGGATCTTCCAAAAATGCGACAGGAAGGTTTTCAAGAAAATTCTACAAATCCAATAATTTAACATTTTCATAAATGTTTGACGTGTTTTTCAAAATTGACTCTAACGATTTGTACTAAAATTACGTATATTTAAAATATTTATATGAATAAATTCTTGGGAATAGCCTGTGAAGTGCATTTCTTCCAGAAAGAATTTTGTATATATTCGTATCACTGGTAAACGTTAACAGAAAAAAATGTACCACACAAAAACTGTACATCTGTTCAAAAGACACAATTTATTTCCAATAACATTTTTGTGGCATCAGCTATTTACGAGATATCCGTTGGTTATAATATTGATTTCAATGGTTCACTACTTTGTAATTATTTTAAATTTCCTTCACTATTCACTTGTTTCTCCCGAAGTCGTGGAAATAGTGGAATTTTAAATCGAACTGCTTTCAAACACCACATTATTAATTGGTTTCTCCTATTCCTCTTGTATCTACGAAATTTGTAATGAAACCATATCTACAAATGTTTGTCTCGGTCAAAATTAAGAAAATACAAAAATAAACTTGGGTAATAATACTTTATAGAAACTATGTAAAAACAATTCAGTGAGTTTAAAAGTCATGTGAGTGTAATAAATTGGACTTCTTGAAAAAGGTTCCAAATATCCCATTATCTTTCAAAGATATGACCCATGTTTTTTTCTGAAGATCCCCCAGTCTAAACTGCCCTTCACACGGAAGACTTTTTTGAGGCAATTTTATCCAAAAATTGCTAAAGATTTGATTAAAATATCACGTGTTTAAGATATTTACATGAAAAATGAAATGCATATGTTGAACTTTCTGGAAATAGCCGGTGAAGTCCTCATTGGAAATAAATTTTGTGGAATTTTGTGCAGCTGGTAAACTTTAAGATATAGACGAAAGTATACTATACACAAAATGTAGAACTCTTTTAGACACAATTTCGTTTCTTTTTGCGACCTCAGACATTTCCGAGATATACCTTATTAATAATTTGAATTTTTCAATACTTTGTGTTTTTTAAAAGTGCTTCCGGTACTCGTTTTTTCTCGTAAATCACGGAAATAGGATGGAATTTTAAGGCCAGAATATAGACCTCATATTGAAATATCTGGCTATCGCATCGATTTCCTCCATCCCCCTTGTATTTACACCAAATGTGTAAGGAAGCGGATTCTGTAAATGTAGCTCGTTTAATATGCACTAGATAGAAAAGTGGGTTTTCATAAGAATAGTTGATGGAAGCCACATAAAAATGAAGGAGAGCGGGTAAAGAATGTAATGTGAATATAACATAACATGTCTTGTTTTATGCAGAACTCGAAAACTATCACACGTTAGTTCAAGAGGAAGAGGTTTCTATGCAGAGAAAAGATAGTTAACAAGAGATCTATTAATTTTTGTCTTGTATATGTACATTTGTGGAAAAAGTTATTCAGCACACTCTGAGAGCGAGACATTCCATCTACACTTCGTTTCAAGCGGGGTTCACAGGAGCCCATTTCCAAGCATTCCAATAGTGGCAAAAATAATATCCATGATATTCCTTATCGTCTGTCCAGCGCATAAAAAGGCTTCTAAAAACACCTTTACCCTTTTATTTATTCCATGTCAATCAGAGTGGGATAATGGAGCAGGTTAATTCACTTCCCAGCTTTTTTCGAAATCAATGCGTCATTAAAACGCAAACGTATCTCTGTCTGATGCCATGCTTATTTGTTGTTACACAAATAAGAGGAGCAATTAAAACTTGGTTGACGATCACGACCAATAAACTGAACCCATGTAAGGCATCGAGTACCCGTAAAATGAGAAATAACCTAATACAGAATCCCGTGGCTATTGGTATGACCTTGCTTGTTAATTGGACGTGAGAACATAGGCAAGAGAAAATAGCTCAGAGGCAAACCATGCGCTTCGTGTGTTCAAATGTCCGCAATTGCCAATTCCCCCCCTCTTCTTTTCTCTTAGACACCATATATAATATTGTTACAATAAACCTACATATAATTTTCATAACACTGCTATAAAACACGTGTAACCTATACATGTTCATATCTTGCAGTTGAGTTGTATATACGGACAACGCTTCCAACTACCGGCGATAAGGCCCAGTAGTTTTGTCACGTGTTCATGGAAACCTGAACGGCGAACCGTATATTGAAATACTCCAACATATTCTCCTCTCGTTTGCCCCAGAGCGCTATCCTGAAAGAATTATTGTACTCAAGCAGAATAACCATTCAGTCCATAGGTCAGCCAGAGATCAAAGCTGGTTTTCAGCTCACACGGACATTTTTGAGCAGATGCCATGGCATCCGAAGTCACTAATTTGAATCCCATAGAACGTACAGAATGTTCTATATAAATTATGAATATTTTATATTCTATATATTTTATATTTATATTCTATATGGATACTATATGAAATAGAAAAGGATTTCTTGGTGTACCAGGTCAATACTACTGCACAGCTCTGGTATGCCATTGAAACACTTGGGAATCACTAGCAGAGAATACCAATTATTTCCGTTAGAAACCTGTTGGGTTCCAAACTCTGAAGATTGAGAGTGAATTAGGTTGGACTACACAACATATTGTATTTTGTTCTTCTTTCTGATTGTTTAATTAAATGTATTACTTTATTTTTTAAACGCAACGGAGCTCAGATCGACGTATAGAATTAATTTTTTTTTTTGTTTCTTTATATTTTGAGAACAGCAAATAGCACAATCATAGAATGAATATAGGATGAGTAGTCGATTTGTCCCTGAAGGGTTAGCTCATGGGGGAGCTAGTCCGCTTAAACGCGTTTTCTTTCCGTTCCTTCTTTTGCACTTCGCAATATTGTTCACTGACTTCTTTGCGATCTCTCACATCCCTTCCCTTAATTCCAATCCGACACTAGGTGTTGTGTTTGCACTTCCTGCCTTCTGTCTCTCCAGCTGCCGCGGTCATGTGCTGCTCCAGTGTGCTGCTACTGCTTTCTGAAGGCGTCGTCCCATCTTGTTCCGGGTCTGCCTTGTCTCTTGCCGATGTAGGGGTCCACATTGTTGAAATGCATGCCCATCTGTTCTTCTGGAGCCCCGCCACGTGCCCCCCACTTCCATTTCAAATTGGTGGCTCGTTGGGATACACGTTTAGTTTTGTTATTTCGAATATAGACCTAAAGCATAATCTCTATAAATATACAACGTCATGTATAAAAGTGCATGAATGAAAAGCACACGCGGATTGACAGGTTAGAACCGTCTCTTCAGATAGTACCGCAATTTGAAACCTAGAACGTTGGCACTGAGCCACTTCTATGAGATACAGCGGTGTTCTCTCTTTATAAAGTCATGTGGTGGAAAGGTGTGGGTTCATATTTAGTTACTTAGCTGTGTATGTTTGCGAAGAATCATTCCTTGAATTACTTCCCGGTGGTTGTTTTATATCACAACATAATATATTGTATCGTATCTGGAGTTTTTACATAAGTCTGATTTGTAGTGAAACACATTGCACAAGTGAACTACGCTCTGTTAACTTCGTGTATTTCCGTGTCAGTATTTTTCCAGTACTGTACAATCTGCTTATGATCCCGAGAGCAACGGTGTTCTTTGGATCTCTGTGTATTGTGTAAATGTAATTCTGTAAATTACAATCCAATGGCCCATTCGCATATTAACTCACTATTGCACATGCTTTCCTGTAATGCTGTATTCATTATTTCAAACGTAGGAAATGATTGCAACCAAAACATAGATCATGAATAATCTCGTAGTCATCCTTAGTAATATTGAAAGGAACCAAATGCATTCCAAACTATTTAAGTGCCTGTACCACCAACCACCACCACCACCACCACCACCACCACCACCACCACCACCACCACCACCACCACCACCACCACCACCACCACCACAATTACTTATCGTAACAAATTATAGGTACCGTTAAATTACTCGAATACATTTGTCTTGAGCATATTGATTGTACAATTCGCTTTTCTCTATTGGCATTACTTTCAATAATCGATATTCCTCTATTGCAGCCTAAACATGAATAGGTAAAATGTACATAAATGTGAATGAATTTTTTAGTTGTTTTATTTAAAGTCTTATTTAATTCTGAAAATAGTCTTAATAATGTCACTCGAAGATATAAGCTTTCCATATAAATCCATTCACTAGTTCCTGGATTTATCGGTAACCGCAGTTCTTCTTGTAAGAATTTCCCTCTCTCTCCCCCTCTCTCTCTCCCTCTCTCCCACTCTCTCTCTATTATGTTAAGATCTTACCAGCTTTTGCCGTTAGGGCGATTATATACAAGATAAAGCTGAGAGGATATGCGACAAGGAGGTGATGTGCACCAATTTGGCAGCACGGAATTTGTAGGAATTGTGCCAGGCCCATGCTAACTCAGGTTCTAGCATGGATCTCGATCTAGAGTGTGGTGCATAATGCGATTGTGTCGTTTTTCAGCCCGTTTATTTTCCGTCACCTTTTAAATCTGATAACTAATTGAGCCTCGCCACAAACGTATTTTTTGGGTGCCGCATTTGCTACTGTACTTCATATTATCGCGCCTACCCGCCGACACTTTTCTATCAATTTGCTTTGAACAGCACTCACATTTGCTTTTAGAACGACCTCCAAGGGAATGCCATGAACAAGTGATTTTCAAAGCTCTCGTGTTTCTTTATTTCGAAATTTTCTATCCCCCCATTTCGCTATCACGTGATTTCTACCTTCTTTCTCATTGATTGTCTACTTTAAGTTTTGACATGAACTTGCATTTCTGCGGCTATCAGAGCAGTGACCTTCGTTTCTACTCACCTTTTTTTTTCAGGCGACCTAACGGTACATGAACAAAAGCGTCTTGTGCCCTTACTCGGCTACAATGGAGAAAAACCCCCATTTCCTGCCTGCTACTTTCACTGCCTCTCCAATCCATATTAACATTTACAAGTAATATTCATTCCCAGTCTTATTTAATTTTATTTCTACTGTTACTAGTATTTACTTTAGCATTATTGTGGTTATCGTTTTATACGTGTTTCTAGCTGCGCAGAAAGTACTGTGAGGCAGTATTTTTAACACTTAAATGATTTTAGTCAAATTATATAATAAAAGAATATAATAACAGCCCGTCTTAAAGCAATATGTGTAATTAACAATATATAAAAGGTGTATATTACAGTCATTGTAAATGTTTATATTAATGTATTCATGTTCAATAATGTTATGTGAACGTATTACGTAATTTATTAATGTAGGAGCTGTGAGAATAATAGGTTAAAAGCTGCTAACAATGAGGTAACAATGAGGTAACTTTGAGGCAATAATGAGTAAGAATGTTTAATAATGCTACTAGTCATTATTGGAGCAACAATAATGTAAATTTTGAGACTGTTTATAAAATAGCCAATCAACAACAGAAAAAGCTTTAGTTAAATAAAAGTATTCTTTTGGATTAGGAATAGCCAATCAGAGACTTGAAATACAGAAATTTACAAATGTGGCGATAGAAATCAAGTCAGTTGCTTGTAGACAGCCCTCATAACTGGACGCGAGATGTGTCCTCGAAAAAATTTAATATGTATTCAGTGTGAGATAAAAATAGTTTACGTGTTAAAAAAAGTGCAAGCAATAATTAATAAAATAACCTCACAGCTCTCTCTCTATATGAGTGAAGTGTTATTTAAATCGTGTCAAGCATTAATAAATGGAGTGAAGAAAAGCTTAAAATCTGTGTAAGCCTACATTCTTCAGTTGCACTGCTCCCTGCTAAGATATTCTTGTCTCTAAAAAAAAAAATATGTAAATACTGACGCAGCCGAGACAAATATAAATATATAATATTTAAAGAAACAGTCAAATTACAAAGTTAATATTTTTTAAACATTTTTGGGGAAAAGGCCACCGGAAAATACATTTTTGGGGCGGAAACCGGGTACCATACGTGCGGTTGCAACTACTTCAAGTTTGGCTCCCCAACAGTCGAAATATAATACATCATCTTCAAACTGACTTTCCATACGTAACAGCACAATACAACTACCTTCTTCAACTGTCTCAAGGTTTTCGATACCTGCATCTTCATTAACTCTAGAATACGAAATCACCAACTGGATTTTCACAGTTTTCAAGTTTGGGAAAATGTTAAAGGACAATAATAATTTATGTATACTTCGTTCAGAGTCCTTAGAGTCAGTGGAGAGGGAAAGGGAAATCAGAGAGAAAGGTTTGCACGCGCCCAGTTTGGCTTCGTGAGGCGGCTCTTTGTACTAGCTACTGCACCGACCATGCCAATTCCCTATACCCCCTACCACTGTCTCAAAAGGCTCCGAACAAACAATATATAACATATAATATATTAATATTGAGTGAAAAATTTAATGCACAACGCTTAGAAAGGTGACAATCTTCACGAAATGTTAAATATGCGTTAATTTCTTGTGGCGTACAATTTTATCCCCCACTAAAACCGAAATCACAGTATTTTAATTAAATGAATAGATTTATCATTGCTGCTTGGGAATAATGTTTGTCTTGGATGAATATAAGGCTATAAATAAACTGAAGCTGCTGACAGATGGTATAAACGTGAATTGAAATGTGTACATAAAGGGGAGAAATATTTATTCCCGAAGGAGTTCCGATGGATAATCAGTGTGCAGGGAACTCATTGGTCCATAAAATGTCTGGTTTTCTATATGATGTAGAGTGCAAGTGGTTTTGTGAGAGGAGAAAAAGAAAGAATGTGAAGGGAGTTCACAAAGATATTGTTCTAGCATACATTTCAGAAAAGATAAGTAAACGTAAACCTTACCGAGCGAGGTAGCACTAAGGTCACGCGCGAGTCTCGATTCGACAGATCCCGGAATCGATTCTCGACGACAGCTCACGACAGCCATGTTTTTTTTTCGGGGTTTTACGGGTGGTCAGACGAATGTTGGAGTACTTTCTTTCAGGCCCTAATTTTCCGTCCCTCCATTTCGTCCCATTAATCATTTCATTCATCCTTCATCCCGTTAGGTCTGTTTCGGGGTTGGAACTGTCGATGGTGGTTCTTCGGTGCGGCGTGGCAGGGGTAAAAGGATGCTCTCTGTGAACTTTCGCCCTCCCTCGGCTTTCAGCTGGTTGCCGGGGATAAATGGATCGCCCCTTCGAAGCGGGGTATTGAACCCTCCCTGTGGGGGCAGGGATCCCCGTCTGCCTGTCCGACTGCCTCAATCTGGAAACTGTAGGGACCCTATCATTACTGTGCCGTCACTTCTGATTCTGGCCAACCGGTGTTTCATTTCATCTCCTGCTTCTTCCCGGGGTGCCCCCTTAAGGACACAGGTACAATATAGGTACTGTGCTGAGTCCCCTTCGATAATCAGGGGAAAAAATGGAAACCATAGTTATAGTGGTCATATCATTCTATGTTAATAGGATATAATGGGATATGAATCTATAATTTGTTGAGAATTTTATTTTTGTTAATTAGTATTACTCGAAGACTAGTTTCGGAAATGTAATAAAAAGACTGTAGCAATGGATTAAATTATTTCACTACTGTGATTAAAACCACTATTTAAGTTGCTAGGAACAACGAAATAAACGTCAGTGTGTATGGTAGTAGCGGATATAACATACTTATAATTGTTTTCTTTGCCTTAAATTAAATTTTGAAGTTTGAAACTGCACATTTGCGTTTCCATATGATTCTTACTGATTTCCAACTTAAATTTGTTTCTTATTATGAATTTCTGTTGGAAGCTTTCTGTAATTCGCTGAGTATAAAATGAATATTTACTAATGTTAACCTGATAGATTACATTCACATTACCTTCTCCACCCTGTATCACTTATTGGTGGGAAATAAATTATTCTTACGAAAGTTTATCTTCCCATCTGCATTGTTTTAAGTGAGATAAAGATTTCCGGAAATAGCTACATCATAAATTTCGTTATATATAGAAAGGGAATGGCGATAGTGAAACGTTTAAGAAATGGACGCTATACACTGTCTTAAAATCCATACTGTTTCCATGACATCACGAGAAACAGCTGAAAATCGACAGGACTAAACAATGTCAAAAAATTGAACCATTCAAATCAATAATAACGGATCTCTCAGAAATGGCTTGTGTCAGAAAAAAAGTTATTTGAAATAAATTCTTTGTTTTAAAGACATCCATCGACGCTTGCCAGTCAAACAATATTATACAAAATTCCTTCCCGTTGTAGAGGACTTTATCCTGCCCTAAAATTCAAGATATATGTTTTATTTGACATGCAAATGTTTAATATGAGTATATATCATTTTAGTAAAAACTGTTAGACTTTTTGAGAAAATTAAAAAAAAAAATAGAAAGATGTTCCATGTATATGAAGGGTAGTTAGGGACTGGGGGATTTTCTTGAAAAATCTTCGAGTAACATCTTTGGAATTTAAATACCAAGTGTTTTCCGAGTTTGCGTTTTTGAGTTAGGCTCTTCACACACACACACACACACACACACACACACACACACACACACACACTCACACACACACTTGGATACTTCTCTAAAAATGCTTTTTCTGGATTCAAGGTGGCTCAAAACATGTATTTCCGGTGAAATCTCGGTATCGTATTTTTTGGTAGAATGCGTTACCTTCGCTACCTATTACGTATGTGGTAGGAGGTGAAAACCATGCAACCTTGTTTCCAAAGTTAACATGTAACAGTCGTTATTTTAAATATTTATTTGTTTGGCACTCTGTCATATTATTCGCTCCATTCATTGACAGAGCAGCAAGTAGCCTTAGGTAATATTTGTTTAAATTAGCAATCACGACTGACATGTGTCAGAAACAATGAGCTTTTTACGTGAAATGTACTCCGTATGCGGTTGATAACGCAGAGCGCAGCAGGGATGGCGGCCCTATGATACGCGCTACAGCGACTGTGTTAGGTACAGTGAAATCAATCAGTGCTGCGTGCCATGTTTTTTCTCAAATTATAGCTCCTGTGATATTAAACACTGTACGAACTTGAATCTTTATTTATACCCTTTTACTGATCCTATAGATCTATATAAGCTGTTTTTACTTTCTCTACTACGTATAGTAAGTAGGGGAAGTATTGTATTCCACCCAAAAATTCGATATCGAGATTTTACCAGAAATATATGTTTTGAGACCCCCTGAATCCAAAAATAGCATTTTTGGAAACATGTCCGTGTGTGTGTCTGTGTGTCTGTGAACAGCATAACTCGGAAACGAACAGTCGGATAAACACCAAACTTGGTATTTATTTTCAGTATCTTTCAGAGATGCGACATGAAGGTTTTCAAGAAAATCCCTTCACCCCAGATTACCCTTTACATGAACATTTTTCGAAAATTTTGATTTTCTCAAAAATGGCTCTAACGATTTTGATTAGTATATCATATGTTTAAGATATTTTTATGCCCCAGGCACCCGCTTGTAAGTCCTGGGGGGTGTAAGTCCTACATAAGAGGAGGGTAAACAGATAATGAATGAATGAATTTTTATGGCAAATGAAATGTATATCTCGAATTTTCTGGAAATGTCTCCAAAACTATTCTTCATTGTGAACGACTTTTGCATAACTGATAAACCATAAGAGATAGACAAAATTGTACTAAACAAAAAAATGTAGATCTCGTTAAAATATGTATATCATTTCCATTTTTTTGTTGAGTGAACCATTTTTGAGATATTGTTTATTATTCCCTTAAATTTTTCAATACTTTTTCTCAAATGGGAATTCGTTATTCACTTTTTTATGCCCTGGACATGCAAGGAGAATGGAATGCGCCACATAGCAACCAGCTCTTAAAATATTTGACTATCACTTAAATACTACCATATTCCCCTTGCACCTACAAGAAAATTAGCAATAAGATTAACATCTCGATTAACGTGAAGCATATGGAGAATAAGCGTTTATAAAAATAGTTTGTATAAGAGTAGAGAAAGTCATGTGAGTGTAACACATCAGATTTTTTAAAGAACGTTTTGATTTTGTTTTATAATTCCAGCTTTATGAGAAGAGTTGTATTATATGGTAGTAAAGTGCTTTCCTTTCACACTGCGGCCACTACACGGCGGCTCGCGCTCCAGCCGTAGCACTCGGAATGCCGCTGAGACAATTATAATATCCTCGCAACCGTCTCGCGTTCTCACAGATACAGTTGCAATTACAGTGATAATAAGCACATACCAGATACATGATAAGCTATGTTGAAAATATTGACCTTCTCTGTATGCATATTTCTGGCATCTTCTCAGAAAACGTTTATTCACATTGTGGAGTTCAATATCCGAAATTTAACAAATTTTTTCTTTACCCGTATTATAATTGTCAGGTAAGGATCTTAAACTTAGTGTTTTAATTAGAATGGTTATCCGTTTTGTTTAAAAAATAAGTATAACGGAAATTTTTCTATGTAAAGGATAGTTTGGAGTGGGGAAACTTTCTTTAAAATCCGTGTATACTATCCCTGGATGACCCTAAACTTAAATACCAAGTTTGGTATTTAACAGATATTTCATTTTTCAGTTATCTGTTCACAAACAGACAGGCATATGTAAGCGCACGGACCTTTTTGTAAAGTTGTCTATTTTGATTCAGGGAGCCTATTAAGGAACTATGATTGCATTAGATAATAATGCATTATTATTATTAAATTTAATTAGATAATAAAATAATGCTCAGAATAATATTTCCCATATGTAGCCAGTGTCCAAGCGACGGAACGTGCAACTATAATTCCTAAATTAGTTATCAAACAAATATAGTAATTACTTGTTCCTTGTAAAATGGTGATGGTTTATAATATTTGTATGGAGAAAAATGCAAAACTTATGTCAACATAAAATACCTACCAGCGGGATGGCTCAGGCGGTAACATCTGTGGCCTGCATTTGGGATGTATCGGGTTCAAATCCCGTTGACCGGCTAACCTGACAGCTTTTTTCGTGGTTTCCTTCAGCCGCCAAGGTAAATACTGCGTTGGATATTTAATACCACGTCCCAAAGTTCCACTCAAGTCTAAAACAATAGTAAACATGAAAAATAAGTGGTGATAGCGAATGATGTGCCATCTATCCGCAGACAATGAAAGCAAGTAGCACCCTAATGCCGTCTGCACGGCACGAAGCAGAAGCGGGTGGTTACAGGGATGAGACCTAGAAGGCTAACTGCCCGCCACACCTCTACCTAAGAGTTAACCACTAACAGATCCGTCGCGATATGATCCTGCAGTTAAAGCGACGTAAAATAAACAGAATAATAAGAAAAAGTAAATAAAATACGCGTATTAACGTTAATTCTGAGATAGACTTAAAGCGAGGAGCAATAGAATAAATTCCTGATATATTTTATACAGTTTTATTTCATGTAAAGGTTCTAATTACTTACGTAGAGAAGTAAATCATTTCGTAAGAAATACATGAAATGCTGCAAAACTATGATTTGCCTTTCTGTTAAATAAAATATCAGTTGAGAATTATAGATGCACAACCAATTTAGGAATCCAGCTATTGTTGCCCGCTATAATAGTAATTTATATCAACCGGTTGCTCTATTTCAATTTAATCGCAATATATTTATGTTGTGTACAGTAGAGTTTACGTAAACGTGGTTTCGGTGTCCTATAATATTTTTTTATTCAATGAAACTCCTTATCACACCAGTCCTGGGTGAGTCAATCTCTTATATTTAAATTCAAGTCCGACACACACGCATTAGCCTATGAAAAAAGATCAGGCCTAGGTATGCGGCGAAAGGGGAGGAGTAGGTAAACGTTTCACCTGAGTGGCTGGTAGTCAGGCTTTGCCATTGTTATCCATACCATCGACGAGTTCGTTTCGTGTTAGTTTGATGTCAAAAGTCTGAAACTCAAACATTAACCTATGAACACAGGTCGGTTTCAGAATCAGAAGCGAAGGAAGACGGGTAGAGTAAGACAAACATTAAGTGGAGTTGTAGAATTAGGCGGGGGCGTGGCAGAGGTGCTTCAGCATTTCCTTACCAACATAAACCTCTGCTAATTATGTCAGCACGATTCCTATGCAAAGTATTTTCCTCAGTATCGCTAAATGCATAGCTATAAAATGAGGAATCATACGCTGAAATATATGAGCCATTCTGACTAGTAGAAAACGCATTTCTAATATTCAATATGAAACACAAAAAATCTTGTGCTTTGCACATTAGACAGATAATGTTCGAATAAAACTTCTTTGTAAATAAGCCAAATAAATAATATGTTGTGTCTGTTTCTTGAAACATTTAACACACCTTCCGTCATTTGGTTGAGAACTTCGTAGCTGGGCTGCGCTTGCCCATACTGTACCTAGTGAAGTTACTGTAACGCGTGCACTAGGAGACACGCGAACACGTTTTTGGTGGCATGTCACGTGAACGCATTAAATTACCATTTTTGTAATCCTTATTCATATTTCTCCTTACTGGTTATGTAGTTGGACCAACTCCAGGTCTCTGAGGAGTGCAACTTTTGATGTCATTTTTGCTACTGTTTTTTTGGCTTCCCTGAAAGATCTTAAGTCACTGAATTCGATTCTTACGTGAACGAAATACATCTGCTAAGGGTTATAATAGAATTATCACTTCTGTTGGACTGTTTTAAGGGGAAATTAGGATAGGATTAGGAGCGGACCTCGACCTCCACGGATCCCTTGTACCTAGGCCCCAAACGAGGCATCCCCGATAGGGAGGAATGAGGTGAAGGAGACAGGGCACCAGAGGCACGACAGGCAGAGGGCAGGTTCCCTACCGTTTACATATCTAAACTCCCCGGATAGTCTCTGGTGCAATCGGCTCCCCTCCCCCTGTAGACTTACACATCCTAGAGGAGTTCCGTGACCCGGAGACCGCTCGCATTCCTGGGAACGAAGATTTACACACAACATTCTTTTCCCCTACCATGCACCGCCGAGACCTCCTGCCGACACTTGCAACCTGAAAGAGACCAAGCAGGTGAAAGGTGAAGAGAAATGAGCACGGAGGTGAAATGGAAGGACAGGAAATTTGGGGAATTTAAAGTTCGCCTAGCGATCCATGGGTCAGGAAGGTCGACCGCGGGAATTGAAACCACGACCTCCCGAATGTAAGCCACAGAACTTACCGCCTTAGCTATTCCGCTCAGTAAGGGGAGATTAAGTGATTGTGGTTAAAAGCATTTTTTTTGGCCGTGTGCTGCTTAATTTTACATATTATTTATGTTTGTTGCCAATTTTAAGTATTTTGAATCATCTTAATTTGTATGCACGTTACAACAAAATGTTAACATTTTCTCCTTTAAATACCGTTTTCTCAAAACTACAGTTTAAGTAATAAATGCTTCGTTTTCTCTGGAAATTTAACTCGTAGAAAGGTGTCGTCATTTTTAACATAACAGCAGTAAAGCTAAATCACAGTGAACCATATACATATATGTATTGTTCTGCATAAAAAGTAATTTTTAGAATCAAAATGATTTTGAAATATCATACCACCTTTTTATGATAGGCGTTCCTTTATATATGTGGTTCAGTTTGTTTACAAATGTTGTAACTTTACCCTGTAAAAGTATCAAAGTGATACCTTCAGTAGTTTCTAAGACAACGGGTATTTAAATAAGCTAATTTAACACTGGCAGGATAGAGCATTTAATATCTCCTTAAAACAAAGAGCAGAGAATATGGCTGTAATGAAAACTGTTTTTAATCTCGACTAGAGTACATCCATCTTATATTCTCAATATCTGCACTAAGAGTTGGTTAAGTGACTGGACTATGGATTCTGTAATATTAGCGATATCCCTCTCCGAAAATGAAAGAGATGCTTTTATTGGTATTAGGATTAGGCAGACGGGAAGAGGGCGTTCCTCCAACCACTGGAGCTCACCACACATAGACCATTGTCGGTCTTTCGTCACTTAAATGATCCCTGGAAAGGGAGGATGAAAGGGAGTCATGAAGGGGAGACCCGAAGAGCGATCAGATTTGCACGACGATTCACGCTAGCAGAATGACACCAATCCTGTCCCATCTTTAACCGGGGTCCCGGAAAGAAGGGGCACCAGGCGACCAGGTATGTCTTATATAGCGTAAACTCCACCGTCCAGCTGCAACGCACCAATGGCCGTCGCCTGGTCCTGCAACCATAAAACACATGAATAAGAACAGATAAGAAGGAACGATTGTCAAATTCATATAGAAAAGGAGCCTACCGATCTGGAAAAACCACGAAAATACCCAAGTTCAGAGTACCGGCCCGACGTTAATGGAGACCGCGGAGCCATCTCGTACTGGTAAAAGATTGTTAGAGGGATTAATGATCGACTGAGAGTTTGAAGGAAGTTTAATTTTTGCAGAAGATAAAGAATTTATGGAGGCTGTGTATATTCCCAGAACTCAGCTGGACCAAGGGAAAGTAAAATGTTACAAAGTTTAAGCTCAACTTTGCGGCATTACCGTATGTATTCAAACCCAGCAGCTTAATTATCTATTCAATATTAGAAGCGAGGAAATTGCTGTATAAAATTTAGACTTCCCATCTCTGAAGCGAAAACTGTTTCGCTGAATATAAGCGAGTGTTAGAGCTTCCTCCCCTCTGTTTTTTCTTGGCTCTTTCTTCGTGAAACTCGGAGTTGAGGACTAATCCCGGTACTCAACAGCTTTGCGTCTTAGTTTTGTCATGCTAATGCAAGTTGCAGCTTATAATGTTCTAGTCTTGTCCGTGCTATGCGCCTCTCTCTCTCAATTCCAGCTCGAAATGAGCTCCTGTAATCCGCTAGTCTTCAAAACAAAACTTCTCCATTCACACTTTTTGCAATATGAAAATGCTCCACCAGCGTTTTATCCTTCATAATACCCGGCTTTGAGCGAGTACGTACATCAGTTCTAAATATCTCGTTCGTCCTATCTTCTTCTTGTATGATAAGCGTCTAGTTGTACCATCAAATATAACGTTCATGTCTACAGGATGATTCGTTTGGTCATGGATAAAATAAAAATAATATTAAACCTTTGCTTCTGAGCTTTATTTTTTGCGTCTTTGTTTATGTAGCACGAAAGATGCAAGGTTCCTCAAGAAAGCTATATGACTTCCCCATTCCTTATGTGCAACGGAGTGCCTGGAAACATGCCGATGCTATTTGTTTCCTGTAGAGTTTGTCTTTAATGTTGGCAGAACCTTCTTGTGTGTTCCACACCAACCTGGCTGAGCCAATCTCTTATTTGTTTGAATTCAAGTCTGACACACACGTATTAGCCCATGAACAAAGATCAGACCTAGGTGAGCGGCAAAGTGGAGGAGTACGGAAGCTGGAAGGAATACTTCGCAACGACAGTCTACCCGAGCCCCTGGATGAGTTCGTCTCGTATGTGTTTGATATCAAATTTCTGGCACTCACACATTTCAGGCTAAGGAGAAAGGAAAAGGGGGAGTAAGCCAGACATTGAATGGAGTGCTAGAACCAGTTAAGGGTAGAGACTGGGTGTGACAGAGATGGTTTAATATTTCCTTACCAACATAAACCACTGCACATTATGTCGGCACGATTCCATGCACTCTACTGTACATACGTGTGTTCACTTTGGCCCGCTAGTCTTCCCTATCGGTAACTTCGCTAGTTCTTGCATCAGCTGACAATACTTCTCGGCTAGTTATTTCATCTAACAATGAGGCCAGAGAGAAGTATTCTCTATGTCAAAGAGACATGGAACATTTTTCGAAAATTTGCTCAAAAAATGACTCTAATCATTTTGATTAAAATATCATATGTTTAAGATATTTTAATGCAAATGAAATGTATATTTTGAACTTTCTGGGAATGTCCCAAAAGTCCTCTTCATTCTGAAAGGCTTTCGCATAACTGGTAAACCGTAAGCCATGGACAAAATTTTACTACGCAAAAAATGCAGATCGCGTTAAAGCACACAATTTATGTCATATATATATATATAGATTTTTTTTTGTCGAGTGACCCATTTCCGAGATCTTTCTTATTTTTTTGAATTTTCCAGTACTTATATATTTCCTCAAATGGAATTCGTTGGACATGCAAAGAGAATGACATGCTCCATATAGCTCATAAAAGATTTGACTATCGCTTAAAGCCCACCACATTCCCCTTGCACCTACAAGAAAATTAGCAATAAGTTTCTGCAAACGTTTATCTCGATTAGTACGAAGTATACGGAGAATAAGCGTTTGTAAAAATAGTTTGTACAAGAGTAGAAAAGTCATGTGAGTGTAACACATCAGATTTTTTTTAATGGTTCGAATTGTTCAATACCTTTTGTTTCCTATTTCTTCCCTATTTTCAGTTTTTTCTCACGGAGTCGTGGAAAGAGCATTGAATTTTAAGGCCAGGATATTGCGTCCAGTTCTTAAACATTTGACTGTCGCTGTTCTCTTTGTGTCTATAACCAAGCGTGTAATTTAGTTATTTCTGCAAAGGTTTATTAGGATTAGAATGAAGTAGATAGAAAAGTAAGCTTTCGTGAGAATATTTGTATAGTCATTAAAAACGATATAGGATAGTGAAGGTAATGTTAATGTAAGACATCATAATTTGCGTTCCTTTCAATACACTTAAACGTTATATTTTCATTCTACACTGCTATTTTCTTAATGTAGGTTTTCTTATTGCCGTAATAACTTTAAGCCTCGTCTCCATGCCGCTGATGAAAGCTCTGATATAAATGTTGTGGCTGTCGCTCAGTTTCACGACGCACGAAAATAATTCATAACCCCTTCCTCTAGAAGGCCGAATTATGTTGTATTGGGTTAGGCTTTATTTGTATGCCAATCGTAGTGAAACTCCTTCATAGAGACGGCCTTCGAACCACCCCTTCATTTCACATCGATTATAACATCGTTAATTAGTTCGTTTTTGTGCCCCTGAATTGTTTTTCAAGCCAGTAACATAGAAAACTGATAGAGACTGAATGGAGTAAACGTTGGTTACCGGAAGTTGGGAATCTTAAATAGGTAAAAAATATTATTGTGCTCTAGGGGAATGGGTCACTTTGGGCACGTCAGTGTACGCTGTAGAGAGAGTGAAACGACTATAAGGTAATTTTGCATTGCAACCATCGAGATCTCTGGTTGAATAGACAATTTATAAACGTGTAGCTAGTTTATATTCCGGTCTTTGTGATCTTATTATACATCTAGAAATGCCCAAATTAGTGTGCTAAAGTAGACTGTTGTAATAAACGCAGAATAAATGTTTATAGGCATTAAAGTATATCGCCGACAGTAACTTTGGTGACAATTCAGAAACTGTCTTTGTTGGTATGTAGGTACTTTACTGAAGTTTTATTGCCACTTTGTTGCACGTTAGGGGATCACAATGCACAGTCCATTCTGGAAATTGGCAAGTTGTATACATGCGTTAATCAACTTCAATGGAGATTGACGCTATTCGGAAGTGGAAGGGAATACGTGTGAATCATTAAACTTGGGTCAATGCAATCATTACCCAAGCTCGTAGGAAAAAAGAGCAGGAGATTCAACAAGCTCCGGCATTTGTCATTGGCGTTAACACTGTCTAAATCAATGACTAATCAGTTCAATTGTTCATTGTGTCTACATCTTCTGCTGGTATGTAGTCATAAAGAATGTTTCGTATAATATTTTATATATCTTCTTCTTCACTTAAAGAATTAGGCACTTTGCCCATTCCAGGTTCACAGTAATTTTATCCAGCGTGTCCTGGGTCGTTCTCGATATCTTTCGACATTTACTCCAACACTGCCCTGGAAACCTGGTGTTATCCATTCTAGGTAAATGTTTGTCCAATATTTTCTGTTATCTAATATTTTCTTTTATACTGAATGGATATTTAGCTCTTCCCTAACATCTTCATTATTTAACATATCCTTTACACCACTTAGAAATTCCATTTCTGCCGAACTAGATTTTTCTCAGCGGTTTTTGAGTCGGTACACAGGCTTCACTGGCATTACTTTTTAAAATTTCATTTTAGTTTCCCTTTCTTATTTTGTTTTAAAGCCTCTTTGGATAGTCCCACATACTACTTCATACTAACTTTTTGTTCAATGTCCTTGTCATTATAAAATCTTATAGCCAAAATATCTGAAATTTTATAATTGTTCTAAAATGTTTTCTAGTACAACATTTAACCCAACTGGATCCTTACCTCTAAAATCCATTTTTGTTTTCTTAATGGAAATTGTAAGATTTATATGCATTGTTTAAAATATACATAGATATCTGTAGCTTTATTTCATTTTCTTGAATCATTGTTTGATCGTCAGCAAACAAAAGGTTATTTAAATAAATATTCTTTGAAATATTTAGTCTTGGATGTACTACAAATTTCCAATTTTTTAAAACGTCGTCAGTAAATAAATGCATAAGCGTGAGTGATAAGCTGCTTGTCTAAGTCCTATATTTGCTAAACACTTTTCACTTCTTATAACTCCAGTATCTATGATAAAATTACTATTCCTATATAAAACTCTGTCACAACGAAATTAATTGTGGTGGATAGCCCTGATTTTCTAATATTTTTCATAATTTTATTCAGTTTACCCTGTCAAATGCCTTATCATAATCTATAAAGGCTAGGTGTGTTTCCAGGTTCTTTTCTCTTCTATGCTCTTTTATTAGCCTAATGGTAAAAATATAGTCCGTGAACGATCTCTTTTTTCTGATTCCTCTTTGCTCTTCTCCAAGCAGGCAGTCTGCGATAATTTTGTTCTATTATTTAGTATATTTTGTTACTCTTATCCTTTAGAATAAAAAAGATGGTGTCCCCAAGTTTTATGCAGCAATTGTGCCGACATCTAAGCTCAGAAGCCCGAATTCGCTTTTCTACAGGAATAGGGAAATTTTCCTTGAAAGGTGCTGACCACGACAAACTAAGCTGGCTTAATTAAGCACATTTTTTCTTTCTTTACTGCGTAAACTGGTGTACATAAAATGGGGCCTATAATGGAACGGAGCTGTTTAATGTTGGTATTGACAAAAGTTAGCCCGCACTCCTATCAGTGTGACAACCTCTGTTTTTCGAACATAACACTAGACATTGGATTGACAGGGTGCTTTAACTTCCCCAAAGTATGGCCGAACTCCGCAAGCACAGCTTAAATCTTATACTAGTATGCTACACTAGCGTTTTCTTATTGCCGTTTAGTAACAGCAATAACTTTACCTTCGTCTCCTATATGTAAATGTCGTAGCTGTCGTTCAGTTTAAACTCCCATTTAAATCATTATTCACTCCTTCGTCTAGATGACTGAATTATATTGTAATTGGTTTATGTTTCCTGGATACCAATCGTAGGGAAACTCTTTCATAGAAGTGGTATCCGCATTATTCCTTCGTTCTACATAGCATCGTTATAAGCATCGTTGATTGGTTAGTTTTCATGCTTGTCAATAGTTTTTCAGGCCAGTCACAAAAAGAAATGATACCGGCTGGGTGGAGTTAAAACTTGGTTAGCTGAAGGAGGAAAGCTTACAGAAAGAAAAACACTGTGGCGATCTAGGGGAACGATCCACTTCATATGCACGTCAGTATACTTAACTGTAAGTAGAAGTAGTATTGTATTCAATTCAAGATTTCGATATAGAAATTTCTACAAATACATGTGTTGACGCTTTTTTACTTTCTCTACTACGTGTAGTAAGTAGCGAAAGTATTGCATTCCACTCAAAAATTTGATACCGGGATTTCACCGGAAATATATGTTTTGAGACCCCCTGAATCCATAAAAAGCATTTTTGGAAACATATCCGTGTGTGTGTCTGTGAACAGCATAACTCGGAAACGAACAGACGGATAAACACCAAACTTGGTATTTAGGTTCAGTATCTTCCAGAGATGCGACACAAAGGTTTTCAAGAAAATCCCCCACCCCAGATTACCCTTTACTTAGAACATTTTTGGAAAATTTTAATTTTCTCAAAAATAGCTCTAACGATTTTGATTAAAATATAATTTGTTTAAGATATTTTTTGACAAATAAAATGTATATCTTGAATTTTCTGGGAACGTCTCCAAAATTATTCCTCAATTTGAACGACTTTTGCATAACTGGTAAACCATAAGAGATAGACAAAATTTTACTACACAAAAATGTAGATTGCGTTAAAATACACAATTTATGTCATATGCATTTGTTTTGTTGAGGGAACCATTTTCGAGATATTGCTTGTTATTCACTTTAATTTTCCAATACTTATACTTTTTCTCAAATGGGAATTCATTATTCATTTTTTTAGTCCTGGTAATGCAAAGAGAATGGAATACTGCACATAGCAACCAGCTCTTAAAACATTTGACTATCGCTTAAAGCCTACCATTTCCCCTTGCATCTACAAGAAAATTAGGAATAAGATTAACATCGCGATTCACATGAAGCATATGGAGAATAAGGGTTTGAAAAACAGTTTGTACAAGAGTAGAGAAAGTAATGTGAATGTGACACATCAGATTTTTTATAGAGAAAATCGTTTCTGCTTGTGAATAGCGTAACTCAAAAATGGAAAAAACCTCACTAATAAAACATTATCCTTTACATGGAAAAATCTTTCATAGTATTTTTTTAAAAAAAATTCCTATGGGATTTTGATTTAAATACTGTGTGTTTTAAAAATTTCAGGACAAAGAGAATGTTTATCTGGAATTTTCTGGGAATAGCCTGTGAAGCCCTATTCTTTCTGAATAACTTCTCTATAATACCTAATGAGCAAAAACTCTACCCTCTATCGTTTAATAGATACTATACAAACTCTTCTTACGAAATCTTATTTTTCTAGTTAATTATAATTGAGATAAGCCTTTGCAGAAATAACTGCATTACACAATTCGTTATAGATACAAAGGGAACAGCAATAATCGAATGTTTAAAAAATGGACCCTATACACTGGTCTTAAAATTCCACACCCTTTCCATGACATCATGAGAAACGTCTGAAAGTCGACAGGACTTATAAAGAATGAGAAAAGTATTGATCAATGCGAACCATTAGTAACGGATATCTCGGAATTGGCTTATGCCATAAAAGGGTTATTTGCAATAAATTCCTTGCTTTAAAGAGGTATGCATTTTTATAGCACGTTTTCGTCTATTGCTTACTGTATACCAGTTATACAATATTATGGAAAATTCCTTCCGAATGAATTCTATTTCCAGAAAAATAAAAATACACATTTTATTTGTCATGTAAAAGTCTTTAATATGTTATTTTAATAAATATCGTTAAAGCTATTTTTAGAAAAAAATTCGAAAAGTGTCCTATGTAAAGGGTAGTTTGGGGCGGGGGATTCTCTTGAAAATCTTCGTGTTTCGTATTTAAAAGGTACTGAATCTAAATGCCAAGTTTGGTATTTATCTGACTTTTTGCTTTTGAGTTATGCGCGTGCATGCACACATGCACGGAGGTTTTTCTAAAAATGATTTTTTCGGATTCATGGGGCCTCAAAACATGTATTCCTAATGAAATCTAAATATCGAATTTTTTGGTGGAATGCAAACGTGCGGATATGAGTAGCCGCGGTTTAAGTTGGCAATCAATAATTAACACGCCTCTGCCGCGCCTTCCATCCCAGAGGTTAATGCTTGATGCCGAACCAACAAGAGCCGGACACATTTAGGATTTAGCATGGACAGTCTTTGGGAGATTCTGCCAACATTCAAGAATAGAAAACACTAAAAGTAACCAAAAGCATCGCCACGTTTTTTTGTTTGTTTCTTTTATACTCGATTGTACGTGGTAGAGAAGGTAAGTATCTGACTATCGCTTTAGCTTGCTGTATTTTTTTATACCTACAAATAAATTTGTAAATGTTTAATGCAAGTTTATGTGCATTAACAAGAAGTAGATAGAAGAATTGTTGTAAGAATAGTTGCTAGAAGAGAGAGTAGAGAAAGTCATGGCAATGCAGCACATAGATTTATTTAATTTATGGCGTAATCAACACAAAACCAACTGAAGTAAATACTCACGTGGTAATCTGATATAAAGAAACAGAGTATTGGATTTATTTAAGTGAGATTGAGTTGAAATCTACACTTATGCTTCACTAACTTTTACTTACACGTAGTACATAATGTTTAACAGACAGCTACCGGACAGCTTATCAGCTACCTTCGACTGCCGGGATGATTAGATGTGTTCCCTCTGGAATCTTGAGGCTCTCCTACTGGACATTTGATAAATCTGTAGAGTGGGTTGTCTTCAGCGAGAATTTTAGGATTCATTAAGGTTAACTCATATTTTTTTCAAAACCCTTCTCCCAAGTTTGAAGTTCTGTTGGTCTTTGTATTTGTTTCACAAGATAGAGGTTATTTTAATGTTGTGGCCGGAGTTCTAAAGGTAGTATACTACTGCTGACCTTTCGTGGTTATAATATAGTGTGATGTAACACCTTCTTCAAGGAAACCATGAATTTACAAAATCGACTGTCGAGATTGTAAAAGAGTATACATAGGAAAAACTAAAAGAAATATCGAAACTCGACTCAAGGGAAAAAAATCAGCAGCAACATACAATTTCTGGAACTCCAGCCACAACATTAAAAAACCTGATGTGTTACACTCACATGACTTTCTCTACTCTTATTCAAACTATTTTTACAAACTCTTATTCTCCATCTATTTCATAATAATCGAGATAAACATTTGCAGAAGCGATAATTTGACATTCAAAGAGAATTACATTTTACACATAGCGACCAGTTCTAAAAATATTTGACTATCGCTTAAGGCCTACAATGTTCCCCTTCTTTTGTATTTGCAAGGGCAATATAGAAATACAGTAGCCTTTAAGCATAGACATATCTCTTAATAGCTGGTTGCTATGTACAGCACCATTCTCTTTGCCACAGATTAATACTCTTTGCATATCCAAGACAAAAAATGAATAACAATTCCCATTTGAGAAAATAAGTATTGTAAAATTTAAGGGAATAACAAGCAATATCTCGAAAATGGTTCACTCAACAAAAAATATGTATATGACATAAATTGTGTAGTTCAATGCAATATTCATTCCCAGAAAATTCAAGATATACATTTTATTTGTTATGAAAATACCTTAAACAAACGATATTTTAATCAAAATCGTAGTGCCATTTTTGAGAAAATTAAAATTTTCGAAAAATGTTCCTTGTAAAGGGTAATCTCGGGTGGGGGGGATTTTCTTGAAAACCTTCGTGTCGTATCTCTGGAAGATACTGAACCTAAATACCAAGTTTGGTGTTTATCCGACTGTTCGTTTTTGAGTTATGCTGTTCACAGACACACACACACACACACACACAGATACACACACGAACATGTTTCCAAAAATTCCTCAAAATGCCGAAAAATATATATTTCCAATGAAATCTCCGTATAGAATTTTTGGGTGGAATATAATACTTCCCCTACTTACTATATGTAGTAGAGAAAGTAAAATAGCATCATCTATATTTTGAAACAAGTACAAATAGCAATAGAACTTGAAATCTAGGAAAAGATTATCTTGAAAAAATACAGGTCAACGCTGAAGACAATCTAATCTATAGATTCATCAGATGCCCAGTAGGAGAACCTCAAGATTCCAGAGGAATACATCTAATCATTCCGTCAGTCGAAGGTAGCTGATGATGCCAGCTTCCGTGAAACATATGCACTACGTGTAAGTTAAGGTTAGTGAAGCATTAACCGAGTGGGATGGCTAAGGCGGTTGAGTCTGTGACCCGTATTCGGGAGGTAGTGGCTTCGAATGCCGCGGCCGCCTTCCTGACCCATGGGTTTTTTTCGGGGTTTCACCTGGTCACTAGGCGAAGGCGCATTGACTCTCTCGAATTTCTCTTCCCTCGTTCCATCTTCCTCTTTCACGTTACGGGTTGACTCCGGGGCTGTGTGTCAGACGTCTGCGGACAGACGGCGTAATGGCTTGCATGTAGGAATTTCGTCTCGACCCCGTCAAATGGAGGCCCTCGAGTTTCCGCTGCTGAGTCGAACTTTCCCCGGTCTCCTTTGGAAGGGACCTGTGAGTCATCCTCCGGTGGTTTGGTAGGGGTGCCTTGAGCGCTCTACGGCTGAGTGGTCAAGCATGTAACTGTTAGGGATATCTGCGTGACTCTGTCGCCTGGGGTTCCTTCATCTCATCCGTTAATCCCGGATGTGCAAGCACAAAAATCCCTGTGTGGGTCAAGGTTCTAGGTTTCTCCTCCGTAGCTAATCGTAATCCTAATCTTAGTGAAGTATTAAGTGTAAATTTCCACTCAATGTCACTTAAATAAGTCATCACTTCGCTTCACTGTGTACACTTCCAGGTTGTTTATTTATCAGAGCATTGGATTGTTGATGAAAAGGAAATTTCTCGGTACCACTCTTTCTCCTCCACAAACCGTTAACATTTCCCCAATGACCAGCTGATTTATCTTGATGTTAGGGAATTTTCTGCTTACTAGTAACATTACGTTGGTGGGTGGTTCCGGTGTAGCGATGTTTGTTTACTTGAAACTCTCTCGTAATGTAAATGGAGATTAGAAACAGGGAGCAGCACACCGAACTTCATCAACGTAATGGCAATCCCCAACATTGCAATTAACAGTCACATACTTAACGAACGTTAGCAACAAGGGAACAATCTCTGAGTCATTTCCGTTGTGCACCAATTTTATTAGAAATAGCTCGGGCAAATGGAGAGCTTCTACAGCACCGTGTTAGGAACGGAAAGATAGTATTGTAAAATAAAAGCTAACGTTTTCCTTCACATGACTTTATCTACTCGCTCTAATATAAATCATTCCCTACAAAATAATATTATTCTAACTACTTTTTGTTAATTCACATTTACACATTTCTTTGTGGGATACAGGAGCTAAAGAGCATGCTCCTATGTGACAGCTCTAAAATTCCATATTCTTTGTGTGACCACGAGAAAAAAATAAATAACCACATCCCTTGAAGAAAGTATCAGTTATACAAAATTCATTCAGAATGAGGACTTCACAAGCAATTTCCAAAAAATTCAAGACAAACGTTTTATTTATCAAGCAGTATTTCAAACATATGTTAACTTAATTAAAATTTTTAGGGAAATTTTTGAGAAAATAAAATAAATAACATTTTTGCAAGTGAAGCCTAGTTTGGGATGGATGAATTTTCTTGAAAAATCCTTGTCGCAACTTCGGAAGATGCTGAACATTAACAGATTTTTTGTTTCTACTTTCTCTACTACATATAGTAAATAGGGTAAGTATTGCATTCCACCGAAAAATTCGATACCGAGATTTCACCTAAATGTTTCGAGGCCCTCTCAATCCTATAAACGCATTTTTAGAAAAAGGTACAGTATGTCTTGTGGATGTGTGTCTGTGAACAGCATAACTCAAAAACGAAAAGTCAGATAAACACCAAACTTGGTATTTAGATTCAGTACCTTTCAAAGATGCGACACGACGATCTTCTCGAAAATCATCCTACTGCAGACTACCCTTTACGGGTAACATTTTTCTAAAATTTATATTTTCTAAAAAATGGCCGTAACGATTTTGATTAAAATATCATATATTTACGATATTTTGATGACAAATTAAACGTATATCTTGAATTTCTAAGAATGTCCCCAAAAGTCCTTTTCATTCTGAATAACTTTTGTATAACCGGTAATCGTAAGAGATAGACAAAATTTTACCACACAAAAAATATAGATCTCGTTGAAACACACAATTTGTTACATATATATATATATATTTTCTAGACTGAACCATTTCTGAGATATTCCTTCTTATTTATTTGATTTTTCCAGTACTTATACTCCTTCTCAAATGGAACTTCGTTATTTGTTTTTTTGTGTTGGACATGCATAGAGAATAAAATGCTTCACATAGCAACCAGCACTTAAAACGTTTGACTATCGTTAAAGCCTACCATATTCACCTCGCACTTAAAAAAATTAGCAATAGGATTTATGCAAATGTTTATCTCGATTAAGATGAAGTAGACGGAAAATAAGCGTTTGTAAAACCAGTTTGTACAAAACTAGAGAAAGTCATGTGAGTGTAACACTTCAGAGTTTTTAGTTATGCTGTTCATATACCTTCAGTACCTTATTATGCTGTAAATCAGCTAAAAATCTGAATAAATGAAGAGGGCTTCACAGGCTATTCGCAGAATATTCAAGATACATATTTTATTTGCCATCTAAATATTTTAAACATACGGTACTTTATTCAAATATGCTTGAACCATTTTAGGATAATATATTAAAGAAAGTCACTGTAGAGAAGCCCTTGGGTTAGAGGAGTTTTCTTCTTCATGTCTTACCCTTGAAACACGCTGAACTTAAATACCAAGTTTGGTGAATGTTGAATTTTCGTTTTTAAGTTACTCTGTTCACACACACACACACACACACACACACACACACACGGACCTTGTTCTTTTTTTTCTATAAAATTTTGGTATGGAATTTTTAGCTAAAATTAAGTGCTTCCTCTACCTATTACAGGTTAACAGTAGAGAAGGATCAGCCTATAAAACCCCAAGCACTATTCATCACATATATAGGTGTAACCAGTCTATTCGTACCTCAATTACTTCTCGTATTTATCTAAGCCATAAGCTGTTTGTAAACAACGTAGCGCTATGTTTTGTTTCCGGAATTGTTGTTGTCATTGTTTTCTTTCATTTGTTTAAGAGATTTTCCCGTTTCAGTCACATTTACATTATCCCCATCTAATTCACCATACATGCCCTAAAATCTGGAACCCGTGTCATGCTGCAAACTTCATTTCCTTTAAAGTTAAAGATATTCAGTAAATAGACATAACGTGTTTTGAGAGACAGGCGTATCACTCTTCTAGCATTTTCTTCTTGAATGAACTATTTTTGTACGTAAGGTAGAAAGTAGCATTTTATTATAATCCTATTCGGGAAAGCTTTTTTTAAAAAATCTGCTGTGTCGCATTCATATCAAATGTTTGTGATCTACTTCTGATTACTCCAGATGAAGAGGACGCCAGGCACCTCCCGCGGTTAGCAAGACAGCCGCCGAGATAAAGACGGAGTTACCATAGAGGCACATCGTACATCGTATAGCGAGGATTAGGCAAAATTCAAATTTTCGGAATAATCTAAATTCTTGTTCATGTATTTGATATTTATACTAAAACCCTGTTTTTATATTCTACCCTATGCGTATATTAGTAGGAGAAATAGCTTTCTAAGAGCAAAATCTTTTAACGTTATAGTTGTCTAGCATAAACGGGAAATATATTAAGTTAAATAAGAGCTTTAGACTTCTTATTTGATAGTAAAAATCCCAGTAAATGTTTGTTACATAAAGTTGTAACCCATATTTAATAAACTAATACATTATTGAATTTTCTTAGTAGCATTTACCCGAGCATTCCTTCGTAGTAATCTTTACTTCTCACGTAGGATGCTATACAGTCTGGGCAGAAAATAAAGGTCAGAACTGTTAATTAGCTTCCTACGAGTATTGTAAAATTAACATAAAAAATTATATTATATAGCATGGTATTTTCTCTCGCTTTATTAGTAAAAATATGGTAGCAGATGCGTAGAGTAAAACATAAATCATTCCAACATTAGAAAGAAATAAATATTTAGGAAAAATTAGATTAAGGTGCTTAAGAGACATGAAGCAAATTGGAGAAGATACGGAAAAAGGATAACAAGGCAAAAAAGTAAATAGTGGAAAATTATACTTCCCCATTATACAGGGTGGATCACCTAAACGTTGCACCGCAAATATTTCGGAAATGGAAAGTGCTATTGATATGCAGTTTTCACAGCATTGATTGGTAGTCGGGCTCGTACATTTAGCCTATAAACAGATTTTAATAATACTGAGAAAGTGTATGTTTTAAGCAAACATACAAGTTTTTAAATGTAACAATGCCTAGTTACATTACCAAAATAAAGGTAGGGTAAATTAGAATGTCAGTGGCGTTTGTTGCAAGATTCTAGAGCAAGTGGTTTACATGAAATCTTATTTTGAAACTTTTACGCACCGACACTTGTACAACCTGTGGTAACATAAACTAAAGAAAAACAAAAGGGAATTATAATAGTTCTGTGGATTCCTAAAAGTAAATAGAAAATTGCCCTTCAACGTGTACTTTATGTATGCTTCCGTTGAACTACGCGACGTGTAACCCGTGGTATGATATTTTGGACTGAGCGACGTGTTACCCGCGAATGTTTCTTCTGGACTGAGCGACTTGTAATGCACAAATGTTTCCGTTGGACTGGGCAATACTTGCCTCTGGCTTTAGCTTTTTATACTCCCACACCCAGATATGCCTAAAGATTATAACCGAGTTGCTATTGGTTAATAAAACGCGCCAACATTAGCGTCTATATTTATATCCAATCAAAAATTACGAAAACATATGCTCTAGGGAAGAAATTCCCGCCATTTCTAAGAAAAGCGCGCCAATCTGACGTCATTTGCTTATCTCTAATAATTGATAAACAACTCACTCCCTCGCTCATTGTTACCCGCTCTTATTGTCAGTTTCACTGAGGCGTGTAAACTTATTTCCTAACAATGCATATAATTAACAAACATCTCAAATCAATGTCATACAATAATGCTTATTTACACTACAATCACTCTGGTATTTACACTGTTGTGATACAAATTACTGCCACAACTGATGGTTCACTATCCCATACACACGTTTAAACTCCATGGACGCTGACGTTCCACCTGACGAAGCCAACGGGGATTGCCAACAGACCAATAATGCATATTTCTGCGGTTTACCTGGCCATGATTAGTAAATGTTGCCTCATCACTAAACAAGATACATGGCGAATCTGGGGTATCATGTGTTAATGCCTATGTACAAAACTTAACACGATTCTCAAAATCGTTTCCATGCAGCTCTTGATGGAGAGAGATGTGTTAGGGATGGAACCTATGTCGATGGAGAATGCGCAGTACACTTGCTTCACTTATACCCCTTCCACGTGAGATTGTGGACGGCACCCAAAACATTAATTTCTGCCTCCTCTCCAGTCACTTTTTGTTTCTATTACATTTTCTAGGTGTTACAGTACCACTTTCAGGTAATTGGTTGAAGAGGTTGATAAATAATTGCCGAGATGGTTGACGTCTATTGGGATACGTTTCCGCATACACCGTACAGGAAACAACTGCATTCTTCCTACACTCTCCATACACCATGAGCATGTCGGCTTTATCTGCATTAGTAATCCCCATCTTCCACTCACGACTTACTGCTTGAAACTGTCACAAACTATGACCAGAAAGTCGCAATGCAATCAATGAACAGAAAACACAATGCAAACTATAATGACAACATCGTACCTAGCAACTAGGCAGTTTGAATGGGGTGGAAACTTTTCAAAATACGAGTTCATGTAAACCACTTACATTAGAATCCTGCAACAAAGACCATTGACAGTCTAATTTACCCTACCTTTATTCTGTTGATGTAACTAGGCATTGTTCCGTTTAAAAATTGTACGTTTGCTCAAAAAATACACTTTCTCAGTATTATTAAAATATGTTTATAGGCTATATGTACGAGCCCCTGACTACCAATCAATGCTGTGAAAACTGTACATCAATAGCACTTTCCACTTCCGAAGCATTTGCGGTGCAAGTTTAGGTGATTTACCCTGTATATACAACAGAATGTTATATATATATATATATATATATATATATATGGGGAAGAGAGATAATAAGCCCATTGAATTGTAAATATTGTACAAATTGCATGTAAGTTCAAAGTAGACAATAAATCATTCATTCATTCATTCATTCATTCATACAAAGAAAGAAAATAAAAATATGCAAAGTGACTTCTCAGTATGTATTTGAAAATTTCAACCAGTAGCAAAGAATATCTCCGAAATGCTTACCTCCACAAAAGTTTTATTTGACCTAAGTTGTGTGCTTTAATAAGACCTACATTTTTTGTCAAACAAGATTTTGTCCATCTCTTATGGGTTACCGTTAGGTCATGAAGCGGATTTCACAGGCTATTCCCAAAAAAACTCAGGATATATATTTTGTCATGTATCTTTAATATTTGTTATTTGAATCAAAATTGTTAAAAAAATTGAAAAATCCAAAATAGTTGGGGTATTTTCTTAAAAATCTTAGAAACGAGAGGGGCCGGAAAGTACTATTAACATGACTTTTGTTTTTGTTTTGTATGGTAGTATACACGCGATTCAAAGTGAAAAAGATCAAGACAGAATGGATGTGGCCGAAAATAAGAAAGAACTCGCGTATATCCATAAAAATTATAGATCTTAGCATTTCTTCTTACGTTTTAATTTTTACTTTCTCTGCCATACGTCTATAGTAGGTAAGAAAATTTGTACTCTTCCACACAGTAACTCAATTCAAGATTCCAAGGGAAAAATATGTTTTGTGTCCCCTGAATTAATAGATATACTAGGAAAAGGTCTGTGTGTGCGTGCGCACGCGCGGCTTTGAATAACATAACTTTATAACGAAACTTTAGATAGATACCAAACCAGCCATTTAAGGTCAGTATCATTCAAAGATGTGACACGGAGATTTTCGAGAAAATCCCCCAACCCCAAAACTACCGTTTATATAAAAAAAAGGTCGATATTTTTTATTTTATCAAAAACCTCATGAGCGATTTTGATTAAAATACCGTAGTGTGACTTAGTGGCCGTAGCCCAAGGTTATCAGGAAGTGATGGCAGTGAAGAGATAAACAGAGGTAAGTCACGGTCTCACTCAGCGTAAATAACCAGAAGCGCTATCGGAAATAAACAGAATCTTGTGGAAGTTTCCTTCGCCCCGCCAGTTTGTCCAGAAGGTTCTAATGTTCTGTGGAAGATTGCAATGGCTATACAAGCGAGTATTCTTACGCGAGTCAGCCAGTGAGCGAATTAGCGAGTGCGTTTCTGGTGCGACGAAGAGTGCCGTTCTCCGAGTGAGTTTGTGACGATTGTTGTGACGTGCAGTGGATGCTGCTTCCGTGAGATATTGGAGAAGTCTGGTGTTCAACTCCCCAGTGAGTGAATCGTGCGGAAGAAGAGGCTAGTCGCGCGTATATCGTTACGCGTTACGTCACGAGAACATTAGTGAAATGAGTGAAAACTAAGTGAAGTGACAGGGAGTTCACATTAATATAGTGATAATGCGAATTAAGTGAAGCCTCAGTGAAGCTGAACTAGATAAAAACAGTAAAGTGATATTGAGAACTTAAGGATGTGACAGTTGAATAACTAGATAAAGTCACAAATATATTTTAAGACATTTACATGAAGAAACATCTTGAATTTATGAGGATTAGCCTGTAAAGAACTTTACTTCTGAAGAATGTTTATATAGTAGGGGACAAACAAAACTACCACATGAAATATGCACATATCTTTAAAGTACAAAATTTATTTCAAAACAACTTTATTTGTGGCATCAGCCATTTCCAAGATATCCGTTTTTATTGGTTTGAATGTTTCAATACATTTCTCATTTTTAAAGTGCTTTCGATACTCAGTTGTTTTTCCCGAACAGTATGGGATTTCTAGGGCAGCATACAGTGGCCTCCTTTAGACATCTATCGATATGTAATGAAACTATTTCTGCAAAGGTTTATCTCGATTAAAATAAGCTTTCGTAAGAATATTTATACAAGCTATATGAAAGTAAACGATGGTGGGTAGAGAAAATAAAATCATGTGAATGTACCTAATTTATTATCCTAGACCCGACGACATCATTGACCATAGATTAATAAGAGTGGGAAATCAAACATTTAATCTGCTTTTGCTTCTTTCTTTCAGGTAAGCAACTGTTTTCTACTTTCAAGTTGGTAAGTCCAGTTCCTTTTTAATTCTTGTAGGAAATCAAAATGAATCTTCAGGACAAAAAAGAAAATTATTGCAGGGGCCTCACTGTGTTCAATAATCTAATCTTTATGATGTTTAACGAATTTCAAGATATTCAATATATGCTACATTAGTTTTTAAAATATAATTATTTTTTCAATTAATATAAGGTTGACAGAAGTTCATGGTGAAGCCAAACGGAGTGGTAGCGTGTATGCCCCGATTTAATATCTCGTTTGGGGCGAGCTACCTGGTTATATTTTTGTGGTTTTTTCCCTTATATCCAGAATATGAATATAGAGTAAATTTAATCTGAATGGAACCCAGGTTCATTTGAGCATCCATTCATTCTCCATCTTACGCGACCGTAAAGTAGGTTACAAAAAAGGACTCAGGAAACGTGCATTCGGCAATTGACACAATTTGACACAATAGTGAATATATAACTAGCCGTTATTGGCTAGCTTATGCTCCTTATTGTCAAAACAAAGCATTTCGGAGAGGTGGAGTTGTAATTGCAGTATACGGAAGACATACCGTGTACAGTCTGAAAAAGCTGACAAGTCAATAGTTGAGTTGTACGGCAGCCAAACTGGATCAACCAACTTTGCAGCAACAAATGGGGCATACGTGTAGCAACGGGGAAATTAGTGGCGCCTTATTCGTAAACAGGTGGTTTACGGACTCGTTTTTAACTGAGCCTTTTTTTTTCTTCTTTAATAGTTCTAATTTGCACCTTCAACTATGATTCATTCTGTATACTAAAATGATTTTGCATCTTCTTAATAATCGAAATAAAACGTCATTAATATTAAGAAACATTGGGACTGAACTTTTCGGTGTAAATGACAAAATTTTAGATTTTTAACCACATAATATAAATATTATATAGACACTTGAGAATCATTTGGCCAAACATATTTTTCCATCCAACATTTAATATCCCAGCGACATATTTAAATCAACATATACGTTTCCTTTTAATCCCAACCGAAACCTTTCTGTACATGTTTTTTTCTCAGTTTTATATCTATACCCTTCATAATTGCTAACGAATAAATTGGTCCACAAAAAAGTAATTTACACTGAAAAACAAAAGTTTTAACACCAAGAACTTCATAAAAACAGAAATTTATTTCTGTAAAACTACTAATAATATCAACTTCAATTAAAGCTTTAAATTTATTTTCGTTGTACTAAAATAACAGAAAATATCACCATCATACTTCTTTGACAAATGTGAATTCGTAAAGCAGTATTAAAAATTTTGCATTTTTTTATAAATAAAAGTATTTAGTTATATTATCTAAAAAATCATTTGAGCTAGAGCTTTGAACTTTGGGACAGTAATTTCTATATCTACTTATATTAAATGTGTGAAGTTTCAAGTAAATAGCTTTAAAATAAAAACCTTTAGAAATTTAATCCTAGTGTCCCTCAATCATGAATAGCGTCTTCCTAACTTAGTGTTAGAATTTCCAGTAAAATTTCAGGCTAAACACTTTATGGCATGCCACTGCATTGATGTGCTATTTAAACATGTTTTTATTTGAGATGATTTATCAAAGTCAGTTTCATGAAAATATTTTGTACATATGCTCAACAAGTTTTACTGTGACCATATTCCTAAGCAGCACAAATTTCTTTTTAATTCATCTCTTCCTAGTATGCATGAATACACGTTACTAATCGTACACCACGCTTTATAATTTTATTTGAATAATCCTTAACGGCTTCTCGCGATCTTTTATATCCCTGAATGCTTGAAGCAAAGGAGAAAATAACATACAAAATCGGATTTCTTTTTAAGAGTTAAAAATGTAATGAAACGCCATTATTCATAAACTGCTTGTATATAAAAGTGTCCCACCCAAGATATTTTAAAGCATAAACATAAATTTAGGTACATAATGCTGCTCATGTACAAGCGACCTCAGTCGCTTAACCCACACTAGAGCTAAACCCTAGTTAATTACTTACTAAGGCTTTAAAATGAGGCAAATACTATAAAATTTCTGCTTTAAGTTATCAAATGAGCCTTGAGCTGCATTCATTTTTGAACCTAACGTAACCTTTTTTTTGAGGTGGGCAAAACTTTCACTGCAAATATGCGTTTTGAATTTCTCTGAATCCAAAGAGGTAATTTTAGAAAAAGGTCCGCGTGCGCACATTGGTTTGTTGGATACATACTAAACAGTTTAGGATCTTACAAGGATACCACGGGCAGATTTTGAAGAAACAAATTCCTCCATGCATGAAAACATTTCGATAATTTTAACTTTCTTAAAATTGCTGTTAACAATTTTGATTAAATACCATATGTTTAAGACTAATAAGTAATAAAAGAAATATCTTGAATTTTTGCACATTCCCCCTGCGCATATGGCAAGATAAAATAGTTTCCACGACATGTTTCCTAGTGTTGTGAGCATTTCAGGCGAAACAAGTCGTCATTGTGTATTCTGCGATTGTTCAAAATGAACTATGTGATACAGGTGACTTTGAGGTTAGAGGTATTGGATTTGCAGTCAACTAAAGGAAGTGTATGGTGATGCAGTAATCAACAAAAGAAATATGAGAAAGTGGTATCGGATATTCAACAATGAACAAGAATAAAGTGGAAAAACAAAATCGTACAAGACAGACATAAGTTACAGATTACTTTCCCAAACATTTCTCGTTCTTTGCTACTCGTAGGTGAAATTGTGTCTAAACGTCTTGACTTAATGGACTGGCGGTAGCCGTCACTATCACGAGAGTGCTAAAACTCGTGGACACATGTGACAAATGCTTAAATAACGGAGTTTGTTTACGTGGAGAAATAAAGTATGCTTCAATTTTATAACTAACGTGCTTTTGTTAATAAAATGGATATTTTTCTGAATATATTAATGCCAAACGGTCGTTACTTCCCGGATGATCCTCGTGATTAGTAAATCGTAAAGAAGTATAGAAGAGTAAGAAGTATAGATGAAAAATGTAGATCTCTTTAAAACACACAGTTGATATCATAATTGCTTATTCCATTAACCATTTCTTAGACGTTCTTGTTATTAGTTTTAATTTTAAAATACTTTATACATTTTGTAGTACTAATGTCGCTATTCTTTTGCTGCTTTGATATTATACAACCACTATGGAATTTCAAAGCCACCATATAACGACGCTCTTTAAAAGATTCGAGTACCGCTTCAGCCTTTTGTATCTACAAAAAATGTTCAATGAAGCGATTTCTGCAAGCTTTTATCTTGATTAGCATGGAGCAGATGGATAAATACGGTTGGTAAGAACAGTTAATGGAAAAAATATAAAATATATACTGAGTAGTACAAAAGGTCATACGGGTGTAATAGGCAAATTTTTACTTTCTCTACTACTTACCTTATGTATAGTACGTAGGGGAAGTATTGTATTTTATCCAAAAATTCGATATCAAGATCTCACCAGAAGTGCATGTTTTGAGGATTCTGAATAAACAGAACTGCTAGTAAAAGGTTTGCGTGTGTATGTGTATGTGTATGTGTGAACAGCATAACAGCAAAGTGAAGAGTCCAATAAATATCAAACTTATTTAAGTTCTGTATTTTCAAAAGGTGCGACACGAAGATTTTCAAGAAAATCTCCCTAAACTGAGCCACCGATACAGGAAAAAACGTTCATTTTTATTTTATAAAAATGATTGTAACAATTTTGATTGAAATACCACATGTTTAAAATATTTTCATGATAAATAAAACGCATATCTTGAATTTTGTGGGCATAGCCTATGAAGTTCTCGTCATCCTGCATTAATTTTGCATAACTGATAAACCGCACGAGATATACGAAGTATTATTGCACAAAAATGTAGATATCGTTAAAGCACTCACTTTATGCGAAATAAAATATATTGTTGTGTTAACCACTTCTGAAATATTGTTTTTCAAAGAAAAGCTTTTATCGAGAGAATAATCGTTGTGCAAAAAACGAAATTTCAGTGCTATCACATAGCGATCCGCTCTTAAAAGCTTTGAAGAATACGGCTATTGTAATCGCCTAATTCCCATTGTATCTACAAGGAAATAAAACAATTTCTACAAACGCTTATCTCAATTAATTTGAATTAGATAGGAGAATAAGCTTTTGTAATAATTCTTTGTTGATGAATGGGTAGAGAAGTCATTTGAATGTAACGGATCACATGTGTTCAGGGTTCAAAATTACAAATTGTGAGTTTCGGGTTCCAACCGGCGTTGTGTAACATAAAATTCATAATTCGAAATAAGTGTCATCAAATAATCTAACCAAAGAATGATGTAATAGTTTTAGTTTTGTTTCAAATAAAATTTACATGACTGCTTATAATAAATAAAATAGGAAACGCGCTACCACTAATAAAAATAAAAGCCATGACAATAAAGTAAGAAGTTATAAGAAGGGGTGAAAAAAAGCAGAAAGAAAACATCCTTTGTATTGATGCTTTATTGGAGCGATGGAAAATAAGAAGCAGGAAAAGGACATTACTAAAGCGAAGTGTTCCCAAGAGTGAAAGTTATAAACAAAGAGGGTAGAAAGAGACCGGAAGCGTTTAAAGATACAGTACGGAGAAGTATTGGTTTAAAAATGTTATAAAAACCGTAAATAAAAGGAGGCGATAGAGAGGAAGTAAGAGTGAACAAGTAAAAGTAATGCAAAGAAATGCAAAAGCAGTAAGCAGCTTTTATGAGACACTAAGGCGTTCTATAATGATGAAGAAGCAAAGGTCACAGATGTTCACAAGAACTAGCTGTAAAAGGAACTGAAAAGATAAAAAGGAAAAGTACGGCAGTAAATTAAAGTTGGCACTCCACACTTGTCGAAGTTGGCTCTACCAACTAGTCAAAGTTAAAACAACCTGAGGAAATGTTACTGCGATCTGCAAACATCCCCCGTCAGCCCAATTTCGTGTGGGAGTCCAATGTGTCGACCTCAGGAAGATGTCCCAGGGGCGGCATTACCTTTCCGGAATTGCCCTCTAACAAGATTTGTGTGGTGATCTCTGAATTTAATAAGGCTAAGAAAATAAGGTCAGGACGATTGCTTTAATGTAAACATCAGCTATTTCTCTTTGAGCAACGTCAAACTGTGGATCCGCAGAAACATCTAGACTTATTACGTTGCTAAATGTAATTTGCCTGCAAGCAACGAAAATAATCTTTGAAAACAAGAACTTGCTCTTTCGCTTCAAAGTCTACTAATTTCTTAAGGTAATGCGTCTGTGAAATTGGGAAATCAACATTATGTAAAACATCTTGTTGAAATTTATGGCACATTATTAAGGACAGGATTTTAATGCCAAATGCATATCTCTTCTCTGCTCTCAGAAAGAATGCTTACTTGGTGTGCGAGTTAATTACTAAATTCCCAACAACTTAAACAATTTTTATGTTGGAATTACTGAATATTGTGCCTGGTTTGTTAATAAACATAATATTTCAGTAATTTGCAAATTACACTGATTTTTCTTATTTTAAATGTACATTTCAGAGCTATATGTGGCATCGAGTCAAGTCTTGAAACTCAGTAACGCAGCGACGCAATTAATACATCACGTCACATCAACATATCTGGTCGTAGTCGTTACCTCACGGTATGAAGGTGGCTGTTAAGGATTTCTAGGCAGTGGGTTCAATTGTGGTGGTTATTTTATTTACTTATTTTTAGAATAAGTAAACTAAAGTTATGTACATCAGTGATGCTGGTAGTGTGGGACCCGCCAGCATGGCCCTACCCACTAAAATGCCTCCACCACAAAGGAAATGGAAGAAATCAAAGAGGAAGGTAGCCTGGTACCCAATAGCACTCGCGTTAGTTGGCGAAAGGTACAATGCTGCCCTGGCTGCAGCCTAGAGGCTCAAAAGTGATAATGATGTAAGAGGAATGGTAAAAGGGTTTCTTGAGGAGATTTCAGTATATTAGTCCGAAGACCTCGTGGTAAGCACCATGCATATATGGATCTAAACATGTGAGTGGTGGTTAAATGTAATATTTAATTTTATTTAAATTTTATTGTTTACTAGCTGTTACGATTTATAATAATATGGTCTTTTAATTTACACAAAGGAAAGCGTTTCAAAATATTCAACCGTTAATAGCTTTAGAAATTTAATTCCGAAAATATTCCTACAGGTTCGCAATTGTTCTTCATTGAAACTTCAGGTCATTCAATTTGGTTGTGTAGTGCTTGCTTATGGTGAAGGAATCACGCTAAAACTGAAAATCTGATGTGTACATTCACATGAATTTCTCTACCCTCTACCGCTTATTAGTGGATATACCAACTACTCTTACTGAAGGTTATTTTTCTGAATACTTATTTTTAATCCAAATAAACCTTTGCAATAAATAGCTAGATTACACATTTCCTTATAGATATCTACTATGTGCGTGCTAGAGAAAGTAAAAATGGACTACAAAGATACTTTATAGGTGCATAACCTAACTCCTCAATATTAAACATACATTTTAATAAATTAAATAACTTATATGACTTCCATAGTAGTTTTATTCATGGATACATGACATAAAACTGCTTAAAATTTTAATTTGTGTCAGTATGATCCTGATACATTCATAGCGGCATATTTACGTGGATATTATGGAAGGTTTATGTATGTATAAATACATACATATAGAAGGAATTGTTAAGCCATGAAATTCCTGTCATACTTTATTACGGGTAAACAGTAATATTCTTACTATGTTTCAAAGTTGTTTACTTGCATGGTTATTTTAATATGTATTATGTTAAGTTATTGTTCTAACAAAAACGATCCGTGCGATGCATTTAAAAATAATATTACCATAAAAATACTGGATTGTTACATCCGACGAGTTTAGAAAAAGTGTATTATATCAGATACTTTGTTTTAATACCTAATTATTATAGAAAACTTACTCTCCGAAGTACTTGGTTTTTTAGCAGTTAAAATTTTATTTAAAAAAATTGGAGTAAATTTAAAAAACCTGATGTGTTACACTCACATGACTTTCTCTACTCTTGTGTAAACCATTTTTACAAACGCTTATTCTCCATATGCTTCATATTAATCCAGATATCGAGATGTTAATCTTATGGCTAATTTTCTTGTAGACGCAAGAAGGAATTGCTATGCTTTAAGTGATAGTCAAATATTTTAAGAGCTGGTTGCTATGTGGAGTATTCCATTCTCTTTGCATTACCAGGACAAAAAAAAATGAATAACGAATTTGAGAAAAAGTATAAGTATTGGAAGATTTAAGGGAGTAACAAGCAATATCTCGAAAATGGTTCACCCAACAAAACAAAAATGTATGACATAAATTGTGTATTTTAACGCGATCTCTTATGGTTTACCAGTTATGCAAAAATGAAGAATACTTTTGGAGATATTCCCAGAAAATTCGAGATATACATTTCATTTGTCATAAAAATATCTTAAACATATGATATTTTAATCAAAATCGTTAGAGCCATTTTTGAGAAAATTAAAATTTTCGAAAAATCTTCCATGTAAAGGGTAATCTGGGGTGCGGGATTTTCTTGAAAACCTTTGTGTCGCATCTCTGGAGGATACTAAACCTAAATACCAAGTTTGGTGTTTATCCGACTGTTCGTTTCTGACTTATGCTGTTCACAGACACACACATGGACATGTTATCAAAAAATTTTTTTTGGGATTCAGGGGGTCTCAAAACATATATTTCCAGTGAAATCTCGGTATCGAATTTTTGGGTGGAATACAATACTTCCCCTATTTACTGTACGTAGTAGAGAAAGTAAAAAGTGTATGGTCATTTTCTTTAATGTATTTTAGAGAGATAGTACAAAAGATTTGGGCAAAATAAGTAAAAGCAATGCATCGCGCGGTGCATGCTGAGCTTGGAAAAATCTTGAAAAAATATTTTCCAGAAGAGGTTGTAGAAGTTGTGTTGCCCCACTGTTGGGAGAGCCAAACTTGAAGTTGTTTATTGTTGTTGTGGTTGCACCACGTATTCTTGGAGTGTTCGCCCCGGTACGATACAAACCTTCTGGTGTCCTTCGCCCCACGTTCACTTTTCCGGTGGCCTTTGTCCTCACGTTTAAAAAATCAACTTCGTATTTTAATGTTTATTTCAATATTATATATGTATTCCTCGGCTGCGTCAGTATTAATTTTTAGAACACCTAAATCTTAGCAGAGCTGGTGTGGCTAAAGAACAAGGCTTACACAAATTATAATTGTATTGTACTTTGTTTATTAATCCTTCACACGATTAAATAACAGTTCATGAGGCATCCTACTATAGAGCTGTGATTACACTTTTAACATGTAAACTTTATATTATTCTCACCGCAATGAATTTTTATGTCTCACATTGAACACGTCCGTACCAATGGGGTACGCAATCTAATCTGGACTGGTTGGGAACGCTGTCTTGTAACGTCTCCCGCTTGAATTTGTACTTTTTCTCTATTTCAAGCCTCTGCTTGCTAAGCCCACTCCAATAGAATACTTTTACTCAAACTTTCAGCTTTTCTAGTTTTGATTAACTATTTATAAATGAAGAAGTTATTTTGTTGTACTGTTATTTCCCCACGTTTTGGGAGCCAATTTCAAAGAAGGTTCATTGTCTTTACGTTGTTGTATTGTTATTTCAACTGTTGGGGAGCCGAACACTTGAAATAGTTGCAACCGCACGCATGGTAAAATGTTTCCGGTTGCCTTCGCCTCAAGTTTAAAAATATTAACTTTGTAACTTGACTGTTTCTTTAAATATTACATATATTTATGTTTGCCTCGGCTGCGCCAGTGTTTATTCTTAGAGATATGAATTTCTTAATAGAGTACGGTGCGGCTGAAGAATGTAGGCTTACACAGATTATAATTTTACTTCACTCCTTTTATTAAGTCTTGGCACGATTTCAATAACACTTCGCTGATATAGAGAGAGCTGTGAGATTATTTTATTAATCATTTGCACTTTTTAACACGTAAACTATTTTCGTCTCACGCTGAATACGTATTAAACTTCTCGAGGGCGCATTTCGCGTCCGGTTAGGAACACTGTCTGCAAGCAACTGTCTTGATTTCTACCGCCTAAATTTGTAAATTTCTGTATTTCAAGTCTCTGATTGGCTATTCCTAATCCAATAGAATACTTCTATTTAACTTAAACCTTTTTCTGGTTGTTGATTGGCTATTTTATAAACCCTCTCAAAATTTACATTATTGATGCTCCAATAATGACTAATAGCATTATTAAGCTTTCTTACTCTTTATTTCCTCAAAGTAACCTCATTGTCACCTCATTGTTAGCAACTTTTAACCCATTATTCTCACAGCTCCTACATTATTAAATTACTTAATACATTCAGATAACATTATTACATGTATACAATAATATAAACATACACAATGGCTGTAACATACACCTTTTATATATTGTTACATGCGCATATTGCTTTATGGCGTGCTGTTATTATATTTTTTTATTATGTAATTTGAACTGAAATCATTTAAGTGTTAAAAATACTGCCTCATAAACTGTTTTACATTATTGTTCCAAGAATTATTAGTAACATTATTAAACTTTCTAATTTATTGTTGTCTCAAGGTTACCTCATTGTTAGCGACCTTTGGCTTCTATTCTCACAGCTCCTACATTGTTAAAACTACGTAATACATTCACATAACATTATTATACATGTACATAATATAATAATACAATGACTTTTACATACACTTTATATATTATATTATACATATTGCTTTAAGGCGGGCTGTTGTTATATTTTATATTATATTCTTAGACCGATATCATTTAAGTGATAAAAATATTGCCTCAAGGTTTAAAGTTGGGCGTGCCCAAATAAGCATGCCCTATTGTTTAATTTAACTTGTAAATTAAATGAGTCAAGTGAAAAAAGTGTGTTTTCTTAAATTTTATAGTGTATATTACTTTATTATGAAACAACTAAATACTGTAATTTTTTCACAATTTTAGTCAAATTTCCTTAACCCAGATTACACACATAAATAACGAGATTTATGATATTACATATATGCCTAATAAATCGTAAATTATTCTTCGAACTGAACTTCACTTTTATCTGTTCTATTATAAACAGAGAAAATATGTACACCATAAGACAAAATAAATGAGCATCAGCCAGAGAGGAGTTCGTTTCGGAAAACATTGGAAGCGTTCGTCCACACTACGTTCACAGCACACAACTTAATACCACCCTGCGTGCATTTCAAAACTATGTGTTAAGATGCCTTTCAGTTTGGTTGTATGCATGGTAACCGAGCGGTGAAATGCATGTGTCTCCTAATTAGGACAACCTAGGTTCGAATCCTAGTGAGTCCTTTTCACTATTTAAATGTTAATTTGTTAAATATATGGCATATATTTGTTTTCCATGCATAAGATATCATTTAATTTTAATATATTCATGTATAAAACCGCAAATAAATCATCCTTTTCGTTTTCAAAATAAATGCCATGTTGTTAGAATTCTAAAGTGAAAAAGTAAATCAAATATTGGATGTGCAAACTCTCTCATTCTTCAATAATTATGAATGGTGCTTGCTCACCTGAGTTATTCATGATATATTAGCAATCATACTGACTTTTGTATGGCTGAGCGCACACATAAAAACGGAGCTACAAGGAGATCTCTCAATACGTTAGTGAACATTTTTGGATACTCTGTGTCTCAGGCCACAGGAGCACTTGAGATCCCTATATCTATGGCTTCGAGGTGGATGCGGTTAACCAGGTAAGGTATAACTCATCTGGTTCGGGTCGAAAACGTTTATGCGCTCCTCAGCAGGACACTGTACTTCTAGAAGAGGCAGATAGCAATCCCTTCCACGGGTATCTACAGTTAGAAGTAATTCTAATTTCACTGGGTCGAACCGTATAGCCTAGCGTCGTTTGTTTACAGTAGGGGTCTTTGCTCGATCAGCAGCTAAGAAGCAGCGCATTATAGACAATCACAGATTATGTCCCTCGCATTTACTGAAGAAAATGTCAACCACAATTAGAATACAATGACCATAACATTCACAGGTGAGGTGGCATTTTCATTTACAAATGGGGGAAAGTAATTATCTACCGCCCAGAGGAAACCGCACGAAGCAAACTATCTGGCACAAATGGATATCAGTTCGCTTATCTGTGAAGGTAGGTAGTGTTGTGGTAGCTTGAGAGCACATTAAATAACCAGGAGTGTAAAGACATCCTCAAAAACATCATGCATGGTTCCTTCTGTAAGGACTAGATATCCCAATGGAATTATTGAATTGCAGCATGATAACCACCCTGTCCACAAAAGTCACAGGTTTCAAACTAGTTCTCGCAAACGTAAGATATCACAGTGTTTTATTAGCCTCCTTGCTCACAAGATTTGAATCCTATTGAAAATGTGTGGGAAGAGATTAAGATAGTTTTGGAGTTAAATTGACCTGAAAAACAACGCAAGACAAAAGCGGTTTTCTGGATCAAGTGTATCATATTTAGATTGAAAACGAAAAGGAGAGTTTCGGTTTTTATGTGTGAGAATAAATACCTTGAAACCAAATAAGCCTTAGCAATTAGAAATTATATTTGGTATGTGTAATAAACATTGCGTTCTTCTGCACACAAAACACACACACACACACACACACACACACAATTATGCTCGAGATGCGCACCTCGGTAGACCTCGTTGTTGCGTAATTGCTTAACACCGCTGGCTGTCAACACATGTTCAGAAGCTGGGACTGAATATGAAAGACGGTAATAGAACGAAGCTAAAGGCACACGTCCCAATACAGCATTGTGAACCAGCCGCGAAAACGATTTAGACTTCCACAAGTATATGCTTCGAGAGTCCGCCCATTTTTGCTTTCTCTAATGCAGTAAGCAGAGGAAGTATTGTATTCCACCCAAAAATTCGATATCAAGATTTCACCGAAAATAAACGTTTTGAGGCAACCTGAATCCAAATAAGGTTCACAAAAAGGCTTGCGTGTGTGTCTGTGAACAGCGTACTCAAAACCGAAAAGTCAGAGCAATACCAAACTTGGTATTCAAGTTCAGCACTCTACAATAATACGATACCAAGATTTTCAAAAAAAACCTCCTTTGCATAGAAGATTTTTAGAAAATTTTGAGTTTCTAAAAAATGAGTCTAATGATTTTGATTAAAGTACTACGTATTAAAGATATTTACGTGATAAATAAAATGTATATCTTGCATTTATAGGAGTAGCCTATGAAATCTCCTTCATTTGGAAGAAACTTTGTATAATTATGCATAACTGGTAAGCGTTAAGCGACAGACCAGTATGGAATTTTAATAAAGGATACAGGATAGAGAAAGTCATTGGAATGTACCACATCATATTTTTACTTTCTCTACCAGCACATTGTAGGTACAGAAGTTATCGCATTTCACCCAAAATTGATACCAATATTTTACGGAAAGATGTTTCGAGGCCCTCTGAGTCAGAAAAAGAAATACTTACTTTCTCTACTAAGTAGTGGAAGGCCCCTCCACCAATTTTCGTAACCTCTTTACTTAGTCTAGCTCAATGGGGGTAGAGAAACAGGTACCGTGAACGGATCGAATATTCTATCACACATTATGCGAGGTACGACGGGGCGAGCTCCACGAAAATATGAAAATATACCTAAAGGTCCCTAGCAATATATCTAATTTATTATGTGGATAAGGGAAGAATCTATCTACTATAGAAATTCAGACCAAGACTAACTGGATGTCGACTATATTTTATGATAAAAAGGAATTGCCTGTCGGTGGGGACGCCATGCTGTATGCATGGACAAGCTGCACACACACTTGATTGCTAGCAGAACCTCGACTCGACTGATTCTACCCACGCTAAACTCGGAACCGGTTTTTCATCCCCTCCACTCTTGCACAATATCCGATCTGGGCCACCAGGCCACGTACGTAACAATGCTAATAATATTACAAATGTAACATCATTCCACCCAAAAGGTGAATATTGATATTTCATTGGAAATATATGATTTCAGGCCTTCAGAATCTAAAAAAAAGGATTTTTATAAAAAGGTCTGTGTGTGTCACTGAGAGTGTCTGTGAACAGCATAACACAAAAACGAAAAGTTGGATAAATACCAACTTGGTATTTAAGTTCAATACCTTCTAGAGATGCGACAGAAATATTTTCAAGAAAATTCCCCTTCCCCAGACTAATCTTCATGGAAGAAAATTCTGATTTCTAAAAATGATTCCATATTTTGATTAAAATAAAGAAAACAAAAGCGTTTACATGACTAAAACATGTATATCTTGAATTTCTGGGAATAGCCTGTGAAGTCCACTTCATTTGGAAGAAATTTTGTATAATCTATCATAACTGGTAAACGTAGAGCGACAGACGAAAACTTGCTTCACAAAAAAGTAGATCCTTTAAAACACACAATTTATTCCAAATAAGTTTTTTGTGGTATAAGCCGTTTCTGAGATATCTGTTATTAAATGTTCGAATTGCTAATTTTTTGTTGATTCTCTTATATACACACTAATGTTTGTACACCACTAAAAACGAGAGGGCAGAGAAAAGCATGTGAGAGTCTCAGATTTTTTTCCCTAGGGTGTACGTGTACTTTTATGTAGGGTAATATAAAAACCGCTCATTCTATTTTGTTAATTCTTTCACCATGGAAAAGTCCTATTTATTCTGACGAACATTGCTATAAAACACCTAATTTCAGTTCATAAATTACTGAAAGAGTAAAAAGGATTTACAAAAGCCTTGATTGAGAATACCAATGGTGAACAAAATAATTGTGCTCCGCAGAGAATGCGTGAAAAAATAAAAGCCGGTTTCATGTTATTCCAAGCAATATAAATAGATGACTATCATGTAACACTTACATAACAGAAAGTGACAATCGATCCTGTTTATAACGGTAGGAATGTATGCTGTATTTCTTTCTTTAGTTATTTATCAAATGCTACAGATGCGTGTGTAATGAAACAGTGTCTGAGTAAAACATGTAATAATTCCATAGATGTATTCCCTGAAGATTCTGAATGCCAAAACCTGATTTCCCATGTAAGAAAGTTTTGCTTTATTTTATTTGTTGTAATTATGTTGTAATGAAGTTCGTTAGCAAGGCATTCTAAATAACCGATGTCTTATAATTAATAACCAAAGAGAATTTTACTTGAGGTTGCCGCTTTTCCAAAGAGATTAGTCTGATACCCTGGAAATACGGAGTCTTATATTCACAACTTCACCTATATTTGGTTGTACATGTTAAGAGTTTCTGTATGATGTGGAAACTATGTATATTTTATTCAATAACTATTGCAGGAAATAGAAGGCACAAAAGTTTAAAACTGGATTTTATTATTTAAAAATTGCTCTATCATTCCGATCAATGACTTTCACCACCAGAGGTTACTTATGTACTATGCAGCAATTCCAGAATATGGAAGATGTAAGAGGACATACCCGATAACAAATAAGCATAGAAAAGAACAAAACATAAATTATTGGAAATAGGATTAAGAATCAATGTTAAAATATTAGGAATAATCTAAAATGTGTAAAACCAACTTGTAACATAGCTGTAATTAGAACAGGCGAGCTAACAAACGAGAGATGAAAGTCCACCAACACAGCGCTAATGCACGCAGGATTCAGGCTAAACCTCAGAAAATATAGAGACAGAAGTAGTGGTCCATTTCCCAGAACTCGAGGGAGCTGAAAAACTACAACAGCAAACATGTACTTAAGAGAGGGACATAGACATTGGGTTTTGCCGGATAAGTCAGCAGGACGTGTACTTCAGACATTTGGCACATTTTACTGTCATAGCATGCTATGTAACGCTACTTAAGAACCAATGGAAATTGTTGTAACAAATAAAGCGCGAATTCTGGTGTCATAGGAAAAGAGAGAAAAATGGAGATAGGCACCGAGTTTACAATACTCTCTGAGATACTCTTGACATTTGTTTGCGTACTGCTACCATAGCAACCGATATTAGAATCAGTGATGTAATTACATTGTGTAACCAGGTGGAAGACGCTGCGTATGTGGGTGGGACGATCGTATGAATAATTAGCTAGGTCCACGGAATAACAATAAAATAATAGCGGGAAGGTTTAAGCTATAAGTTTTAAAAACACTTTATAAGGGAAAATTGCTAGCCGTTTGAGTACGCATAATTCTCTTCAATAAATCAAAGTTATGAGAAAATCAGTTTATTATTTTACCTTCACCAACTTTGGAGGTATTATCCAGCTAGATAGGATAAGGATTCTTACCTCAGCTCTTTGACTGGCAGCCAGCAAATACTTCTAGAAAACGAAGACCCAGGAGATATACGAGCCTATGTGTACACCCGCCACAAAGACATTCGGGGGAGGTTAACGAAGTGAGTCTTCCGCCGATGTTTCACATCCTTTTGCGTATCAGGGCGTATCTTTTTGAGGAATGGCCGGCTATTCGAATTTACAATTATTATATAGGCTAAAGCAGACGACTGACCGTAAAGGAACTCCAGATCTTGTACTTCATTTTCTAAAATTTAGGAAGTGGTAAAGTAAATTAACTCCCATTCGAGTTTAAAAAGCTACCCGTTCAACTTCAGGTAAGTCAGCTAGTATTATGTGCGTCTATTCTTTGATCCCTTTGTATGCTTTGGTGTGGTGCATCTCAAGCTAAACTTAAATGCCAGCTGTGAACGCGCCTTTATGATTCAGATATAGTTCTCTAAGATGATTTGGAATTGCTTATAGTAGTTAAGCATTGATATTCCCAAGGATAGGTAGATATATCATTGTAAATGCAGTCTCTTCAGCCCTTCTGTTTGGTAGGTTTTCCTCTCCATTTCCGTGTATGAACAATTTATATTAACGTTAAGAAATGATAACTTGGTCATTAACTCTTTCTTCGACCTTATCCCTTCTTCTCAAACAGCGTCCCGGATAATATATATTCTTTTTCCTAATCACTTTCCGCATTTCTCCTGTACCCATTCCTTCTAATAGAGCTTCATTACTTACTTTGCATGTCCATTTTACATGCTCCATTAGTAGTTCTTCAATTGCATACTTGAGAAGAAAAGGTATTGTATTCCAAACAAAAATTTGATATCAACGTTTCACCGCAAATACATTTTGAAGCTGCTCGAATAAAAAGCAAACGACTTTTAGAATAAAGTGTGTGTATGTGTAAAATCACTCAAAAATGAATCGTTATGAGGCAGTATTTTTATCCCTTAAATGATATCAGACTAATTATATAATATAAAATTTAATAACAGCCTGCCTTAAAGCAATCTTGTATAATATAATATATAAAGTGTAAGTTATAATCATTTTATTATGTTTGTATTATTATGTACATATATAAAATGTTATGTAAATGTATTACGTAGTTTAACAATGTAGGAGCTGTGAGAATAGAAGCAAGCTGCTTTCTATAGCAAACAGAATTATAAAGTAGAAGCCGAAAGTTGCTAAAAATTAGGTAACCTTGAGACAACAATAAATTAGAAAGTTTAATAAAGCCTACTAATAATTCTTGGAACAATAATAATAATAATGTAATATTTAAAACAGTTTATACATAGCCAATCAAAAACTAGAAAAAGCTTAAGTGAAATAAAAGTATTCTATTGGAGTAGGCTTAGCGCGATCGGTACGGTACAGGTTCAGTGAGAGATATAAAAAATTCATGCCGGTGAGAATAATATAAAGTTTACGTGTTTCAAAAGTGCAAATAACAATAATCTCACAGCTCTATAGTAGAATATATCAGTGAAGTGTTATTTAATCGTGTGAAGCATTAATAAACAAAGTACAATACAATTATAATTTGTGTAAGCCTTGTTCTTTAGCCGTTCCAGCCCTGCTAAGAGATACGTGCTTTACAAATTACTAATGACGCACCCGAGGTATACATACATACATACATACATACATACATACATACATACATACATAATAAATAAATAAACATTAAAATAAAAAAGTAAACTTGGGGCGAAGGCCACTGGAAACTTTTGTACCGTACGTGGGGCGAACACTCCTAGAAACAATCTCCGCAAATTGGCATCCATTATGTGCGTGGTCTAAAACACCTTCAGGTTTGGCTCTCCATACGTGGGGTTGCAACTCCTGCAACTTAAATACCTAACTTGGTATTTAAGTTCAGAATCTTCCAAGGAACGTGACATGAAGATTTTAAAGAAAACCCCCCGCTCCAGTCTACACTTTACATGGAAAATACTTGGAAATTGTTGATACTTTAAAAAATAGCTCTAAGGATGTTGATTAACATATCTACATAACAAACAAAAATATACATATCTTAGTTTTATTGGAATAACTTTGAAACTCTCTTCATTTGGAAGGAATTTTGCATAATTGGTAAACGTTAAGAGCTAGCATAAACATACTACACAAAAAAGTAGACAGCTTTAAGACACACAATTTATTTACAATACACCTTTATTGGCATAAACCATTGCTATATATCCGTTATTATTGGTTTGAAATTGTCAATACTTAGTCATTTTAAGTGTTTTCGATATTCATTTGTTTCTCGCGATATCATGGAAAGTGCATGGAAACTCAAGGCCAGCATATGACCTTGAAACATTTGATTATTCATACGGCTTGCTCAGTTTGCCTTGTCCGTACAACGAAATATGTAATTAAACTATTCCTGCAGGTTTATATCGATTAACACGAAATATATAGAAAAATGAGCTATCGTAAGAATAGTTTATGGAAATACGAGTCGTGTTTTTAAAGTAAATACCGTTTTAATATTTTGCCGCTGCAGTCGCGATTTTGAGCAAGCGTGATCACTTCCTCCATTCATTAGGAAGCCAGATGCAGCTGTGACTGATCGTCACTTTGTGTTTTCCTATTGCGTTCCTAAGCGTTTCAAAATGTTAAAAATAATCAAACGACCCGCCAAATATGAAGTCACATCAGTGATTCGCTTTTTGAATCTAGAAATGTTACGCCAGCAAACATTCATCGTCAATTCTGCGAGGTTTATGAAGGAACAATAATGAGCGACAATGCCCGGCTACACGCAGCCAAACAAACTCAATATCTGGTGGCATCATTTGTTGGAAACAATTTGACCACGCTCCCTACAGTCCGGATTTGGCACCAAGCTATTTTCATCTGAAGAAATTCCTTTATGTAAGACATTTCAACGAATGGTAATAAGGTGCAGGAACGAAAGTAACGTGTAAGGTGGCGAATGTTAATATAGTGTTTGGAAAATAGTGTATTATTTTTTTAAAACATTGTCGGTACTTACATTAGCACGCCTCGTATATATAAATAAATGATAGTAGATAGCGAAAGTTATTCCATTACAATTTTTTCTTTATGTCAATGGCAAACAAATATTTGAATAGGCTTAACTTATGGTCATTTAACTTTCCTCGTTTCGTTTGGCACCATATGCTCTTGCACAATATTTTTGAAATCAACAGTCTCCTGCATTTTTGTTTATAAACACAACTGTGTGAGCCAGGGACCTGCATACTTGCATAGTTTATCTCCCTCTCCATATGAAGTGAATGAGTGAATGAATAATGTATGTATACCAAGGCTGCAACAGAGAGCCACTCGGAGACGGGCAAAGCAGAGAGAGTTTACAGGAAATGCAGGCGGCACGCTTGCGGCTGCAGATTGGAGAATGTTTTCGGTGTTCAGTCTGTCTTAGCTAATCTCCATAAAACTATATTTATGTGTATATCTTCAAGGCATATCATTATGGTAAAAACATTAAAACATAAAAGTGACAAATAATAATTAAACCTGTCCTATGATACCGTTATAGGAAAATATCATAGATTATAATCATATGCCCTTCTCTAAACACGGTCTTTTAGATTTTATATAGCTTCTATTAACTATTATGAGGAAAGCTTATTACTTTCTATACTACGTATAGTAAATAGAAGTATTGTATTCCACCCAAAAATTCGATACCAGGATTTCACCGGAAATACATGTTTTGAGACCCCTTGAATCTAAAAAAATTTTTGGGAAACATGTCCGTGTCTGTCTGGGTGTCTGTGAACAGCATAACTCAGAAACAAACAATCGGATAAACACCAAACTTGGCATTTAGTTTCAGTATCTTCCAGAGATGCGACACGAAGATTTTCAAGAAAATCCCCCACCCCAGATTACACTTTACATGGAACTTTTTTCGAAAATTTTAATTTTCTCAAAAATGGCTCTAACGATTTTGATTAAAATATCATATGCTAAAGATATTTTCATGACAAATGAAATGTATATCTCGAATTTTCTGGGAATGTCTCCAAAAGCGTTCTTCATTGTGAACGATTTTTGCATAACTGGTAAACCATAAGAGATAGACAAAATTTTACTACAAAAAATGTAGATCGCGTTAAAATAGACAATTTATGTCATATACATTTTTTTTGTTGAGTAACCCATTTTCGAGATACTGCTTGTTATTCCCTTAAATTTATACTTTTTCTCAAATTCCTTATTAATTTTTTTGTCCTGGTAATGCAAAGAGAATGGAATACTCCATATAGCAACCAGCTCTTAATATATTTGAATATCGCTTAAAGCCTACCATGTTCCCCTTGCATCTATAAGAAAATTAGCAATAAGATTAACATCTCGATATCTCGCTTAACATGAAGCATATGGAGAATAAGCCTTTGTAAAAATAGTTTGTACAAGAGTAGAGAAAGTCATGTTGAGTGTAACACATCAGATTTTTTTTTCTACCTCATTTTAATCGAGATAAACCCTTGCGGAAATATTTCCATTACAAATTTCGTTGTAGGTGCAAGGGGAGTAGACGAAATCGAACGATAGTCAAGAGTTTACAGGCTGTTTCCTCGAGCTACAAAATGAGCATGTATTGAAAATTTCAAAACAAGAACGGATATCTCAAATATTGTCTTTGCCATAAAAGAATATTTGAAATAATTGTTTTTATTTTGTGGTTTAAAGATATCAACATGTATTGTGTAATACGTTTTCATCTAATTCTTATGGTTTACCAGTTATACTAAAGTATACAGAATTAATTATTCTTAGAAAATTCAAGATGTGAATGTTATTTGTTATATAAATATCTTAAACATGTAGTATTTTAATCAAAACTGTTAGAGCCCTTTTTGTGAAAATAGAAAATCACGAAAAATATAGGCATCATGCAAAGGAGAGTTTGGTGCAAGAGGATTTTCTTAAAAATGTTCTCCAATGTTTTCGTATCCTTGCAAGATGCTGAAACTAAGCACTAAGTTGATATTTATAGGAAATTTCGTTTCGTGTTATGCTGTTCACACGCACACACAGATGGAGCATTTTCCAAAAAGTGCTTTTCTGGTTTCAAAGGATCTCAAAAATATATTCCTTGAAATCTCAACATCAAATTTTGCCTGGAATGTAATACCTTCTTTACTTACCAAGTACACTGTGGAGCATAAAAGCTGGCGCATTTCACTAGTTGGCCAGGGTGTTTTTCCCTCCGTAAGGTTTTTGACTCCACCCAGCCGGTATCAGTTCTCTATATGACTGGCTTGTAAAACAATTTATGGATATAAAAGCTAACCAATGAACGATGTTTGTAATCTATGTGTAATGAAAGGGTAATTCGGATACCATCTATATGAAAGGCTTTCTCTACGACTTTTATACAAGGAAAGGCTAAAGCAATTACAAACAATTCGGCCTTCTATAGAAAGGGGTGAAGAATTATTTGCGTGTGTTGTTAATCTGAACGATAGCTACAACGTTAACTTATATGAGAGCTTTCATCAGCAACAGGGAGACAAAGACAAAAGTTATCGTGTTTAGCTCTACGTTTTATTATATTTTATTGTTGCACCTAAATTCAAGTAAGCCTTTGTTAACAGTATACTGCTAGTGAGAACATACGGTGTGTAATGATACTCTTTAGCAGTTAGGCCATATTTTGGCGGGTAAAAATACCTTGCCAATCCAGCGGCTAGATATTATTCTCGAGAAAGAAAGAAACTCACCCTGGAAGAGAGGAGGAGCTAGATGTGTCATTACTGACAGAATCAGCTGCGTTCTATTATGGGCCACATTTTATGCACGTCAGTATACATGGTGGAGAAACTAAAAATAAGGAAAGTGTAATAGGAAATAGTGCATAGGGTCAATGTTGAATGATAGTAATAATAATACTCATAATAATAATAATAATAATAATAATAATAATAATAATAATAATAATAATAATATATGCAAATTAATATTACAGAGCGGTTAATCGGAATTTGGAGTTAAAGTAATAATTACAACATGGTAAGTAGCCAAGGTACAGTAGATATCGAAGACAACTTGATAATCTTAGGGCTTTGCCAACATCTGCTATGAATCAGAAGAGCTCAGGGATTTGTGATAGTCTCGTCAAGTAGAATGTCGGTATGGTAAGCAGATCTATTTTTCAAACTTTACTCAATTTCCCAGTCTTAGCTTTCACAGCCAGTGTACCGAACGAGATGGCTTTGCCAATGTGAGGGTTGTGAGGAAATATGGGCCTGAGGTACCACAGGCAACAGGATGTAATATCTGGACATGTTAGGGACCCCGCCTGTCGCTCCGTATCTGGTTACCCATTGTATCCTTCACTTCATCCCTTCCTCCTTGAGATTTACAGTTGCACATATAAGTACCGAAAGCTTCCTCTGCTGGGTGACAACCTACACAGCTAGTGCGAAAACAAACTGAACAGATATGGGTTAGCGCTATAGTGTCATTAGCATCAAAAAATAAAAAGTGAGTGAAGAACGGCAGGACACCTTTAATGTATACTTTAGATTACTTGGTAGTTTCAACGGGAAATATGAATCATAAGAGGGGGGATTAAATGTGCTATGGAAGAATCTCGTCCTAGTAACTCAGTGAATTAGCATCGGCACTTAAAGCCGGGCCGACAGGTAGCCGAGGTCGTTAAGGTACAGACTTGTGAACAGGAGTCACGTCCTTCCAGGAATAACCTCCCTGACTTGATCTTTTTCCAGCTTTTCCTCAATTCTAAGACAGAAAAATGCGGGAAAGTACCCTAAATTTAGGGCTGATTTTTTTCAAATTTCCTTTTCCAATTATTTCACTGTCGTCAGTGTCCACCGCCAGTGGTACCGTATGTATCATGAGTATGATAGGGGCAATGTTGCCCTGCATTGCGACCGTTGCAGATCTGTTGCGCGTTCCAAGTCTTATAATCATAGATCCTGAAATCCGACGTTCATAATGAACTAAACCAACCTCTTAGGGCGGTTGGTTGAAAACTCCTCCAATTTAAAAATTGGCAATGATACAGAAAAGTAACCTTGAGTAAGAGTAGTTTGTAGAAGGTATATAAAAATAAATGATAATGTGTAGAGAAATTCATGTAAATGCATCAAATTAGAATTTCTTTTCTCTGAGACCTCAAACTTCAGTCGATGTATAAATGTTACATCTTTCTTTAAATGTATGACATCATTGGGCAAAAATATTTTTCTGCATATTTTATACGCTATTCCAGTATTATTGCTTGTGTCTACTTCGAGGTAGTTCCACACTTGGTTGGTTTACATCTCTGTTGTGCATAATGTTTAACTGAATCCAATACACAGCATGGGCTATGCTTATGCCGAGAATATGGCCTAAATGTGAGGTGTTAAATCTAGTGAACTTGGTGGGAACTCGTATGGAAACCTTCGTGTTATCTGCTGTCACTGCAGATTCTGGTTTTGAAAGCGAGAGTCCAACCGCCGCTCCCAGCTACCGGTCGCGTTGTATGTTTTTAAAGAAAGCTAAAATGCTTCCGCAGAAAATTGTCATGAAGAAACTGAACGTTACAAAATACGTTCCAAATAATGATATCTGTAACTGGTTTAAATTAATGTAATGACTTCTCTTTCACCAGGAGAAAGGGATGAAGTGAAGGAACTACAAAACAAACCGCAGGCAGACAGGCCAAAGAGATGCCGGATGTCCCTAACAGTTCCAGGGTCGAAGACCCGTCCCACTGACGGAATTGCCTAGAGAGGGCAATAAAAGATCCGTGATCAAGCAGGCTTCTAGTTTCCACGGGGAATATGTTTAACCCTTTCCATCATCATTGTGTAGATAGATAGATATTTATTTCACTTCGATAATTACATTCACAAATACAATTTCAATAATAATTAAATTCTATCCCTACATGCTAGCCTTTGCATATCAGTTTCCTCACATCACCTTGTTGCTGCATTTCTAAGGACCCATAGTATCCAACACCATGGTTACCGAGCTATTGGGTCCTATTTACTTCTTTCCTTTCTCAATCTACATTTTGTTCCTATTCCTTATTTATAATTTTCTTCAGTCATCTATTTCTCACTGCACCTAAATATTTTCCTATCTCTATTAAACTTTCCTTTGATTTATCTCTTAATATTCTTATACCTATAATTTTATTTGGTAAACTACCTTTTGACTTTTCACAATTTTTCTCTCGTTCTCATTGCTTCTTCACATTCTAAGATTAAATACCAATAATTTTTAAAATTCCTACTACACAATGGGCATTTTCGTTGATTTTCTCCTTCCCATAAGCCTTTTAACCTCACCACCTCTGTCCTTGCACATGCAAAACCCTTTCTTGCTGATTTGTTACAAACATCAACATAATTTTCCCATTCCCATGTCCTTTTATGCTCTGTATACATACCAATTAACTTATGGAGTTGAAGCTACCAATTATTTCCAGTCTTTCTATGTCTTCAATTCTCAATCTAACTCTCTTCCAACACCCTTTCTCCCGTACCTGGCTATCCCTCAAAATATCTCCACATCCTATTTCATTTAGAATTCCTTCTAGACGCCTATACCAAGTATCCTCTTTGTTAAGCTTTCGCCAATCCTGCAAACGTTACTTTAATATATTATTATTTTCTAATTCGTTAAACCTAAACAAGTATTTCACTACTCTTTACATAATTTTTGCTTCAGTACCGATCTCCCTAGCTCCATTTGTGCAATCCCATTAGGTGAAGCTCTCGGTAAAACCTAAATTAACTTGCAAAAGTTCCTATGCACCTTATTTACAAGTTCCCACCAATCCCCTATACCCCATCCACGGGGAATAAGTAAGCTTTCCTTTGAGCAAGCATCAGCGCTATCTGTCCGGCACTGCCATAAGCCGCGAAACCTAAAAGCACAACTGAAAAATGAGAAGGAAACTGAATGAAAAGGAAATGGAGAAGAAATACTGTTAGATGAGAAACCACCCCAGTCATTCGCTTAGCAGGGAAAACCACGAAGAAGCCAAGGTCAGAGTGGACGGTCAACGGGAATCGAACCCGGCACTTTCTGAAAGTGAGCCTCACATGTTACCGCGAAGCCACCTCGCTCGGTTACCTGTAGTAGGCAGAGGAAGTATTGTATTACACTCCACTCAATTATTCGATACCGAGAAGTACCAGAAATATATATTTTGAGGCTCACTAAATAAAAAAATAAAATATTTTGGAGAAAGGTTGTGTGACAGAGAGAGAGAGAGAGATAACACGAAACAAAGATTTTCAACAAAATTCCCCCACACCAGAATACCCTTCACATGAAAACATGCTTTTTTTTGTTTGCTCCATTTATACACCATCTTTATCATCTAAGTTCATATCGTGGTTTGAAAAATTTGCTGTTCAGCAATGAATTTTCATTCGTTTTCTATTTAGATAACCTGTGAGTTTGATTACGTTGGGTTTTATTTGACATTAATTCACACACATTTACACTCTCATTCATATTTCCAGACCTTGTGGAGAATGGAGAATAATCCTGACTAAAATAAAATTCCGATGCTCCAGACGGTAATCAAATCCGGGTCCTCTGGATTTGTAAACTAGCCTTCTAACCACACAGGCAAATTGGAGGAAATACCAAGCATGGGTAACAAGGTAAATAAGTAAATAGTGGATACGTTATACTTCCCATTATATATACAACAAAATGTTAAATACAAGGGGAGGAGAAATAATAAGCAACTCAATGAGGAAGCAACACATTGTATCAATTGTATGTAAAGTTTAAAGCAGACAAAAGACCGAATTAACTGTTCTTTCACACAAACCATGTATTGGACAAGGTTGGAAAGGTAGAATCAGACGAATGAAAAATTCAATGTTATTGTCGGGATTTGAACCATGGATCTCCTGGTTTCTCTAACCACTGAGCTACATTGGCAACATGCTGGTACGGCATTAAATTCTCCCACTGATTTGCATTCTTTCCGGTAAACCACAAGGAGATCTCAAACTGTGTATGATGGCGACTTACAATACTGTAAGTACTTTAAGTCCCGGACTTCACACTTTCGACCACTAGTAGGTCAATGAATGGAATTGATCAGACGGCTGAAAAACTGCCGGAAAATCTGTGGTTCCAATCCCGGCGATGGCACTGAATTTTTCAGTCGTCTGATTTTACCTTTTCGGACAATAAATCATTAATTCATTCAACCACATAGACAGACATCATTTTTTTATTTTTCACTTGGCTTAATCGATTTTCATTAAAATACCACACGTTTAAGGTATTCGAATGACAATGAAGAGTGTGCATCTATAATTTTCTGGGGGTAGACTATGAAGTCCTTTTCCTTTTGAATGACTTTTTGTAATAGTTAAACCTTAAGAGATGTGCAATATCTTACTAAACAAAAAATGTTAAACACATTTTATGTGAAGTAACGCTTTGTTTGTGGAGTTAACCATTTCCAAGGTATTCCTTGTTATTGGTTTTCTCAACTGTTAATCGCTACTCGATTTTTTACTCCTGGTCATTCACAACTCGAGCAGTTTCAGCAATTACATAGTCTCACGTTTTAAAACTCTGACTATAGCTTTACTTACCTTATACCTACAACGAAATGTGTAATGAAAGTTTATCTGAATTATCAAGTAGTAGATAGAATAATAAGCTTTTGTACGAATAGATAGTGGAAGAGTGAATAGAGAAATTCATGTGAATGGACCACATAAGAAATTTTGTGTTTGCTGAATGTCTGAGGAAACTGCTTAGCATACTCACATGTCGGATTCGTATCAACAATAACAAGCGTATATACGTGCTACGCTCAGCTGTTTATTTACAAACATTCAGTAGCTGCCGGCTCTCACAGTGCCATCCAGCTTCCTGGTTTACAGGCTTTATAGGACTATCTGGCTTACATTGTTGTCAGATGTAGTCAACATGAACTTAGGTTTGTACACTAAAGCGGAGGTTTCCATTAATGCCACGTACGTTTCTCAATTTCCCTTATTTTCATCACACGGCAAAGTATTACATAAGTCGACTAGTGGTTACGGGTAAATTGTGAGGCTCGCATTCGGTACCCCTGACCTCGGCTTTTTTCGTGGTTTCTCCGGGTTGATAGACAAAGTGGTGCCTTTTCTACCACGAATTTCCTGTCCATCATTTCCTATCCCTATCATTATATTTCATCTCTTTCAAGATTCAAGGCTAAGGCGATGGCGTTCGGTGTGTTGCTATGGGACGGTGCGCTTTGTAAAAGTTTCTCCCTAGCATTTGGTTGCTCTTCTGGGTCCCTGGGAGCATGTCTCGGGCTATAGGGACCTAGAGGGCACGGAGTTAGGCGAGGCTAGACGGTGACATCTGGAATCGTTACGAGCCCCGTCCTATGTAGCGCACGTCGTCGTCCGACCCGGTCGCCCTTCGGCTCTGCCCCTCGCAACAAAACCTAGAAATATGAAAGATGAGACGGAAATGGAATGATGGAAAAGAAATCGTGGTAGATATGGTCACCCCAGCATTCTCCTACCGACAAGTCAGAGTGGGAATCGAACATGGAACCTCCCGTTTCCGCGGAGTCATCTCGCTCGGTATATTTTATATTAAGTAATATATAATTAGCTTGAGCAATAATCTAATAAAACAGTTTATTTGCATAATAAAATCAGTAATTGAATATATACATTATTTCAGCTGACTCCCTAAGAAAACGTATAACTTAGGTTATACCATGTTGTTGTTATTATTATTATTATTATTATTATTATTATTAACTAGATGGCGGTGACATCTGCTCTACGCGCGTAAGAAATACGTGTACTTAACTTTATAACTAAGAATATCTGTTTCAAGTTAGATCTGTTTGGTCACTATTCCTCTTGCTGTTCTGTGCTTTTTGTAAGTTTCATAGCTTCGGTACAGAAAGTGTTCTTCCTCAATAAGGATTGTAAAATAAAATGTTTTCACTTGTGACATTTCCGGGCCCCTTCTACATCACCGGATGTCAGGCCAGCTCAGTACACGTGAAAGTTCCAGAAAGATGTCACTCATTGCGTGGTTCTGGTAGCACGACATTAAGGTCGTCCGTAGCCATGATTGGCTGGCACGTCAAAGTCATCGCTTGCTGTGCCACCTACATAAACGTCATCACTGCTAATCTCCCCCTACAGGACGAGACAAGGAAGAATCGAGCAGACAGCCAGCGAGAGCTAGAAGCTCTGTAGCATTCGGCGAGTTTCGGTGTGTGCAGCCAAGGGTAACGTTTCGGCACTCTCCAAATTCAATATAATCTTTTCTTTCGTAGTTTGTCTAAATGTATATCTTAGCTCTTGGGTTGTTTCAATATTATTTCATAGGAGAAGCATTCACTATAATTCCGGCATATTTGTTTGCGATGGCAACAAAATTTAAACACTTTTTGTTGTCATTGTTTTAAAACTTCATTTGGTGAAAGAGAGAAACTGTACGTTGTAATTGAAAGGGATATTAATATTAGATTTTTGAAAGTTAAATGTTTGCAAGCCTGAGTATGTCATTATGTTAAAGTTTTAACACTTTATAATCCATTGCTATTAACTTTGGTTGTTGAATGTTGTGAATCCTAGGTCCAAAATATAGTTCCTCTGTCCATGGTTATTATACATTTATTCTAATGCCTCAAGACCAAGTGCAGGTTCACACTTACATAAAAACCAAAATGAACGATACATAAATATGATAAAATCTATGGTCTCATTGGCATTCCTTATACACACTCCCTCGTTTTTATAAAGAGGAGAAAATTTATTTTATAATACCATTAAAAGGTCTTGGTTAGTGAATGGAATTAACACGAGAGGAGAATCCATGCTGGGAGTATTGAGGAAATGAGCTGACATTAATTTCAAGTAGTTTTAATATTAATATGAATAGAAATAACATACAATATGTAATTGAAGAAAATCCATAATACAATAATATAAAACTTCAATTTTGTACATATTATAAAATTATTTCAAAGCCCTTTCACTCTTTGACCTGGAAGCGGATTCCAGGAATTCGCCATGGAAATTGTTTATCAAAGTATCGTGCAAACCTTTACGAGTAACTGACAGATAGCTTAAATGTAGTAAGTCTCAGTTAAAAACAATAGTAGCATGCAACAGTGAGGAAGTACCTTGAGATAGAATGTGCCCGGATTAATTTTATAACGTGTTAATTTATTTAGTGATTAATTTGATATATGAATGATATATGTATGTAATGTGGATAGCATGTAAATAATAATTTTTGTATAATGTAATATTTGTCTTATAAATATAATGTTCCTGTTTCACTAGTTTTAGGATGTGTTAAACTCTGCAGTGCGGTAGAAAATATGCTGTCCGCATGTGCAGAGAAAGTTGGATATTTTAAGTTGGTCTAGAGTAAGGTTTTATGACCTTATTTGTCTCCCCTCCGGAAGTATGGAGTGAGGGAAATATAACACAGAACGAAAAATTACCAAGAGATGGCCGGGAAAAAAGTCACATGATATATACAAACTAACGAATAAGAATATATATAAATTAAGTAATATTTAGCCACGCTGAAAGAATCGCGAAAATTCCTCCAATGAGAAATCGAATTCTAAAATTTCAAGTGGGGGATCGTGGTCTTAAAATAGTCGAGATTTACCCCAAAACTAAAGAGTTGACTTGTAGATACAGACGCTACTCCGTAAGACAAAGTTGGCGTGCAAATGGTGTCCTTTTGTGCCGAAGTGTAAATGTGACTAATCACATATTAATTAACAATGTATCGGTGATTCCCGAGTTCTATATAAAATGATAAGGGAACAGGAACATTATTTAGTGTTTTTAGAGTGAAGAAGTGACAATAAATGGCGATAAATTAATCATTATGATGAGTAGTGAATTCACCTCTGAGCTCTTTTGTACCACCACCGATATCAACGAGCTTATTAGCAATCCTAATAGGCAAAGTCCATGCTTACATCTCCGCTGAGATCAACAAGCCAGGGCAACAACAAGAATTACCGTACAGTTATATAACCTTTCTACAGAAGACGAAGCCACGTCGGACGGAGGTCATAAAGCAGGTATAGTGAATCTTACCATTACTTCTCCTGCATCTACCACTACACGCGTTCGATTCCAACCCGTGCGGACATCGAACCCGGGACAGCAACCCAAAGATACAGCTAAGCCACCTCCCCAGCACAGTCTTCGAAGCAAGAGGCGCGAGGACTTCCTACACATAATAGAAAGGTTTCAGGACTGTAGATTGTGCGGGTCTGAAAATGAAACAACCTGTCATATATTATCCTCCTGTGAAGCGTTAGTATCAAAGGGGTATAAGATGTTTGGGAAACCTTTTATGAAACCTGAGGTCTACTACCCCAACACACTATTAGGCCTGTGTAATCTGGTGAGGGACGCACAACTAGAGTGAAGGGGTAGCAAGAATTACAGGTTGAGCACAATAAGCCTTTAGGCTGCAATGTAATCGGAGCTTTACTGACGCGCCGAAGTCCTTAAAACAGCTCCTTAATCAAAATGCCTTAACACGTTTCACAAATTGAAAAATCCAAATTTAGACAAACGCTCCAAAGAGTCCTCTTAATATCAAATGCGAGGTATTAACACTATAAGTAAAATATACTTGTTTTGGCCCGAAGCACAGAAAATGCTAGCATTATGTTGATTAATTATGGAATAAGCTAAGCGGTGAAATAGATTACAACTGTTAGTGAAGCAGACGCCATTAAGGGGAGTTCAAAAAACAGTAACCCGCCAATATTAAATTGCTGTATTCAAGACCCATTACTTTAAACTATGTAATATATTATACTGAATTTTTTAGAGGGTGTAGATGAATACTTTCTAAATTCACTTATACACTTTTATGCAATAAGTTTGTTAACGAACATTACGATTTGTTCTCAGTTTTACCAAGTTATGCATTTGAAATTAATTTTTTTAAACAATATCCAAGTATCTGAACACCAAAATACTCGTTTATTCACGATATCACTTAGAAGCTGCTTTCATAATTCTAAAATTTAATTTATTTATCTTCAATAGTTTCCGACAAAGGATCATTTATATCACAAAATGTCCTCCTTTCTAACGTTCTCCATATAGCCTATAACCTTCGGAGATACCTCATTCCACTAAAGGATGGCAGAACCCTTTCTGAGGTGGAGGCACCCAGCGGGCGGAATCAATTGCCTCCGATGGTAGGGTGATGTGGATGGCGGTGGAACGAGAGGACCCAAAGCTTTTATCGGGTACTCCGAAACACGTTGGATCTTGGGGATACTTCATATGAGCAAGTCAGAGGTGAAGGCGTGAATAGGGACGACTTAAAATCGAACCGTGGGCGCTAATTACGAGAGAACGAAACCACTAAGCTAGCCCGGCGCCATACCACAAAATGTCACTCAAAGGTTTCGAAGCAAAATTGGAGAAAACAAACACGCATGTATTTATGAGGATAGAAATCATGTGTTTCGAGAGCGCAACAGTAGTACCAATATGTAGAGGAAAACGTCTCCTAAAAGACGAGCTAAAGTTTATCGCTCTACTCCATAGTGTGTAGGAGTTATGATTGGTTTTCTGTGAAAAGGTGCAGTTCACAGTACAAAATAGCAAACGGAGTACCATTCTTAAAAATATATCTATAATAGAGGTGCAAGGCCCACAAGCATAAAGCACAGGTGAGCCAAAAAACTACGAACCGGCTGCGCGGTGTTTTTCCTCTGCGCGTCCTCGGCGCTCGCTGCCGTCTGCCGCTATCATACAAAGGCGCGAATGAAACCATACAACATTTTTAAAACTACTTCACTTACCAACTTTATGAAAGGAAATGCTGAAACTAGCCACCGCCGTTGTCCATACATTTTTGGCACCTCTTTAGAAACTATCCATCACTCGCTGTAGTTCACGTTGAGAAATGCTGGCAATTTCCTGGCGGATATTTTGTTTTAATTCTTCCAGGGTGTGTGGGTGTGTGCTGTATATTTTTTTTTAAGTTAACCCAGAGATAGAAACCTCAGGGGGTTAGGTCGGGATACCGAGGGGGCCACAAGTCTGTACTAATAATTCTGTCCTGAAACACAGTTTCAAGGAGTTAAAGCGACGTAAAATAAATTAGAATAAAAACAAATCTGATGTGTTACATTCACATGACTTTCTCTACTCTTGTACAAACTATTTATACAAACGCTTATTCTCCAGCTACTTCATGTTAATCGAGATAAACATTTGCAGCCTCTATCTTATTGCCAAGTTTCTTGTAGATGTAAGGGGAATATATATTTACAAGGGCAATATAGAAATACAGTAGCCTTTAAGCGTATACATATCTCTTAATAGCTGGTTGCTAGGTGCAGCACCATTCTCTTTGCCACAGATTAATACCCTTTGCATATCCAAGACAAAGAAATCTGATGTGTTACACTCACATGACTTTCTCTACTCTAGTACAGTCTAATTTTACAAACGCCTATTCTCCATATGCTTCATGTTAATCGAGATGTTAATCTTATTGGTAATTTTCTTGTAGATGCAAGGGGAATATGGTAGCTTTTAAGCGATAGTCAAATATTTTAACGCTGGTTGCTATGTGGCGCATTCCATTCTCTTTGCATGTCCGGGACATAAAAAAATGAATAACGCATTTGAGAAAAAGTATAAGTATTGGAAAATTTAAGGAAATAACAAGCAATATCTCGAAAACGGTTCACTCAACAAAAGAAATGTATATGACACAAGTTGTGTATTTTAACGCTATCTACATTGTTTGTGTAGTAAAATTTTGTCTATCTCTTATGGTTTACCAGTTATGCAAAAGTCGTTCACAATGAAGAATACTTTTGGAGACATTCCCAGAAAATTCGAGATATACATTTCATTTCTCATGACATTATCTTAAACATATGATATTTTCATCAAAATCGTTAGAGCCATTTTTGAGAAAATTAAAATTTTCGAAAAATCTTCCATGTAAAGGGTAGTCTGGGGTGGGGGGATTTTCTTGAAAACCTTTGTGTCGCATCTCTGGAACATACTGAACCTAAATACCAAGTTTGGTGCTTATCAGACTTTTCGTTTTTGAGTTATGCTGTTCACACACACACACACACACACACACACAGACACACACACGGACATGTTTCCAAAAATGCTTTTTTTGGATTCAGGAGGTCTCAAAACATGTATTTCCGGTGAAATCTCGGTATCGAATTTTTGGGTGGAATGCAATACTTCCCCTACTTACTATACGTAGCAGAGAAAGTAAACATTATCATCGAAATATTGGCCGTATAAACAATTGCAGAGTGTTGTTTAAGAAAGGCAAAATCGCGCTCCCTGGTTGTTAATTCTCTAAAAAAGGAGCAAAATTGTATTCACATATGTACGGGCTTCAACTGTTGACGAAAAAATTGGGGAGTGATGGATGGTTTCCTAAAGAGGTGCCAAAAATGCATGGAGAACGACGGTGGCCAGTTTCAGCATCTTCATTCATAGAGTTGCTAAGTAAAGCCTTTAAAAGTAGTTTTAGAAATGGTGTATCTTTCATCCGCGCCTTTCTATGATAGTGGCAAACGGCAACAAGCGCCGAAGATGCGGACAGGAAAAGCACCGTGCAGGCGGTTCGTAGTTTTTTGGCTCTCCCTGTATATGTTAGAATAAATAGGACAATCCATTTTATACGACTGCATAGAAAACTTAAAATGCCATTTATTGTCATTCAGTCAGCCCTTAAAACCAGAATGCCCATCTGGGGAAGTCAATAGGCACAAAATACCTTTCTTCCAGTAAAGTGCGGACTATTCACAGTAGAATCCACCCGCTATACAAAGCACATAAAATTAATTAACATTGTCTAGAGATCAATAATTGAGCAGCTATGGTACAAAGCTAAATATATGTGGCTATTGACATAGTTTCAATATTTTGTGGCCAGTAATGCCAGGACCTTCATATGCTAAAGCGCTACGTTGAATTGTAAAATACATTCAACCTAAAGTAAGCTAAAATAAATATTTGAGACGTGCAGACATACGGAAATAATAAGTTTGTAAGTTATTTCCTATAACATAAGATTATAAATACACTGATTTTCCCTCCCTTTCTATTTCCATCTCTCTATCTCTCTCCCAATCTCTTACACATTCTTTGTTCCTTTTGCTTTTAAGAAGGCAAGTTTTCTAGGACTACAATAAAAGTTTGGGAACTTATTAAAGGAATGGATCTCCTGTTACAGAACTAGTGAATGCAGCGATCTAAAGTTTCACTGTCATAATATTTAAATCCTCCTGGAGTTGCTAGATAGAGAGGCAGCTGAGGAGTTGTGAAAGCAATAATAAAAATTGAACTGCGTCTTCGAAATATTTGTAGGAAACAACCACGTAAACGACAGAGATGCTTTTAGGACCAAGGAAAAGTTTTGCTTCCAAAGTATTTTTATGCATTTACAAAAATAAAGGAGGGAACGATAAATGAAAGAGGTAAAGTAGAAAACAAATCTAATGCGAAACAACTAAAACGTTTCATTTCATAAAAGCATAAATTGTTTTAATGCACAAGAGGTATGATTTAAAATCATTCGCAAATGAAAATCAGTCACGGAACAAAGCTGAGTTCACACAAACAGAAAATGATGAGCATTGGACTTTTGTAGTTACAACAGTTGCTCAAAATGCCCACCATCGGCATCGATACACTTCTAAGTACGTTGAACCACTGATCGAGCAACGTTTGGAAAGTGTCCTCAGCGATTGTAGCAGATGCCGTTTTAATTTATTCCCGAGGTGCTGCCAGTGTAGCTGGTTTTCTACGGTATACAATAACCTAAGGAGTTACCAATAGACAGAAGTCCAGCGGAGTTAGATCCCGAAAACGCGGTGGAAACTCAATCGGACCTCTTTGTCCTATCCAGTGCCCTGGAAGATTGTACATCTGCACGTACATCTCGGTGGTAATGTGGTGGTTCACCATCCTGTTGGAAGTAAAATTCCTCATTTCCATGAGTGTATGGCAGATGTGCGTATCATCTTGGCCAGTTACTCTTCTTTCAAAAAGTACGGTACAATTAGATAACAACCCACACCAAACATTAATTCCAGGTAAATTAACAACCTTACCTCAAAAAGTGGATTATTTGCGCACCAGTAGACACAGTTATGCCGGTTAACAGTTCCGTTCAACTTAAATTGTGTCTCATCGAACAAAACAGCTTTTCCTACGAAGACCTCATCTTCCTGCAGCATGTTCCGAAATCACTCGCAGTACTGCATTCTCCGATCAGGATTATCTACATTTAATGCATAAGTCTTGGGATGAAAACTTTCATATTTGCTGCTTTAAGAATACGACGTAAGCTGGTTCTGCTGATCCCAGTCTCACGTGCATGTGCTTTCTGCGGTGAGTGCTCAAAACATTCCAAAACCATAGCCGAGGACGCGGGGCTTGTTGCTGTGCGGGGTCTCCCAGATCTGCCCTTGTGAACATCGCATACAGTACCATGAATCTCAAATTTGTCTGGAATGCGTGCTATTGTTACTCGCATTGGCGGTTCTGTTCTGTATACACGTCTCCATTGCCGTTGAACTTCAACAACATTCTCAGGTTTCCAATACCACTTCAGAATGCTTTCCGCTGTTCAAACGATGATCTTGGACCCATTTTGTTGTAGCAATGCCAGCATAATGTAATGTGAGTCACCTCTGTGTACAGAACATCACACAGTAATCTTGGCTTCATTTGTTCATTGTTGATTTACCTGTCGCGTAGCAACACAAGCATAACGTATATAAGTAACATTTGTTTTCAGAACATCATACTATACATTACTGTTGTTTATCGATCCAACATTTAAATATATTAAATAGATATCTCCTGTCAAAGTGAGTGTAAATGTTTGGTATATACATTACATATACATGCGAAAAATGAAGTTAAAAACAATACTCCTAACCTACTTCTAGCAAGAGTGGGGAAGTTGTTTTACAATATTCTTATAGTAAATTATCTATACTGCAAACACAGCGGAATTTTTAGAAAACTTGGTCAAAGTAACACTTATATTTGCACTACTTGAATCCATGCCACGTTATCTTATATAAACAAATAACAAATCTGCACTGAGCTCAGAGATTCAGTTATGTAGTACAGTGCAATTTTCTTACATTAATTAACAGATTCAATCGTTTCTCTTATTTAGCTCCAACGGCTTTATTCCATGAAATAAAGGGCAGATTTGTATTTTACTTTGAGTGTATGGCTCACTATGAAACATGTCCCGAATTTTTAGTTGCTGCAATGTCCAGCTGTGTGAGAAATCTTTATGCTCTCTCCTCTTATGTCCTCTTCATCACTTGCATCATTACTTTCCTGCACGCTTTTGATCAGTTCATCTGTTAAAGTTTAGTATACCTCACGGTTTTCCTCACTCAGTCACTTAGCAACATCTTCATTAATTTCTCAAGCTTGTGGAACATCTCAATGTACAAAATATCAGCAATTGATGATTGCGAATTGACTAGTTCATCGCTGTCGCTCAGTGCTGGCTCCAACTCTGCATCATCGGATAGCTACACTTTTCTCAAGCAGATATCTTCCTGGACTACATCATGGAACAACCAGATACATGTAGTACCCCTGTAAAGCGGTTGCGTGATAAAGATGTCGGTGTCACGTATCATCAAATCAGGACAGCTCCATTAGCTGAGGTTGCGAAGGTATGGACTCGCAAACAGAAGGCCTTTGGTTCAAATCCTGCCAGAACCATCTTTCCTGGCTGAGGTTTTCTTCATTTTTCTCAGTCCTCATAGCTGGCAAATACCTGGGAGTTACCGTAAAACCTAGGCCTGGAGCATTTCCTTCCCCAATTATTTCATGTTATGTATCAACAGTATCCACTATTTGTGGTGCCATGTGCAGTAAGAATGGATGTTAAAACACTACTAAAAATACCAAATGATGAATGATACTTTGTTGATGTTCGGCAATGAACCAAATGTGGGCCGGATTACCAAGAGCCCGGGCTACTGAGGGCCGGATTAGCGAGAGTTTAGTGTGCTTCACTGTAAAGGATTCCTATCCTCTTCTACATAAAAATGATCTGTCCAGCGTGCACGAACATCCAATTGCACCATGTTTGCAGAAGTGTTAATACACTTCATTTATCATGTGTAATATGTGTTTGCATGAAGAGAGAAAGAGATGTTTACATAGCGCATGCCTGTTGCTAGCATTCTCATCGGCGGACTGCAATCCATGGATTCTGTCTCGTGGCCATCTTTCCTTGTTATCCCCATCCGAAGAAGACTTCCTTTATTCATCATCTACATTCCAGGGTCGGTTTCTCAGTTGAAGCAGTTAAACGCCAATTCAACTGTTTTCTTGCTACATGCATTTGAATATAACTTCTAATTTAAACATTTTATATTTAAAAATTCTACTTCTCACATATAGGAATATAATTTCACGAATTACTATTTAAAGAGCAAAAATTGCCCTTTTCTAAGTGTTACTGCGGCAGTAGTAGGGAATAAGGAAAGCGGATTGGAAGATAGTGATATGGGAAAGCCATAATATCCATGAGCAGGTATAGAGGGTTGCTGCACTGTTTATGCCTGGTTGTAAAGACAACCAACTCAAGCTTGGACTATGAGTTCTGTGTACTCGCACAAACTACCTGATTTGAGGCTACGGCGAAGTTATAATCCTGTATTGGCTAAAGTAGAAGGACTCCCTTTAGAGGCTTATTCGATGGTCATTGACATTTTTTAAATACTTTGCAGACTTGCAAACATCCCTTCCCTGGGGTAGCGGAAAGATTTTCCTCTTAAAATCATTTTTCAAGCTTCAAGTTCTCGCAGTGATTATTTTCGTGTATACTGGAAATTCCTAGTGTGAATTATAGTATCAGCAAGAGTTTTACGTCTTAAAAACATTTAAGCCATTGGCCATTTACAATGAATCCGAAAAATGACAGTGCTGCGTGTTATAAAAATCTTTTACGCGATGGACCGAGGACGATAAAAGAGTGATATTTATGGATATACCTAATGGAGAAACAGCCGTTTTACGATATTATCGAGAAGTACGCCAAGCGAAAGGATAGGAGAGTCAACTTAATATACAAGAAATGGGTAAGTTGTAAGCCTTAGTTTTTGTGAAAAGAGCTGATTTAGGCCACGAGCCGGCACTACCGTAGGATTCTTTGGGTTGCTACTCAATTCCGTCCCGGTATTTGTATTAAAAGCGATATTTTACAGAATACTATCTGCAGCGTAGCGAATTTGCATGTATAAATACTACAAAGCGGTTAAAAATCCGTGGAAGATTGCCATAAACTCTCACCTATTTGTCTAGATTTAAAGGAGAAGGAAAGTAACATGATCATAAAAGTACTTTTTTCATATTAATAATCACGTGACTGAAGGACTCAGTAATAACTAGAACTTGAAACAGCGGTTTACGAGACAGTATAATTGCGAATACATATTTACGAGCCGTCACAGATTTCGTTATTTGTATGTAATCTTCTTTGTAAGGTTGTCCAATTTTGATTACAGTCAGAAGGTCTGATATTGAGACAAGTGCCTGCAAACTGTGTCTGCACGAGCTGAAACGTTTAGGTTCGACCCGGTCTCGTCCAGACTATCTAAGTTTTCTTTAAATAAAAGTATTGTACAGATATTATTATTAATTAATATTATTCCTCTACAAAGCGCTGCTGCTTGCGGTGTAAGGAACCAGCGTTCAATTTCTGGTACCGACATTGGGATATCTTTTCCTGCTGGTAGATCTGGCAAGGAATGCTCTGAGATCCTTGGGACTAATTGAGGAGCCACTTTACAAAAAAAATCTGATGTGTTACACTCACATGACTTTCTCTACTCTTGTACAAACTATTTTTACAAACGCTTATTCTCCATATGCTTCATGTTAATCGAGATATCGAGATGTCAATCTTATTGCTAATTTTCTTGTAGATACAAGGGGGATATGGTACGTTATAAGCGATGGTCAAATCTTTTAAGCGCTGGTTGCTATGTGGCGCATTCAATTCTCTTTGCATTTAGTAACTTTTGTCTATCTCTTATGGTTTACCAGTTATGCAAAAGTCGTTCACAATGAAGAAAACTTTTGGAGACTTCCCAGAAAATTCGAGATATACATTTCATTTGTCATAAAAATATCTTAAAAAGATGATATTTTAATCAAAATCGTTAGAGTCATTTTTGAGAAAATTAAAATTTTGAAAAATCTTCCATGTAAAGGGTAATCTGGGGCGGGAGGATTTTCTTGAAAACCCTTGTGTCGCATCTCTGGAAGATACTGAACCTAAATACCAAGTTTGGTGTTTATCCGACTGTTCGTTTCTGAGTTATGCTGTTCAATGACACACAGACACACACACACACACACACACACACACACGCACACACACACAGACAGACAAACACACGGACATGTTTCTAAAAATTCTTTTTTTGGATTCAGGGAGTCTCAAAACATGTATTTCCGGTGAAATCTCGGTATCGAATTTTTGGGTGGAATACAATACTTCCCCTACTTACTATACATAGTAGAGAAAGTAATAGTGGTGGATGAGGTCCAGGAATCCGTAAGTTAACAACATGCTGCCTTATTGGCCACATACCGCACATATAGGAGCTCACTGTTCAGGATGCCCTGGGTGTCGGTGAACGAGGGAGGCGCAGTTTACAGCTGCCGTGCTATTGTAACGTTATTCGCAATTGGCGAGCATTTATTTATTATTACTAGTATTAATTCTGCTATGGATGTGTGCATGCTGTGTTAATTATGCCATATCGTACATCTCAACATCCCAAAGAAAATATGGTAAATCAATTTTTTGTCTTTCTTTTACCTATACATGGAAACTGTTTATTATTTTTATTTTCTTAAAAACTGGCACTAATGGTTTTGATTAAAGCACCGTACGTTTAAGGTATCTAGTTAGTGACAAAGAAAATGTTATATTGAAATATTAACTTTTCTTCGTCATTATTTTCGAGCTGGAGCTCGACAAGCATTTTAAAAGGCTTGAACCGAGTCCATGTAGACCTCTAGTATCCGTCCTATACAATATCTGTGGTTTGATTACAACTACACTTCTCGGCAAACCTCGAACTGCTGGTATTGTTCAAGTAGAAATGTGTGTACATCCAAATAATTTGGTCCATGACATTCAGACTTTCAGAAATCTGTCGCAAAAACTTGTTACTGCTACTTAGTAAAAGACTTTCTGCTCCTACCGTCCTGTATATTCAGACTTTTCAGTGAACGCAACCAATTTTTATGTAATTAAATATAAATCGCAGGTAGCAACAGCACTATACATGTGGGTTGCAAATGACTGGAGCATTCTGAAAACATCAAGGACGGAATTGATGGCGATCTTTGCCGTAAACATGTTTACGCATCGGAACAGTCTCTCTGTGATGTTGCCGTGCCTGCACAGCTTGTAACTGTTTTTCTAATTATGTAACCACCTCATTTTTACTTTCTCTAATACATATAATATAGTAACTAGAAGTAATGCACTCCACTCAAAAATTACTTGTTGAAATTTCACCTGAAATACTGTTTTGAGGCGTTCTGAATCCAAATAAAGCATTTTTGGAAACATTCTGTGTGTGTGTGTGTGTCTGTCTGTCTGTCTGTGTACTGCATAACTAGAAAGCGAAAATTCGGATAAATTCTAAACTTGGTATTTGAATTTACTATTCTCCAAGAATGCAACACGAAGGTTTTCAAGAAAATCTCCCAACCTCCAACTACCGTTTGCATGGAGCATTTTTCGAACATTTTGATTTCCTAAAAACATGGTTCTAACGATTTTGATTAAAACACCATATATGAAACATATTTACATGACAAATAAACTGCATGTCTGGAATTTTCTGGGAAAAGCCTAGGAAGTCCTCTTCATTTGGAAGGAATGCTGTATAATCTTATATAACCGATAAACGATAGAGAATAGAGGAAAATGCGACACATAACAACTATAGGTCTCTTTAAAATACACAATTTGCTTAAAATAAGCTTTTTTGTGGCATAAGCCGTTTCTGAGATATCCGTTATTAAATTTTCAGATTTTAAATACTTGTCATTGTTTTAAAGTCCCATCGATTTTCAGGTGTTTCTAGCGATGTCGTGGAAACAGCATAGAATTTTAAGGCCAGCATATAACGTCCAGGTTTTAAACATTTGACTATCGCTGTTCTCTTTGTATCTATAACGAAATGTGTAATGTAGTTATTTTTGCAAAGGTTTATTTGGATTAAATGTAGTAGATAGAAATATGACAGTTGAAAAAAATAAAAGTAGAGAACGTCATATATCATATTTTTTTACATGTCATCATATATATAGGTATATATATATATATACATACATACACTGACGTTTGTTAAAACTGCAACACCAAAAAAGAATTTCCTGAATAACTTGTAGAGAAGTGTGCAAGCAATAAGTGATTAGGCTTGCAGAAAAATGGGGTACACGTAGGCTGAGCAGAGCCCTTTCGTGTCGGTCTGATAAGGTCAGTGTTGCGCCCAGCGTAGTCAGTGCAGAGCTGTCAAGCGAGGTGGAAACAAGGTTAATGCCAGTGTGATTCGTCTACGACAAAAGGAGCCATATGGACATGTGAGTGAGTTCGAACGGGGCAGAATGATCGGTCTTCGGGAAGCGGGTTTGTTATATCGTGACATTTCGGCTTGTACAGAGCATACTGCCACGATAGTGATGCGCGTGTGGAAGCAGTGGATAGATGAAGGTCGTACGCAGCGAAGAGCGGTTACTGGACCACGGAACATGACCACAGCACGGGATGACCGTCATTTTGTCCGCATAGCCATAACGGACAGTAAAGCTTCATCTGCAGTGTTGGCTCGACGTTGGAGCACTGCAACAGGTATGAACTTGTTTGCATCGACGGTTCGTCGCCATCTGCTGAAGGTTGTACTGGTTGCATGCATGCCATTATGTCGGTTTCCATTGTCCAGAAACCATAAGCTCCACTGGCTGCAATGGACACGTGAACACCGTCACTGGAATGTTGAGTTGCAAAATGTAGTCTTTTCGGACAATTCCCGCTTCAATGTGTCCTACTGTGATGGCCGCATACGTGTCCGGCGGTACCGTGGTGAGCGCATCCTGGAGGGCTGCATTGTTGAGCGGCATAGCGGACAAACACCAAGTGTGATTACAAGAACCAATCTCCCCTCCTACGAATTGAGGGCACTTTGAACATCAACCGGTACCTAACGGTGGTTGTAGAGCCTGAGGTACTCCCCCTGCTTCAGGCATCTCCATAGGCCACATTTCAACAGGACAATGCCCGGCCACATATTGCGAGGAATGTACAAGCCTTCCTCGAAGAGCGACGGGTACCACTGCTTCCCTGGCCTGCACGTTCTCCTGACATGTCGCCCATAGAACATGTCTGGGATATGGTTGGTCGGCACCTGGTGCGTCATGGTCCTCCAGTAACCAGTATCACGAATTTTTGGGCTCTAATACAAACTGCGTGGAGGGAAATCCCTCAGGAATTTATTCAGAACATTTATGATTCAATGCCACGGCGTATAGCAGCTCTTATTTCATCGCATGGAGGCCCACCAAATACTGAATATAGATTTGAAAAGTTTATCATTTGTTACTTGCCATATACCTAACTTGTGGCATTACATTCATTGAATTCATGCGTTTCCTTCTTGGTGTTGCAATTTCCACAAACGGCAGTGTATAATATTTCACCGAATATACACGTTTTGAAGGTACCTGAATAAAAAGAAAGCTTTTTGGAGAACAGATCTATTTGTGTGTCCGTGAACAGCTAGAGTTAAAAATCAAACCTGATTAAATACCAAAGTTGTTATTAACCGCATATCCGGGATTTGAATCGCAGATGTTCTGTTTTTCGTGCCGATGCTCCATTAATTGAACTGGCATGCAAAATTGCCGGCGAGACATTGAACTCCTCAACGGACTCGTATCTTTTTCCTGGTAAAGCACAAGGTCTTTTCAAACCACAAAGCTATATTTCAGCTGATAAGAGCAACAGCGCGGAAAGCTGAAGAACCGTGGTTCAAATTCAGGCTATGTCATTAAATTTTTCAGTCTAATTCTTTCCAACTTAATCCACACATGACTTGTGTGTATTTAACTATCATTGATATTTAATTTCAGCATCTTCCAAGAATGCACACCAAGATTTTTAAGAAAATTCACAAATGAAACGAATATCTTGAATCTGTTTTGAGGAATAGCGTGGGAACACCTCTTCATTCTGAATGACTTTTGTATGACTGGCAAACCGTAAGAGATCTTACTACATGAACAATGTAGTTCCCTTTATAGAACACACAATTATATCAAATGACATTTTACTGTGTTGATGAACAATTCCGATATATTTGTTATTGGTGTGAATTTTGCAATGTTACAAAACGTGTAGGTGTCAAGTCGCTCTTCAATTTTTCTTGTGGCCATACAAAGAGTATGGAGTTTCAGTCATCGCATAGCGATCCGCTTTTCAAGAATCTGTGCATCGCTTTAGACTACTGTATCCTCATTGTAACTAAAACCGAACGGGATGGCTTGAAGCGGAACGTCTATGGTCCGCACTCGAGTGGTTCCGAATTCGATCCCCGGCAACCGCAGAGTCTGACCCATGGGTTTCTCGTGGTTTCCCCGGGTCGGTAGGCGAAGGTTGGAGTGGTTCACTTTCTATCCTGACTTTCCTGCGCCTCATTTCCTGTACCCTTCATTCCTGTCATTCTTTCAGGTTTATAGGACCAGGCGACAATGTTCGGTGGGTTGCGGCTGGACGGTGGCTGCGCGTTCTGTAGAGGTTTCTTCCGTGTCGTCGCTGAGGGGACTGCCCAATGTAGTGGGCTCCACTCGATAGGGGATTTCCGGAGGTTCGGTGGCTTGTGGCCGCACTGAATTTGTTCAGTATGGAAGCGTTAGGTGCCCCCTCCTTGATTACGCCCACCGGCATCCTTATGTGGGCGCCCTTCGTGTCTCTCCCTCATCCCAAGGTCACGTCGGAAGCATTACAGCATACTTACTGTGCTCTGCCACGGTTCCGGGGACCCTCCGTGATGTGTGTACCTTTACTTTTACCATTGTAACTAAAAGGGAAACATGAGAAGCTCATGTGAGTGCAACACACAAGATTTTTCTTGTAAGAGCTTTATAAATGTTATCACAATCTATCCTCCCCGAATGACTTGCAAAGTCACACAATAAAAATGTTCAATAATTCCAGGTTTACCCCTTCATCAGGGAATAAAAGGATTAAAAACAAACACAAACAATGAAACCTCACTTTACGGATGGCTTTACTGGTTAATGTGCAACCAATATGTGTGTTTTGCAGCTTTTAATCTCCTGATTAAAAATGAAAACTTGTTATATTGTATGACATTCCGTGTTTTTTTCTTTCGCCAAACACACACGTGCGCGCATATGTATATACATTTATTTTAAATTATTTTGCAGTTAGTGATTATTATTACTATTATTATTCCAAAAAGTGCTGCTGCATGAGGTGCAAGAGATCTGGGTTCGATTTCCCGCACCGGCACGGAGAATTTTTCCTTTGCTAGTATACCTGGTAAGGAATGCCCTCAAGTAACGTTTGGAGTCCTAGAATCCTCGTGTAGTAACGGTATACCTACTGTCTTATTGGCCACGTCCCACCCCTATTACTGCACTCCACCAAAGATGTCCTGGGTGTGGATGGACGGAGGGAAGTGGAGTTTGCAAGTGTGGTTTGTTAATTATTCATTTATTACTACTGTTACTGCTATGAATGTGTGAATGCAGCGATAATTCTGCTATTCCTGGCATCTCAATATCTCGGATGAAAAAATGGCATATTGATTCTTTTAGTCTTTACTTTTTCTTTAATACAAAGTTTTTGTTATAATTTTTTTTTCAAAAATAGCACTAATGCATTTGACTAAAGTGCCTTCCATATTCTTTAGATATTTACATAACAAAGAAAATAAATATGTTAAATGTGATTAATTCTTTTTGTCTTTATTTTCGAGCTCGAGCACGTACACGATCTCCGGACAATAGCTCCAATAGGAAAGTTTAATAACTCACTCAATAATAACCTGTAACACACTGTTGCGGCACATGACACATGCACGTGAACGTTTATTATTACATATTAATCCCTATGTGTGCACCCCTTGTGGCACAGTAGACATCCAGGCGGTACTCAATCTCTATCCAGGTATTTGCTGGCATCTTGGAATTGCGGTTGCAGAAGCAGCTGCCATTCTCCTACGTAAATCATACAAATCCACGAAGTCCTTTACGTATACCCAGTAAAAGAAGTATAGAGGGGTTATATCTGCGGATCTTGGAGCCCATGTTCTGGGACCACGCCGGCCAATCCAACTCTCAGGAAGCAGATGTCCAAATGATTGCGAACATGTCCTGTATAATGCGGAGGAGTTCCATCTTCTTGGAATAACGACCCGTCAGATATTTCGGGATGGCATAATTCACCAACATGTCATGATACACATTATCGTTCCCGTGTAAGGACACACCACATATTGACTTTAGGGCTTTTAAACTCATTTACCACATGAGGGTTTTCTGAATACGGGAACTCCACACGCATCAAAGGTGGTGGATTCCTGCTGAAAACTAGCTTCCTGAGGAACTCATAGTCATTATTGCTCTTTGATAACGTTTTGACGTCATAATCGAATCGTTGCTGCAAATCATTTGGTTTTGTCTTTTGCACCAATTGTATCTTGTAAGCTCTAAGTCATAACGTTTTATTCAGAACATCATGGACAGCTGACTTTAGCACTGACGAACCGATATGGATGGACTGCGCTCGAATGCTACTTCAATTGCATTGACTTCTTTTCTGACACTCTTCTCACGCGGTCGTTTCTCTACGAGAGATTCGGTTTCAAGCAGCCGAGTATGCCAAGCTTTTGTTGTCTCCCCTACACGGTCTTTGTTGGTGTTTCCGTCGAGATAGACGCTGTACCCGCACCAGGAACCTCAATTCAGCAAGCCAATAACGCTCAACTTTCGGCTGTTACGTATACACCATTTTGAGGTTACGTTCTGAAATAAAACACAAACGACAACAAAATGTCACCTACATAATAACATTATGTTCCTAAACTCAAATTTGGTGAGTTATTAAACTTTCTTATTAATTGTGTATATCCTGGACACTCTGAATATATAAAACGTGTTTTCTTACACCATAAGATGTCTCTCGCATCCACATTGCCAATTCCCTCTATCCTTTCGATTGTAATTTGTCCTTTATTTTCTTCCATTGATTTTCTCTTACCAATAGATCCACACCAGTCATGTTCTTCCTCTCTTCCTCTTATTCTTAAACTATTATAATTTTATGAAGTAACACTGCAAAAATATGCAAGTAAATACTAACACCACAGAAAAAAAATATATTTATATGCTCCCAAGAGAAAACCAACTGAGAAGAAATATTTTTCATCTGCTGTAATTATATGAATTAAACGACCTTGTAATACAACACCACCATAGAAAATTAAAGTCCTGACAGAAAAAAAATTGTAGCTTTTCAAGGAATTTAAGTTGAAGAAATAAATAAAGAGCAGCAGATGGTCTCATCACATTTAGCACGAAACACCCTAACGTTTTAAGGGAGAGGTTTTACCTCCCCAGAAGAAGTCATAAAAACCTTTCTTACCCTATTGTTCCACGGTAGCTTAGTCTAATACTTTATGCTCTCATAGTTGCTATGCAAATTGCGTAAACGGGAAGGGGTACCGTGGAACACAGAACTTCATTTGTTTGTTTTAATAATGGCGTCGTATATTATACCTCTCTCAGCAATACACTTTGTTGTCTGTGTAACTCGTTAATAGTTTGCGCCCTCCACCTTCACAGTGTTCCCCACCGCATTACTAAATGCGGTTGCTTGTATCAGCTTCCTTTATTATCAGCGACTTTCGCTAAGGAACACGACAGATAATTGCCAATTTTATTTAGCTACTTTTGCAATGCTCTAAAATTAAAGGAAAGGCATTAGCGCATTGAAAAGTTCACAATTTGATAAATTATTGGAGATCGGGCGAGGTGGTGCCATGAAATGCGTGCGACTTGCATTTGGGAGGTCCTGGGTTTGATTCCCGGCGACCACCCACTCTGATTCATGGGTTTTTGTCGGGGTTTTCCCGGATCGTCAGGCAATGCTGGAGTGGTTTTCTTCAACTACCTGAACTACTGTCCCTCCATTTCGTTCAATTTATCGTTTCCTTCATCCTTCACCCCATTAAGTCTGTTTCAGGGTTGGAAGTGTTGCGGTGCGGCCTGACATGGAAAAGGTTGCTCTCTGTGAGCTTTCTCGGTCCCTCGCTTTCGGCTGGTTGCTAGGGTAAAACCTTCGAAGGGGTATATTGGATCCTCCGTGTAGGGCGGAGGTTCCTGTCTGTGTTTCCGATGTCGGGGCGTCTAATTTGGAAACTAGGGATCCTGTCATTGCTGTGTCGTCACTCCCGGTTCCGGCCATCCGGTATCTTTCATCCCCTACTCCCTCCCGGGGTGCTGTCTTGAGCAGGGCGCAGTCCCCTCCGATCATAAATAAACAAAAAAGCAAACAAACAAGAACATTCTTGGACAAAAATCCTAATCAACGTCATTTAAGTCGTTCTCTGAGGTCTAGTAGTACCATCTAGTTTCCGCGGGGGGCGATGTATTTTCTTCTGTTCATCTGGAGCCGTTGATTACCGAGAAAGATCTGTTGCTTCATATCGCACTCTCCAGACTACAGTTGGTCCATCAAACATCAAGAATTGTACGACCAGTGACAATTTAGGCTCTTGAAGCCACTCTCTGAGAAGTGGGGATAAACCTGTTACAGTGTGTGCGGTGGATTCCTGCGTCCATCACCTGAGGTGACGTCAGCGCTTGCTTCGACCAAGAGACAGAAGACCCTGCAAAGAAAAATGCCACGATAGACATAAGGACAGCCAAAGCCAGTGATCGTGTTTTTCAGAGCTGCGAAGGTGTAGAAAAAAGGTTTGTTAAAATTCTTGTTTCGATTAATTTTATAATGACTTTGCGATTTGTCTAAATTTACTTTTCGGAATCTACACAGGGACAAAAATAATTTATAGTGTAGTATCTTTGTGGGCACTAGGATTTATCTTTTTATTCACTGTTGGTAGGAGAAAGTTTGGAACGGAATGCGAACGTATATAGTTATTGATATTTTTGTGAATCCAATATTTTGTAACAGAAAGCAACAATTTACTAAATGTGCAATATGTCTCAGTAAGGAGTATTAACCCTCAGGTGTTGTAATTATTGTAATGAATTTAAGCCTTTACATGTGTGTATGATTTATGTAAATGGCAGACGTAATTTTGCACACCAAGTTAAACTTTTCATTGTTCTTTAAAGTATACTTGGACAACATTTGTTAAGTAGAAATGATTTGTGAAATTCTGTTGAAGCAAAGCTTATTAACGCTCAGTGCTTTAATTGTACCATTTGTAACTATTCCTCGTAAATATGCTGGGTTATATATAATATTCCACTCCTCTAGGGAATTAACAGAACTGGGTAAGAATTAGGAGATAAATATCGAAGTGTTCAAATACAACGGTACATTGCTTACATGTTATACAAATGGTCAGGCATCTTTCTCTCTAATTTTAAAGAAAAAATTTACATGTTTTTGAAAGCCTGCTTCGTCATGTATATGGTAACGTATTTGCCGGACACATACATGGAACTATAGCCCTTCTTTTCTAGTCGGATTGTTGTAACCTAATGGTTGGCATTAAATCCTATCCTAATACACCTGTCAAAAGCAGTTGTTTTAGAATTTGCATAGGTTCAAATCCTGTAATACGGCCACTCTTGTAAAACGGCCAGAAATAATTATTTAAATGTTGCCGCCCTCCTAGTTGCTGATAGAAATGATAGAGTGCTGCAGAATCAACGCCATATTAGGTGTGTGTGTGTGTGTGTGTGTGTGTGTGTGTGTGTATGTGTGCTGTGCTGTGCTGTGCTGTGCTTTGTTGTGAGAAACATCTGGCAGTTTTACGTATGCTATAAGGAAATATATCAAATAGCGTGTTAGAAGTCAAACAAAGCCATTTTATTTTCCTGTGTCTGAGAGCCATAATTTATTATAGCAATAAGAGTTTTAAATGACAAAATATGGATAGCATTAGTAAAAGTGTAACCTTTGAGGACTATAAGCGTGTTGCTGCAATTATGATTGGCGATGCTACCTATTAGCCAGGTCTTGAACTCCATGAACATGTGTTTTCTTGTAATATGGCCAGCTGTTTGACCGTTTTACAAGACTCGTTGGACTTTATTATTTTTTTGTTTTTACAGGGAGTGAAATTTGTGTAGCATAATGCTAAATGTATTAACGAAGTCTAAAGGGATTGGAGGATTTATCTAATTTTATTTATTCTTTTCCCTTATGTTTCGTTTTTTAATTTATTTATTTATGCTTAGACTTAACAAGAAGCACATCTAGCATCTAAAATGTTTAAATGCATTACAAATAATTATCTTTAGGAAGTAAGGAAAGTTACTTTACTTATTGCTTGATATGTGTAGGCATTTAAAATGAGGGTCAGGACAAAGCCAGCGTCAGAGCTGTGATATCCAGAAAATGCAGAAAGCAGTAGCTGCTGTAAAATCAGGTTGACGGTCTCCTTCAGATGCTTTCTCAAGCATGGGAAAAGGCTTGTCCCGTTGAGAATGTATGAGTGGATTTTGTGCCTGTGGGCTGGTGCCTCTCAACGCAGGAATTATTACTGAATCCTCCTATGCCCCATCCGGTGTGTTCCATAGTCAAGAAAACGAGAAGCTGAACTCTCTAGACCCTGTCCCAGGCCCGTCAGATCAAGCAAGCAGATCAGTTGAAGGAGATCATAGGCAGGTAACCTAGAAGTGGCCAAAGTGAGTGACTTCAAACACCATCAACAGATTAATCAATTAATGAAGAATACGTTGGAGGCTCTGACAACAGCGAAGATGACGCTCCTCTTCTGGAGCGACTGTGCCTTCTGCCTTCTGTACCAAGGAAAAAAAACAGGGACTTTACCGGTACATACTAATAAAATAAGAGCGAAAGAGTAAAAAATCTGTGTTACTCATATGACTGTCTCTACTCTTGTACAGACTATTTATACAAAGGCTTATTCTCCATCTAGTTCATGTTAATCGAGGTAAACATTTGCAGCCTCTATCTTATTGCTAATTTTCTTGTAGATGTAAGGGGAATATATATTTACAAGGGCAATACAGAAATACAGTAGCCTTTAAGCACATACATATCTCTTAATAGCTGGTTGCTAGGTGCAGCACCATTCCCTTTGCCACAGATTAATACTCTAATCTGTTGTGTTACACTCACATGACTTTCTCTACTCTTGTACAAACTATTTATACAAACGCTTATTCTCCATCTACATCATGTTAATCGAGATAAACATTTGCAGAGTCTATCTTATTGCTAATTTTCTTGCAGATGTAAGGGGAATATTTATTTACAACGGCAATTTGGAAATACATCAATTGTGCCTTTAAGCTAATACATGTCTCTTAATAGATGGTTGCTAGGTGCAGCACCATTCCCCTTCCCACAGATTAATACCCTTTGCATGTCCAAGACAAAAAAATGAATAACGAATTCCCATTTCAGAAAATAAGTATTGAAAAATTTAAGGAAATAACAAGTAATATCTCGAAAATGGTTCACTCAAAAAAAATGTATATGACATAAATTGTGTATTTTAACGCGATCTACATTTTTTGTATAGAAAAATTTTGTCTATCTCTTATGTTTTACCAGTTATGCAAAAGTCGTTCACAATGAAGAATACTTTTGGAGACATTCCCAGGAAATTCAAGATATACGTTTTATTTGTCATAAAAATATGTTAAACATATGATATTTTAATCAAAATCGTTAGACATTTTTGAGAAAATTAAAATTTTCTAAAAATCTTCCATGTAAAGGGTATTCTGGGGTGTGGGGAGTTTCTTGAAAACCTTCGTGTTGCATCCTTGGAAGATACTGAACCTAAATACCAAGTTTGATGTTTATCCGACTGTTCGTTTCTGAGTTATGCTGTTCACAGACAGACACACACAGACACACAGACACACACACGGACATGTTTCCAAAAATGCATTTTTTGGATTCAGGGGATCTCAAAACATGTATTTCCGGTGAAATCTCGGTATCGAATTTTTGGGTGGAATACAATACTTCCCCTACTTACTATACGCAGTAGAGAAAGTAAAAAATGAATAACGGATTCCCATTTGAGAAAATAAGTACTGAAAAATTTAAGGGAATAACAAGTAATATCTCGAAAATGGTTCACTCAACAAAAAAATGTATACGACATAAATCGTGTATTTTAACGCGATCTACATTTTATGTGTAGTAAAATTTTGTTTATATCTTATGGTTTACCAGTTATGCAAAAGTCGTTCAAGATGAAGAATACTTTTGGAGACATTCCCAGAAAATTCAAGACATACATTTTATTTGTCATAAAAATATCTTAAAACATATGATATTTTAATCAAAATCGTTAGAGCAATTTTTGAGAAAATTAAAATTTTCTAAAAATCTTCCATGTAAATGGTAATCTGGGGTGGGGGATTTTCTTGAAAACCTTCGTGGTCATCCTTGGAAGATATTGAAACTAAATACCAAGTTTGGTGTTTATCCAACTGTTCGTTTCTGAGTTATGCTGTTCACAGACAGACGCACACACAGACAGACACACACACACACACAGACACACAGATACACACACGGACATGTTTACAAAAATGCTTTTTTTGGATTCAGTTGGTCTCATAACATGTATTTCCGGTAAAAGTCTCGGTATCGAAGTTTTGGGTAGAATACAATACTTCCCTTACTTACTATACGTAGTAGAGAAAGTAAAAAAAAAAAAGAAAAAAAGAAAAGAACAGGAACAAGAATCTGCATGCAGCACAGCGTTTCTGTGGATAATGTGATGGACTCTTCAGCGAAGACCACGACGGAGAAGTGTGGGTGTCCTGTGCAGGATGTGCGTCTGGTTTCATGAAGAATGCGCAGGTGAAAGAAATGCTAAGGTTTTTGTACGTGAAACGAGTTTTAAATATATTTTTTGTAGGTGGCCATATTGTAAGACTGTCCTTTAAAATAGCCAATTCGCCCTTGTTATAAACAAAGTTAAACATAGTAAAATAATACTATATTTGAATTACAAATCTACATAATACTCATTTTACAGGCATGTAGGTATAAGTTCCGCGTGAAATCTTCATTGTCCTTCTATTGCATTTTAAGTAAATTACAAAAATAAATTTTGGTGGCCATATTGCAAGACGACCCTATCAATGGATATAATATAACTAGGTCAGGCATAAATTATGGTCTTTATGTTAGTGGCTCTAAAACTTATTTATTTCTCCAAACATATGTGCTTTGTTTAGTTTTCTGCATCAGCCAACAAATATGAAATCGAGTGTAAATGAAAACAGAATTCCAGTGATTGTTTTTACAAGTGTGCTAGAAACCTTATAACAATTTCAAGTTGTCCAAAAATTAAATATTTCATTAAAATTTCTTTACAGAACTATCAAGAAATTCAGTGAAACTTCCTCTACTAAAGACTTACGCAGGCTACGTACCATCAGGATTTCAAGAGTGATCAAAACAACAAGTCAACGGATACGCTGAAATCCACTCTGGAAATAAAGATGCATGACCTGAGATTAAATTTATCACCCAGATCCATTTCTCATATTATCAGAGAAGACCTTAATATGACAGCTTTGCGATGTTCAATGGCACATTTGTTAACCTCTAAGCTGAAGAGGAACGGGTACAAAAGATCAAAGGGGCCCTTACAGTGGCATGCTCAGAATAATTATGAGAAAATTTTATATTAGAACATTTTCACAGTAGAGGAGAAACACAATAAGAAACATGATAATATATATGCTAAATTAAAATGTAAGCTAAACTTTTAGTCCCCTGGTTCTCAGAGGGCACCACCCAACATCAGTAATGGTTTGGTGGGGTGTGTCACATCCGGGAAAAACACAACTCCAATTTTGTTAACAAGGAATAAAAACAGGAGCCAAGCAGCATCAACAAGACATCAGAGGCATTTGTGAAATCTTCAGTCTTTCAACAAGACTCAGATCCAGCACACAAGACTAAAACAACCAAGCATGGCTAAGGGACAATGTTCCAGAACTCATTGCAGCAAAGATTGGCCCTCTGGTAGCCCAGAACTGAATCCACTGAACTATAGGATTTGGTATAAATTGGGGAGTAAGGCCTGTAATAAACCTTACCCCAGTTTGGATTATTTAAAGGAAGATCCCATTAAGGCAGCACAGGAAATACCTCTAGATGTCGTCCTTGCTGCTGCAATAGAAGTCTAGCCTAACAGATTAAGGTACTGTGCAAAGGCCAAAGGCCTCTCTACTGCTGTACAAACTATTTTTACAAACGCTTATTCTCCATTTACTTTATGTTAATCGAGATAAACATTTGTAGAAACTGTCTTATTGTTAACCTTCTTGTAGGTGCAAGGGGAATATGGTAGGCTTTAAGCGATAGTCAAATCTTTTAAGAGACGGTTGCTATGTGGTTCAATTCCATTCTCTTTGCTTGCCCAGGATATAAAAAGCGAATAATGAATTCCCATTTGAGAAAAAGTATATGTATTGGAAAATTAAAGCAAATAACAAGGGATATCTCGGAAAAGATTCATTCCACAAAACAATGAAAGAAAAAAAGTATACGACATAAATTGTGTATATTAACCTCATCTATATTTTTTGTGTGGAAACATTTTGTCTATCTCTTACGGTATACCTGTTGTGCAAAAGTCATTCAGAAGGAAGAGGACTTTTGGGGATATTCCCAGAAAATTCAACATACACATTTCATTTGTCATGAAAATAATATTTTAATCAAAGTTGTTAGCCATTTTTGAGAAAATCAAAATTTTCGAGAAATGTTCCATGTAAAGGTGAGGGGAGTTTCTTGAAAATCTTTGTATCGCATCTTTAAAGGATACTGAACCCAAATAATAAGTTTGGTATTTATCCGACTTTTCGTTTTTGAGTTATGCTGTACAGACACACACACGCAGACCATTTTCTAAAAATGCTTTTTTTGGATTCAGGTGGCCTCAAAACATGTGTTTCCGGTGAAATCTCGGTATCGAATATTGGTGGAATGCAAATCTTCCCCTACTTACTATACGTAGAAGAAAAAATAAAAATGAATACCAATTTAGCACTTGAAAGTTTTAGTATCTGAAAATTCAAACCAATATTTACGTTTCGACTTCGCCTAAAGTTAATCGGTTAGTAAACGAATCTTTGAGAACACGGTACTTGTAAGGCTTCAAACAGGTTGGGGGTAAGGTTTCTTCACCTTTAATAAACATTTTGCTACATTCTTAATATGTTACATTTCAGAAATAAAAGGAAATATACTGTTATTTGTAGCTTGATAATGGACTACAAAAATCATGTATGCCAATTCAATCCGCAAGTCCGTATTTAGGTTATTCAGGAAGAAATTCTCATTATTTTATGAAGAGTTAAGCCAAGGTTTTGCAGAAAATTTGCTCTAAGCCAACACAAAGAGAATACGGAGGTGTAATAGTCGCATGCTTTAAAACGCCTCGCTATATGTAAGCCATACAATTCCATACTATTTCCACAACATCGCGAGAAACAGCTACAAAACAACAGCAATTTAAAAAAATCTTAGTGACATATTCACATGACTTTCTCTACTCTCTATCAATTATTAGTGGGTATACAAACTATTCTTACTAAAATAGATTTTTCTATTACATTTTAATCCAAATAAACCTTTGCAGAAATAGCTACATACATTACAGATTGCGCTATTGGTACAAAGGAAACAGTGATAGTCAAATGTTTTAAGAGCTGGAACCTATATGCTGGTCTTAGAATTTCTTACTGTGTACATGCAATCGTGAGAAACAACTGAATGTTGAAGGGACTTTCTTTCATCTATCACTTAACGTTTACGAGTTATGCAAGGTAAGATAAAATTCATTTCAAATGAAGAGCACTTCATGGGCTATTCCCAGAAAATTTAAGATACACATTTTATTAGTCATATATAAATATTTTTAACATATGGTATTTTAATCAAAATCGTTAGTCATTTTTTAGAAAATAAGAAATTCCGGAAGATGTTCCATGTAAAGTGTAGTTTGAAAGTCTTCGTGTCGCATGTTTAGAAGATATTGAACCTAAACACCAAGTTTGGTACTTATACGATTTTCGTATTTGAGTTACACTGCACACAGACAGCAGATACACTCAGACACCTTTTCTAAAAATACTTTTTTGGATACAGAGGGCCGCAAAACATGTATTTGCGGTGCAATCTCATGAATAATGAACAGTTCAGACCAAAATAGCAAATGTTTCAGAAATAGCTGATGCCAGAAAAATATTTGAAAAATTAAATTGTGTTTTAAAGGGATCTAGTTTTTTCAATAGTATTTGTCTTATCTCTTGCGTTTAACTATTTAGAAAACTCCTTCCAAATTATGGAGGCTTAGCAACTATTTCCATAAAATTCGGGATATACGTTTTGTCATATATAAGTATATTGAACACTTGTATTTTAATCAAAATCGTAAGAGAAATTTTTAAGAAATTTACAAATATTTATGGTATTAATATAAAGGGTAGTTTTTGATGGAGAATTTTCTTCAAAATCTTCGTATCGCAACCTTGGCAGCCTTCGATATTTATTCGACTTTTAGTTTTTGATTTGGATTGGATTGACTACGGAAGGGACTCGATAATGATCCACACAGGGATTATTGTACCTAGCGGGGGTCCCCAAGAGGAAGGATGAGGCGAAAGGAACCAGGAGTGAAGACACAGGAATGGGGTCCCTAAATTATTAGATAAACTCCCCGACAGACGGACAGACAGATCGGAGACCCCAACCCGAACAGAGGAGATCCAACGCCCCTCAAGGGGGTTCGGATACACCCGTTAGCCAGCCGATAGTCGAGGGACGCAGAAAGTCTCAGAGAGCATCCTTTTCTCTGCCACACTGCACCGAAACACCAACGCTGACACTTCTAACCCTGAAAGAGACCAACCGATGGAAGATGAAATTAAATAAGAATGGAGATGAACTGGAGGGACAGGAAATTCTGGGGATGGGAGAATTCTTCCCAACATTCACCTGGTGACCCGAGAAAACCCCCAAGAAACCAATGGTTCAGGAAGGTCGGTCACGGGAATCGAACCCACGACCTCCGAATGCGGGGCAGACCGCCTCACACATCCCGCTCGGTCGCTTTTGATTTACGTTGTTACAAACACACGGGCGTTGATCTAAATTCCCTTTCGAGTTCAGCGTGTCTCAAAACATGTATTTCCGGTGAAAGCTCCCATTCCTCTGCTTACGTAGTAGTAAAAGTAAAGATGTGAAACCTCTATGAAATTTTCGATTATCAATCCGAGATATTTTTACTGTTTTATGTTTAAATCTTCTCATATTGAAGTCATATTTATGTAAAGTGGATAACAGAAACCTATCAGCAACTAAATGGGTAGAAAAGGTAGTGAGGTTTGGAACATAACCTTCTTTTATCTCGCTTTCTAAGTTGAGTGTACATAACATGAATTATTTTCGTTCTATATGTTCAACCTGGAGCTTTCTACTCACGTTTAGTGCTACGGTCGTTAGGCAGTGATTATTTTACATATAACTGGCTTTTTAAACACACAAGTAATTTGAGTAATATTTTGTATATTTTTAATTTCTCAACTATGTAAGTAGTAGATAGAGAAGGTATTGCATTCCACCCAAAAATTCGTTACCGAGATTTCACAGGAAATACGTATTTTAAGACCCCCTGAATCCAAAAAGAGCATCTTTAGAAAAAGGCTCGTGTGTGTGTTTGTGTGTGTGTGACAGCATAACTAAAAAACGAAAATTTGGATATATACCAAGCTTAATATTTAGGTTTAGCACCTTCCAAAGAATGCGGCACGAAGATTTTAAACAAAATCCTCCCACTCCGAAGATTTTTCGAAATTGTTTTATTTTCTAAAAATGGCTATAACGATTTTGATTAAAATACTGTATACTAACGATATTCACATGACAAATAAAATGTGTACCTTGAATTTTCTGAGAATAGCCACTTCATTCGGAAGAAATGTTGCATAACAGCTGGTAAACCTTAAGCGATAGACCAAAACCTACTACACAAAAAAATGTAGATCTCCTTAAAACACATCATTTATTTCAAATAATTTCTTTATGGAATCAGCCATTTCTGAGGTATCTGTTATTAAAGGTTTGATTTCATCAATACTTTATTATTTTCAAGTCCTTTCGATATTCAATTGTTTCTTGCGATGACATAGAAACAGTATGACATTTTAAGGCCAGCGTATAGCATCCAGTCCTGAAACATGACTATCGCTGTTCTCCTTATATCTGCATATAACAAAATTTGTAACACAGCTATTTCTGGAAAGTTTTATCCCTTTTAAATTGTAGAATACAGGAAAACAAACGTTCGTAGGAATAATTTTTAAACTCACTAATTAGCTCTAGAGGATAGAGAAAGTTATGTGAATTTAACATATAAGACTTTTTTTGGTAAATTTGTTCTACTGATTTGTAACGAAAATAACTTCGATACGTATTTCTTATCGTTTTGATTTTAAAAATAATTTAAAGTAATTTCATACCAGCTTTTGACAATCATCTCTCATTACTGAACTGAAAATATCGATTTGGTACAATCGATATTCGTGCATTTATTACACGATAGCCGTATTTTAATCCATTTTCAATCATGATGCCCAGACAGACCCTTATTGAACGTCGAAAATTTCAGATCAAAATAAGCTACTATTAAGTACGTCGGAGGAGCGCCAGATATCCATTAAAGTACATATTTACATTCACTTTCCGATTCAATGGCGGACAGGCCGTCTGAATAAAGTTTCGGACGGTAATGATTGTGCAATTGTTCTTTTCTGCTGATTACCTATAGTAAGTAGAGAAAGTATTGCATTCCACCCAATAATTCCTTATCGAGATTTATCTCGATATATACGTTTTGAGACTACCTTATAAGGAACAGTTTTGGAAAAAGGCTTATGTGTGTGCGCTTGTGCCTGTGCGTATGTGAGCACATGCTAGCTTGTATTTCATTTCCTCAAACATGACTAAAGATTTTTATTAAAATACCATATGTTTATTATATTTATATTAAAATTAAATATTGCATTTTCTGGGAATATCCTGTGAAGTTTTCTTTATTCTGAATGATCTTTTACACATTGTAAAGAGATAGAAAAATACTTACTCCTCCAACTACTTACCTCATCTCTTTAATTCACACAATTTATGTCAAAATGTTTTGTGGCATTAGCCATTTCCGAGATATTATTTACTATTTGTTTGAATTGTTGCTTTATACTTTTTCAACTGTAAAATCGATATTGTTTTTCTCTTTCTTCTTTCCTCATGGTCATGCAAAGAGAAGGGAATTTCAAAACCATCCCATAGTGAACCGTTCTTAAAAGATTTGTCAATCGCACAAGCCTACTGTATTTTCTTACTCCCGTTGTCCTACAAGGAAGTGTTTAAAAAAAATTCTGTAAATGTTTATTCATGCTTAAACTAGATAGAATAAGCATATGTACGAACAGTTTGTTTAAGGGGTAGAGAAAGTCATGTGAACGTAACACAAATTAATATTCTTTAAAATATAGATGCCTTATACTAGAGGAACTTCAAGTTGGATATACAACAAAATGAAATATCTACAATCTAGTGACTAAGTTTGATTGGTGGAGCTTAATTTCTTAAATGTCCTTCGGAACTTGGGAAACGGAAAATGGTTACTGCTTAGTGCGTATTTTCACAGCACTTGTGGACGCATGTGTATAACGTTCCTTCCTGGAAAAATAAAACAGCTTGTCGAACGATCTGTTTGTTACATTAAGTCCTATATTACCATTCTTCCAATAGCACTGACGGACAGCTTTTAGGAACAGATGTTTCGCTACAACATATAAGTAAAATATTGGCTCTCAAGGCTTTAGTGGGTTCCGTTTTTGCCCATATAGAGAAAGGAGCGTAGACACGCACGTGCAATATTCTTTTCTTTTATGGGCAATATGTTTTCACATAAACAACTCTAAAAGGATATTTCCAGGAAGTTTATATGGTTCTCCGATACGCACCAATATACACTAACGCTTGCTAAAAGTTTCACCCCATCAAAATATATAGATATTACAGCAGCAACCAGCCGTTAGTTGCCAGCAGGTTTTTCATTCAATATTGCGTTCGAAACACTCGACTACGCTTTTGCAAATTCAGAAATTTCAAGTCTCATAACGCTAACTTTCGAATTTAAATAAGCACTTAGAATAAATGACACACTTATGAACCTGATTCTATGCAGACACTTTATACATCCATTCTGCTTTTCTTCTCTATTTTCCACAAATATCCACGTTTATATTTTCACCCATACTATTATAAAGAGAAACAATTTGTATGTACAGGCTGGAAGGAACTTTATTACAATCCTATAACATGTACTTCATAGAGGTATTACAAACAAAAAGTATAATAGCATTTTATTTAGTGTCCATCCGTATTAGAAAAAAATTATAATTCTTCCAAATTAGATGATTTATTTCACGAGAATGTATGAAAGTAATAGTTCGTTTCTTGTAAAATGGGTAGATTAACCTATTTTTGACCTAGTTTCGGTAGTAATTTGGTAGGTAATTTGTTACTGCTATGTATGGAAAGTCAGTTTGAAATGATGTATTATATTTCAACTGTTGGGGAGCCGAACTTGTAGTAGCTGCAACCCCACGTATAGTAAACAGTTTCCGGTAGCCTTCGCCCCAAATGTACTTTCAGGTGGCCTTTGCCCCAAGTTTAAAAAAAATATTAACTTTATAATTTAACTGTTTCTTTAAATATTATATTTATGTTTGCCTCGGCTGCGTCAGTATTATTGTTGGATGCACGTTTCTCTTAGCAGGGCGTGATGCGACAAGAATGCAGGCTTACACAGATTATAATTTTACTTCACTCCTTTTATTAATGCTTGCCACGATTTAATTAACACTTCACTGAGATAGAGAGAGAGCTGTGAGATGTTCTTATTAATTAATTACGCTTTTTAACACGTAAGCTTATTTTTCGTCTCACACGAATACATATTAAATCTCTCGAGGACGCACAACCAACGCATCCCGTTATGAGTACTGTCTGCAGGAAACACGTTCAGTTATGAGCGCTGTCTAGAAGCAACTGAACTCTGTATTTGAAAATTTTGCTATATTTCAGTTTCAGTGACGTAAAACAAACAGCATATCTGAACTGGAAAGTGGGGGGACCAACGGTTTTGTTTTCCACAAGAGCTTAATCCAGCAAACACAGCGAAAGGGTAGTGCAATGTTTTGTCGAAATGACAAGTACAACTTGGTAGCTATTGCACTACACTAACAGTATGAAAGTAATGCCTTAATCGTCCACGTTTCGGGGTCGCTGACTGAAAAGCACATATAAAATCAGCTTTACTGAAAGTTTAGTCACTATTAGAATAACGTCGTACTACGCATTGAAACTCACAGGTTTAGTGATAAAAGAACCCGAGTATGTTTAGTGGATAAGATTTACGAGATGCCAGTCTTTTCAAATCTTGAGTACCTTGATAACATTTATCTACTCATGAATTACGCGCCATACGACTAAAGTGAAACGCGCTGACGCGCTGATCTGCTTCTGGTTTTCAAAGGGAAAGTCCCACCCCCGCTACATACTAAGACGTTACCAGCGCGTGCGTTTTATGTTCTCTAAAATCCTAAAATATCTCGGCAGAAAATGATCATATAAAAAACTGAAACCTAAAAAATATGTTCCAAATAATGAGACCTGTAACTGGCTTAAATTAATGTAATGACTTCCCTTCCACCCGGCATAGACGTATGTATATGTATGTAGGGCAGTCTCAAACTTTATTCAACCGATTTAGATAATTCTCTCACGATTTAAAAACCCTGTTGTTTCTAATGGTCATAGGACTTTCAGTTTCAAGTTATCGAATATCTTTTGTAAAAGGGATTTGCCCTCAATGAAAAGCCTTCATTAAAAATGCCATGGGTTAAAAAATAGTTGCTATACTACACAAAAAATGCGTGTATAAACAAATGCCTGTTAGTTGCTGTACTCCGCAGAGAATTCCAAATAAAAACAAAGCCGGTTTCATTTTATTCCAAGTAATATTCATAGATCGCCATAATGTAACGCTTAAACAAACAGCAGAGGGCTTAAAAAGCGACAATCGATCCTGTTTATATCGGTAATTATCGTAGGTTATATTCATTTGTTTGATTGCCATTTAAAACATACTGAGATGCCTCTGGATAACCGTTATTCTAATTTTATAGATAGATGCACTAAAGTTTGTGAATGCCAGTACTACCTGATAACCCTCACGTGAGAAAGTTTTACTTTATTACCTTTGCAATTATTTTGCAATAAATTTTGTTCGCAAAGCATGCATGATTGTAAAAAATAAAATTACTAGCATAAATCAGTAAACCGATGTTTTATATTAACAACCGAGAAGATTAGTTTTCTCGGTATTCGCAGACGATGTGCCTTTTCCAAAGAGGTTAACTTGGTAGCCTCGGAGTGGGAAATCTCCATATTCGTCATCTTCACCTCTATTTTTTGAATGCCTTAAGATTTTCTGCAGTGTGAAACTGTGTGCCATTAATGTTATTAAATAACTATAAGAAACTACAAATGTTTAAACATTCATCTACTGCAGTTATCTAAAAATTCCTTGACCATTCTAACTCATGACTCTTCCACCGCTAAAGGGTATTTTTAGCATGTGCAGCAATTCCAGAACTTGGAAGACTGTCGGAGGCGGTGGGGCGTTGCAGACGTTTCACATCTTGTTCGGTGAATATTAGGGAATTTTTTCATCCGCTATTAGAAATAACCGGAGCTGCACATAATTAAAATTATAAGGGCTGAAAGGGAAGATTCAGCATAAAAACTCACTAAGGTCATTGTACACTCGCTTCAATTTATGCCGTTACCGTAGCTTTGAGAGGCATTCTACTGGCTTTCACAGGTGTAGTATGTATAGCAAGGAGGAAGTGTATAGCAAGGAAACATTTACCTTTTGACGTTTGCAATAGCGTCCTGTTTTAAGTGCACAATTCTAGACTATGCACATATGAATATATAACTTTAAGCAATAGTTTTACTTATGCCCTTAAAACAACCATGTTTAAATATACAGGGTGTACCATTTTAGTTGAGACTGTATAATATCTCCAAAACTAAGCGTCGTATAGAGGAATATGTTGAATAAACGTTGCTTGATATTATGGGGGAAAGTAAATGCCATTAGTCGAGTTTTGTTTGGGGACGTTACGATGCCAACTTTCTTGTCAATTTGATTTTTTTAATGGGAACCTACAATTAGAGTCAAAAAGCTTATTTTTATACCTACTCTACTTTGATCTAAATAAACTTTTGCAGAAATAGCTACATTACACACTTCATTATAGATGCAAAAGAACAGCGATAGACAAATATTTAAGAACTGGACACTAGACGTCGGCCTTAAAATTAAAAAACTTAACACTCCTTAAACCCCACAGTTTATGCGAAATAAAACTGCTTGTGCATAAATTACTTCCGACTTATTTTTTGTTTATGGTTTTGAAATACCCTGCATTTTTTTTTTTACTTTCTCCACCACGTAACTAGTAGGGAGAGAAGGTATTGCATTCCAACCAAAAATTCGATACCAAAGTTTCACCGAAACTAAAGCTATTGAGGCTTCCTTAATAAAAAAAAAACATTTTTAGAAAAATATCCGTGTGTACATTATGTTTTTGTGTGTGTGTGTCTGCGAACACCATAAATCAAAAAGGAAAAGTCTGATAAATGCCAAACTTAATATTTTAGTTCAGTATCTTCCAATAATTCGACACCAGGATTTCAGGAAAATCCCCCTACCATAAACTCTCCTTTACATGGAAGACTTTTCAAAACTTCAATTTCTAAGGAATGGCTCTAACGAATTTTATTAACATAAATATATTTACAAGACAAATAAAATGTATATCTAGAATTTTCTGGGAACAGTCTATGAAGTCCCCTACATTCGGAAGTAATTTTGTATAATCTTGTATAACAGGTAAGCGTTATGCTCTAGACGTTCTCGGGCTTCAAGCCAAGTGAAGTGATTCGTCGCCAGGAAAGATTCAACTCTTATTTCAGGTAAGCGTTAAGTGATATACGAAACCGTATTTCACAATAAATGTAGATTATCTTAAAATACACAATGTATTTCAAATGTTTCTTGTAGCATCAGCCATTTCCAATATATCCGTCATTAAGGGTTCGAATTGTTCCATACCTAGGCATTCTCTTCAAGTCCTGTCGATTTACAGCTGTTTCTCACGATTGCATGGAAACGTTATGGCATTTTAAGGCCAGTTGTTAAACATTGGGCTATCTTTGCTGCAAAGGTTTATCTAGATTAAAATTAAGAAAGAAAATAAACTTTCTTGAGAATAATTTGCATACTCCTCAAATAAACGACAGAGGGCAAATAGTCTTATTAATGTAACGTAGCACATGTTGTTTCCTTGTTTCCTTTTTACTTTCTCTACTACGTATAGTAAGTAGGGGAAGTATTGTATTCCACCCAAAAATTCTATACCGAGATTTCACCGGAAATATATGTTTTGAGACCCCCTGAACAAAAAAAAAAAGCATTTTTGGAAACATGTCCGTGTGTGTATCTGTGTGTCTGTGCCTTTGTGTGTGTGTGCCTGTGTGTCTGTCTGTGTGCGTCTGTGTGTCTGTGTGCCTGTGTGTGCGTGTGTGTGTCTGTATGTGTGCCTGTGGAGTGCATAATTCGGAAACGAACAGTCAGATAAACATCAAACTTGGTATTTAGGTTCAGTATCTTCCAGAGATGCGACACGAAGGTTTTTAAGCAAATCGCCCACCCCAGATTACCCTTTACATGGAACACTTTTCGAAAATTTTAATTTTCTCAAAAATGGCTCTAACGATTTTGATTAAAATATCATATGTTTAACATATTTTCATGACAAATAAAATGTATATCTCACATTTTCTGGGCATGTATTCTTCATTGTGAACGACTTTTACATAACTGGTAAACCATAAGGGATAGACAAAATTGTACTACACAAAATATGTAGATCGCGTTAAAATGCACAATTTATGTCATATACATTTTTTTGTTGCGTGAACCATTTTCGAGATATTGCTTGTTATTCCCTTAAATTTTTCAATACTTATTTTCTCAAATGGGAATTCTTTATTTATTTTTTGTCTTGGATATGCAAAGAGTATTAACCTGTGGCAAAGAGAATGGTGCTGCACCTAGCAACCAGCTATTAGGAGATGTGTCAATTCTTAAAGGCTACTGTATTTCTATATTGCCCTTGCAAACACAAAATAAGGGGAACATAGTACGCCTTAAGCGATAGTCAAATATTTTTAGAACTGGTCGCTATGTGTAAAATGTAATTCTCTTTGCATGTCAAAAGATCGTTTCTGCAAATGCTTATCTCGATTAATATGAAATAGGTGGAGAATAGGAGTTTGTAGCAATAGTTTGTATAAGAGTAGAGAAGGTCACATCAGATTTTTGTGTTCATGCAAAGAAAGCAGGATTTCAAAACCATCACATAGCGACCGACTTTGAAAATATTTGACTATCTCTTTAGCTTACTATATTCTTCTTACACCTACAACGAAATGTGTAAATGAGCAATAAAGGTTTATCTGTCTTAAAAAGAGGTAGATAGAGGAATAAGCTTGCAACAAAAGTTTGTAAAAGAGTGATTAAAAAAAGTCATGTGAACGCAACAAATAATTGTTTTACTGTACATGCTTAGATTAACGGGGATACAAAAACACCTTGTTTATGTCTTGAGCGTTAAAGGACCAAATATAAGTTTCATTGTTTCTGATGGTAGGAGAAGACAACGGAGATGAATTCAGTTATTTAATTGCAGTGATGTCAGTGCGGACATCAGGCTTAATTTGTCATTCAACTTTATTTTTACCGTTAATTTCAGTTGTGTGTTGAAGGGTTTTAAAACAGACGAAAATTCGGCGTTTTTAAAATTTTCTGTTTTGATTTAAATTTAAATAAGAAATTATTTTTTCTGTCGAATATAAATTAATTTCACAGGGGCTGATGCAAATGTACGATGTTGAGAATCGTATCAATTACGCTTTTTTTAAATTTATTCGTACACGATTCGATTGAATTATAATGTTCTAGGGATTCCGGACATTCAGGTAACTGAAAAAAAAAACGTGAATAAGAGTGCTCTTGTTATACAGATTATTGTTTTTCATTGTAATTAAAATGAGTCTCCAAAAGTAATCTAAATAAATCTACTTTGATTTAAAAGTGTAACAATGGAGGCTTCTATACACTAAATCAATACGTATTGCAGCGTCCTCAGTCTTTAAGTGAATTACCTTAGTTAGCAATACGCTAATTTCGTCCAAACAAATGCCTCTCACTTCACGCTTATTGAATACTAGATAGATCACAAGACCTGGTAAATGAGCACAAAATAATAAATCTGCGTGCTGGTACAGTTTGCAGGAACAGTGCATGCGGCAGAGTGATTAGAGGAGTATTTCTCCGCCTCTGTCATTGGTATTTTGTGGGTACTTAACCTCCAGTAGGGAGAGATGAATGGTAGGAACTTTGCAATAAGGAAAGATTAGCCGCGAAAAATTCCTAACTTTTCCGAGTGCACAGGGTCTCAGAAGTTAGAATAGTCAGACGGGACACAGCACTGCAGTAGGCCTTAATGGGCCCCTTTAAGGGGAGATCCCGAAGGACACCCTATCCCAACAACGATGTTCTCTAACAATGACGAGGTCCCTAATGATTCCAAAATAATTGCAATCCTAATGGCGGTTAGTCCTGCGTTAGCCACCCGCAACCTGTCAGTCCCTAATGATTCCAACATAACATCAATCTGACGCCGGGTAGCCCTGTCTAAGCCACCCTCAACCTGGGGATCACTAATAACACCAATCCTAACGCCGTATAGTCCTGCCTTAGCCACTCGCAATCTGGGGGTCCCTAATGATTCCAACACATCAATCCTGTCGCCGGGTAACCCTGACTTAGTCACCCACAACCGGGGGTCGCTAATGATTCCAGCATAATACCAATCCTAACGCCGTATAGTCCTGCCTTAGCCACCCACAACCTGGGGTCGCTAATGATTCCAGCATAATACCAATCCTAACGCCGTATAGTCCTGCCTTAGCCACCCACAACCTGGGATCGCTAATGATTCCAGCATAATACCAATCCTAACGCCGTATAGTCCTGCCTTAGTCACCCACAACCGGGGGTCGCTAATGATTCCAGCATAATACCAATCCTAACGCCGTATAGTCCTGCCTTAGCCACCCACAACCGGGGGTCGCTAATGATTCCAGCATAATACCAATCCTAACGCCGTATAGTCCTGCCTTAGCCACCCACAACCTGGGGTCGCTAATGATTCCAGCATAATACCAATCCTAACGCCGTATAGTCCTGCCTTAGCCACCCACAACCGCGGGTCGCTAATGATTCCAGCATAATACCAATCCTAACGCCGTATAGTCCTGCCTTAGCCACCCACAACCTGGGGTCGCTAATGATTCCAGCATAATACCAATCCTAACGCCGTATAGTCCTGCCTTAGCCACCCACAACCTGGGGTCGCTAATGATTCCAGCATAATACCAATCCTAACGCCGTATAGTCCTGCCTTAGCCAGCCACAACCGCGGGTCGCTAATGATTCCAGCATAATACCAATCCTAACGCCGTATAGTCCTGCCTTAGCCACCCACAACCGGGGGTTCCTAATGATTCCAACATAACATCAATCCTGTCGCCGGGTAGCCCTGCCTTAGCCAACCACAACCTGGGGTCGCTAATGATTCCAGCATAATACCAATCTTAACGCCGTATAGTCCTGCCTTAGCCACCCTCAACCTGGGGTCCCTAATAACACCAATCCTAACGCCGAGTAGCCCTGCCTTAGCCACCCTCAACCTGGGGTCCCTAATAACACCAATCCTAACGCCGAGTAGCCCTGCCTTAGCCACCCGCAAAATGGGGTCGCTAATGATTCCAGCATAATACCAATCCTAACTTCGGATAGTCCTGCCTTAGCCACTCGCAATCTGGGGTCCCTAAGAATTCCAACATAACATCAATCCTGTCACCGGGTAGCCCTGCCTTAGTCACCCACAACCCGAGTTTCCGGACATAGACGAGATACTCTCAGGAAGGAATGGGGGCCCAGCAATGTCGCCAAGCGCGAGCGAGAAGTCTTTCCATAGCGCAAACTTTAACCATTCTGCATTCCGCCGTTGCCTGGTTCTATATCCCTGAAATATACGTATGAGGTGGAATAGATGAAAGAAAATGTTTGAGAAGACTTTCTTGTAAAAGGGGAACCATTCAGGCATTCGTCTACCGACCCGGGGAAACCATGGTCAGAGCAGCCGGCACAACCTAAACGAACCCGGGCCTCCCAAATGCAAGCTTCACACATTACCGTGGAGGCATCTCTCTCAGCAAGTGCACAAGGACCTCCCTGCTCATTCACGCGGGGAGACTTGCATACGCGTCCGCTGTGAAGGTACATGCTATCCCAGGAGAGGTCCAGATGGGGAAGATGTTCATACCAGGTTCTTATCAAATGCCTCTGAGAGAACTATGGAAGGGATGAAACGACGGCAAGGATATTATTGAAATATTCGAAGCTTTAACCCGGAATTCGCCTTGACAGTAGAGACAGTGCTGGGTGGCTCTGATAGATATTTACAAGGTGCCATTGTCACATTGATGTTACAGATAGGGCTGGGATTGTTTTTTAGTGAAAACTTATCGAAAATAAAAATACCCCTTTACGACTTTCTCTACCACAAGCTTAAGTTTAACAACAAAAATTATATATATTTACGAATTACAAAGACTCACTGGTAATTTTTTAACATAGTAACATGGCATATGATATTTCATTCATTTTCCCTAGCGCACTGAAACAATACGCCTGAAAACAACGCTAAGATTTAATCTCTCGAACGACGAATACTCGAACAAGTAAATGCTTATTTCCCACGACAAAGCATAAGAACTAGAAGCTTGACCTAGTTCGGTATATTTGTTGCTGCTTTTCCAACGAGTTGGCTGGAAGAAACAAGTGAGTCTCATTATCAGGGCTAAGACTTATATGCAATAAAAGTGACTAAATATGTACATACATCTGTGTTAAAAGTTTTCAAAATGTGGAGTAAAATGTGGGCTAAAATACACAATTATTTAATCAAAATATGGACTATACGTATACATGCCATATAAAATGTAAAGGAAACTAACAAAACAATAGTTTATTCTTCCTACATAGTAATTTCTGTTAGTACAAATTCCTCATGGGGACACAATAAGCATATTGCCTATTTGCGAAGCAGTGAGTTACAAAACATTGTTTTAAATTTTCAAAACTGGAAGTGTGTCTGTCTCTTAAAATTACTTTGTACTCACTGAAACTCCTCTAAACTTCACAGGAGTTTGTACGGATCATTCTAAATGTTGCAACATCTTCAGAAGCTAAATCCAGATCTAGTTTCACACCCTATTCACCACATACAATTGCACTAATTTTTCACACATCACGATATCCTGGATTCTTGGCTAGCACAATGTTTAACTTCACTTTTGCGACTTTTCCAAGCTTTCCACTGCAGCAGTTGCAAAGTCCGATCACTCCCCTTACAATGCCAAAGCTTTGGGGCAGAGTGGTTTGTTTCTTTGGAGAGAATTTAATGCCGTTGCTATACAGAAGTTTGCTTGGATGTAAGCTATGTCATTTGTCACTGTTTTGTCACCTAAAACCGACTTTGCGGATTCAATTGAAGTAGTGCTGTCAGAGTCTAAAACACTTAACACATTTTCGATAGCTTCAATGTTAACTGTATAGTATGCTACTGCCTCTAACCACGTTTCCCATCAGGTTATGATTTGTTTGGATAGTATGGTATATCAGGGTACATGTTTCTCAGAATCTCAACCTGCTAGGGATCTTAAAAAGAACTTTCTTCACTGAAGATATTAAGAGGCCCACTTTAGAATAGTAGCTCAAATTTTCTGCACACCAATGAAGGGCATGGGCTGCGCAAATCCCGTGAATCGTCTTGGGATATATTACTTTTAATGGTTTAACAGCTTTGAACACATACAGAGCTGCAACACTTAGAAACATGAGCACAATTTCATATCTAATATCATTTGGTCATAGAATTACCATGGCATCATTGAAAAATTCGACTATGTTCTTGTTGTCACATTTATCCAAGACCTCACATGTTAAAAGAACAACCTCGTAGAGCTTACCATTCATTAAACCGATGACAATGTTCCCAATCATTCCCCCTGCGTTGTCGGTCGTCTCACCAAGTGATACCCATGTTGGAATGTCTTGCATATATTTCTTTTTTTCTCGCAGCATTTCTTTATAGCTAGATGATGCACAAATCTTCCTTAATGTTAAGTGGTCTGGTGTACTCTGCACTGTGTATTTTCCCAGCAACTCATGGAAGCATTATTTAACTTGTAGGTGGTATATCTGTGGCAATAACAGCTTCACAAAGGTCCTTACTAAATTCGCTCTTCATATCCGGTTGCATATCTGATAGAAGTATCCGTTTTTCTATGTGTTTTAACTTATTTTTGCCCTTGTGTTTTTCTGTCGAAATTTGTTGTTGCACAAGAAGTCGCTGAGAACTAGACGCTGCTGTTTTGTAGCGGCATTATAAAACATTACATCTGTTGATAGTCATGCGTTTGGAAAATCGCTTACATACAATCGTAATTTTACAGATAAGGGCTTACGATCTGACGGCATTTTAACTATTAGTTTGTCTGATAAGCAATGTCAGTTGTTAGGTTTGGTGCTTTAGAACTGGTTTTCTTTGGTTCGACAATGCTATTTACAGGATGCGCTTGCAAGAATGTATCAGTCGTCAGTTGTTAATACACAATCACAGAATGGAAGTTACAAAGTTTGAGATTAGTCCTTAAAAAGCCCTACTGGAAACAAGATAGTAAAGCTGCTGCCGCGGCTTGAAAATTATATGAAGTGGAAGGAGAAGATGTCTAGCGAGCGTGTGGCACAACGATGATTCGAACGTTTCAATACTGTAGAAGAAAACACTAAAGATTTACTATGTTGGTGGAATTAATTGTTCTTTCACACAAGCCGTGTGTTGGACAGGAAAGGTAGAATCAGATGACTGAAAAATTCAATGCCATAGCCGGGATTTGAACCACGGATCTCCCGGTCTCCGTCCGGTTGCTCTAACCACTATGTTCTGAAAGGCCTAAATTATGAGATATTGAGAACACACGAAGAATTTTGGAAGAAAATCCGCAAAAAGTATCCATTAGCTCTCAGAAGAACTTGGTCCATCGAAACATACCATTCATCGGCAGATTAAGATACTTGTAAAATCAAACAGAACTGTAAATCTGCACCTCATGAATTGACACCTCAACAGGCTCAGCGTAGAGAGCTTATCAGTAATCATGGATCATATATTTATCAGGATATTGTTACATGTGATGAAAAATGGGTTTATTATCGCAACCCTGACACCTCCAAACAGTAGCTCAGCCCCCGTCGACATCCAAAGTCATCGTTGAAAAAAATCTGTTCGGTTCCAAAGAAATGTTGTGTGTCTGGGGAATTTCGAAGGAGTGATTCACTGGAAGTTTATTCCAAACGGGCGTGCAGTCAATGCGGATCTTTATTCTGAACAACTGGAACGAGTTCATGAAATTCTGAGCAATTTTTAACCCAAAGAGAGTATATTGCAGCAGGACAATGTAACACCGCATACTGCACGAACAACCACAACAAAAATTCAGAAATTGCAAGGAGTCGAACTGCTATCACACCCAGCATGCAGCTCTGATCTTGCGCCTTCAGACTATCAGCCAATTTCTTGCGTGGAAGAAATTTAAAAAACACTGTGGCTATGGAAGTGGGTCTCACCGAATTCTTCGCATCAAAAATAGAAACTGGTACCGTCGCGGGATAATAAACCTCGCTGAAAGATGGCTAAAGACAATAGAATCTGATGGTTTCTACTTTAAAGAGGAGTTTAATTTCTTGTCAGAAAATGTTCCAAACAAAGTTTTGCTTAAAAATCGACATTACTTATGAGACACCATCTATATTTAGTGCACCGAATGTACAACAATATAACTATACTGAAGACGCACTCAAAACTCATACGTAACTGTTGATGGTTCGTGATGTACTAAATAGAACAATTGGCACCAATTCTTTGTTAATTGCCTGGACCAGACCTGCTGTGGTCAGGTATAAGAAATTCTATTCTCATAGAAGAATGTGCATACGACACAACCTGTTTTCAACTTTTCCTAGAAATTCAAGAGTCCAGATCTGAAATACAGTTGCTAATAAAATAAATTTTCAACGATTATCTGACAAGAACTTTGAAACCACAAAATATGGAACATATTTGAAATAAAATATTCGATTATGTAAATGTGTGAGAGTTTTTCTCAAATATATAAAACTATGTATTATACCTTGAAACATGGACAAATATGGAAAATCAAATTGTCTTTAACCACTCCAAATATCCTAATTAGTAAACATATAACGAAATTTTCACTTTAATGTAAAACAAATATGCACTTATATATAAACCCTAGCACTGCTCATTATGTATACTGTATGAAATGAACTAGTACAAAACGCAAGAGCTTGACAGCTCTAAATCCAACATCAGCATAAGGAAGAAGATATTGTTCTCATTTTCGTTGCATTTAGATGTTTGTGACAAGCAGAAAGGGCTAAGCTTGTCCGATGCATAAGCATACTGAATTATGGTGTTCACAGTAGATCGCGCAGGGTTCAGTGGGTAATGCGTTGTCAACTGCCCAAGAGTGAAGTAAATAAAGACCACCCAAGCTACCTTACATTTGTCTTGCATACATCACTATTTTATTCATAATTTTTCTCCTTAGAGCTGAAGATTTCAAAGCACGAGTGTACCAAATCGAGATCGTGTTCCTGTCACACTGAACCAATTTGCTGACATGTTTTCCGTGATGGTCGCATGCCCTGCGGTAAACGGAGAATGAATAAAAACCTGGGATAATGATGCAGCACATACTGTCAAAAGCCGATGGAACCAACAGCATGGTATTACCACAAGCAACACTCATATTCTTTTGAAACAAATTTACATGAATACATATGCTGCATGCTTTCACTGCGCTCTGCACTGTAGCGATTCGGAGGGATACAGGTTTTAAGCCACTTGTCATACAGCAAATATGGCGACACAAAGATCAAAGTTCACTTTCGGTTTTTCTCCATTTCCTTTTAAGGGCCTGGTACACAATTTTTTTGGTGAAAATAGAAACATTTGCGGTTTTTACTTTCTCTATCACTTGCACAGTAGGTAGAGAAAATATTGCATTGTTTTTTTTTAAGTTTTATTTGGGGTCGTTTTAACATTCCTAGGTTTTATCACGACCTTTCATGTACAGTGTTTTACATTATTGGATTACAGTATAATACACATTATGTATACATGTTACAGTTTGGTTAAATGTATTGATGGATATTAATTAATTTAAGAAAAATAATACTTTCTGGATGAAAGTTGCATCACTGAGTGCTGCAGAAATATTTCTGAGCATACCAACCTGACTACGTTGATTTTCAAATTTTGGACATGTTAGTATAATATGCACTACTGTTAATGTTGTTTTACATGTTTCATAAATTGGTGCAGAGCTTCTATTTAACAAATAAGAGTGTCAGTTTGGTATGCCAAATTCGTAGTCGGGATATTACAATTTGGTTTCGTCGCTGTAGCTGTCTTATTGGATATTATTGAGTAGGTATGTTCTGAGATCCGCTAAATCTTTTTAGAAAATATCTGTATATGTGTGACTGTTAACAATACAACTCAAAAATGAAAAGTCCCATATATACCAAATTTGTGACACGAAGGTTTTCAAGAAAATCTCCCCTCCCCAAACTACTTTTTACATGTAACACTTTTCAAAAAATGTCCATTTTCTAAAACATAATTCTAACGATTTTTAATAAAATACCATTTATTAAATATATTTACACAACAAATAAAATATACATCTTGTATTTTATGGGAATAGCCTATGAAGTCCTCTTTATTCGGAAGGAACAATCTTGTATAACTGGTAAACGTTAAGCGATAGACAAAAGCGTGCCATACAAAAAATGCAGATCTCTTTAAAACACACAATTTATTTTTTTAAATAACTTTTTTATGACATCAGCCATTTCCGAGATATCCGTTATTAATGGTTCGAATTGTTCAATACATAGTCATTCTTTTGAAGTCCTGTCGATTTTCAGCTGCTTCTCGCGATGTCATGGAAACAGTGTGGAATTTTAAGGTCGGCGTACACGTTCAGTTTATAAGCTTTAGTAAGGTAGTTTGTATACACACTAATAAACGATCTAGGTTACAGAAAGCCATGCGAATGTATTAATCAGAATTGTTTCTACCACGAATCTAGCAGGTAGAGGAGGTAATGCATTCCACTAAAAAAATTGATACCGAAATATTACAGGAAACACATGTTTTGGGGGTCCCAGAATAAAAAAATGATTTCTAGAAAAAGGTCCGTGTATGTGTCTGTGTACACCGTAAGAGAAAACTGAGACAGTATTTTTAACACTTAAATGATTTCAGTCTAATTACATAATATGTAAATTCAATAACAGCCCGCCTTGAAATAATATGTGTATGTAATAATTTGTAAAATGTATGTAACAGTCATTGCATATGCTTATATTATTGTAAACATGTGTAATAATGTTATATGAATATATTACGTAATTTAATATGTAGGAGCTGTGAGAATAATAAGCTAAACGTTGCTAACAATGAGGTAACAATGAGGTAACCTTGAGGCAATAATGAGTTTGAGAACTTAAATGTTATTTGTGATTCTTGGAAGCATTAATGAAATTTTAGTGACAGTTTATAAAAATGGCCAATCAACAAGCAGAACAAGTTTGTTAAATGCAGGTATTCTATTGGAGTAAAAATAGCCAATCAGCTAATTTCAAGAAGATATTGTCTTTACGTTGTTTGCTGCTACGTATGAGAAGCCGATTTTAAGTAGTTTGTATTGAAGGAACTGTATCGTATTTCAACTGTTGGGGAGCCGAAATTGTAGTAGTTGCAACGGCACATATAGTAAACAGTTTCCGATAGCCTTCGCCCCAAATGTATTTTTAGGTGGCCTTTGCCCCAAGTATAATTTTGTAATTAAACTGTTTCTTTAATTATTAAACGTTTATGTTTGCCTCGGTTGCGTCAGTATTATTGTAAGAGACATGGAAGTCTTGGCAGGGCGTGATGCGACAAGAATGTAGGCTTACACAGATTTTAAGTTTTAATTCACTCCTTTTTATTAATCCTTGACACAAATTAAATAGCACTTCACTGATATCGATAGCCATTAGACACTTTTATTTAATACTTACACTTTTCAATACATATACTATTTTCGTCTCTCACAAATACGTATTTAATTTCTCGAGGACACATCATGGATCCGGTTACTATCACTGTCTGCAGGCAACTTACTAGATTTCAACCGTCTAAACTTGTAAATTTCTGTATTTCAAGTGTCTGATTGGCTAATCCCACTCCAATAGAATACCTGCATTTAACTAAATCTTTTTTTGCTTGTTGATTGGCCATTTTTATAAACCGTCACTAAAATTACATTAATGCTTCCAAGAATCACAAATAATATTTAAACTCTCAAACTCATTATTGCCTCAAGGTTACCTCATTGTTACCTCATTGTTAGCAACGTTTAGCTTATTATTCTCACAGCTCCTACATATTAAATTACGTAATATATTCACATAACATTATTACACATGTTTACAATAATATAAGCATATGCAATGACTGTTACATACATTTTACAAATTATTACATACACATATTGCTTCAAGGAGGGCTGTTATTGAATTTACATGTTATATAATTTGACTGAAATCATTTAAATGTTAAAAATACTGTCTCAAAACGAAAAGCCACATAAATACCTAACTTGCTATTTAAGTTCAGTACCTTCCAAAGGTACGTTACGAAGATTTCAAGAACCCCCCCCCAAATTAAGCCACCCTTTACAAGCTAGACTTTTCTAAATTTTTTATTTTCTAAAAAATTGCTTCAACAATTTTGATTAAAATACTATATATGAAACATATTTGCATGAAAAATAGAATGTATATATTGCATTTTCTGGGAATAGCCTTTGAAGTCCTCTTCATTCGGAAGAAATTTTGTGTATTCTTGTGCAACTAGTGTACCTTAAGCGATAAATAACAACGTACAACACGCAAGAAATGTAGGGCTCTTTAAAACAAACAATTTATTTCAAATATTTTTTGCCGCATCAGCAATTTCCGTGCTATCCGTTATTAATGGCCCGAATTGTTTAATACTTAGCTATTCTTTTAAAGTCCTGTCAACTTTCAGTGGTTTCTTGCGATGTCATAGAAACAGTATGGAATTTTAAGGCCAGCATATAGCTCTAGTTCTTAAACATTTTTCTGTCGCTATTACCTTTGTATCCATAACGAAATCTATAATGCTGCTGTTTATATAAAGGTTTATCTCGATTAAAATGAAGTAGTTAAGAAAATAAACTTGGGTAAGCATAATTTGTATACTCTGTAATAAAGGATAGAGAAAGTCATGTGAATGTAACACAGTAGTTTTTCCTTAGAATCTAATTTCAATGGCGTTGCATACTGTCCCACTTTTAATAGATTTGACTATCGGTTTATTATTCCAGCAATGAAATGTGTGCTGTGTAATGAAGATTTAACTCCATTAACAAGTAGTAGATAGAATAAGCTTTTGTATGAGTAGTTTGTGGAAGAGTGAGTGGAGAAGGTGATGTGATTGCAACGCATATGATGTTTTAAAATTTGTTAACTATTAGTTATAGCACGTGTTACATTCAGTTTCAATACAGAAATTTCGTACGAAATTGCGAGGTACCTTGAAGTTCCACATATCCTCGTGTGCGTGTGATGTAAGTGAATGAGCAGGTATTCGTATCCAAAAATAGGCATTCACTTTCATCTTGCTTGGATGCAGTGCGCGGAAGCAGTCCAGTTAACAAGTATGTTCTTCTGCAAATGAACCCCTGCGCCTATTTATTTTTGAATTTATGTAACGTGCCAAGCGACATATGCGACTTACGCCTTTCTTGAATGCCTTCTAATGGCTGCTTTGCGTAACACTTTACAGAGGATACATAACTCAGTGCATAAGTGTTTTACGGGACAGAATGCAATCGCTATGCATGTCGGTGCAAAAACATCCCACCCTGACACTGAGAGCTGCGTTAGCAATTTTAACCCATTTTACAAATTTTTACTCTTTAGCATACATCCATGCACCCCTTTGAAAACGCCCCTGAAGGAACAACCTATCATATGCATCGGTTGACAAAACCATTTGAAAACAAAATGGCAGATCTACGCAGTGCGACCATTGAATTTAAGCCGTTAGTCAATGTACAGCCTCGTTAAAAAATGCTAAGTATTAGGTAGATAATTCCCTTATTTCACAAACTATGACGTATTTCAGATCAAAAGGTAATTGTAATGACTGTTGCAGCTTATTTGTTTGAATTAAAACTACCAAACCGAGCTCAAAACACTGTATGACGCTGCAAAAATCGAGGTGGTGTCTAGTTCTGCGATTACTAAGGAACCTCAGCTCGCAAGGTAGCATTGCCGGAATTGTATTTTCATGGTTGCTTTAACACTGTGCCACTTTAATTCGGGTTCAAATCCTTCTGGTAAGTTTCAAACCTTTTATTACCTTTTGTTTTATCTATAATTTGATATTATGAAATAAATAGCATTTCTGATAACAATATAAGTGTGTACAAATAGAATAATCCTCATGTTTTCTACCGCAAAGAAGAACGCAAAGCCCAATTAAATACGGGCATACTCATTCGTGAAGAATGCAAGCAGATTACACCACGCATGTTACAGCATGTACGAATGTGTCTCTGGCAGCGTACACAAATGTGCATTGATGAAGGCGATTATCATTTTGAACATTTACTTACTTGATGAAATCCACGCTCTTTAACAATGTATTATTCTGTTTACCCTGAACTTAACACATGTACAAATACTTTGTCAATAGAAGTTAAACCTAAGGTTAAAACATGAGACAAAAACTGTTATATTTAGTATCATCGATTTGCGCCCAAGAGAATGAAAGCTAACTATGTAACACGGTTTACAACACCAGATACTGTACAGATTATTAGGGTAAACATAATACACAATTATCTGATTTTAATTCTTATGTCTTTGGTTCACAGGAGAGCCAGTAAGAAAAATAAATAAATTAGTACACTAATATACAGAAAATACACACAAGAAAGAGCAAAGCAATTTTATGTTTGTATCAGATTCGAACCTCCGAAGTTAACCTTTGCTTCACCACATTCCGGCAGCTAAACTACTTGGCAAAACCCACGTAGTTTATTCTGCTATTCGGGAAAACGTTCCTCTATCTCCTTGCAAGCCTTATATCCATGAAACGCCGTCTTTTTAAGGCTTTCGTAGCTCTTTGGTTCTCAGTTAGACCTTTAATCATTAATGCTAGTTGCGTACAGTACCAAATAGAAGAGCAGAGCTACAATAAGACTTTGTTTGCTAAAAGAGTCAATGTTTTCACATTAGACTATTAACTGCGGGTTGCATAGATACGAATACCTAGGGGCAGCTGACTCAGGTATATACAGGATGAATTTTATATCCAAACTTCAGGGGGCGATTCCTGACTGAAAATGGAGCACACAATTTCATATCATGTGTCTCGAAATGCACAGTTTCCACGCTAGGTGGCACTGACGAGTTTTCTCATAGCTTGTAGTATGTGTTTTGTATGCTGCAGATACTGTGATTTAAGCAACGTAGAAGCACTGTGGTCCGGTATTCATTTAATGAACAAGCCGAGATGGTGTTCGTGTATGGCCAACTAAGTGGAAACTGTCGAGAGGCAACACGGATGTACTGAGCCACGTACCCTCACAGACAGCACCACCCACATCACATAACATTTGGAACCGTTTGTGTGAACATGGGTCCTTTGAGTACCGTGGTACAAGCTGCAGGTAATTGACCGGCCAACTTGGTGTAAGTCAAAGGTCGGTTATCTGTATCCTAAATGGCAACCGCTATTAGCCCTTCCCTCCATCCGGGGATTATCAATGGCGGATTTTCCCCACGTGAAAGATTCTGTCGCTGGTTTGTACAACGGGCCATCGTTATTAGGGCATTTCTGTCTTCAGTCCTCTTTACTGAAGAAGTGACCTTTGGCAGAGATGGCATCATTAACCTGCATAACCAACTGTGGGCTACAGAAAATCCTCACGGAATGATTAAAGCATCGGCAACGGTTTAACATCAATATTTGGGCATTGGGGACCACCTACTTCGACCAGTTTTTGCACAACGCCTGAACGGAGAAACATATCTGGGCTACCTGCAAAACTCCCTGCCTCCGTTGCTGGAGAATGCGCCTTTGGCAATATGACAGTGCAATGTGGCTGCAGCACGATAGAACGCCAACCCACTTCCGCATTAATGTTCGCTCACATCTCAACATCTTCCCCAGACAGTGAATAGGACGTGGAAACCCTGTTGCATGACCTGCTCGATCACCGAACTTAAATCCTCTAGATTATTACTTTGAGGGCATCTAAAAAGACCTGTGTTCGGTGAGCCTGTTCGTGATGTTCAGACCCTTCAGCAGCATGTCCACGTAACCTGTGAGGATATTTGAACACAGCCCAGAACATTCGAACGAGTGAGGCAATCCGTGATGCTACGTGTGAAGGTGTGCATTGCACCTCATAGAGGCCACTTTGAACATCTATTGCGACATGGATGGAATTCAGACCATGTACTGTCTGCCAAGTCTCTGTTTGATGTCGTTCTTCAGTGCCATCTACCGTGGAAACTATGCATTTTCTGATACAAGGTGATATGAGCTTTCTCTCCATTTTCAGTCCGGAATCACCCCCTGAAGTTTGTCTATGAACTTCAAACTCATCCTTTATTTATTTATACCAGGTTAAAAAAATCCCTCGAATATTATATTTTCTTTTTAGTGTACACTGTAGTAACAGGAATTTTTGTAGTTGTTGATAACATTCTTGATGTCATTTCCATAAAAATTTCGTGAGCATAACGATTGTTGTCTTTGCATGCAGCCTGGTTTTGTTGTTTGTACAGTTTCTTTTTCGCATTTGATAATTTCAGCTCGGAGCAACGCTCACACACAAATCTTCAGAAAAATTAAAGACCCTCGAAAGAGCTTATGGGGAAGCAGCAATGAAAAAACGAATAGATATATACTCGACATAAACGTATCAGTGAAAACCGCGATGCCACTAAAGATGACCAAAACTGCAACAAATATACCAGGCATTTAACCTGTACGCATTGTCGTGAGGAGTGAGGAGTTCAAACAAGTCTTCACAGCTATTTAAAGGTACTGGGACGTGTAGATGCCAGATTTTGTTTTGTCTCTTATAAAAGTTCTAAGATATCTTCTGAATCCAATGATGTATCACACTATAGGTATTCCCAATGTTTAAGCCCTTTAAACGGTATTTAAATATGGCGTAGGTGAAGTGTAGGGCCATATCCCTCCATGCTTCAGTATTTTGCATTTTTCCCCAAGTTTAAATTTTAGAGCTTTGTGTGCACTTTTTTCAGAAGCTACTAAAGTTAGAGGGTTGATATTTTTGTGATGTTACAAACCAAGCAGTTTAATAGTGAGAGGAAATATATTACTCAGATGCAACATTGAAATTTTTAAAAATTTACAATTCCGTATTTTAAGAATAATAATATTGTATTTCAATTGCCAATTTTAGAGCTTATGCCTCACTATATCAAACAAGTAATCCCTTTATTTTGTTTATCATTAAGTCCTTTATCTCTCAGGATAGAATGAAAGATCTATCAACAAAATTATGGCAGCTCTGTGTACCTAACTAATAACATATATTTCTTGAATTTTATTCATTGACCTGAATGCCCAATGAAGCATGCTGACTAAAAGTATGAACTGATATTAAACATGTTGCATTATCAGCATGTTTAAAATCAGTTGCTTGATAGATGGTGCGATGTTTATTATCCTAGATAGAGAAAAGATCTTGATTTTTGATTTTGAAGTGCATATAGTTGAATACAAACATTGTATTTTGCCATTTTTACAACCTTCATAATTACCTCACAGTTCTTTAATATCGCATTTTTATTCTCAAAGCCTGTTGATACGAAAGGGGTGAGATCAGGCATAGACGTAGATATCAGAATGTGCATTGGTATATACTTTTACTTTAGAGTGGTGCTGATATAAACGGTATAATCGTAGAGTTTGTTTGGTTAATGTACAACATAGGTTTGTTCCATCAAGCTTACCGTGAGTAATTTCACCTACGTATTAAAAGTTGGTTGCAGAAATCCTGTCTCCTGAAAACAAAGACTCAAGAATGGTTATTTCTGGGCATATAATCAGAATGACTTGTGAAAATAATTATTTTAGACGCCTAAACAACGGTCGAATGAGTGAAAATCCAAAACATCTGCTCGGAAACAAATGTCCTAAGGACACTAGCAGAGGCAAAGCTATTCTGGGAGTTTTCACTGACGCTCAGGTCTCGTCCAGTATGAGTTTATTCCAGAAGGTCATAACGGTAAAAGATTACCTTGCCGTCAGAACGTTATTGCATCCTCCATACTATCCAAATCTGTCGCAAATCATTCTGCTTCTATAGCTGAAAACTCATTTGAAGGAGCGAAGATTCATTAACGTTGATAAATCTGTTTAGTAGATTTTAACCCCGTTTGTGCTAGTGAATTGCAGTAGGTGTGTGTGTGTGTATGTGTGATTAATTACGATTATATGTACTGCAATTACAAAATTACAATTATGATTAATACAATTGTGAGTATGGTATGTAAGAGATGCTCATCCAAGGCAAATATTACGCTTAAAGTCTACCGTTCCTATGCATCACAAGCCCACCAAGTTAAGCAGCATCGGGTTTGGTCACTAGCTGAACGAGTGAACGCTCAGCAGTGCTCCACCTGCCTGCAAACTTGAACACTTCACAAACCTATACCCTATTCCTACCTTGCTTCGTTGCCAGCCGGCCTGCTTAGCTTGACTGCGATGCAAGCGACCGTCTAAGTTAAGCAGCATTGGGCTCGGTCACCACTTGGATGCATGTCCGCCCGAGTGATTCGCTGAGACTGAGCCAATGGTAGTGCAACAAGCTAAACTTCGCCCATCGACCACAAACGCAAAAGCTTGCAAAAATTCTATTAACCCCATATATTGCACAGGTAAAGCCGCATTGCGGCTAGATACTGTGGCGATTGACATCCTGGCCAGGTAAACCTGGGCGACCTGCTCTCGATTGTTGAATTGGAATGAGAATATATATCATGTAAACTACAGATAAAGGATCTTTTGTTATTGAAATTGTGATGTGTTAAAATTGAAATAACTTATTTTGGAATATTCCTTAACTTTCCCAATACACCTATAATGTAGACTAAATAGTATGAATGCTTATTAATGCTATCAGCTACATCCCTCTAGTTGCCATGGCTACAAACATGAAAAACCCAGTAAAACTCGTCGATTAGACTATGGCTGTGACAAAACTGTCTTATTTAATGTTTGAGCCAGCGAAGTTAGGTAGATGCTCATGTATTCCTTATTATCTCCTTATCGCATCTGTTCCAATTCAGAGTCTGCATAATGAAGCTTGTAAGTTTCTACTTCAAAGCACGAAAAGAAGAAGAAGAAAGAAAATACAATGATTAGGTTCTGCCTGCCCTCTAGTTAGAGAAAGAAGATGAAAAAGCGGTGGACGACTTATTTCATTTCATTTATTTTTTTTAACAGGGAACACACAATGGAATGAAGAACGAAATTAAGAAAATAGAGAAATAAATTTACTTTAGTTTTTTGTTTTCTAATTTCGCTTCCTTTTGTCTGTTTCTTACCATGCTTAATTCACATTCATTCGGTTTCGTCTTATTTCAACTTCTTTTTCTCCTTGTCACTTTGAGAAACGGCGGAAACTCTATTTTAGAATTGCAGTATGCAGTAACTGCATTTTCTTAATAAGAACTAATTCTTATCCACCTCCGTCGTGTGAGGGTAGTATGTTTACTGCCAACCCGGAATGCCCAGGTTTGAGTCTCGGCTGGGGCGAGTTGGATGGATAAGGCTTACTCCGGGGCTTTTTCTTGTCCTCATTAGAGAAATGTTAGGTAATTCTTCAAAATTACGTGGAATTGTAACCCATATAAATGTCATTCAACTTTTTCACTTACTGTTTTTGATTACCCCAAATTTTTAAAACTGGCGTTAAACGTTAGTTAAAATAAGGATTTTGCAAGTTGCCTTCGTTACGTCTATTGGCGGAATGTGCACAGGGACACACAGAGAAAAATTAAATTAAGTCCAGCTTGTAGCGTTATTTGTGACTACACTCGCCTACATAAAAATAAATAGTTATCTCATGTTAATTAAGCAGTTATTGATGTTTAGTTAGCATCCGAAATAAAAGCTATCCACAATTCCGTCTCGAATTATTTGAAATTAAAGAAGGTGAATATATGTTTTTAATTTAATGATGAATTATAAATAAACGTTAACATAGTTACGTAGGGAAATCTGCAAGATTCTGTAAATAAATACAAACAAGACAGCTCACAGTTTTTGCAATAGCCCAAGATTGGGCTATAAAAAGTCCCCTATCTCTAGCATGTTCAAAGGGAAAGAGCTTTTTTTGTGATGTGGAGTGACGCGTCCTCAAGATGCTTCTTGCTACCGTTAATATTTAAAGCTACGAAGAAATAGCCAATAAAGTTAAAAGCCCAGAAGTATGAACCAATGGGTTGCGAGACAAATTTGAAGTCCTCCTAAACAGTATTTAAGTTATAGGGAGATTTTCGAGGCAGTTGACTCAATCGCTCGTAGCGTGAGCCTGCAACACTTCACTTTAGAAACTGATGCATAAACAGTTTACGCGGACCCTAGTAAAGAGTGTTAATTACAAAGTAATGAGTTAATGGTAACAGTATGTGTTAAATACTTATTCAAAGTGTGTTCACGTCTATTAACTGTAAACCGCGAGTGTTATACGTTTTCTTGCGTACAATTATTCATCGTTTCGTTCATAAAGTGTTAACCGCGAACATATTTAAAAGCAGGCTAAGGAAGGGCAGCTGAGGACTAAAATTCGGTAAGTATGGGCCGGAGAGATTTTAAATTATGATCATTCATATGGTTAGCGTAATATGATATGTGGTATTTAATATTCAAAATGTGTCTAAAATTGATCCGGTTGCTGACCTATATACGAGGGCTGTCCCAGAAGTACCCGACCTAACGAACAAAAATACAACACTTTTGGGAAAAAATATCCTTATTTCGCTACACAGTCTTTTTTCAGCTCGATACACTCTTCCCAGTGACGTTCAATCGCTTCGATACCCTGTTTATAGTGAGAACCGTTGAGTTCTGCAAAATAGCCTTCACTGCAGAATCCACCTCTTCATTATTGGCAAATCCTCTACCACCAAGGCATTTCTTGAACTTTAGAAAAAGAACATAATCAGAGGGGGCTAATTCTGGCAAATAGGGTGCATGAGGAAGCAATTTGAACTTTAATTCATTGATTTTGGCCATGGCGATAATGGATGTGTAAACTGGTGCACTGTCCTGATGAAACAGAACTTTCTTTTTCGCTAAATGCGGCCGTTTTTGCTTGATTTCATCATTCAAACGCTGCAATAAGTTCGCATAATACTCGCTATTGATTTCGTTTCCTTTTTAAAGATAATAAATGAAAATTATTCCACGCGCATCCCATAAAACTGACGCCATGACCTTGCCTTCAAATGGAAAGGTTTCACCTTCTTTGAAGCTGAGTCTGCCCTTTCAATCCACTGTTTTGACTGTTCCTTCATCTCAGGTGTGAAGTGATGGGGCCCATGATTCATCCATGGTTATGAATTGATGCAAAAACCTCAGCTTTATTGCAGCGAAACATCGTAAAACACTCAAATGAAACATTCTCACGACGGTGTTTTTGTTCCATTCTAAGTAAACGCGGCACCCATCTTGTGCACAGCCGTCTCATGTTCAAATGTTTAGTCAGTATGAGATGTACAGCACTTTTTGAAATGCCTATGTCTGCTATGCTCCCGCACTTCCAGCCGACGGTTATCCAATACCATTTTGTGGATTTTCTTCACAATTTCTAGCGTGGTCACCTCATTTGGTGGACCACTGCGATGTTCGTCTTGGCAGTTCATACGACCTCAGTTAAACTCTGCCACCCAATATTTTACTGTTGTCAACTAAGGAGCAGATACCCGCAGAGTAGAATCTAGCTCAGCTGTAATATTAGTTAGACAATACCTTTCAAATGAAAGTATTGTATCACATAATGATGGCCAGTTTTATTCCATGTTCACAAATTCGCTGTTCACTATTAATGATTGCCAAACAGTTACTAAACAACGTAGCACCGTCAAACTTCAAACTTAAGCTGTATAGTCATTTGTTTGAAACAACAACAACAAAAATACGTTGGGAACTTCTAGGACTGCCCTCGTATCACTACGAACTAATTCCTAATTTATTTTGGATCTCAATATATCTCAAAATTAGAAGAGCTTGCAGGATTCATTAGTAACGATAAGTGCTGTTGCTAAAGAATAACAGGTGTTTAATTTATAAGGTGAGCCCAGAGCTTACCGAATTCCTTCTCCTAACATTACCCATAAGCAACCCGCAACGTTCTATACAACTCAATCAACGGAGTGCAAGGCTGACCCTGAGATTATTCGCACTCCTAACCAATTCTTCGAAAGCCCCCGCGGGACTTAAAGGTAGGTGAATCTGCCTAGTCGACGACAAAAGGCGGATAACTCTAAGCTAGAGTGGCATGTTGGGATCTACCGGCTGACCACAGGAGGTGCTAAAGCATGGGCAATTTTATCGCTAAAAAGCCAGATCACAATTGTTCAGCTATTCAGAGGCAATTTATCTTAATTCATTCTTCCTTTATTGCTCTCTCTATTATGTATAGTAAGTATGGACCTTTTTCTAAAAATGCGTTTTTTGGATTCAGGAGCCCTCAAAACATGTATTTCCGTTGAAATCTCGGTATCGAATTTTTAGGTGAAATGCAATTGCTTCTCTATCTACTATGTATGTGGTAGAGAAAGTGATAAGCTCGAGTACGAATCGTTTGAATAATCTAATAAAAATAAATTATAGCGAGTAGAGATAGTTATGCATATGTAAAAATGCATTTTTCTTAAAAAAAATGGGAACTGCAAATTTTAACAGGTTTTGGTTTTATGTATAAAGCAAACAACGTTTTATCATAGAGTTTTTACTAATCCAATCGTTATTTCATACAATAATAGAAATGTGAAAAAATAACTCGAATTAATTTGTTTGAATTTAACAAAAACACAACCGCTACAATTTAAATGCACTCATTGGTTTTTTTTTCTTGTTTTTGTTTGCGAAATTCTTAATGATTTTATAAAATAAAATCCTATTAAATATATAATTTTACCTTGCTTAGCTACTTCAAATCCGTTCTCTGCATGTTAAAAGACAACAATATTAAACCTGACATTGCATTATAAAATTGTACTTCTGTTTGCTATCGTTTCGTTTCGCAGAAACCTCATTACAGTCCCATTACAGTATTCCTTTTCATTTCTCTACTACGTTTAGTAAGTAGAGGAAATATCACGTTCTACTAAAAAAATTCGATACCAAGATTTCAGGGAAATACATGTTTTGAGACACCCTGAATCCAAATAAAGCATTTTTACTTTCTCTTCTACGTATAGAAAGTAGGGAAAGTATTGCATTCCACCCAAACATTCGATACGAGATTACACCGTAGGCACCATGAACGTAAAAAAGGCATTTTTAGTTAAAGGTCCCTGTGTGTGTCTGTGAATAGAATAAGTCAAAAACGAGAAGTCGGATAAATATCAAACTTGGTATTTAGGTTCAATGTCTTTCAAAAATGCCACATGAAGGTTTTTAAGAAAATTCCCCCAAATGTATATCTTGAATTTTCTGGGAATGTCCCCAAAGGTCGTCTTCATTCTGAATGAATTTTGCATAACTGGTAAACCGTAAGAAATAGGCAAACTCTTACTTCAGAAAGAATGGAAATATCGTCAAAACACATAATTTATGTCATATACATCTTTTTGTTCAGTGAACCATTTTCGAGATATTCCTTGTTATTTACTTGAATTTTCCAATACCTATAGTTTTTCTCAAATGGGAATTCCTTATTTAATTTTTTTTAATTTAATGTCCTGGTATTCAAAGAGAATGGAATGCTCCACACAGCAACCAGCTCTTAAAAGATTTGACTATCGCTTAAAGCCTACCATTCCCGAAGAAAATTGGCAATAAGATATTTTCTGCAAATGCATATCTCGATTAACAGGAAGTAGTTGGAGAATAAGCGTTTGTAAAAATAGTTTGTACAAGAGCAGAGAAGGTCATGTGAGGTAACACATCAGATGTTTGGAAATATGTCCGTGTATGCATCTGTCTGTGAACAACATAACTCAAAAACGAAAAGCGGATAAGTACCACATTTAATATTTTAGTTAAGTATCTTACAAGGTTACGACACGAAGATTTTCAAGAAAATCTCCCACCCCAAACTGCCCTTTACGTGGAACACCTTTAAAATTTTTTGATTTTTTATAAAATGGCTAACGATTTTGTTTAATATACCATAAATTAAAGATATTTGCCAGACAAATAATATGTATAACTTGAATTTTCTGGGAATACCCTAGGAAGTCCTCTTCATTGGATGGGGTTTTGTATAATCTTGTATAACTTGTAAACGTTAAATGATAGACAAAAACATACCACATAAAGAATGTAGATCCCTTTAAAACAAACAATTTACTCAAAATACGTTTTCTTGTGGCATAAGCCGTTTCTGAGATATCCGTTATTAAAGGTTCAAATTGTTCAATACTTGTCATTCTTTTAAAATCCCATCGATTTTCAGTTGTTTGTCGCGATTGCATGGAAACAATAAGGAATTTTAAAGCCAGGGTATAGCGTCCAGTTCTTAAACATTTGACTATCGCTATTCTCTTTGTATCTATAACGAAATGTGAATGTAGCTATTTATGCAAAGGTTTATTTGAATTAAATGTAGTAGATATAAAAATAAGTTTTAGTGAGATTAGTTTGTATACCCACTAATACAGGTAGAGGGTAGAGAAATGCATGTGAATGTATCACATCAGACATTTTTTGAGCAATGCCTTTGTTACTATAAAACATATTGCAGCCTAATTTATAATTAAAGCTAGCAGCTTACTCCAAATGTTTAGTTGAAAAATATTTTTTCTATTCTTTTTTTTTATCTCTCTGTATCATCCTTTCTGTTTCGTATGAATATCTTTGAGTTATTAACTTCTCCGAGCTGACACATTTCATGTCGGAACGTTTAACGTTCTACTCGATATGCCATCAGCATATTTTATCTTAAACTTATAATGTTAAAATAATTCTTACATAATCTATAAAGTTTTATTACCCCATTTATCTAATCATTAATTAGATATTTTAATATTACTAGATTTTGTTTTATTATTGAAATCGTTAGCACAGTACAGAAATTGATAGGAACGAAATAAAGAAAAAGTTCTCTTTTCATAAAAAATCAAATCTAACTCAAAACCGTCTAAAACGTGTGTGCGTTTTTCCATTTATATACCAGAGACTCGTTTTGTAAGTAATGTATAAATTCGTTTACTTGTCTCAGTAAAGTGCCAGAGATTTTTAGGGTGCTATTTGTCATTAATGCTGAAGTATCTATACCAATATTTGTGTTGTGACTGTACAGGTACATCCCTATTGGTTCTAACACCAGAGGCTGTTGAGTTTCATTCCCATGTATTATCAATTTCTAGTGGATTTACTCCTTTCTACCCACATCCGTGGTTCAGAGGTAGCACGTCTGCCTTCAAATGCAAAGCACCCGTGTTCGAATCCCGGATGGTGTGATTTTCCTAAGCTATATTCCTTAGCACACAACCCCACAACCTTCTGAATTATGGGCTCGTTTCAACAATTCCATTAAGGCAATAAATCTATGAAAGACTAAGATACCACTTGTTTTAATTAGCTTGTCTAAAGCATAAATTCAAAAAACGTGCCAAATTTAAGGAGATATATGAACCCGTTTTAAGACATTATTATTTAGTCACTTTGGTGTATTAATAATTCTTTCTGGTACCAAATGGTTTAATATATGTGTCTTAAATTTATATTTTGATGCTAAAGAGCCAGTTAAACCAAACTTAATCTGTTTAATATCCTTGCTAGGTACACTTTCCAGTACACCTACTTTGTTATGGAAATTCCGGTGTAGGCACTAAAATGCTCTTTCGTATATGTTGTTAAATTTTAAAATTTCATCCCCCTATTGTCTAAACTCTCTTGAAATATTTTCTTCCTTTAACTTCTACACTTCGAAGTGTAATCCATCCATATGATTCTTTAAAGAAATATTTGCTCAGCATTCGTAATGTTAACAAAAATATCTGATGTGCTACTTTCACATGACTTTCTCTACCCTCTATCCCTTAATAGTGGGTATACAAATTATTCTTACGAAAGTTTATTTTCCTATATACTACATGTTGATCTAAATAGTCGCATTACACATTTCGTTATAGATACAAAGGGAATAGTGATAGCGAAATGTTTCAGAACTGGACGCTACATCCTGGCCCTAGAATTCGATACTCTTTCCATGACATCCGAGAAACAATTGAAAATCGACAGGACTTTAAAAGAATGGTAGTCGGAACGTGCCCTTGGTTCAAGTTCTCAAGATCTGTTGTGCTCAAATACACGACCAACTTCTTCCCACTCCTATGTCTGCACTGCCCCAAACGCCATGGTGGGCATTGGAGTCACAGCCAATCAATAGGTTGAGGTTTCTATCTTTGCAGATAATACAATATTTCTGAACTCCTAAGGAGGAGGAGGAGGAGGAAGTTCCTCGGAGTCATAAGGTAAATAAGCCGAACAGACTACCGTATGCCATAGCAGTCCGCCTTCCTCATACCTCGCTAGGACCACCGCCAGATTTTACATGAGAAAGACTGGCAGAGCCCAAGTGTTGCTGAGTCTTGTCAAGACACATGCTTAAACATTAACTTAAAGATTATACTGCACATAGCCGGCATTCATGACACCCAACCTTCCGTCCATGGAAGGATTCACTCCGCTTTATCTGCAACCTTAAAGGTTGCACTGCTTTCTTCATTGAACTTTCCTTGTGGTGATCTAGTTATCCTTAATTACACATTCCGTCGCAGGTTTACCAATGTTACAGTAGGCTAAAGTGAAAATACAGATTTTTAAAAAGCGTAGCTCTATGTAATGGATTTGAAATTATGCACGTGCCTATGAATGAGTACGAGAAAAAACGAATAGCGACTTTTTTAAAGTCTCAAGTCCTTTAACCGGTTAACTCATTTCGGACGATGAATAAAATGATGGTCAAACGAGCCTGGGGTCCATTGATATTAGAGTTACCCGATATTCATCATTTCAGGATAAGGGAAAACCCCGGAAGAGACATCCGCATAACTCACCCTAACCTAAAATCAAACTCGGGACCCCTTGAATGAGAGGCAAACACGCTACCCCACAACATAGTGGGCTTTACAGCGACTTACCTTGAGAAAGATATAAGTATTCGAAAATTCAAATCAATAACAAAGAATATCTTTGAAATAAATTGTAGTTTACATAAATTGTGTGTTTTTAGGAGAGCTACATATTTTTGTCTAATAAGATGTTATCCATGTCCTCAGGTTTACCAAGAAGTCATTCAGAATAAAGAGGATTTATCAGGGTATTTCCAGAAATTTATGGTATTTGAATCAAATTCGTTAGAGCCATTTTTGAGAAAGTAAGAAGTAATTTACATTAAAGGGTATTTGGGATAAGGGAATGTTGATGAAAATCTTCGTATCGTATCCTTGGGAAATGTTGAACTTAAATAGCAAGTTTGGCATTTAACCGACCGTATACATAGGGTCACTGAAAGTTTTGATAATCGGCAGCAATGAATTGAGGTAAGCCAAAACACTTCTTCCTAGCTTTAGATTGAAGTGCACATAGTAACGTGTGCAATCCTGATGCACTCCAACAATGTGTAGCGTCAGCCCTTCCGTGTATGTTCATGCAGGTGTTGCTACACCAAGCATTAGGATGGATCTCAAGCGAGAGCATTTCCGTACGATGATCTCTTTGACTTTAAAGTCAGTTTAGGGGAGAGAGAATGCCTTAAAGGACTGAATCGTGCATTTGGGGATCTTTGCTCTTCGCAATCCACGATTTACCAATGGTTTTGTAGAGCTTAGAAATTGCAATGGTTTCGCTGGTTATTCCCAAAACATTACACTGGAGCAAGGCAGCGAAACCATGCAGACGCTTAAGAAGGTTTGACTGAGTTAGGGAACCCCAGCCAAGCGAAAAGGGAAGCCCTAACGAGTGCCGTAGGGGAGAAAAATAAGATGGAAACCAGAACTCTCAAAAATATACTACTATTGGTAAGTTTTTTAAATTTTTTTTGGTACTTTAATGATGATAATAATAAACAAACATTAATAACCAGAACCGTAAAGCAACCTTAAAAGAATAACTGTAAAACAAAGATGGCTTAAATAGTAAACCAACCAAAACCAATTGAGCAGAGCAGTAAGGCAAGTTTTAAATACAGCAAAAATTAAGTAAAACAAAAATGAAACAAACAAAATCAATTTAGAAACTTTATAAAACAAGGCCACTATAAACATCAGACCAATATATTTAATTATGTTTATCTAGTCAAAGACTTGCTAAGTATGTTGATCAAGACCCAAACAGACTTTTATGAATTTCTAGTAACAGCAAGCTTCAAAGTCAGCTGAGCTAGATGTACTTTACAACCCAACGGTTTTCAGTTTTTCAAAGTTCAGCATGGTAGGGTTTTTTGACTGCAATTACTGCTCCCATAATTAACATAACAGAATTTCTGTAACTTTAAACTAACTATGCACTGAAAATCACGTACTGAAAATATAACTCAGCTAGAAAAGAACCAAAACACACTAAACATATGAACAATTCCAAGATCCAGTCACTTTACGAATTCGTGTTTTAAAACACACATTACGTTTTCCGCCCCAAAATTCACTCACCATTACCAAGATATAAACTGATAACAAAGCCTACCTTTACATAAGGCCGACCCACAAATAATCACAAAAGACGTTCCTTGAATCCATTACAAAAAATTTCCACAATCCGGATGAGTTGTTGCCGGGCAGAGAGTTATCCCTGCAATGCGACAGAAATCCACCACTCACCGCGTACGGCCAAAGCACATGCCACGTAAGCAAACCAAGAGAGGAGAAAAAAGAGAGCACCAAAGAGTGCGTTAAGCAAGGGGACAAGCAACGTAAAGTGACTGGCTGGATGTATAACACAGATAGAAAACATAAAAGGAACACATAACAGCACAAAATGGAACGGATTCTCTCGAAGATGAAGGACGGCGGGATACAGAAACAACGGATGAGAATGTGATTAAAGCAGGGCAGTTGCCCGGAAGATCTCGTTGCATATATTATCAGATTCAAGAACCTCTGTAAATTGGATCGTCAGCACGAACACCATCCTTAAAGAAAAGCTTTACGTCAGGAAGCTCTGTAGTCGTTGGATTCCCACTACCTCACAAATGAGCAGAAACAAGCAGGTGTGCAATTGTAACAGGAAATGGTAGAACAATTTTATATAAGGAGTTCTAAAGACATATTTATTATTGTAATGGGTGACGAAAGCTGGATATACCAGTATGATCCACAAAATAAGCGACAGTCATTTGTCTGGGTCTTCCCAGGAGAGGATCCCCAATAAAAGTGAGGCAAGTAAGAAGTGTTAGTAAGATGACCTGTTCGTTTTTCTCAACTAGTAGGCACGTTGTGACAATTCCGCTTGAGATACAAAGGCTCTCACTGCCAGAATGGTACACCGCAAAATGTCTACTAAAGTCTTCAACGTACTGAGAACAAGGCGTCCTAAGACTAGGCTGCATGAAATTATGCACCACAAAATGCCTCTGACAACGCTACACTAGTAACAACCCAATATTTGTAGGAGTTAGGAGTCAAATTTAGTCTTATCCTCCCTACAGTTCAGATCTGGCGCCATGCAACTTTTTAAATTCCTCAAAATCAAACAAAAAATTCCAGGTAAACTATTTCAATCACCTGTTGCTGCATTAGCAGATAACGAAGAATGTGTTCGCTATCTCTCCAAAGAAGAAAGGCATTCGACATTTGAAAAGTGATTTGAAACGAAGTGACGTTATGTATAATGCAATGGAAAATAATTTTAAAAAGTGCAATGATCAGATCTAAATCTTTAAAATGGTACTGTGTTCATTTTAAAAAAATTCAGGGTGAGCTCGTACACATGGCCACACACAAACCTTTTTCTAAAGATCCCTTTTTATTCAGGGAGTCCCAAAACTGCATTTCCTGTGAAATCTTGGTATCAAATTTCTAAGTGGAATGCAATACTTAATCTATTTAAATATGGGTGAGTAGTAGTGAAATTAAAAATTGTTAGCATGACTTCCAGCATCCTCTGCAAAGATGGAGTTGTTTGCTGATGACAATGTAGTATACATTTAAACCTTACTCTTCTAATTGACTATTTGCTACCAGTAATTACACTGGTTTGGTATTATTAGCCCTTTATGTCACTAGCACAATTACTGCCTACGCATTTCTTCCAATATCTTAGTTTGGATCATGTTACCAATTTGGAAATATTTAATTTCATTGCAAATTTCATTTAAGTACAATATTTGAAGTCTAGGTCTTCTTCAGTAAAGTGCAACATATACAATTTATTGCGTGCTCTGCCCTTGTGTATTGTTATTTTTTTAACGAGAAGGTATGCACATTTAACTTTAAATTGAATAGTGGTTGACTCAATATGACAAGAAAATAACAAGATTAAACACAGAATAGTTATGTTTCTTACAGCTATTATATGAATGTATCATCTTTGAAAGTACTCTTTAACTATACATTAAGTTTAGAAATGTGAAACTGTTTGAGAATCTTTAGTCTTCTTCTTGAAGACATTCAAAACGAATTTAATGAATTACATTTGACGTTACAATTAGTTTGAATAAGCTCCCTCGGATTTACTATATGCCACACGCATGATTTTGAAGATTACTCACAAGGGTATTACAGAAAATTTGGACTAGGCCGAAAAGCGTGTGTTCTTGTGCCACCCCAGCGTAGAGTAAAGTTGCCGATCCGTTCGTTGGTAAATCCTCAACTGATGATATCTCATTTTTGTGCTCGTTAGCAAGGTGACCATCGGAAAAGCGAACCCCGTGACTTGACGTCACTTCGAACGCCAACCTAGAGAACGCCCGCGTTCCAACAGCGAATCATTGAACAGTCTCAACGTATCCTTTATGCTGGTTGCACCGTGGGTCTTGGCAGGCGCAACGCATATGTGATAACACTGATGGTAATGACAATAATATGTAGCCATCACAGGTCTGGCGTAAATAGTGGACATAAAAAACAGTCACAACTGGCTCATAATTTCTTCTGCCATCCGTTCTGTCCATATTTAATCCATGGTCCTGGACACATAATTTCATTATTCTGAAGAAAGTGTGGCTGTTCAATATTTAATGTTACAACTTAAAACTTCCCGTTTCAAAAAGCCATCATTATTAACAATAGAAACATCTTTTATATAGGATCTACTGAACACATTTTACCGAAGCAGCATATGAATCTCAGATGCAATGTGTGAACGACAGGAACGACATTACTGAAGACAGGGTTATGTATTGACATTTTTACTCGAAAGAAGAATCCAGACCACCGAGAAAAGATAAAAAGTTTGTGAATTAGATTTGGAGCGAGAGTTCTGGTAACAGTGTAATGGTCTGCTGGCACCTACATGAAAGGAATGGAGGAGAGAAAAGAAAGTTCGATGCCATCTCTCACATTTCCAACGAGATGGAATCGAATAGAATGTTAACGCGATTTTAAAGTACATTCGAAGTGAACAATTTTGGCACAATGCGGGGAAAAGAAAACTAACAGTTAAGTTTTCTTAAAAATAATATTTACAATTGTATATACACAGACACATTAATTTCAAATATATATATATATATATATATATATATATATATATATATATATAATTTGGTTTTAGTAACAGTTTTAGATTTAATTTTATTTGCAAATGAGAAGCTACAAATTACAACATGAAGGTTTTAGAAGCCTAAGTTTTCATACTCTTGTTTGGAAATAGAGGAAGAAGCAGCAACATATTTTAAATTTCCAAAAATATTAATTTTTTCCCAGATGCATTTCATTTTTCTGTCTCTGAAGGGTCGTCTTCCGTGGTCTAGAGGTACTATGTTAGCCTCTAGTTCCCGAGGTCGCAGATTCAAACCCGGCGGAAGGCAATGGATTTTTTCGGGCGTAAAGCTCCTTAGAATGGCTTCTTTCGGAAGGGAAGTAAAGCCAATGGTCCCGTCTCGTAGATTTACGGCACGTAAAAGAGCCTCAAGCCTGATAAAGAGGCCTCTGAGCAAAATTACCGGTCTTTCGCGCACAATATAGAATGGGACGCTAAATTCCACAATAGTTAAAGAGCGATCATAAATTAAACTCAATTTAATTTTAATTTTCTTGCTAAAGGAATGTAATTTTGTTTCGCGTTAATTGAGGAAGACACAAAGCACTTATTTACAATGGGAAGAGATGCCTTAGGGTTCAATAAACCCAATCACTCTCAGAATTTGACACACAGATATTAAGTTTCTGTGTCCCTAGCAACTGAGTTACGCTGTGTACTTTCCTTGATTAAGATTAATCAGACGCAACAGGCCTCCAACCATTGGAGCTCAGCACTAGCCATTCTAGGCCCTTTGGGACTCATGTGACCCCTGGGAGGAAAGGATGAAGGAGAAACCTGAATGATGACGATGCGCGCTGTTAAGGACGGACTCCCTGACGATTCCAGACCAGGAAGGACACTCCATGGACGAAATATTTACATAGCGCAATCTCTACCGTCCAGCCGCAACGCAGCAATCACCGTCCTACAAAATGACGGTGAAACAGATGAAAAGATGTTTTGGGGACAGGAAATTCGTAGAAGTGGAATCACCCCAGGATTTGCCTACCAACCTGAGAAGTGACGAAAACCCTGGATCACAATGACCAACTCGATCTACCTTTCTGATAAAACTCGTGCCATCTGATTTTGTACATTCCGGTACTACTGAAGTTGTTTAAACCACTAGGCATTTATTATACCCTAAGAGTTGACAATGACCATAGAAGTAGTAATAAGAATCAATTAATACTTTCCTGCTTTCTCTTTGCACGGCAAATGTAAAGCAATTGCTGCATAAAAAATTAACGTCTACAGTTATTCGCAACATGTTATAAAAGATAGACCTCTTGAACTCCGGAAAAATGAGCCACTCAGCTTATGAACGTTTTTAATTCAGCATAAGCTAAAACGAGTCCCTCTAAACAGTTCTGGTCTAAGTAGACTCAAACTTAATAGTAAGTTTTTATTATAATGTATATCTGTATACAGCAGTTTTGTTACGACATGGACACACGCACTTAAACAGGTAGCCGAGAAGGTTAAGACACGGAGACGTGAACGGAAAGTCTGCAGTTCAAATCCCACTTAGGCCTGGAACGTTTCCTTCCCAAATTTCCTTTCTCAATTATTTCATCAATGTCGACCGCCTGTGGTGCCGTACACAGTATGAAGGGGCGTTAAACGCTATTAAAAGAAGTACACACATGCACTCTCTCTCTCTCACGTCGCTTGTTTGAGTTCATTAAAAACTTCTCTTACTCTAAGAAACATATTTAAGAAATCTGAATGCACGATTAAAACAAAGTTTCATTATTACTAACTCAAATTTAATGCTTTTATAACATCCGATTTTATTAAATTTGTCTCAAACAAGAACGATTCTCTTGAAAACGTATGAGGGGGAGAAAAACAGAGATAGAAGCTGAGACAGAACCTCTTAGGCCACTGATAGGTGGAGGGAAGTTCAGGGGGTGCTTTGTTTTCGCACAATAATTGCCTCTAAGAAGTACAGCACTGTAAGTAGTTTTCTAACCACTGCTCAGCGCAAATTGGTTTCAGGGAGAGAGAAAAGTATAACGGTTACATTCATTTCTCTGTATCCTGTGCACACAACATAGATGTGTTCTAGGCTCCTGAATTCTGAAAGGGATGCTTACAACAGACATACCTAAACACAGAGACATACGATGGCAGTCCCGGAAGTACCTGACCGGATGTATAGATAGGGTTGTTTCAAACAAATGATTATGGTAGAAAGTACCAACCTTATAAAGCTTAAGTTTGAAGATGCTACGTCGTTTAGTAATTGTTTGGCAGCCATCAATAGTGAACACTCTGAGCAAATTTGTAAACATGGATAAAGCCGGTCATCGTTATGTGATACAGTACTTTCATTTGAAAGGTCTTAGTCCAACTAATATTAAAGCTGAGATATATTCTACTCTGGGGCGGTCTGCAACTTCATTTGCAATAGTAAAATATTAGCAGGCAGAGTTTAAGCGAGGCCGTACGAGCTGCCAAGACGAACAAATGAGGTGACCACGCCAGAAATTGCGAAAAAAATTCCACATAATGGTATTGGATGACCGTCGATTGAAAGTGCGCGAGCTAGCAGTCATCGTAGGCATTTAAAAACTGCTGTACATCGCATACTGACTGAAAATTTAGACATGAGAAAGCTATGCGCAAGATGGGTGCCGCGTTTACTCATAATGGAACAAAACCAGCATCGTGAAGTTGTTTCAGTCGAGTGTTTGGAGATGTTTCTCTGTAATAAAGCCGAGTTCTTGTGTCGATTCATAACCATGGATGAAACATGAATCCATCTCTTCACACCGGAGACAAAGGAACAGTCAAAACAGTGGATTGAAAGGGGAGAATTGGCTCCAAAGAAGGTGAGATAGTTCCATTTGCAGCCAAGGCCATAGCGTCAGTATTTAGGAATGTGTGTGGAATAATTTTCATTGATTATCTTCAAAAAGGAAAAGCAATCAATGCCGAGTATTATGCACACATATTGCAGCATTCTAATGATGAAATCAAGCAAAAACGGCCGCATTTAGTGGAAAAGAAGCTTTTGTTTCATCAAGACAATGCACCAGTTCACACATCCATTATCGCAAAAATCAATGAGTTAAAGTCCGAATTCCCCTCATGCACCCTATTCGCCAGACTTAGCCCCCTCTGATTATTTTATATTTACAAAGTTGTAGAAATAGCTTGATGCTAAAAGATTTGCCAACAGTGAAGACCTGGAGTCTCCAGTTGATGGCTATTTTGCAGAAATCGATGGTTCTCAGTATAAATAGAGTATCGAAGCTATTGAACACCGCTGGAGAAAGTGCATCGAGCTGAAAGGAGACCGTGTAGAGAAATAAAGATGCTTTTTCCCAACATTTTTGTGTTTTCCTTTGTCAGGTCAGGTACTTCTGGGATAGCCCTCTTATATTAAACCGAAGACAGGCGCAGTTACACAGTATTAACTTATTATTGTTAAATAATATGCAACCTAACCTTGCATTAGTATGAAACAGTTGCAGAGTATACAAGCAGTATTCCTATACAATACGGTCCTCTCGGAACAAAGCAGGCCTCGCGGTTGATGCTTATTCATACTGTGTACCTCTCACGAGAATGTGTCTGTAAGGAATGTGTTGACATCAACTATTCTATCGCTATCGGAGAAAGATTACGCCTCTGCTTTCAACATAACAAGACTTAGGCCTCCTAGAAAACATACGCTCTTCTGCTAGTAATGCTGAATGACCAGTTGGTTTGTTTGCTTTCTCATCACAGATTTTATCAACGTTAAATGTATGTAACAGTCATTGCATATGATTATATTATTGTATCCATACGTAATAATGTTATGTGAATATGTTACGTAATTTAATAATGTAGGAGCTGTGAGAATAATAAGTTAAACGTTGCTAATAATGAGGTAACAATGAGGTAACCTTGAGGCAATAATTAGTTTGAGAGTTTAAATGTTATTTGTGATTCTTGGAGGCATTAATGTAATTTAGTGACAGTTTATAAAAAATAGCCAATCTACAACCAGAAAAAGCTTTAGTTGAACGCAGGCATTCTATTGGAGTAAAAATAGCCAATCAGAGACTTTACATGTTTAGACGGTTGAAATCTAGTCAGTTGCCTGCAGACAGTGATAGTAACCGGATGCATGATGCGTCCTCGAGAAATTAAATACATATTCGTGTGAGACGAAAATAGTATATGTATTAAAAAGTGCAAGTATTAAATAAAAGAATCTCATAGCTCTCGATATCAGTGAAGTACTATTTAATTTGCGTCAAGGACTAATAAAAAGGAGTGAATTAAAACTTTAAATCTGTGTAACTCTACATTCTTGTCGCATCACGCCCTGCCAATACTTCCATGTCTCACAATAATACTGACGCAGCCGAGGCAAACATAATTATTTAATACTTTTAAGAAACATTTAATTACAAAGTTAATATTTTTTAAACCTGGGGCAAAGGCTACCTAAAAGTACATTTGGGGCGAAGGCTACCGGAAACTGTTTAGTATACATGCTGTTGCAACTACTACAAGTTTGCCTCCCCAACAGTTGAAATACGATACAACTCCTTCAATACAAACTACTTCAAATCGACTTTTCATACGTAGCAGCAAGTAACGTAAAGAACAATTCTACTTCAAATTGGCGTCCATACGTGGAGCTAAATTAATAAACAACTATAACAAATCAACTTCTTAATTTTTTTTAGGTTTTAATTCACTCCTTTTTATTAATCCTTGACACACATTAAATAGCACTTCACTGATATCGAGAGCTATGAGATTCTTTCATTTAATACTTGCACTTTTTAATACATATACTATTTTCGTCTCACACGAATACGTATTTTATTTCTCGAGGACGCATCATGCATCCGGTTACTATCGCTGTCTGCAGGCAACTGACTAGATTTCAACCGTCTAAACTTGTACATTTCTGTATTTCAAGTCTCTGATTGGCTATTTTTACTCCAATAGAATACCTGCATTTAACTAAAGCTTTTCCTGGTTGTTGATTGGCTATTTTTTATAAACTGTCACTAAAATTACATTAATGCCTCCAAGAATCACAAATAACATTTAAACTCTCAAACTCATTATTGCCTCAAGGTTACCTCATTGTTACCTCATTGTTAGCAACGTTTAGCTTATTATTTTCACAGCTCCTGCATTATTAAATTACGTAATATATTCAGATACATTATTACACATGGATGCAATAATATAAGCATATGCAATGTCTGTTACATGCATTTTACAAATTATTACATACACATATTGCTTCAAGGCGGGCTGTTATTGAATTTACATATTATATAATTTGACTGAAATCATTTAAGTGCTAAAATATACTGCCTCAAAGTGAAAACGGTGGAATACTAACGTTGCGCGATGTTTTCAATGAAGATAGTAGATCTATTTATGACATCATCGGGAGCTGCCACGTGGTACTACCTCAATCCTCCGAGAGCAGAACACCTCGCAAGCGTTTTCTCGTCAGAGGCCTACTGTATGTTGTTTATCATGCAAATTCGCTTCTGATATTTAAGACTGTATTTCATACACATCTCGCTTACTTTGCAAGAACACTTTTATACAATTTAAAGGTAGTTTATCATCATAGAGCAAACCTGTCAACTGGAGAAATAAAACACAGCCCAGACAAACCTTAAGAAGTGGCAGAGTCAAATGACCGTGCAATGTTTCACGATGCTTAACTAAGAAACCCCGAAGCTTAACTTAATGCTACTACACGATATTAACTCTGTAACACACAAATTTAATAAGCTACTGGCAAGGTCTTACTCGATTTATTGTCAAGAAGTTAGCGCTGCTACAGCTAGTGTTACAAAACTTATCTACACACATTTAGCGTCAAACACGTGACGGGTTGAGTCCACTCTGCCTTGTTTACAACAGATGGTTCTTATCTAACAGACATATTACGTTTTGCAAAACCCACTGCTATTTTTTATATTTCTCCTTAAAACTTCGTGTCTTGCGGTAACTAGTTTCCATGGTGACGCTGTGTGAAGAAAACCTTCTTGGATAATTACGTAAAATGAAAAAGTAAACAGGGGTTTTGGAAAAAGGACCACACTGCTCTAAAGGCCCTCTTAACGTGGAATAATTAAAGTATATCCAAAGTAATGATAAGACGTGCGTGAAGAGGGAGTATAAGAAATGAACGGTGGCTGCTGTAAGGGGGCAAATAAACATTGAAAATAAGAGCACATAAAATATTGGAAGTAGGATTAAAATCAATGTTAATATCTGGAATAATTTAAAATGTAAATCCAAATTGCAGCATAGCCGTAATTAGAACAGGTAAGCTCTAGCAAGCGAAAGGTGAAAGTCCATTAACACGCGTGCTAATGTGCACAGGATTCAGGCTAAAACGTCAGAAAATAGAAAGAGACAGAAACGGTGGTCCATTTCCCAGAACTATAGGGAGATGGTAAATTAGAAAAGGAAAAATATACTTAAGAAAAGGACTGAGATATTGGGTTTTGCCGAATAACTCAGCAGGACGCGTGACTTCAGAAATTTGGCACATTTTACTGTCATATCATGCCATGTAACGCTACTCAAGAACCAATGGAAGTTGTTGTAACAAATAAAGCCTCGAGTTTTGGCGTCATAGCAAAGCAGTAACTAGGAGGAAAACCCCGAGTTTAGAGGATTCTCTCAGGTACTTTCTTGGCGTTAGTTTGTGTGCTACTACCTTAGCAACCGATATTAGAATCAGTGATATAATTAAATAGTGCAACCAGCTGGAAAATGTTGCGTATGTGGGTGTTAATATTGTGTGACGAATTAGCTACGTCCACAGAATAACATGAAATGGTAGCGGGAAGGTTTAAGATATAAGATTTAATAAACGCTCCATAATGGAAAATTACTAGCCGCCTGAATAGACGTAATTCTTCGATAAACCTAGCTTATGGGAAAATTAGTTATTATTTTGCATCCAGAGTTGTTCTACAACTAGATAGGATAGGAATTCTTTCCTCAGCTCTTCGACTGACAGCCGCCAAAAACGTCTAAAAACAACGGGGGTCCAGGAGGTACATGAGCCAACGTGTAGGTACTCCCGCCATACTGTGAAACTCGTTATTACAAGACCGCAATTTATGCAACAACTGGATACACTTTTTGGTAATGGTGCGTGTGAATATTTGGTCTGAGTGTTCGTATCAATTGGAAATAAGTGAGATGTTACCATCTCTTCCTGGATTTAATTTGTTATTTCATGGTATTTTGAACGAATAACCAAGACAGCCACTTGCATGCATTCCCTTCTTGGGAGAGAAGTGAGTAGATGTGATGTAGCCTATTATCACCGTAGAATGTTAAGTAGTTATAAATTCAGGCCTTAATTCTTCTATATGTAATAATATACAGAGGTGTTTGCATCTTTGTTGCTCAAGAAAAGAATATCACAAAATTGTTTTATCTTCTCTCTATAAGCCATTACAACTTGGAATACCGGTATTACCATTGCTGTAGGTAATCTGCTGGAACTTTTGCTTCTGGTTTCCAATTGTAACACGAAAATTACATAAAACATAACGTTGTGAAACCATATGCATTTGAATTCATGCAGAATTTCTGGACATTCTGTACTAGTCTTCGTAAAAGACAGCTGATCCACTATTAATCCTAACTGGAGTTTGTGTCAGCATGTAAGAGATGCCCTTAACGAATCCAGTTGATGTCGACATTAACCTTTGCTGCTGAGTGGTCGGAGTCTGGGCAGAAGCGCGGTGTTTCACTTGGGTATTTTTCACGTACGTACGGCATTGTTTGCAGATCGCCATGACATGCAACTGTGCACTAGGCACAAGTAATTGAAATTCGGGTGGTGGCCAGTGAAGCCACAGGACCTGCTGGGTAGAATGTAAAGCAGATGGTAGGAACATCCCACGAATATGAAACAACGCATTAAACCTGAATATGGAAATCATTCTTTCATTGGTTCACAAATTCAGCGCGGTTTTGCGGTGCTAATTTAAATGAAAGAAGGTGAATCAGATTTTCTAACCCTATATAATTCATGTTTTATACACCGTCCACTGTTTGTTTAGCTTTTTCAAGCAGGTGGTTGAAGTTTCAACGACTTTAGCTGTGGGGTGGGTGTAATAAACCTGCCCTGAGCTTAATGTTTACCTTTCTGTTAGCTGAATAATGTTAGTTCCGGATTATGTCTGTAACGTGAGGCAGTAATATTTACCTGATTGGATATAAAAAAGGCTAGAAAATAATTAAATAGCATACAAGGTAAATAAAATGTTAAGTACGTAAAGAAAAGATAAATATAAACAAGCGAAGGAATCGCAATAATAAAAGGAGAATAAGTATTAAATTCTACTCGGAGAGCCAAAAAACTACGAACGGGCTGCGCGGTGTTTTTGCTGTCTGCGCCCTCGGCACTGTCGTCTGCTGCTATCGTAGAAAGGCGTGGATGAAACCATACATTTTTAAATCTACTTTTAACGGCTTTACTTAACAACTTTATTTAGTTATTAGTAGATATTTGTGGCCCCCTCCGAACCCCGACCTAACACCCTGCGATTTCTATCTCTGCGGTAACTTAAAACAAAGTGTACAAGGTAAACCCACACACCCTGGTAGAATTAAAACAATATATCCGCCAGAAAATTGCCAGTATTTATCAACGTGAACTACGGCGAGTGATGGATAGTTTCCTAAAGAGGTCCCAAAAATGTATGAACAATGACGGTGGCCAGTTTCAGCATCTCCTTTCATAAAGTTGGTAAGTATATCCTTTAAAAGTAGCTTTAAAAATGGTTTATGATAGTGGTAGACGGCAACGAGCGCCGCGGACGCGGACAGAAAAAACGCCGCGCAACCGATTCGTGGCTTTTTGGATTTGTTTAACTAGAAGCATAATTCGTATCAATAACGGAAGTTTGTGCAGACACAAGCAGCAGGCAGCGTAGAACAAAAGAATTTAAACGAGGACAGCCTTTTAGGTACAGAAGCTAGACAATACAGAGAAAACCGAGTCATCCAAAATCAGTCAAGCAGAACATGATAATTGCCTTTTGATAAAGTACCTTTATAAAATGTAGGAGGCAATAAGGAATCCGTCACGTGGAGCAATACAGCAATAAAAACCGCATGACTAGGAAATAAATGAGAGAAATTAGAAACTGGGTGTGAAATAAAAAGCTTTTTCTAGCATAGAGAAATAGTTTCTGACGTGTTGGCATCGCTATTAGGAGACTTATTTTGGTGCTAATACACACAGTCCGTAATTGAGTCGCAGAATTTTAGGAATATTCACTGTCAGTGGGAGGTCAGCTAAGTAAGGTATGGGAAAACAGTTAAAAAAGGGGAAATAATACTGAAATAGTACGAAGCTGAATGAATTGCAAGAATCGTTAAGTAGAAAAAAACAATCATTTTTGTTGTGTGGCAAAACATAAAGCGTTAAGGAGTAATTAAGTGCTTATTTACCTCCGATCCACACAGCCTGAGAAGCACGTCCTCAGTTCCTCCTAAGGAACTACATACCAACGAGGTCAACCGAGCACATAACACATTTTGCCTTCCAAACGCCCTCCAGTATTTATCTCTCCTGCATAGAGACCTTAAGCGATGTGTCTGTGTGTGTGTGTGTGTGTGTGTGTGTGTGTGTGACATACTGAGGCAGTATTTTTAACACTTAAATGATTTCAGTCTAATTATACAATATAAAAAAATAACAGCCCACCTTAAAGCAATATGTATATAAATAATATATAAAATGTATGTGACAGTCATTGTATTATGTTTATTTTATTGTGTAAATGTATAATCATGTTGTGTGAATGTATTACGTAATTTAATAATGTAGCAGCCTGTGGGAATAGAAGCCGAAAGTTGCTAACAATGAGGTAACAATGAGGTAACCAATGAGGAGTGAAGTAAAAAATTATAATTTGTGTTAGTCTAAATTCTTTAGCCGCATCACCCTCTGCTAAGAGATAGGTGTTTCTGCAAATTAATATTGACGCAGCCGAGGCCAACATAAATATATATAATATTTAAAGAAACATTAAAATACAAAGTTGATTCCAAAACGTTGGGGCGAAGGCCACCAGAAACTTTGTACCATACGTGGGGCAGTTACTTCATCACGTTTGGCTCCCCAACAGTGGAACTACAATACAACCACCTCCTTCAAAACATGTTTGAAGCGTGGTTTTGCCTTGGAGACATCTTGAAGATCCGGATGCAAATAACAGCTTCCTTAGAGTAATACAATGTCTACCTCGATGATGGTGTATTTGGTACGATGATGCACAAAAACTGGAGTTTATATACTTTTAATTTATTTATGAGGTCTATTTTCTAATCATTCATTGGAGAAAAACTGATAGCGGTACTGGGCTATGACGCACTGAACGGCGAAAAGCCGTCACGGCCACATACCTTTACAAAATTATTTCACCAAAGAGCGAACGTCTCTCTTAATAGCAGACCTCACAAAAAGCAGTCAAGGAATCTCATTTGCCTCCTTGTATACCCAAAATGACTTTACGCATTATGGCGTTACCCAAATCTTTGTAAACTGACTCCTCGCTATGTGGATATAAACAAGAAATCTGGGTAGTTCAAACCAAGCCAGACACAACTTAGCAATGCCACCCTTGGATTGAAGCTTCTTGCAGATATTTTACACACACACACACACACACACACACACACACATATACAATATCTTTAATAAACTTCTCTTATCCCAGTTAAAACATATTTTCTATAATGCGTGATCATCAGGAATGCTTTTTTGGTTTAGTTTAGAAACCTTCTCTAAATTTCTGTAATAATAATTACTTGTAAATACCCAACACTGTCAGACTAATAATATTTACAAATACATAGTGGAAGGAGCAAAGAGCTTATGAGGTAATTCTACATGATTCCGTGATGTTTCAGCTTATCTCTCAGTTAAAACTGGTGAGAGAGGTATACATATGCTGAATTCCTGCCGCGCGTGTCGCGTAGAGTGGAAAACTCCCAAGTCTCACTATAGTCCGTTTTACCCCTTACTTGCCTCAGACCAAGTAAACACTACCTCCTCCCAGTAGTTAAACCTGTACCTGCTTGGAAGGGCTCCTACCCACTAGCTAAAATGTATACTAACAGATAGGTAATGCTATTTCTCTAAGCACTAGATTTAATTAAAGATTAATTTTGTCGGAATTTCATCACAATATTATGTCATGATGCCTTTATACAACCCTTGATATGGACAATTTAAAAGAAACTCTATACATTTTCTTCTGAAATTCTTTTGTTAAATCAATGGGCTTTGTACAATATACAGTTTAAGTTCTCGCATAATCGCAATTATCTTCATGTGTTACATAGGCAATGAAACGTGCGTCTTCTCGCCTCTTGTCATAGAATCCTGATACTTCGGTAGAGAGTTTTATCTCTAATCCTACTGTTATATCGGAACTCTCAAAAACTAATGGGATAGAAAGAACCCCAGTAATTTGATAAGCGCTTAGGAAAGAATGTTTGCTCTGAATTTCTTCAAAATGCAAAGTCTTTTCAAAAGTTATTAGAAATAAACATAAATTTTGAGGCTAATTCCAAATTGGAATACTTAATGATAATGTAGAAGACGTGGAACTAGGACATTTTATGTTCCAAAGTAATTGCATCAATCATAATTAAGGATTGTCAATTTTTCAACTTTAACGTATGATTCTAGTGTGTAGAAGGCTGTTGAATTACCTAATTTACATGATTACCAACGTTGCTTAAGTTTTTTCTCTATTCGTTCTAAAGTCACGATTATTCTTGAACATAATGTTTGACGCATAACAATTCTAGATCATCATTTGTTGTTTCCTTGTTACAGTGCAGTTTCATACATATAAAAGAGCATAAGGAACAGCCAGAATAACAGCGGCGTAACAAAAGATAAACAAAAACTAAAGCAAGAATGAACTGAATGAGATGGCTCGCATTCGGGAGTCCCGGGTTCGATTCCCGTCCGTTCTTACCTTGTTTTTTTCGTAGTTTTCCGTGGCTGGTAGGCGAATGCTGGAGTGGTTTCTCATCTACCACGATTTCCTTTTCCTCATTTCCATTTCCTTCCGTTTCCTTTTTCATCTTTCAGGTCTGCTTCTAGGTTTCGTGGCGTGTGGCGGTGCCGGACAGATGGCATGGATGCTTGCTCAAAAGAAAGACCTGTGGACACTAGAGGACTACTTTGTCAACGGTCCGTTCTTCTATCTCTCTTGGCAGCTGCAGCAGTGGCACTGTTAGCTACTACCGCGCGTCTCTGCCTATAGACCTGTAAAAGTAAAGGTATGTATCACGGAGGGGTCCCCCGAAACTGGGACAGAGCAGGCCATTCGGTCCATTGTGCTTTCAGGGAGGGAAGGATGAGGTGAGAGACCCAAAGAAGAGCTTTAGGCCCGAATGCCGACGGGCGCATGTATGGACGGGGTACCTAACGTTTCCAGATAGAACGCATCCGAAACCACATGGCCCCTTCCCACAGGCCACCAACCTCCGGGGTCACCCGGAGCGAAGCCCCTCGAGACCTAACTGAGCGGTACCGCAGCCAGGGAAGAAACCTATACAGAGCGCAAACCACCGCCCAGCCACAACCCGCCGAACACCGTCGCCTGGTTCTACAACCCTAAATTAGATGACAAGGAAGATGATGGGTGCAGGATATGAGAGGGAGGAGAGTTGTGGTAGAACATGAACCAACAAGACATTCGCCTGGTGACCCGGGGAAACCATGAAAAACCCTTGAGGCAGAGTGGGCGGTCGCCGGGGATCGATCCCGGGGCCTCCCAAATGCGGGCCACAGACGAAACCACCTGAGCCATTCCGCTCGGTCCTGTGGTTCCTTCACTTTAATCCCTCCTCCTGGGAGGGGGTGTTAGCCACAATAGCTCTTTATAGGTCGCGGTACACGAGGTGTTCTCTCCGCTAAATAACCTATACCTACAAGGCAAGAAAGAAGTTGAAAAGAGGTTGGAAGGAAAGGACTGAAAGAAAGGAAGATCCTAAGACAAGAAAAATGTGATCGAAGCTGTGGATTTAACCCTTAGTAAATAAACGTTGTAGGTTATCATTAATTCCGATTTTCTTTATTTCGTTTTCAGCTCTTCTAGTGCTTAGGTAGGGTGTGGCGAGAGTAATTTTGAGTTGGAAATGTTTTTCCAAAATTAATTAACTCAAGACAAAGCAATTTGAACACACCTTTTCAGTAATTGAGAATTTCGTTTTAACTATAGCTTACCACCCTTACGCTAGTACCCAAAGAATGGAAGAGAAAGCAGGAAAAGAAATGCGTAGATACCACAGGGAGTTTTCCTAATCCTCCTCTATTCATTTTACGCAGCCTCTCTCTTCTCTTCCCTCCTTTTCGTCTCTGATCGATAAGAGGGAATAAATAAGAAGCACATTGGGAATACGAACGCTTTTGCTGTAAATGAGTTTCACATTTTCTTTTTTTGCTTTCCCTTATTCAACCTTTCTTCTGTTTCCTTAAATCACTTGGTGAGATTTATCGCAAATCTTGGATAACATAAACACCTCGTTTACACCAAGAGTATTCTCGTCCCCTGCTGGAGTGGATTTTAATCAGAGTCTTCACTTCAATACTTAGATCCAAGGAAGCCTCACAGTCCTTGTTCCTTCGTCTTCATTAATAACTTCAGTTTCTTTTTCTTTTAATAATTAGGTTTGTTATCCTTCCTTTATTATTTCTAGCCATTTCTTTGTAAAATTTTCGAATCAGGCTGTTAATTAATGTTAAAGTCAAATATATAACTTCTATACATTTTGCAAAGGTTTATGCTTGATGAATCAGGAGCTTGCGCTCTTAAGAAATTTATAGGGAGACCAATATAACTTTGACTTCTTTTTCGTTGGAGCTAATTGAATTACAAAGAAAGCTATAGCATATATTTTCATTCTTAATTATGATGTCGTCCGAGGATTTAGATCACAAATGGAGGTTTGCGCTGTGTTCAGCAAGGATGTAGTAATAAGGTACGGCCAAGCTTTCAGGATAAATTCCTCACACACAAAATAAGAAAATGTTGCAACAAACCATGACGCACTTTATTTAAGACTGGAGCTGCAAATTTTAGATGCTGGGCCTTAATAGATAATTATACATATATACACATATATTTGCAATTAAAATGTGCTAGTTGATGGGCGCAGGAGCCATGCCTCCCGCGGTCAAAAAATAGCATTCATTCCTCCAGACAAAGCCGGTAGCAGTTACAAATTTCTAGGAATCCTTCGGTCGAGCGAAATAGTTAGTAACTTAACTCATTAATACTGCGTTATTAGCAATGGTACACTCATATGGCTCTCTCTACCCTTCTAGAATCCTTTGTATATTATATTATTCTATAACAAACCCTTTGCTTGGAAATTATTTCAAGTTTGGTGGAATTAATTCCACCTACATGCTTATATATAAGGCAGTCAGATGTCAGAACTCTCTTTTTCATGAGATTCTGGAGGTTAAAACAAAAGAAAGAATATAAAATTTTCAGACCGTTTATGTCATGTTTGCAAAACGTAAATGGGCCTATAGCATGAAATACTTCGAAAATAGTTGACGCTAGGAAAAAGTTATTTTGGGGAAGTTTTGCATTTTAATAAGCTGTATGTTTTCCTGAAATAAGGCTTCCTAGTTAAATAAAATCTTCTAATATTCATGAAAAGTAAAGAGGACTTCACAGCTTACTCCCAGGAAATTCAAGACATACGTTTTATATGTCATATTAAGTTACAGGCACATGGTATTTCAATAAAAATTGTTAGAGCAGTGTTTTCAAAAGAAATAACAAAATCTAACATTTTCCTACATCAAGTGTAAATAAAGGTCATGAGTGTCTTCCTGTTTATTTTCCGCCAAGCGTTGTATACGGTCTTATGTAAACTATGGATATCCCTATGGGTCATTCTTCCATGTTTTCTCTCTTCAGTTTATTATACAGTGTGGCCCATTTAAGTCGAGGCTGCACATAATCTCCAAAACTAAACGTTGTAGAAAGAAATTTGTCTATTAATAATTGTTTGATATTATGGAAGAAAGTAAATTGCCATTAATTGTGTTTTGTTTGGAGGACATTGGGATAATCATTTAGGGTGAATTTCATTTTTTTTAAATGAGAACGTACAATTAGGGTCAAATTAAATTGACTCTAAACTGACCGTCACAACGATCTCCAAATAAAAAACGACTAATGGCATTTACTTTCCCCCATGATATCAAGCAACTTTTACTAAAGAAATTTCTTTCTACAACGCTTAGTTTTGGAGATATTGTACAGTCTCAACTTAAATGGTTCACTCTGTGTATCAGTTTTGATGGCCTCTCACATATATCCTCCGTAGCGTTTCTCTTCAGATCACAAAGTGCCTTCTGCCTCTGAATTTCGTCACTAGATAGTGACACATGGTTGTGGTCTTCTTGACTCTGCAGGATATTTGTATCTTCAAGGGAAGGGGTTTTAATAAAACTTTTGCAACATTTTACGTTGTATGCCTATTGCGCTACGTCGCTTTTTAAGCATTATTTGGCATCGGAAACTATAACCTTTTCAAAGTAGCATTTTCTTTCCCACTTACTCACTGTAATTTAAATCTCGTCGGAGGACATGTTTAGTATGAAAAGATGTGCTGTAGACTGAAATGAAGAAAAAATTACGGATATTCATACCACTCCGAGGAGGAAAGGGTACCCGAGAGGAGGAGGAATTCGAACTATTAGCTGCTGTGTATTAACTGATCCCATAGTCCGGAATGCATGAAGGTTGTTACCTGCTAAGATACCTGGTTTCGGGAGGCATGATCCTGCGCCCAAATTGAATTGGCTTAGTAGACACATGTGAAATAAACACTTATAAATGTGCTCTGGTTGCACCTTTCTTCCAGTATCAGCACTTTTCGCACATTTTTTTTTTAATTTTTAACATCTTTTCTCCTTGTTTCACTCCTTTACCAAGTTGTGCTTTGTATAAAAATTAAAATTGTATGCATAAAATAAATGAAGAAATCTACTGTTCAGTGAATGTTCTATTAGAATTTACAGATGCCACGGTGTATCACATTACTTCCAGTGTATTTCTGCGAAGTAAAATCTTTTAAATGAGTTAGCACCTCAATGAATTGCCTAGGATATACTAGTATATAGAAACTGCAGGGCTTCCTCTTCCACGTTCCCCTATTATCACGAGATGGGATACTTGATTAAAGGCTGCAGAGTTCATTTGTAACCATTTTAAGACAATGCAATTTATTAGATGCTTTACCAAATGAAGATTCTTCAGCTGTGAATAAGGACAAAGAACTGCAGGTCAACACGAATTGCAAAATGAAGTGTGCTGTCAACTGATAATGCAAAAATGGAGTAACAGTGTTCAGTGAGCTGTTGTTCTGGTAGACATGAAGAAAGCACTGGAGATAATTCGAAAGTGAGAGATGAAGCAGAAGTTAGCCAAAAATCCTGATGTTGATGTTGCAACAAACAAGAATCTGCATACCAACGACAAACAAAATATGCATCACTTGTATCAGTTGACGTGGTACGTTCCTTTTCTCCATAAAGCATTTATTTAATAATCCAAGGTGCAGCCTAATTTAAAAAGAAAACATTGAAATATTGAACATAATCGTTGTAACAGTTTTTTGGACGAATGATTTCAACACAATTGTGCTCTGTGACATTTTAGGCAAACTTTTTGTACACAATGAATTTTGAATCCTCATTTGTCATGCATAAGATATGCATAAAGCTAACAATGATACCTAAACCATTTACCACACTTTCAGGTCCTGGTCTTGTTCATGTTTCCATCATCCGATTGTTCAACATACAGAATTATCCCAGGACGATAGGAGAGGTAGTGGGAGGAACCACAAGATTTACTGATGACGTTTGCCAACTAGCAGAAGAGGAAAATATTCTAAAGAATATAGTAACAGAGTAAAATGCAAGGCAAAAGAGTAGGGGATAAAAAACAATGCAAAAAGATCAAAAACTGTATTACTGATATAAAAGCAAAGCAGATGAACTCACTGAAATGAAGTAGTGTAGCAAATAGACTGCTAGCGATGTACCATAAGTAGTACAGCTATTGTCTAGAAATCAAACAGAGAATGACATTGGAAAAGGAAGCCATCAACTCAATGTTCTGTGGTGCTCAATCTAAGTGCTTGCTTACTCAGACCTGTAGTAATGAATAATTACATTTTAAATTTGCACCTTTTTTCGCAGCTTCTTCAACTAAATTAGACACCTTTTATGCACCTTTTTCCCAATATTTTGCACCTAAATTGTTATCTTTAAATCACTTAGGCGCTCAGTATAGCACAAACGTAACACTTAAGACACTGTTGACACACACTCAGAACGCAACTGATCCGTCGAGTCCAATCGACACTGAACTGCTCTCGATACTGTTCTCTTTCACTATCTGCTTTTAACTTCATAACATCTTAACTAACTGAATTCAAGTCAACTTACTGACAAGAAGAGCAGCCCCCTTATATAAGCCCGCATACAAAACAGACTGTTTTAGCAGGAGAAACTACTACAACTACTAAAAGGAACCCTCTGGAACAGGTAAATGACACTCAATGGGCTATTGTTTTGCACGAGCTATTGTAGTAAAGGCCGGTCGAGGGTCTCACTCATGTACCGAGCCGGGGTGTGCTTACCGGTGGCCCGCTTTGCGCGTCGTTCACAGTATGTTATATGGATTTGGGTCCGGAAACGCTTTCTTTCTATGTTAGAAGTCATTTTCTACAACTCTTCATAACAGACCAATCTTAGGAATCACACAGGAACAGAACGTTCTAGTATACCACATTAATGTTTTTCTTACATGAAATGTTTAAAATGCCCTCTTGGTTACGTCTAGTTAAATTACAATTTTTAGGATATCCACCAATGTGGGGGGACATAGTGAGGGCATTAGAAAGCGCTTTTGGATCAAATCCGGTGCAAGAGGCATTGTATTCGTATTGTAGAAAGCTGCGAATCAATAAGCAATTCTCCAGGGATATATCAGCGCATTCGAGATTCAATGCGATGTAGATTGATACATGTATCAATGCTAACATAGTAAATACTGTTATTTATTTTCCTATTTTTATTCGTTTTGGGCAGTTTAGTATTCATTGAAGCAGTTTCAGGTTTTCAGAGGCAACAAATGAAGTGACACTGGTTAATGGCTGCTCATAATGAGCCAGGTGTTTAAAGATCTATGGGATACTTAAATTTTACCTTTGCCGAGTAAGCGAAAATCCGCAAAGAATGTTGCCCAACCATCTCACCCCAAAAAGAATTTCTAAACTAGATCTCTGCAACACTACACACGGAAAAACGTTTCGTTGGTCGAGAGGTTAAGAAGGTTTCGCTTGCGCTCATAGGATCCTTCATTCAAATTCGCATTAGTTATTGTTAGTTTTTATATTAATTTTTGACTTTACATAATATTGCATTAATATAACTTTAGCAATTTAAGTTTTAGGCAAGTAAACTATTGTCTTCAACAACTAAAACACGCAAGAATACACAACTACTATCGGGTGTATGAACCTTGAGTACCTATAACTGCCGTCATTTTCGGGTTATGCATCAAATCAAATCCCTTTAGTCACATGTTCGAGAAACTAGAATAAGCCAGGCTTCTTGAATTTGTACGAATTCAACAATCTAGATAACTTATTCTCACAGAGAGAATCAGAATATTATTAAGTATTACCGTGTATTGCTCACTGTTGAATGTATCGTGAAGGTGCCACAACACGTCTAGACCGTCCTTTGATATCCAACAAGATACACACATGCGACCATGATGAAATTGTGAAGTCACGTATTTTGCACTGTAATAAATATTCTATTATGAGCTTTACAAAATGTCGTGTATGAAATGGAGTGTAGTAGTTATTATGTGTTGATTAAACATTATTAAGAGAAAAAAATCTGATGTGTTACACTCACATGACTTTCTCTACTCTTGTACAAACTATTTTTACAAACGCTTATTCTCCATATGCTTCATGTTAATCGAGATATCCAGATGTTAATCTTATTGCTAATTTTCTTGTAGATGTAAGGGGAATATGCTGGGCTTTAAGCTATAGTCAAATATTTTAAGAGCTGGTTGCTATGTGGAGTATTCCATTTTCTTTGCATTACCAGGACAAAAAAAATTGAATATCGAATTTGAGAAAAAGTATAAGTATTGGAAAACTTAAGGGAATAACAAGCAATATCTCGAAAATGGTTCATTCAACAACAAAAATGTATATGCCATAAATTGTGTATTTTAACGCCATCTACATTTTGTGTGTAGTAAACGTTTGTCTATCTCTTATGGTTTACCAGTTATGCAAAAGTTGTTCACAATGAAGAATACTTTTGGAGACATTCCCAGAAAATTCGAGATATACATTTCATTTGTCATGAAAATATCTTAAACATATGATATTTTAATCAAAATCGTTGGAGCCATTTTTGAGAAAATTAAAATTTTCGAAAAATGTTCCATGTAAAGTGTAATCTGGCGTGGGGGGATTTTCTTGAAAACCTTTGTGTCGCATCTCTGGAAGATACTGAACCTAAATAAAAAGTTTGGTGTTTACCCGACTGTTCGTTTCTGAGTTATGCTTTTCACAGACACACACACGGACATGTTTAAAAAAATGCTTTTTTTTGGATTCAGGGATCTCAAAACATATATTTCTGGTGAAAACTCGGTATCGAATTTTTGGGTGTAATGCAGTACTTCCCCTACTTACTATACGCAGTAGAGAAAGTAAACAAGTGTTTACTACAACTTGCTGCCGCGCTACGCAACTGTTCTGCGTATGGTTTAAAGAAGGCGCTATGCCGTGTAGGACTTAGAAAAATTTGGCGTTCAAGACACCGCTCACCTTTTTGTCCATGGGTGTACCCAAAAATCCTTCAGCAGCATCGTTGTACATTTACACTTGCCATTAGTTCAGAGAATCGGAATTAATGTTCTAATGCAAACTCTTGAACAGTGTTGAAACAATACCCTTTCCGCGTAGTTGACGTTTTGGGCCAATAAAAATAATGAAGCGAAATAATATTACAGCGTGTATTGGATTACGTCAAATATGATTAAGGATACAGATGCATCAATTCTAATTGGTAGAGTTATTAACAGCCTGTTGCAATGTTTTGCACTGTCACAATTTGCAAAATTAGGGAGTAATCATTTTGAACTCCAACGCACTGGTAACGTTTGATCTAATATGCTTAAATCCTATAACGGGTGTTACTGCAAAATTAAGACAATGTCGAACACATTTTCAAATTTGACCTTTATATTTAAGCTTGGGTGCAATCTCATAATTTATATGCTATATGCATTCTTGCACATAAGAATTATTACAACGGATAAAATATACTAAACTTTAGATTATAAGTCAGTAGCATATGCAAGGATTTGAAAGCGCACTTCATAATTCAGTATCTGAAAAAATTGTAACAATACTGCCAAAAGTATATATAAAATTACAATTAAACAAAAAATGTTATGTGTTGCACTCCCATGACTTTCTCTACTCTTGTACAAACTATTTTTACAAACGCTTATTCTCCATATACTTTATGTTAATCGAGATGTTAATCTTATTGCTAATTTTCTTGTAGGTGCAAGGGGAATCGGTAGGCTTTAAGCGATAGTCAAATCTTTTAAGAGCTGGTTTCTATGTGGCGCATTCCATTCCCCTTGCATGTCCAGGACATAAAAAAATTAATAACGAATTCCCATTTGAGAAAAAGTATAAGTATTAGAAAATTTAAGGCAATAACAAGCAATATCTCGAAAATGATTCACTCAATAACAAAAATGTATATGACATAAATTGTGTATTTTAACGCGATCTACATTTTTTCTCTCTTATGGTTTACCAGTTATGCAAAAGTCGTTCACAATGAAGAATACGTTTGGAGACATTCCCAGAAAATTCAAGAGATACATTTTATTTGTCATGAAAGTATCTTGAATATATGATATTTTAGTCAAAATCGTTAGAGCCATTTCTGAAAAAATTAAAATTTTCGAAAAATGTTCCATGTAAAGGGTAATCTGGGGTAGGGTCATTTTCTTGAAAACCTTTGTGTCGCATCTATGGAAGATACTGAACCTAAATACCAAGTTTGGTGTTTATCCGACAGTTCGTTTCTGATTTATGCTGTTCACAGACACACAGACACTCACACGGACATGTTTCCAAATATGCTTTTTTTTGGATTCATGGGGCCTGAAAACATATATTTCCGGTGAAATCTCGGTATCGAATTTTTGGGTGGAATACGATACTTCCCCTACTTACTATACGTAGTAGAGAAAGTAAAAAGAGCATTTTTAGAAAAAGGTTGCGTGTTCGTGTGTGTGTGTGTGTGTGTGTGTGTGTGTGTGTGTGTGTCACAGAGAGAACAGCATAACCCAAAAGCGAAAACTCTAAGTGCCAAACTCGGTATTTAAGTCCAGTATCTTCCAAGGATGCAACATGAATTGTTTCAAGTAAATCTCTCCACCTCCAATTATCCTACACATGGACGTTTTTCGAAAAATTTTATTTCCTAAAAACGGCTCTAATGATTCTAATTAAAATACCATATATTAAAGATATTTAAATGACAAATAAAACGTATATCTTGAATTTTCTGGAGAAAGTCTTTAAAGTCCTCTTTATTAAGAAGGAGTTTTATATAATCTTATATAATTGGCAACGTTCAGCGATATACGCAGCCGTTTTTGAGAAAATAAAAAATTTTGAAAAATGTTCGATGAAAAGGGTAATCTTGGGTGGGGGGATTTTCTTGAAGACCTTCGTGTCGCATCTCTCGAAGATACTGAACCTAAATACCAAATTTGGTGTGCATCCGACTGTTCGTTTCTGAGTTATGCTCTTCACAGTCAAACACAGAGACACACACGGACATGTTTGCAAAAGTACCTTTTTGGATTCAGGAGGTATTTCTGGTGAAATCTCGGTATCGAATTTTTGAGTGGAATGCAGTACTTCCTCTACTTACTATACGTAGTAGAGAAAGTAATAAGTTTTTGTAAGAATAGTGGCTATGGTCCAAGGTTATCGGAAGGTCGGCTCCAGGCAGTCGGAGATAAACAGAGATAAGTTGCACTCGCGAGCGTTAAACACTAGAAGTGATATGGGAAGGTAACCACAATTTTCTGGAAGTTTCCTTCCCCGCTCCTCCAGAACGTGAGTCCAGATAGTTCTTGAACGTTCTGTGGAAGATTTTATTGGCTACATAAGCGAGCGTTCTTACGAGAGGTGTTAGTAAGCGTTTCTAGGGCGACAATAAGAGTGGTTCCCCGAGAGAGCTGGTGACTACTGCTGTGATGCGCAGCGAGTGCTACTGCGGAGCGAGAGATTGTAGAAGTCGTGTGTTCAACTCCCCAGCAAGTGAACTGTCGGAAGAAGTAGTTACGTCGTGCGTGTTACATTACGCCACTATGTCAAGAAGAAAGTGAAGTTACGGAGAAACTAAACTATTTCACATTAGTGCAGTGACAGTGCGTACTAAGTGAAGTTGAACTAGATAAAGATAGTGAAGTGACATTGAGAACTTTGAAAACTGACAGTTGAAAAACTGGACAAACACCTCGCAATAGTCTGGGTAAAGGTAAAGGTAGATAGAGATATAAATAGGTACGTAGATAGAGATGCAGATGTAGATAGATACATAGATAGACAAGGTACACTTATGAGTCTCAAATTATTGAATTTATTACATAGGTATTTAGTGCATGGGTCATTGACCATACATGTATGTTTAAGATACAAGGTATGGTGACAAAAGAAACAAAAAAACAAGAAAAAGGAAAACAGAGGTAAATTGCCTTTGGCTAACTGAACAAATCTGACCTAGCTTCGCGCACTTAGCCAAGAAGTTGCCCATGTTTTGCCAGTTCCTCTTGTCAGCCAGTAGATCCCAGCATGCCAATCTCCTTCTAGCAAGACATAAGAATTTTTGTTTGACTTTAATTGTTCACTGGTTCTCCCACTTTGGCATTCCCCCAAAATATATACCCAGTCCTGATCCAAATCACAGAATGGGCAGGTTCTCCTGCCAGAATTGTCAGTAACTGAGGGTACATATCATATAGGGCCCCCTGAAACCGGGGTAGAGTACCGCAAGCAGACCGCAACGGCCCTTTTTGCTTTCAACGTGACACCTAGGAAGGAGGGATGAGGGGGAGAGACACGAAGCGCGACCAGATCCGGATGACGGGCGCAAGTATGAACGGGGTCCTAACGTTTCCAGATACAACGCATCCGCCGCCGCCCACAAGCAACCAACCTCCAACGTCTGCAGGCCAGAGCGCTCTCGGAAGAGAGACATAACAGAGGAGGCCCCGCTGCGACGTCAGGGAAGATGCCTCTATAGAGCGCAAGCCATCGTCCAGCAACAACCTGCCGAACACCGTCTCCTAGGCGGAAACAGACGCTAAGGAAGATGGTGGGTACAGGAAATGAGAGGCAGGAGAGTCGTGGTAAAACCCGGGAAAACCACAAGAAACCCATGAGGGAGAGTGGACGGTTTCGGGGATGGAGCTCGGGTCTCCCAAATGCGGATCACAAACTTCGCCGGCTGAGCCATCCCGCTCGGTAACAGTTTGTGGAAGAGTGAGTCGAGAAAGCCATGTAAATGCAGCACATCGGATTTTTTTGTCTTGCTAGCACTTCATTTTGTGAGATCTAACATGACAGTTTCCAACATGACATATTGGGTTATTCCGTTATCTGGTAGCTAAGTAGAGGTCAAGACGCTGAAGAAGTTAATGGATAACACTCCAGCATGAGGACTGTTCTGATAGTGTTGGTGTATCCTGTAGTGAACGATATGGAGCCTTTTTGTCAAGTTCCCTTGTCCAGGATAGTGATAAATGGCAGGAGACCGACTGGAGTATCGCTGCTGACGAGACTTCTTTGCCTCGGGTCTCTGGAACCAGCAAAATTAATTAATCGTAGCAGTAGTCTCTCTCTTGCTACTAGCGTCCATTGCAATTAAAATGAAGCGGACTGTCTCTATCGAAGTTAACTTTGCATGCCTCCCTCGCTTATATTTATTATACATCAGCCATCATGCTTCAGCCGGATTTTGATAATGAACAAGACCTTCTATACATGCTCTCATTGTCTGGACGGTTTAAGCGGAATATGAGCTGGGAAAAAAATCGATTGTTAATTACAGTCGATTCATCATCCATCGCGCCTCCGGCTTACATCTGGTGTAAGCTTTTAATGAAACGGCGGATATATTTTCTTCGGTTGACTGAAAAAGTTGGATTTGGAGACACACTCTCGTCGCTGCCGTCAACTCCTTTCTCTCCGAATTTGAAAAGTAAAGGATGAATGATTAGATGAAGCGGCCTACCGTTCAACATATTTGATAATGCTTGCTGTTCTTAATAATATGCAGGGATGCTGAATAACCTTTATATACTGTAAAGCGAAACTGAATGCAAAAATCTGATTTTGCACTCACATGACCTTCTCTACTCTCCTATAAACTACTATTACACACCTTATTTTCCATCTACATCATGTTAATCGAGATAAACGTTTGCAGAAACCATCTTATTTTCTTGTAGGTACAAGGGGAATACGGTAGGCTTTAAGCTATAGTCAAACCTTTTAACGGCTGGTTGCTGTGTGGAGCGTTCCATGTCCAGGACATAAAAAAACGAATAATAGTAGGTATATATAGAGAGATCGAGCACAGTTTTTTGCGTTTATATGGGAAAGGATAGGGAAAACGAGGCTAGATGCGACGGTTCAAGGAGGAAAATGCGTTTATATGGGCGAGATAGGGAATACGAGGACTGACGCTAGGCTAGTCAGATGCTAAAGGAGGGAGGGATATGCTTTATACGAGAGAGATAGGGAATACAAGGAAAGATGCTAGGCTAGACAGAGGCTGAGTAAAGTATGGTTTATATGAGCGGTATAGGATAACGATGAGAGGTGTTAGACTAGACAGGGCTTGAAACGTAGTGCACGGTTTATATGAGAGATATAGGAAAACGAGGAAAGGTGTTAGGCTAGACAGAGGTCGAGGAGTAGAGTATGGTTTATATGAGAAGTATAGGAAAACGAGGAGAGGTATTAGGTTAGGAGAATTGAGTATGTGTTTATAAGGAGAGACGAGAAAACGGTGAGAGATCCTATGCTAGGATAGACAGGTGTTAAAGTTAGGTTAGATAGGAAACCAAGGAGTGATACTCAGCTAGAGGGGGGGCAGGAGGGAATACTCTTTATGAGAGGTAGAGGATCAGGGGAGTGGTGTTAGGCTAGACAGAGGTTGAGAGTAGAGTATGCGTTTATATGTATGGGAAGTATAGGAAAACGCGGAGAGGTGTTAGGCTAGACAGAGGTCGAGGAGTAGAGTATGGTTTATATGAGAGGTACAGGGAAACGAGGAGAGGAGTTAGGCTAGGCAGAAGTCGAGGAGTAGAGTATGGTTTATATGAGAGGTATAGGAACAGGAGGAGAGGTGTTAGGCTAGACAGATACTAAAGGAGTAGCAATATGGACTTATATACAGGAGAGATAGGGAATAGGAGGTGCTAGACTTGAAAGCGACTTTAGACGTGAACTTAGTGGAAAACTGTTTGATGTCAATGTTAGACCGCTAATTCTAGACATGCCCATCACGTAACCTATTCAGGGAAAAGGTGAGTTGTTCAGGGGAAAAAGGTGACTGCTCAGGGAAAAAGGTGACCCACAAAGGGAAAAAGTCGACCAGTAAAGGGAAAAACGTGACCAGCAAAGGGAAAAAGGTGAGCAACAAAGGGAAAAAGGTGACCACCAAAGGGAAAACGGTGAGCCATAAAGGGAAAAAGGTGACTGCTCAGGGAAAAAGGCGACATGCAACGCGAAAAATGTCATCAGCAAAGGGAAAAAGGTGAGCAACAAAGGGAAAGAGGTGACCACCAAAGGGAAAAAGGTGAGCCATAAAGGGAAAAAGGTGACCTGCAACGGGAAAAGCTAACCCACTAACACTAACAGGTAAGTAATTCAGCTAGTATTGCAAGAGGTTGACTGGATCATAGCAGTGTATGATTTCACAGGTAATTCAGCTAGTATCGTATGTATTTAGGCTAATTCATCTAGTATCACAGGATAGATTCCAGAGGCTAACTGTATCATGGCTCTGCATGATTTCACAGGTAATTCAGCTAGTATCGTAGGTATTTAGGCTAATTCAGGTAGTATCACAGGAGGCTAGATTCCAGGGTTGGGTATAGCATAGTTTCATATTTCAAGGTAATTCAGAGGGTATCGTAGGTATTTAGGATAATTCAAGTAACATAGATGCTTAGAGTAATTAAGCAAGCATTACAGGAGGGTAGGTTCCAGGGGTTGGTTATAGCCTAGTTTCGTATTTTACAGATAGTTCAGGTAATATCATAAGTATTCGGATAATCAGCATAGTTTCACAGATGCTCGTAATAATTTCGATCAGAGATTTGTATCACGGCTATTTAAGGTAAATGCAGCTGATTCAGGTTGTATCAATGGTATTTGAGTCATTTTAATAGGCAATTCTGATAGTATCACAGGTGCTCGTACTAATTTAGAGCAGGAATTCGTATCTGAGCTATTTAATGTAATTTCACACGATTCGGGTAGTATCACAGGTATTTAAGTCATTTTAACAGGCAATTCAACTAGTATCACAGGTACTCATGGTAATATAGAGAGTAATTCGATTATAAAACTTTTCTCATCCAACGTTACAACAATTTATATACTTTTTTCTAAATCTTACAAACTTATTATATGTTAAACAGTTATTGTACGATGCGGAGAGGGATAAACTGCATATTGGTTCACAAATTGAAAAGCTTTACGTCAACATACCTTTATTTTAGTTCGTTATAGATGTCTCTCCCCTTTTATCTAGGCTTGAGACTAGCACTAGGATTGCTCCTAATGGCAGGGTTACCACCTTCCCTTCCATCTTCTTCTTTCTTCATCAGGCGTCAGCTATCTGCATATACAGCACACAGATACCTTCTTTTTAAGATTGTAGACTCACTAGAAAATCTTTATCTTTAACTTACATTCTTTTAAGCACTGTTTGTAATGGCGTAATGTCCATACGCATATGTTGTTATCCCGTCCTCAGCAATAATTCTTTTATCATCAAACGGAGTCAATGCAATTTTATTCACTTGTACTGTAGCAAGGGCATGCTTTCGTGATAGGATCAGATTCATAGGTGTTCTGATGATTTCACTGGTTTTAAGACAGTCTGTATAGCTGTCAAACGAAATGTACTGCTTAATAGCGCTACGTTTTATACCTTTAATCTTTTTTATCATTGACCCTTGAATATCTAAGGCATACATCTTAGGACGTAGTCCAACAAAGCGTAGGATGATTTTGCTATTAGCCTCATCTTTAAATTTTCCCAATACCTTCTTGTTCTGAGTAGAGTAACATATATGGTTGACAGGGAAATCAGCTGTATCGAGATGCTCAAGAAAACGTAGCTTGTCCTGGTACACATCTTCAGTTGTTACACGATGAATGAACGAATCAGTGTCCATATACATAAGCTTCAGGTTTTCAGCTCCATAATAAGGCAACAAAACGTCGTAATGATAGTTATACATTAATGTCTTGGAGATGTCCAACACACTCATACCAATGTATATAGGCTTGTTGAATACAATCTGACGAGAGGCCATATGTACAGCAGCTAGATTATCAGCATATATCGTCCTGTCGATAAACGTAGGCTTGGCGATCAGCTTCTCTAGAGTTTTTTCATTGGTCACCAGTCGTATATCCATACGGTTACGCAGGTTCTCCATAGTTTTTCCAAACATAGCGTTGTTAAAGAGCTTGTAGAGATCCTTCTCGAAATCATTTGCAGCTTGTTGTCGTAGCCTGTTGTTAAATTCCACATAAGGTTTCAACCAGTGAGACTGTCGGAATTGTAGCACACGATGGATTTTTGTTAGTCGTAGTCCATGACTAAGAGCTTGCTTCAAAGCCATGTAATGCACTACATACTTCTTTCGAGGTCCAAGATGAGGTATCAGTTTCTTTGTAGATGATTCCAATGGTTTCATACACTCTGGCAGGAAACGTAGATCGTTGTGTAGATCGTGAAGTTCTGCAGGATACTCGATGTCGACTTCTAATATGTACCCATGAGGATCATCTTCTTGTAGTGTTTCTAAGTTGATTTCTTCAGGCGACACCCACTGAAATCCACCAAAAGGAAGGGCGTGACACATTGCCCACCCATATTGGTTATTTGCGTCCTCGTATGTGATAAATTGGGTTGGTCTCGTCGGATCAAACTTCTCCATATAAGTGTTATTAGCCTCAGCATACCGATGAGAAACTTGGCATAAACCTCCTCTTATACCTGATTCCACCATGAGTAGTTGATCATAATCTTGTAACAGCTCTAACTTAATTCCAGTATACAGTAACATAGCGTCCCATGTTAGACCTGGAGAGGTAAAATAATGGGCGGGATCGACTTTGTGTGTTTTAAGGGTTTGCTCTCTGAACGTCTCAAAGACGTCAGCTAGAAGAAGTACATCCGAAGTTAAGTAGAGATCGCTGTACTCTCCCAGGTTTCTCACATTAAACAGCTCCCATACATTTCTAGCATGATCGTAGTCAGCATCAGTAATTTCTTCTTCATTTAATCTATTGTAGAAGGAGTCCTTAGGAGGCAAGCAGGTCTCGTTCAGGGCATCCCATGACGTAACAAAATCATATGGAAATACACCCTTACGGGTCATCAACTTCAATTTGTCTTCTCCAAAGTACTTTAGCGTTTCAGGATACGAGGTTAGATTTTTTACCAACTTATCCAAGCTTGTACTGAGGAATCGGAAGCTATCCACAAATCGAAGCTTTATATCTCCTACATACTTGGTGAATGAGATATAGCTTTCTTCAGAGTTAGGAATTACCTCCACACGTTCACTTGTACAACCCAGCTCCTTAACAATGAAATGAGAGTCATATCCGCTAAGGTTATGCATGAAGACTGGTATATATTTAGGTGTTTTGCAGGCTAAATTACATTCATTATGAAGACTTCCACGATATTCACCGCTGATGTGATCATGGTCGCGTACTTTATAGTTCTCTTCTGTAAAGGGTTTTCTACACAAGTAGCATGTCGTAGAAGACTCGAAATCCTTTTGCTGTTGATCCGTAAGTTTCAGAGGCTTAGCAGATTTGTATATATTACCAATCATTTTTGCAAGAGATGTCAGGTACAGCATAAACTTCTGAGCAGCATCAGCTCCACGATACACATAGGGATGCTTAGGAAGATCAGTTTCGAGATGTTCAACACTGGATGTAGGTTTCACGTAAACACAGAAGCTCATTGGTGTGTGCTCTTGATAAGGTGTTGTATAGGAAGTTTCAGGATTGGGTGTACACGTATGGCATGGAGTGAGAATACTCTCAAAATCCGCATAGATGACATAAGGTACTTTCAGCATCCTCTCAACATTTTTAAACTGTACAATTGATTTCTCCTTGGTAGGCATAACTACCCTTGCAACACCATGTTGAATACAGACGGTTGCATGTTCTTGTAGTTTTTCCTGTCCACTTCGTCCGCTCTGGTCATCAAAATGTGTAAAGCAGCGCTTACAAGTATAAACCCGTCCATTATGGTTAGTTTTCTGGCGTCGAACGAGTTTCTCAAAATTCTTTATATACACGTAGTGATGTTTTCCACTACTATCATTCAATAGTAGCAGGTCGCGATGTTCAGGTAGTTCAATATCAGCAACCTTTATCGGATACACTTCATGATTCTCATCCAGCCCGAAAACGTTAATAGACATATTGTTAAGCTTCTCAAATTTAGGTATTTGAGAAAGTGGAGTAGGGTAGGAAACACAGCTGAAGTCGTACTTGTCTTGAAGTTGTTTGTATTTGTTCACACGCTGTGCATTCTTCCCTATGAATTTAGCTAATACAGAGTACATGAAACATTTCTCGTCGGTAAAGTTCTGAATGTTTATACACGCTTCTTTAGCTCCGACAGATGACGGTAGTGGTATGTAGCTACTTCCTCGTAACGGGTTGTACTTGTTGATACGAAGTCGAACTCCTTCCACAGCAAGCAAAGCCCAGCTGCTACCCTTAAGCTGAGACTCCTCCATTTCAGTCACCAATTTCTTGAATTTCACTTCCATCGTTGACTCCAGATCAGTTTCCAGGAAAACAGCTTGATTCCGTGTTTTAAATGTTTTGTCACAGGTTTCTCCAATACTGTTAACAAATCGACACTCAGCCAGCAGATTAATTTTAACACTCTTATGAATGCTAAGCTCTTTATGCACAGCCTGGATTATACGTTGTTTGGCTCTTGCAGATACATATTTAGGTCCTTAGCTGATTCGCATCGTATAAAATACGATTTCAATCGTCCTTCGAATGAAGTTTCGTATTCTTTCATATCACAGTCCTCCATTGTTGACAGTAACTGATGTTTAGTTGGCTCCAATCTTCTTTTCTTCTGAGGGCTGCTTATTTCACATATATCTTCGTGTCGCTGTCCCTTATAACAATCTTTGAAGGTTACATTACAATGTTTACATTTGAAGAGCTTCTTACAGCTCATCTCGTGTCTTCTCTTGTCATAACCTCGGAGGAACTTCTTCCCACATTTTCCGCATGCATATCCAGTAGCGCTTGGAATAATATCCTTATACGCTGAGTTATTCATCTTTATTCTTGATGTAATAACGTATTAATCACTGATCAATGAAATGTAGACCTCTTCACCTTGACACCACTTTAGAAAGCTGATTATTCTTGGAGAGAACACGATGTTAACACCTCAAGACTAATTAGCACAATGAAGTCCAATGCCCTAGATCACCATATTTATAGAGGGAGCACGAACCTTTTAGATCAATCATAAACTCGCTCCATAACCACCTGTATATGATCGCTCAACGTGTACTAACCCCCCAGCCATATAACCTCAAGTCTAGAGACAGGATGTTTATGACGTCACACCCAGAGACAGGATGTCTGGCAGCATCAAACACGTTTAAACTCGTCTCATAACTACCTGCTTATGCTGTCACACCAGCAAGAGAAGTATTCCCACACGCTCATTCAGACATATATTTCAAATTCAAGCCCACCACCACCATCACCACCTATTGTACCAAGGTTAATTCAAGCTGTATTATCACAATACTTAAAAGTAAAAGCTTAAAAGGAAACCTAGAAGATTTTCCCCCTTATTTACTTAATTATTTCATGTTTTTATTCCCTTTTCAATTCTTCCTTTCCATCTTCTCACAGAAAGACCATTACATTTCACTACAATCATGAGAAAAGCAATTTTTCCAGAGTTACACAGATTCTAAGCTTCTAAATCGAACCCGGTAATACTTTTAATAAATGTATTTTAGCTCCCCAATATCAGCATCTACCATTTAATCTTTACTCGAACCTGATATGATCCATAAGCTTGAAGATATATGAAATCACCCTTCGGGATTCGATCTGAGTACTTTAAAGTAATATTTGTCACGATAACGATAATTAAGGACTAGATACTCTGTTTGCGTTTACCTTGACATGTTTATCTAAATTAAATTACGAGTTATTAAATTTTTGCAAGTAAATTTCATTGAATCGGTATTCGAACCCAGAACACCAGGAACAAGATAATTTATAATATTAGTCTGACATGTTAAACAAAGTTGTATGCAGTTACATCATCGATCTAAGTGATATATTCTAGTGTACAGAGGAAAATTAAGAAAGTCATTAAAAGATGGGGAATCGAACCAAGCACAACTGATTGGCAATTATATACGGCATTAATTACCCATCATAGAAGCTATCAATCATGCTTTAGTCCACTCCTCTACCTCACTTAGTTCCCGAGATAATGAAAATTTTAAAATTAGGATCGAACGCAGGACGTCATGTATCTAATTACACATCCACAAGATACTACCTAATAACATAAACGCAATAAAGTTTATTTGGCGTCTTTATCTTAATTGGTTTAGGAGTTATTAAATTTATAAGTAAATTCCATCGAATCAGTATTCGAACCCAGTACACCAAGAACAAAATAATTTATAATATGAGTTTGGTATGCTTAAAGGTGCTGTATGTAGTTACAGCATCAATTTAAGTGATATTTTCTAGAGTATAGAGTAAAATTAAGCAAGTCATTAAAAAATCGGGATTCGAACTAGAGACAACTGATTAAAACTTATATACAGTATTAATTACGCATTATAACAGCTATCAAACATGCTTTGGTCCATTCCTCTAGCTTTCTTAGTTTCCGAGATAATGAAGTTTTTAAAATTAAGGATCGAACCCAGGACACCAGGTACCCAAATATACATTTACAAGAAACTACCTAATGACATTAATGTAATAAAGTTTATTTGGCGTCTTTATCTTGATTAGTCTCTGAGTTATTAGAAGATGAATTTGCATTCACTCCTAGGATTCGAACCCAGGCATCCCGGTCAACTTGCAACAATGTCCTAATGACGCGGCGCATTCCAAAGAATTGATCAGTTTTATCCCAATGTTTTATCTCTTGTCATTCAGGAGATATAAGCGATTAAACAGTAGATATAATATGGGCGGAGCTTGCCGGCATAGATCAAAAGAACTTTATCAGATGTCGGCATCTCTCTGTGCGCTCAAACATACATATTATCTCTACTGTTTAATCGCTTATATCTCCTGAATGACAAGAGATAAAACATTGGGATAAAACTGATCAATTCTTTGGAATGCGCCGCGTCATTAGGACATTGTTGCAAGTTGACCGGGATGCCTGGGTTCGAATCCTAGGAGTGAATGCAAATTCATCTTCTAATAACTCAGAGACTAATCAAGATAAAGACGCCAAATAAACTTTATTACATTAATGTCATTAGGTAGTTTCTTGTAAATGTATATTTGGGTACCTGGTGTCCTGGGTTCGATCCTTAATTTTAAAAACTTCATTATCTCGGAAACTAAGAAAGCTAGAGGAATGGACCAAAGCATGTTTGATAGCTGTTATAATGCGTAATTAATACTGTATATAATTTTTAATCAGTTGTCTCTAGTTCGAATCCCGATTTTTTAATGACTTGCTTAATTTTACTCTATACTCTAGAAAATATCACTTAAATTGATGCTGTAACTACATACAGCACCTTTAAGCATACCAAACTCATATTATAAATTATTTTGTTCTTGGTGTACTGGGTTCGAATACTGATTCGATGGAATTTACTTATAAATTTAATAACTCCTAAACCAATTAAGATAAAGACGCCAAATAAACTTTATTGCGTTTATGTTATTAGGTAGTATCTTGTGGATGTGTAATTAGATACATGACGTCCTGCGTTCGATCCTAATTTTAAAATTTTCATTATCTCGGGAACTAAGTGAGGTAGAGGAGTGGACTAAAGCATGATTGATAGCTTCTATGATGGGTAATTAATGCCGTATATAATTGCCAATCAGTTGTGCTTGGTTCGATTCCCCATCTTTTAATGACTTTCTTAATTTTCCTCTGTACACTAGAATATATCACTTAGATCGATGATGTAACTGCATACAACTTTGTTTAACATGTCAGACTAATATTATAAATTATCTTGTTCCTGGTGTTCTGGGTTCGAATACCGATTCAATGAAATTTACTTGCAAAAATTTAATAACTCGTAATTTAATTTAGATAAACATGTCAAGGTAAACGCAAACAGAGTATCTAGTCCTTAATTATCGTTATCGTGACAAATATTACTTTAAAGTACTCAGATCGAATCCCGAAGGGTGATTTCATATATCTTCAAGCTTATGGATCATATCAGGTTCGAGTAAAGATTAAATGGTAGATGCTGATATTGGGGAGCTAAAATACATTTATTAAAAGTATTACCGGGTTCGATTTAGAAGCTTAGAATCTGTGTAACTCTGGAAAAATTGCTTTTCTCATGATTGTAGTGAAATGTAATGGTCTTTCTGTGAGAAGATGGAAAGGAAGAATTGAAAAGGGAATAAAAACATGAAATAATTAAGTAAATAAGGGGGAAAATCTTCTAGGTTTCCTTTTAAGCTTTTACTTTTAAGTATTGTGATAATACAGCTTGAATTAACCTTGGTACAATAGGTGGTGATGGTGGTGGTGGGCTTGAATTTGAAATATATGTCTGAATGAGCGTGTGGGAATACTTCTCTTGCTGGTGTGACAGCATAAGCAGGTAGTTATGAGACGAGTTTAAACGTGTTTGATGCTGCCAGACATCCTGTCTCTGGGTGTGACGTCATAAACATCCTGTCTCTAGACTTGAGGTTATATGGCTGGGGGGTTAGTACACGTTGAGCGATCATATACAGGTGGTTATGGAGCGAGTTTATGATTGATCTAAAAGGTTCGTGCTCCCTCTATAAATATGGTGATCTAGGGCATTGGACTTCATTGTGCTAATTAGTCTTGAGGTGTTAACATCGTGTTCTCTCCAAGAATAATCAGCTTTCTAAAGTGGTGTCAAGGTGAAGAGGTCTACATTTCATTGATCAGTGATTAATACGTTATTACATCAAGAATAAAGATGAATAACTCAGCGTATAAGGATATTATTCCAAGCGCTACTGGATATGCATGCGGAAAATGTGGGAAGAAGTTCCTCCGAGGTTATGACAAGAGAAGACACGAGATGAGCTGCAAGAAGCTCTTCAAATGTAAACATTGTAATGTAACCTTCAAAGATTGTTATAAGGGACAGCGACACGAAGATATATGTGAAATATGCAGCCCTCAGAAGAAAAGAAGATTGGAGCCAACTAAACATCAGTTGCTGTCAACAGTGGAGGACTGCGATATGAAAGAATACGAAACTTCATTCGAAGGACGATTGAAATCGTATTTTATACGATGCGAATCAGCTAAGGACCTAAATATGTATCTGCAAGAGGCAAAACAACGTATAATCCAGGCTGTGCATAAAGAGCTTAGCATTCATAAGAGTGTTAAAATTAATCTGCTGGCTGAGTGTTGATTTGTTAACAGTATTGGAGAAACCTGTGACAAAACATTTAAAACACGGAATCAAGCTGTTTTCCTGGAAACTGATCTGGACTCAACGATGGAAGTGAAATTCAAGAAATTGGTGACTGAAATGGAGGAGTCTCAGCTTAAGGGTAGCAGCTGGGCTTTGTTTGCTGTGGAAGGAGTTCGACTTCATATCAACAAGTACAACCCGTTACGAGGAAGTAGCTACATACCACTACCGTCAGCTGTTGAAGCAAGGAAAGCATGTATAAACATCCAGAACTTTAGCGACGAGAAATGTTTCATGTACTCTATACTGGCCAAATTCATAGGGAAGGATGCACAGCGTGTGAACAAATACAAAGAACTTCAAGATAAGTACGACTTCAGTTGTGTTTCCTACCCTACTCCACTTTCTCAAATACCTAAATTTGAGAAGTTTAACAATATGTCTATTAACGTGTTTGGGCTGGATGAGAAGCACGAAGTGTATCCGATAAAGGTTGCTGATATTGAACTACCTGAACATCGCGACCTGCTACTATTGAATGATAGTAGTGGAAAACATCACTACGTATATATAAAGAATTTTGAGAAACTCGTTCGACGCCAGAAAACTAGCCATAATGGACGGGTTTATACTTGTAAGCGCTGCTTTACACATTTTGATGATCGATATGGACTAAGTGGACAGGAAAAACTGCATGAACATGTAGCCGTCTGTATTCAACATGGTGTTGCGAGGGTAGTTATGCCTACCAAGGAGAAATCAATTGTTCAGTTTAAAAATGTTGAGAGGATGCTGAAATACCTTATGTCGTCTATGCTGATTTTGAGAGTATTCTCACTCCATGTCATACGTGTATACCCAATCCTGAAACTTCCTATACAACCCCTTATCAAGAGCACACACCAATGAGCTTCTGTGTTTACGTGAAGCCTACATCCAGTGTTGAACATCTCGAAACTGGTCTTCCTAAGCAGCCCTATGTGTATCGTGGTGCAGATGCTGCTCAGAAGTTTATGCTGTACCTGACATATCTTGCAAAAATGATTGATGGCATATACAAATCTACTAAGCCTCTGAAACTTACGGAACAACAGCAAAAGGATTTTGAGTCTTCTACGGCATGCTACTTGTGTGGAAAAGGCTTTACAGGAGAAAACTACAAAGTACGCGACCATGATCACATCAGCGGTGAATATCGTGGAAGTCTTCATAATGAATGTAATTTAGCCTGTAAAACACTTAATATATACCAGTCTTCATGCATAACCTTAGCGGATATGACTCTCATTTCATTGTTAAGGAGCTGGGTTGTACAAGTGAACGTGTGGAGGTAATTCCTAACTCTGAAGAAAGCTATATCTCATTCACCAAGTATGTAGGAGATATAAAGCTTCGATTTGTGGATAGCTTCCGATTCCTCAGTACAAGCTTGGATAAGTTGGTAAAAAATCTAACCTCGTATCCTGAAACGCTAAAGTACTTTGGAGAAGACAAATTGAAGTTGATGACCCGTAAGGGTGTATTTCCCTATGATTTTGTTACGTCATGGGATGTCCTGAACGAGACCTGCTTGCCTCCTAAGGACTGCTTCTACAATAGATTAAATGAAGAAGAAATTACTGATACTGACTACGATCATGCTAGAAATGTATGGGAGCTGTTTAATGTGAGAAACCTGGGAGAGTACAGCGATCTCTACTTAACTTCGGATGTACTTCTTCTAGCTGATGTCTTTGAGACGTTCAGAGAGCAAACCCTTAAAACACACAAAGTTGATCCTGCCCATTATTTTACCTCTCCAGGTCTTACATGGGACGCCATGTTACTGTATACTGGAATTAAGTTAGAGCTGTTACAAGATTATGATCAACTACTCATGGTGGAATCAGGTATAAGAGGAGGTTTATGCCAAGTTTCTCATCGGTATGCTGAGGCTAATAACACTTATATGGAGAAGTTTGATCCGTCGAGACCAACCCAATTTATCACATACGAGGACGCTAATAACCAATATGGGTGGGCAATGTGTCACGCTCTTCCTTTTGCTGGATTTCAGTGGGTGTCACCTGAAGAAATCAACTTAGAAACACTACAAGAAGATGATCCTCATGGGTACATATTAGAAGTTGACATCGAGTATCCTGCTGAACTTCACGATCTACACAACGATCTACCTTTCCTGCCAGAGTGTATGAAACCATTGGAATCATCTACAAAGAAACTGATACCTCATCTTGGACCTCGAAAGAAGTATGTAGTGCATTACATGGCTTTGAAGCAAGCTCTTAGTCATGGACTACGACTAACAAAAATCCATCGTGTGCTACAATTCCGACAGTCTCAGTGGTTGAAACCTTATGTGGAATTTAACAACAGGCTACGACAACAAGCTGCAAATGATTTCGAGAAGGATCTCTACAAGCTCTTTAACAACGCTATGTTTGGAAAAACTATGGAGAACCTGCGTAACCGCATGGATATACGACTGGTGACCAATGAAAAAACTCTAGAGAAGCTGATCGCCAAGCCTACGTTTATCGACAGGACGATATATGCTGATAATCTAGCTGCTGTACATATGGCCTCTCGTCAGATTGTATTCAACAAGCCTATATACATTGGTATGAGTGTGTTGGACATCTCCAAGACATTAATGTATAACTATCATTACGATGTTTTGTTGCCTTATTATGGAGCTAAAAACCTGAAGCTTATGTACATGGACACTGATTCGTTCATTCATCGTGTAACAACTGAAGATGTGTACCAGGACAAGCTACGTTTTCTTGAGCATCTCGATACAGCTGATTACCCTGCCAACCATATATGTTACTCTACTCAGAACAAAAAGGTATTGGGAAAATTTAAAGATGAGGCTAATAGCAAAATCATCCTACGCTTTGTTGGACTACGTCCTAAGATGTATGCCTTAGATATTCAAGGCTCAATGATAAAAAAGATTAAAGGTATAAAACGTAGCGCTATTAAGCAGTACATTTCGTTTGACAGCTATACAGACTGTCTTAAAACCTGTGAAATCATCAGAACACCTATGAATCTGATCCTATCACGAAAGCATGCCCTTGCTACAGTACAAGTGAATAAAATTGCATTGACTCCGTTTGATGATAAAAGAATTATTGCTGAGGATGGGATAACGACATATGCGTATGGACATTACGCCATTACAAACAGTGCTTAAAAGAATGTAAGTTAAAGATAAAGATTTTATCGTGAGTCTACAATCTTAAAAAAGAAGGTTATCTGTGTGCTGTATATGCAGATAGCTGACGCCTGATGAAGAAAGAAGAAGATGGAAGGGAAGGTGGTAACCCTGCCATTAGGAGCAATCCTAGTGCTAGTCTCAAGCCTAGATAAAAGGGGAGAGACATCTATAACGAACTAAAATAAAGGTATGTTGACGTAAAGCTTTTCAATTTGTGAACCAATATGCAGTTTATCCCTCTCCGCATCGTACAATAAGTGTTTAACATATAATAAGTTTGTAAGATTTAGAAAAAAGTATATAAATTGTTGTAACGTTGGATGAGAAAAGTTTTATAATCGAATTACTCTCTATATTACCATGAGTACCTGTGATACTAGTTGAATTGCCTGTTAAAATGACTTAAATACCTGTGATACTACCCGAATCGTGTGAAATTACATTAAATAGCTCTGATACGAATTCCTGCTCTAAATTAGTACGAGCACCTGTGATACTATCAGAATTGCCTATTAAAATGACTCAAATACCATTGATACAACCTGAATCAGCTGCATTTACCTTAAATAGCCGTGATACAAAATCTCTGATCGAAATTATTACGAGCATCTGTGAAACTATGCTGATTATCCGAATACTTATGATATTACCTGAACTATCTGTAAAATACGAAACTAGGCTATAACCAACCCCTGGAACCTACCCTCCTGTAATGCTTGCTTAATTACTCTAAGCATCTATGTTACTTGAATTATCCTAAATACCTACGATACCCTCTGAATTACCTTGAAATATGAAACTATGCTATACCCAACCCTGGAATCTAGCCTCCTGTGATACTACCTGAATTAGCCTAAATACCTACGATACTAGCTGAATTAGCTGTGAAATCATGCATAGCTATGATGCAGTTAGCCTCTGGAATCTAGCCTCCTGTGATACTAGCTGAATTAGCTTAAATGCTCACGATACTAGCTGAATTGGCTATGAAAATGATTTAAATACCTGTGATACTACCCGAATCATGTGAAATTACCTTAACTAGCTCTGATACGAATTCCTGCTCTAAATTAGCACGAGCACCTGTGATGCTATCTGAATTACCTGTTAAAATGACTCAAATACCATTGATACAACCTGAATCATCTGCATTTACCTTAAATAACTGTGATACAAATCTCTGATCGAAATTATCAATAATATCTGTGAAGCTCTGTCGATTACCTCAAATACTTACGATATTACCTGAACTATCTGTGAAATACGAAGCTAGGTTATAACCAACCCCTGGAAGCTACCCTCCTGTAATGCTTGCTTAATTACTCTAAACACATATGTTACTTGAATTATCCTAAATACCTACGATACCCTCTGAATTACCTTGAAATATGAAACTATGCTATACCCAACCCTGGAATCTAGCCTCCTGTGATACTACCTGAATTACTTACCTGTTAGTGTTAGTGGGTTAGCTTTTCCCGTTGCAGGTCACCTTTTTCCCTTTGGTGGTCGCCTTTTTTTCCCTTTGCTGGTGACATTTTTCCCTTTGCTGGTCACGTTTTTCCCTTTGCTAGTCAACGTTTTCCCTTTGTGGGCCTCCTTTTTCCCTGAGCAGTCACCTTTTTCCCCTGAACGAGTCACCTTTTCCCTGAATAGGTTACGTGATGGGCATGTCTAGAATTAGCGTTCTAACATTGACATGAAACAGTTTTCCACTAAGTTCACGTCTAAAGTCGCTTTCAAGTCTAGCCCTCCTATTCCCTATCTCTCCTGTATATAAGTCCATATTCCTACTGCTACACTACCTGTCTAGCCTAACACCTCTTCTCCTGTTCCTATACCTCTCATATAAACCATACTCTATTCCTCTAGCTCTGTCTAGCCTAACGCCTCTCTCGTTTACCCATGACTCTCACATAAACCATACTCTGCTCCTCGACCTCTGTCTAGTCTAACTCCTCTCCTCGTTTTCCTATACCACTCATATAAACCATACATTACTCAGCATCTGTCTAGCCTAACACCTCCCCTCGTTTTCCTATACCTCCCATATAAATGTATACTCTAATCCTCAAACCATGTCTAGACTAGCACCTCCCCTCGTATTCCCTATCTTTCTCATATAAAGCGCACTCCCCCTCCTACCACTGTCTAGCCTAGCATCGACCCTCGTATTCCCTATCTCTCGCATATAAACGCCTACTCCATCATTAAAAACTCCTATACTAGCACCTCTCCTCGTATTTCCCTATCTCTCCCGTATAAAGCATATCCCTCCCTCCTTTAGCATCTGACTAGCCTAGCATCAGCCCTGGTATTCCCTATCTCTCCTGTATATAAGTCCATATTCCTACTGCTACACTACCTGTCTAGCCTAACACCTCTTCTCCTGTTCCTATACCTCTCATATAAACCATACTCTACTCCTCGACTTCTGTCTAGCCTAACACCTTTCCTCGTTTTCCTATATCTCTCACATAAACCATACTCTGCTCCTCGACCTCTGTCTAGTCTAACTCCTCTCCTCGTTTTCCTATACCACTCATATAAACCATGCACTACGTTTCAAGCCTCTGTCTAGTCTAACACCTCCCCTCGTTTTCCTATACCTCTCATATAAACTATACTCTACTCAGCCTCTGTCTAGCCTAGCACCTCCCCTCGTATTCCCTATCTTTCTCATATAAAGCGCACTCCCCCTCCTACCACTGTCTAGCCTAGCGTCAGTCCTCGTATTCCCTATCTCGCCCATATAAACGCATTTTCCTCCTTGAACCGTCGCATCTAGCCTCGTTTTCCCTATCCTTTCCCATATAAACGCAAAAAACTGCGCTCGATCTCTCCTATATATCCTACTAATAATGAATCCCCATTTGAGAAAAACTGTATTGAAAAATTCAGATAAATAACAAGGAGTATCTCGGAAATGGTTCACTCCACAAAATAAATGTATATGACATAAACTGTGTGTTTTTGTGTAGAAAAAATTTGTATATCTCTTACGGTTTACCAGCTATGCTTCATTCAGAATGAAGAGGACTTTTGGGGACATTCTCAGAAAAATCAAGATATACATTTCATTTGCCACAAAAATATCTTAAACATATGATGCTTTAGTCAAAATCTTTAAGAGCCATTTTTGAGAAAATCAAAATTTTTTAAAAATGTTCCATGTAAAGGGTAGTGTGGGGTGGAGAGAGTTTCTTGAAAACCCTCGTGTCGCATCTTTGAAAGACACCAAAAGACCTTTTCGTTTTTGAGTTATGCTGCTCATAGACTGACAGACAGACACACACACGGAGATGTTTCAAAAATGCTTTATTTGGATTCAGGGCATATTAAAACATGTATTTCCGGTGAAATCTCTGTATGGAATGCAATACTTCCTCCACTTACTATACGTAGTAGAGAAAGTAAAAATGATACTGCGACCGCCATTATTACTGTGAATTCCGCACCATTTTACCCCAAAAAATTCTGAAACGTTACCATCACATGACACTATTTACGCTTAGCGTTTATTTGTATATAGATTCTACAAACTGCTCTTACAGAGCTTACTTTCCTATCTACTTAATGTAAATGGAGTTTTCACAAAGGGATTTACACCCTTTGAACTTTAATACTTGGAACAAAACTAACAAACTAGGTTTTTTTTTAGTTACAAAGATGTTCAAAACATTACTGATGGTGATCTCATGTGGAAGTTCAAAACTGTCTTCCACTGACAGCAATGCATCGTCTGAAACGCTGCGGAACACATCTGAAAACATGTGATATGGTTTCGATAGAATGGATTCACAGACAGTCACAATCTGATGGCATCCTCCGTACTGGTCTTGTGGCGTAGTCAGTGCTCTTCAGAGTTCCCCACAGAAAGAAGTCTAACGGGTTAGATCGGAAGATTTTGGTAGACACTCGACACTTGCTCGCCGGCCTACCCACCTCTTAGTAAATGTGTCGTACAAAGAATGACAACAAACACTAATCATGACAGATCCAGTTACAAAAACTTCCATCAGGTTGTTTGGAAAACTTCCTCTGTTATTAATGGTCAAAGAGATAAACATTTGCAGAAGTATTTTCATTATTCACTTTGCTAGAGGTACAAGGCAATTGGACAACCAGCTAATAATAATAATAATAATAATAATAATAATAATAATCCCATGGCGCTAAAGCCCATGAAGGGCCTTGACTTACAAAACCAACTGCCGTCTTTACGTCCATAGAAGAGGTGAGCGATCATCAAACCGATACATGAGATGATGTGGCCAGTGTCGGGCATTCCCCAGCCACAATATTGGCCAACGTGGCCGGGAATGCAGGACTTATAATCCGCAACCCCATGAATGGGATCGAACTCGTGCGCATTCGCTGGTCGGGAAACAGCTCTAGCTCTAGCTAGAGGGTGGCGAAAACGACTTCCTTCCGCGAGTCACCAAATATGCAACACGCACTGCATCACTCAGCAGCATGTGAAAAACAACGGGACGGTTGCAGAGAGGGAACGGCACCTACGAGTCAAAATGACTCGCGAGTCCCGTTTTCGCCACCTCTGCTCTAGCGCATAGCGACACGGCGCAGGATAACTGCAGCCTATCTTCCTGAATCCAGAGAACAAATTAGGATAGTTGTATTTATGTTTTTGTGGTTAATGTGTTTCTGTGGGTCGAAATATAACAAATTGGTGCCGAACTGGTTGGCAATTTGAAGTAATGAATGTGGATGCCACCTTTTCTCGTTGTCTCCAATACTGCTCAGGGTATGCATGGATGTATTGTGAAGGACAATAGCTGGGAAATTTATTGTGAACTAACATTTCAGTTTTCTTGAATTGAATTTCGGACCGTCTGAGATGAGATATGTTAATTCTGAGTTAGAGCGCTCTAAACTATACCAATTAAATTAGTGCTAAGCCTGTTAACTTCTACAGTATCAAAGTTACGGTTCAAAATAGCTGTTTCCGAAATAAAGGAACTAAAAGCGTAACTCGCCGTGAGTCGCTAAAATGTTGACCGGCAAGATCCTTCACACTAGCCGCTACTCACACAAGCGCGTCCCTGGGCGCTTAAAATATCACAGGATTAAGCACCGTTGGTGGTACCAGAGAAGAGAGTAATTAATGTGTGCCACTATATGCACGAACGTCAATCCGTTGATGGTACCAGAGCACAGAGTAATCTGCTCCAGATATCCGTCTATTTAATTTCAGCTCCACCTTCATCTTATTCCCCCACCAACGTTCTAACCTATATGCTGTCTAATCTCTAATAATCTTAATATACAAATGTGACACTGTTAATTGATGCTTAGCTAAAAATCTCAGAAATACCTTCATCTCTCTAATTTCCAGAATTATTCTACTTGCCTGTACAAACGTCTTGAAATCAACCCCTAGTTAGTTTCTCAAAAAACTTTAACGCTAATGCCTTCTGTATTCTACTATCACTGATGATTTTTCTTCCTGACTGCCTAATTACCTCCATCTTGCGGCAAATCATTTCAACTCAAACTTGTTACATTATACATATATTTAATATATGGCAATTATTTATTACAATCACCTCTTTGTCTCATTATTATTCCTTTATGTAACCATATTTATCCACCCGTCAATAATTATGGTGTCAAAATTTGCAAAGAAGGTCTTTTTGAAAAATAATTTAGAGGTAGGTGCTTTTTTGGGAGCTAAAGTGATATTTAAACAACTATAAATGTTATTCAGGGGATTAATTTGTGTTATTAATGTCCAAGACAACACGATTCCTCAAGAGATAAAATTTTGATTGTTTTTTGCGTGGGATTTTGGGGCCGGTATCATAAAGGATACTTTGAGTTTATACTCAGGTTTTTATGTTTTTAATTCAACCATCAATACACAGCAGACAGATATATAAAATAACATGAGCATGTATTGCAGAATGTATCAAATGATACCACTGGCTGTCATCATCTTGAGTCGTTTTTAGAGCGAAGAAAAAATCCGATATATATATATATGTATATATATATATATTGTCGTAACCTCTTATTTATTCACATACCACGGGGGGTAGAGCATGGTACCGGAGTTTAATTCATATCAATCTACACGATGTCCGACGGGACGACCTCAACAAAGTTCCTAAAACACCTAAAATATCTAAAATATCCCTAAATCATGATGATGAGGAAGGAAGGAAGGATCTAACTACATTAAGAATTCACATGGCAGAAATTTAGATGGTAAGGATTTACTATAAATTAAAACTGATACATATTACCTTCTGCTTGACGGAGCGTCCTGCCCTTACAGGTCTACACTGCTCGCTGGATAAGTTACATGAGAGTGCGTCCTAGACGCTTACTCAAGGTATAACCGGTTTACCCCCACTCCTATTACGTCATTCCGGTCCGTGTTCCAACCCAAGAGCCACCCAAACAAAAGTTGCCAAAAACACATGTGTTCTTATAAATGTATTACCACAACCAAATGCCACAATATATATGATATCCAGGTTATATACAATAAAAATATACATATGCTTTTTGTCCTCGAAAGGGTGTCATTTAATAATAGAATTTCATACGAAAGTTGTTTGTTTTGAAAAGCTATATCTGATGGTGCCCAATTTGAGCCCTACTCCCGAGTAGAGTTTTAAAGAGATACGGTTATGGCTGATGGATTAGATCAAACTGAAGTGAAACTTCGAATATTTTTTGGTTAACTTTAGTCTCGAAAATTGTAATCCCTTAAATTACGAAATACATTACTAAACGGATGGTCTGGTTTACCTGTATTTCAACTTTCGGACTTACAACTGTATAGTGTTCAGGCGTGTGTTTAGATATGTAATTATGTTTTGGTTGCGAGGTTCGAAACTGTCACCTTGGCTTGCAGCGTGTAATTAGCAACTATATAGTAATATCAACATGTTACATTATATAGTTGTAGCAACATTTATACTGAATTACTTCTTAAACGTGTTGGCATGAATTGCTTTATTTTTAGTAAAAATCTACAAGCTTGTATCACACCATAGGCATTCTCAGTGTTTAAGTCATTTAAGCGGTGATTTAAATATGGTATCCCCTGGGCCAAATCCTAACAATGAGTTAGTTTTTTTTGCATTTTTCATCAAATTTAAATGTTAGAGTTTAGGTGCACTTTTCTCCGATACTTCAAGAGTTAGAGGGCTGAAATGTTTTGTGATGTTACAACAAATCATTTTTTTAAAGTGAGTTGGAAGATATTTTTCGTATGTAACACATTGAATTTTTAATAGGGAAGCAACCTTGATACCGTCGATACCTCGATACTCACGATACTCTGTGGTATCGAAGTATGTGTAATACTTTGAGTTAAACCTTCGATACTTTATCGATACTTCTGCATTTTGCATTTTTGAAAGTTGCTGCATTTAACTTTATGCTGGATAAGGAATGAAAGGAGTCGAATTGCCTCACACGCGTCCCCAAAGAGTTGCTGGACTATAGTTCTTAATAGACCTTGACTGTGTTTCCAATGGGTGAATCAGTGCAGCATTCCATAAAATCTATTGTCTAAATGAAAACATGGAAAACAATAGGAGAAGGAGTAGAGGTACTCATGTAACATGCAGCGTTAACTGAGTTGTGAATGAAGCTGATTTAGCTGACGCACTAAATCACCTTTCTGTAATAGCCTGGCTTGGTGACTCACTGTCAGCCATTACATTTATCTACTCCGGTGACCAAAATATCTGAACACATCAGAAACATAGAATTTAAGACGTGACATAATACAGCGCATAGAAAATATTTGTTGTTCCATTCCATCCGTTTGTGCAGGTCAAAAAAGGGTCACGAGCGTAGTTTACATGTATATCGTGCGATTAATTTCCATAATATGGATAGAAATGGCTTTAAAGGAAAGTTTTTAGCACAATATATAGTTGGATAAAAAAGGAAGCAAAGAAAATATTATTAGTCTTGACTAACTATAGGCAACATATAACCTGTGACATTATGAAGATAAAGTACTGATAATTGGAGAATGTCAAACAGGAACGATTTTGGAATTAGCATTCAATACAAAATTGGTTACATGTGTTTATACACAGAAAACTACTAATAAGAACATAATTAGTGAACAAGCTGTCGCCTTTACAGATTTTTATAAAGTGAACATCGAATATCGGGAAATAGTGCTTTCGTTCCATCACTAACTTTTAACAATTAAAAATTATGCATTTTAATAATAATAATAATAATAATAATAATTTCCCATTGCTAATTTTTGGAGCTTATGTCTAACTATATCAAACAAATAAACCGCTCATTTTATTTATCATTAAGTATTTTGTCTCTCGTTAAAAAATGGGATATCTATCAACAAAATTTTGGTAGCTATGTGTACCTAACAAATAAAATGTTTTAGAATTTTATTCATTCACCTGAATTTAGGAGCAAGCTGACTAAAAGTATGAACTAATATTGCATATTTTGCATTATCAACATGTTAACAGCCAGGTGTTTTATAGATGGTGGCATTTATATTAGCCTATGACAGAGAAAACCCCTTGAATTCTGAGTCGTCATCCGTGGTCTAGGGGCACCATGCTAGCCTCCATCCTTAGCTTGGCTTCCTTCAAAATGGGAGTGAAGCCAATGGTCCCGTGTCGTAGATTTACGGCATATAAAAGAACCTTAAGCCTAAAAGAGGCCTCTGAGCAAAATTTCCTGTCTTTCACGCCCAATATAGAATGGGACGCTAAGAACCATAGTAGTTAAAGAGCGTCCATAAATAAAACTCATTTTGTTTTCTTAAATTCTGATTTTTAAGTACATATAGTTGAATACAACACTATGCTTTGCACACGTCCCAGTGTCCTTAAGCCACAGAAACCATTTTGAAGATTCATTTAGGAAATTACTAGAATTTACAATTGATACTATGTAATAAAACATGAAAGCCTAATAAAATGATCATATGCCATCAACGAAATTCTCGCTTGATAAATACAAGAACAGGTCGATGAGCAATAGGAACGGTAATAACAAGAATCATACAGTATTAATTTCATATGATAGTATGGGAACTAATGAGAAGATCTGGCAAATGTTTCTGGCACAAGCCTCGGATTTAACCAAGAAATCCTGGGAAAGTTTAGCAGCAATCAACCGTGCGATAATTGCATTACGACCACTACTAAGCGCGACTTGATTGCGTTTTAAGCTTCCATTTGAGGTGCAATTTCTGCGTCATTTCGGAATGAAAAACGAATCCTAAAAGGGCTGTCCATCCAATTTCATCTGACGACATGCTTTCAATAGATCACAACCTCGCTTTCATTCAGATCTATCTACATAGACCTGAGCAAATTAACATTCAAATAACACAGCACTACTTGGGCTTAATTAAAACCTAGGAGAGTCAACGTGGAAATCATGCAAATGAATTTGAAATTACATTTTCCTGCCACAATCGAATGGAGAATGCGGTACAGTGGGAAGTACTGGTTGTACACGAGTGATATCAACCCTATCAGATACCAGCAAATTACTTTCTGCACTGAAGCGGGAAAAAGTGATGAAAACTTGTGCACCCACATGATTTGTGCAGTGTTTGTATTGCATTAGCTTCAATCACAATACCTAATACTGATACAACAGAGCAAGTTTTCTCCGTGGTAACATGTGAGGCTTGCATTCAGGAGGTCCCAGGTTCGATACACCTCGATCGCTCACTCTGATCTTGGTTTTTTGTGGTTTTCCCTGCTCGGTAGACGAGTTTAGGGTGGTTTACTCTTGGTTTTACTCTTGGGCGGGTTGTTCATAGTCCTCTACAGGCAACTCCAGTGGTGGGACGGGTCTTCGAACAGGGAACTTTTGGGGACATCCGCGCGTCTCCGTGGCCTGTCTACCTGCGACCTATAGCCTCCTGTGTTTCCTTCACTTCTTTCCTTCCTCCTGAAGGATGGTAGTTTCAATAGATCTCCCACTGATCGTAGTGCGCGAGCTGACCCCTCAGTTGTATACCATATATCCTATAAAAGTACCTAATCGCAGTAGTACCGATTAGTTCTGAATGACAAACTAAAAACGAAGTCTTAGAAGCTGATAAGTTTTTTTTTTGAACTAGTAGTTCAAGCACTTCACAGTTCTTACATTTCATAATATTCACAACCTATTTGATTCGACAGAGTTTAGGAATCTCGTTCTCTCCCTTTCCCACCGCTTCTATATTGATGTGGGTGTGAAAATGAATCCTCACAATCTACAATTGAGAAGAAACGAAGGAATGTTCTCTTCGCGTACAGTTCATTTCATAGGAACAATTGCGTTTGGTTTCCCATAGTGTTTTTCTTGATTTAATGTTGGCAGTTGGCAGAATATCCATCACCTATGTAACACACTAGCCCTGGGTGAACCAATTTCTTATTGGTTGGAATCAAGTCCGATACACACGCATTAGCCTATGACAAAAAGGTCAGGCCTAGATGAGCGGCAAAATGGGAGGAGTACGGAAACATTTAAAATTTCACCTGAGTGCCTGGAAGGTAAGCTTCGCAAAGGCAGTGCACATTGGCCCATGGATGAGTCCGTCTCGTATTGTTTTGATATCAAAAGTCTAGAGCTTAAACTTTAACCTATGAACACAGGTCCATTTCAGGCTTAGGAGCGAAGGAAAAGTGGGATGCTGGACATGCCATAGGCGGTTGAGTATTGTCTTGCCAACATAAACCACTCCACAGTTTATCCACACAATTCCATGCACTCAACTGTACCACATTTAGATAATAATTAAACAAAATATACTTCTGAGTTTAGCGTTACATAATTATCGTAATGTATGAACAAAAATAATCGACCACGGTTTACTCTTGATTCAAATCAGCGAAGTATCCAATTCCATACTTACCCAGTTCGGATAAGCACATCCTTTTGGCCGATACAGAGGGAATAACGTTTCAAGGTGGCACTTTACGTTTCGAATCTAAGGACTACTATTTGTAACAAAAATCTGATGCGTATAGCGACTTGGCAGTTTTGGGGAAAATAAATAATAACAAATTTTTCATGTAATGGGTAGTTTGGAGTGGGGGATTTTCTTAAAAATCTTCGTATCCCATTCTTGAAAAATACTAAATTTAGAATCTTAGTTTAGAATTTAACCAACGTTTCTTTTTTTAGTTATGCTGTTCAGACACGTATTCACGACCTTTTTCTAACAAACTCCTTTTATTAGATACAGGAACCTCAAAACATGCATAGTTTTGTTCTCTCATAAATAGTTGTCACGATTTTGAATAAATACAGTAGATTATTAAAATATTCACGTGACAAAATGCATAAGTTGAATTTTCTGGAAGTACTTCTTTCGGAAAAAATTTTGCAGAATTATGTATAACCAAAACTTACCGCACTAAAATATACATCTTTAAAACTCGACATTTATTTCATAAAACTTTTGTGTGGCATCAGCTATTTTCAATGTGTCGGCTATTATTGGTTTGAACGTTTTTCAATACCGTATATTCCCCTTAAAGTGCTGTCTCTATTCAGTTCTTTCTCGCGATGTCGTTGAAAAGATATAACATTTAAGGTCCAGCATATAGCTACCTCCTTTTAAACATCTGACTATAGGTTCGTTTTCTTATATTCCCCTTGTACCGATGACAAAATTTGTAATGAAGCTATTACTCCTAAGGTTTATCTCCATTACTATGATGTAGATAGAAAAGTAAGATTCCATAGGTATAGTTTAGAAAGATAGTGGATAGAGAAATCCATGTGAAATAAAACATCAGATTGTTAACTAATAAAATATTAAACGATTTGGAAAATGAAAACAAAACATCCATAAAGCTCCATTCGGAGGCGCTGTTGTACAGTGGATTGCACGGAATTGTGCCCATAAAATGCGCAATACGCTTTTATCTGGTTCTAGCTCTTCACTTAAATGTATTTTACTGCTCTCTTTTCTTCCGTATGGAGTCTCAAACCATTTGTACCCATAGGCTAATGTTTGATTTCCAGACATTTGACATTAAACTAGGAATGGGACTCGGATACCGTCGATATCTGGATACTCGGTGGTATGTCTAATACTTTGAGATAAACTATTAATATTTTTTTAAATACTTTTAAAAGTTTTATATTATTGAAAGTTATTGCGTTTAACTTTATGCTAGTGAAGGAATGAAAGGTGTCGAAACTGCAAGTTGATACCTCGCTTAGTGTTACTGAAATTAAATTGAGTTTTATTTATGGACATTCTTTAACTACTATGTTTCTTATCGTCCTCATTCTATATTGGGCGTGAAAGATCGGTAATTTTGCTCATAGGCCTTTTTCAGGCTTGAGGTTGTTTTACGTGCCGTAAATCTACGACACGGGACCACCGGCTTTACTTCCCTTCCGAAGGATGCCATGCTAAGAATTTTACGCCCGAAAAAATCCATCGCCCACCGCCGGATTTGAACCCGCGACCTTGGGAACTGGAGGCTAGCACGGTACCACTAGTCCACGCTATAGTTCTTGATACCTAGACTTGGACTGCGTTTCCTGTGAGTAAATCAAGCAACATTTCATAGACTCTGGTGTCTAAACGAAAACGTGCAAAACAATGGGTGAAGGAGTAGAGGTACTCTGTAATATGCAGCGTTAACTGAGTTGTGAATGAAGCTGATTTAGCTGACACACTAAATCTCGTTTCTGCAATAGCCTGGCTTGGTGACTGACGCTCAGCCATTACATTTACCTACTCCGGTGACCAAATCTGTGAATCCAGAAGAAACAAATCAGAACTTAAGACATGAGATAATGCAAGGCATTAAATATTTGTAATTTTTAGTTGTTTGAGTTTCATGAAACATATAAATTGTTTATATTTTAAGATTGCAGAATAAAGGACAACTAGTATTTCTTTTACTATGAGTAGAAAATCCTTTCTTCAAAGTTTACAGCACAAACTATAGGTACATAAAAGGAAAGCAAAAACGTTTTGTTATTATTAATAATAACAATAATAAGCTTGACTAACAATAAGGTATATGTAGAATGTGGAATTTCAAGATAAAGAAAAGGTCAAAGAGGAACAATTTCGGAATTTCCACACAATACAAAATTGATTATATGCGTTTATTCGTAGAAAACTAATAGTAAGAGCATAATTTCGTGAACAGGCCATTGCTTTAACAGTTTTTTATAAAGTGAATATCGAGTATCTGTGCTCAAAAATCAGCATCGGTATCGAGTATCGATAAATGGTGGTATCGTCCATCACTACATTAAATGAATACGAGACACTCATTCAGTGTCTGGTATAGACCGTCCTTGCAAAGCATGCCTTCCCGCTACTCAAGGAAATGTTTCCGCACTCCTCCCCTTTTGCCACTCGCCTAACCTGACGCTTGTTCATAGGCTAATGCGTGTGTGTTGGACCTGAATTCAAACCAATAAGAGATTGGCTTATCCGGGGCTGCTGTAGAACACAGCTGATACGGAGTTTCTATTAACATTAAATAAAGAAAAGTACGTAGGAAACGAAAAGCATGAGCACGTTTTCGTACACTCGACTGTAGACAACTTACATATGAAATAGTAGGTACCCACTATTGACAAAGTAGCATAGTATATGATGAGAGGTTTTCTCAGCTACGGGGAGAGAGTGAGTTGTGACTGTACCCAGCGGAAATTCATAGAGACAAAAGAGAAAAAAAGAGCCCAATGAACTGATGATAGCTGTATCAGGAAAAAAAAGAAAGGAGAAACATAAAATACGGACGGGGTGGGAAAGCACGGTGCTGTTATCGAGTGGTATACTGAATAGAAAGAAACCAGGTCACGGGACGGGTCGATTGTTCCAATTAGTTGTCAGGAGATATTAGTCGGGCAAAGGGATGGTAGGCCATTTATTTCAGCCGCACACTGATGGAACGGGGGACTACTAAAAAGTCGTCACAAATGTTTCAACAGGATGTTTACACAAAGGATTGGTTTACTGCGCATGCTCCAGGCTGGTTCATATGCATACGTAATCTTCCGCCCTTGCACGTATTACAGAAACTGCGGAGAGCGAAATGACACAAGAGTAAACATTGGAGGTCCGCGGACCCTTTAGCCTTAAAGTGTTTGCGGAAAAACGCGTGGGATATAGAAGCTGGACATTTTTATTATCTCCTTACCCAGCTTTAGTTCGCCCTTTTTGGCATTTACTCGAACATCGGTGTTGACACACACCTATGTATTTGCATGTCATTATTACTTACAAGCGTGTTATCCCTTTTTACCTTCTCTACAACATACATAGTAGGTAGAGAAGACTTCCATCCAAAGCTTGGATACCGATATTTCACCTAAAATATGTTTTGAGACAAGGTATTTATAGAGAAGTGTGTCTCTCAACAGCATAACTCGAAAGCAAGTCGGGTAAATACAAAAACTTGGAATTTATTTAAGTTCAGTATCTTCCAAAGACACAATACGAATATTTTCAAAGTCGTCCTCCGTGGTGTAGTGGTTGCCATGCTAGTTGCAGTTCCCCAGTCGCGGGTTCAAACCCAGCGAGGGTGTGGGATTTTTTTCGGGTGTAAAAATCCTAGCATGCCTTCCTTCGGAAGGGACGTAAAGTCGGTGGTCCCGTGTCGTAGATTTACGGCACGTAGATTTACGGCACCTCAAGCCTGATAAAGAGGCCTCTGAGTAAAATTACAGGTCTTTCACGCCCAATATAGAATGGGACGCCAAGGATCACAGCAGTTAAAGAGCGTCCATAAGTAAAACTCAATTTGTTTAATAGTTTCAAGAAAAAATTCATTACAAACTACCCTTTATGTGGAATTTTTTCCAAATAGTTTATTTTCTAAACATTTGCTTTAAAGATTTTAATTAAAATACATGTATATTAAATATACTTGTGTGACAAAATGTATGTCTTGAATTTTCTGGGAATAGCCTGTAAAGTCCTGTTCATTCGTAAGGAATTTTATATAATCTTGTATAACTCTTAAACGTTCAGCGATACACGCAAACGTACAACACAAAAGAAGTTAGATTTTTTTTTAAAACTCACAATTTATTTCAAATAACCTGTTGCCGTACATGCCATTTCCAAGGTATCTGTTATTAATGGTTCGAATTTTATGTACTCTGTCGTTCTTTAAAGTTCTGTTCACATTTACGTGTTTCTCTTTAAAACACACAATTTACTTCAAATAAGATTTCTGAGATATCCGTTATTAAAGGTTGGAATTGTTCACTACTTGGTCATTCTATAAAATTCTTTCAGCATTTAGTTGTTTCTCGCGGTTACATGGAAACAGTATAGAATTTTAAGGCAAACATATAGCCTCGAATTCTTTAACATTTGGCTATCGCTGATCCCTTTGTACCCTAACGAAATATGTCATGTAGCTAGCTATGCAAGGGTTTATCTCATTAAAAAGAAGTAGAGAGAAAATAAGCTTTCGTAAGAATGATTTGCATACCCATTAATAAATGATAGAGGATAGAGAAAGTAATGTGAATGTGACAAATAAGATTTTATTCTGATTATTTCTTGTTAAGGTAATGCATTTGGTAAATTCAAAAATTACAGAATGAAATTATTTCGTAGTAAAATAAAGTAAATTCTAAACTTCAAGTAAAGATTACATTTCTTTTCAGTTGGCGCATAAAAACTGCAGATGTTAAAAAAGACACCGAACGCCCAACTTTAAACTTTGTTTTCTCGCAACCATTCTTTTAAGCATTTTTCTGCACTTAAAATGCTCTAGAAGATGCAATTTATTAAATGGCTATTTTTTTTCTTTTTTTATTTTAGAGCTCAACGATACATTAAAAAAAATGATCACTGCGTTTTTCAAAATCATGCTCAGATTTTGAGCAGTAAATTATAAACTTATGAAAAATAAATCATTTTGGAGAGTACAAAGAGATATAATTTTTCCACAATAATTAGGGGTTAAGATGAAAAATGTGATATGAAATATACCTTGAAAACTCATTTACTGCAAAACCTGAAGAATATTTTTCAAAATACATTGTGTACATTATTGGCACAATGAATTTATACAATAAAATTAATGTTGAAATAGTCACGCATGTCAGAATTTTGAAACATGGCAAAAATATTACTCTTATTATATATTATAATTCGCATAAATTTCAACAAAATATCTCGCATAATGTGGATTTTCCAAATTTCAAGATGCATTACCTCAATCGATTACACGCTTACATTTTTCCTTGTAGAATAAGAAGGATGCATCAGATTAGAGGATGATCAGATTTTAAAAAAGGAGATACTGTATGATGGCTTTACAATTCATCTTGCATAACCACGAACGGGAGAGGAAAGAAAAAAGAAAAGACACGTCTACCCACTTTTGGGTGGAATACAACACCTACTGTGCTTGCTCATAAATACAAAGTAGGTAGAGAGTTCTACCCAAAAATTCTCTACCGAGATTTCCCCGGAAATACATGTTATGAGGTCCGCGAATGAAACAATTACGAAAAGGTCCGCGTGTGTGTTAACGACATAACTTAAAAAACGAAAAGTAGGATACATAGAAACCTGGTATTTAGATTCAGTATCTTACAATAATGCGACACGAAGATTTTCAGGAAAATCCCCAACCCCAAACTACCCTTTAAATGGAAAATTCGATACCGTTTCTATGCAATCGCGAGAAACAATTGAAAATCAATGGGACATAAAAAGAATGACAAAGTAATGAACAATTCAACCATTAACGGATATCTCAGATAGACGCTTATATTTCATTCCTATATGTTTTGATACGTTCTCGTCTATCGCTGACGTTTACCGGTTACATAAAATTATACAAAATTCCTTCTGAATGAAGGGGACTTCACAGGCTATTTCCTGAAAACTTGAGATATACATTTTATTTGTCATGTAAATATCTGTAATATATGGTATTATAAACAAAATCGTTAGTCATTTTTAAGAAAACCAAAAATATCGTAACGCGTTCCATGTAAAGGACAGTTTGTGGATGGGGGATTTAATGGAAAATATTAGTATCGCATCTTTGGAAGGCCTGAACATAAATACCAAGTTTGGTTGTTATTCGACTTTTCGTTTTTGTGTTACGCTCTTAAGAAACGCACAGACACAAACAGGATCATTTTTTTAAAAATCTGATGTGTCACATTCTAATGACTTTCTTCACCCTCTATCGCTTATTAGTGTCTATACAAACTATTCTTACTAAAGGTTATATTTCTATTTACTGCATTTTAATCCAAATATTATTTTGCAGAAATAGCTACATTACCCATTTCATTATACATACAAAGAATATAGCGATAGTCAAATGTTTAGGAACTGGACGCCATATGCTAGCCTTAAAATTCCATACTCTTTCCATGTAACCGCGAGAAACAACTAAATGCTGAAAGAATTTTAAAGAATGACCAAGCAGTGAATAATTCCAACCTTTAATAACGGATATCTCAGAAATGGTTTATGACACAAGAAATCCTATTTGAAGTAAATTGTGTGTTTTAAAGAGATCTACATTTTTTGTCTAGCACGTTTTCGTCTAACGCTTACCGTTTATCAGTTATGTAAGTTTATCAGTTATGTAAGATTATACAAAATTCCTTCCAAATGAAGATACTTCATAGGCTATTCCCTAAAAATTCATGATATATATTATTTGTCACGTAAGTATCTTTAATATGTGGTATTTTAATCAAAATCGTTAGTGCTATTTTTAGAAACTAAAATGTTTCCAATAATGTTCCACGATAAAGGTAGTTTCGGCCGGGGGAATTTTCCTGAGAAACTTTGTGTCGCATCTTTGGAAGATACTGAACCTAAATACCAAGTTTGGTATTTATCAGACTTCTCATTTTTGAATTACGTGTTCAAGATGTTTACATGGCAAATATATCCAATTTTTTGCATGTAAAGGGTAGTATGTTGTGGGGTAGATTTTCTGAAAATTTTTATTTTATGTTGCATCTTTGGAAAATATTGCATTTAAATACCAAGTTTGATATTATCGAATATTTCGTTTCATAACTCCGTTTACACACACACACACTCATGCTATGGACTTTTCTTCCAAAAATGTTTTGTTTTGGATCCAGGGAGCATGAAAACCTATATTTTCGGCGAAATCTCGACGTCGAATTTTGGATGGAATACAATAATTCCTAAATTATTGTTTACCAGTTACAGTTACAGATTGTAAGAATGTAGAAGAGAAAGTAAAAGAAATAATTATTTAAGCATTTAAATAATTGCAAAGAATATTCGGAAATGACTAATGCCACCAAAAATTATATTTTACATAAATTGGGTGTTTTAAACAAAACTATATATTTTGTTTCTCTACCACGTACCTAGTAGGTAAAGAAGGTATTGCATTCCACCCAAAAATTTGATACGGAGGTTTCACCGGAAATATATGTTTTCAGGCCCCCTGAATAAATAAAAATCCGTGTATCTCTCTCTCTCTCTCTCTCTCTCTCTCTCTCTCTCTCTCTGAGTGTGTGTGTGTGTGTGTGTGTGTGTGTGAAGGCATAACTCAAAAAATGATATGTCGGAAAAGTATGAAACGTGGTATTTAAGTTTAACACCTTCCAAAGATGCAACACGAAGATTTTATAGAAAATCCCCACCCAAAACTACCCTTTGCATTAACATTTTTTTAAAAAAAACTATTTTCTAAAAAACTGCTCTAAAACTTTTGATTAAAATACCATATTTTAAAGATATTTACATGACAAATACAATGTATATCTTGAAATTTCTGAGAATAGTCTTTGAAGTTTTCATTCGGAAAGAATTTGGTATAGTCTTGTATAACTGGTAAACATTAAACGATAGGCCAAAACGTACTTCACAAAAAATGTACATTGCCTTAAAACATACAGTTTATTTTAAACAATTTTTGTGGCATCAGCCGTTTCCGAGAAATCCGTTATTAATGGTTCGAATTGTTCAATACTTAGCCATTCTTTTAAAGTCATGCCGATTTTCAATTGTTCGTCAACTAGTGGAAAGAAATGGAATTTTAAAGCCAGCGTATAGCGTCCAGTTCTAAAACATTTGACCATCGTTATTCTCTTTGAATATACAACGATATGTGTAATGCACCTATTTCCGGAAAGATCTATATTGATTAAAATGAAGTATATGGGAGAATTTGCTTTGGTTAGAATAATTTGTATATCCACTAATAAGCGATAAAGGTAGGGATTGTCATGTGAATGTAACATATCGGAGTTTTTTTCAGTAAGATGTGTATATTTTAAGGTTTACTAATTATACAAAAGTCATTCAGAATGAAGAGATCTTTACAGGCTTTTCCCAGAATATTAAAAGCATCGATTTTATTTGTCATGCAAATAGCTTAAACATGTGGTATTTTATTAAAAATCGTTAAGAGTAATTTTTGGGAAAATAAAAAAAACGAAAACGTTTGAATGTAAAGGTTAGTTTTGGAAGAGGGAATTTCTCTAAAATGTTCCTTGGAAGAATGGAATTAATTTTTATTCCGCACAAGTCGTATGTTGAATAACGTTGGAAAGGTGGAATCACACGATTGAAAAAGTCAGTACCATAGCCGAGATTTACCACGGATCTACCGGTTTCCATCCGGTTGCACTAACCACTAAGCTACCATTCCCCAACTGAGAATTTACTGAGAATTGAACCATTAATTGGCCTAATAGCGGTCGAAACTATACAGCCCGAGACTTAAAGTACTTACAGCATTGTAAGTCGCCATTGGGGTATGTCATCTCAATACAATTTGAGATCTCCTTGTAGTTTTTACCGGGAAAAATGCGAATCAGTTGGGGAATTTAATGTCGCGCTGGCATGTTTCCATGGTAGCTCAGTGGTTCAAATCCGGCGATGGCATTGAATTGTTCAGTTGTCTGATTCTACCTTTCCTTGGAAGAAGCTTTGGTTCGAATAACTTCAGATTCTCTGTGAATAGACAAATTACTGCTAATACGTTCACAAGGTAACGGCGAGAGAAGCTATATTTTAAAAAGGAGGAAGAATGCACTAACTTGTGCGCAGATCCCCAGGGATCACGTTCGACAAGCCGATAGCCGACGCGGTGCGGCGTGCTGAGCGAGTGCCTGTCTTCATGCTACACTGCGTATATTCTGTTTACGTCAGTCACGCTCACAGACAAGCTCTGCTCACTACTGATTCACATACACACACAAGTGTTTGTTGTAGGTTTCAACTATATGAGAAGGTTAGAGTTATCATTCCATTAAGGAGGAGATTAGAGTCGCTTTCCCAACCAATGTTAAATTTACTAAATTCATCACCTCAAAATATTTAACATATCACATTGAAATTTGACTGGATTTAGATGCGCGCTTCTAAGTTTACTGTTCTACTTTTATCCAATAAATTTGTTTATTAAATTAGTTGGGATTTTTTCCCCATTCATGCCAACTTTCAATTAAAAATTGTCATCAATTATTTCTTTACTTTCTCTAACACGTATCTAGTAAGTAGAGAAGCTATTCTATTCCAACAAAAATTCTTTATCGATAATCAAGAAAGTAAATGTTTTAAAGCCCCTTAAATAACAAAATCGCATTTTTGGAAAAAGTTCCGCGCACGCGTTTGTGAACAGCATAACTGAAAAATGAAATGTCGGTTAAATAACAAATTTGGTATTTAGATTCAATATATTCCAAAGATGTGAGAGGAAGAGTTTCAAGAAAATTCTCTACTCTCGACTACCCCTCACATGACAATAGAATGCATATATTAAATATTCTGACAAAAGGCTTGTGAGGTCCTTTATTCGGAAGGAATTTTGTATAATCCCGTATAGCTGGTAAGCGATAAGCGATAGACGAAAATGTACACTACAAAAAATGTAGATCTCTTTAAAGCACACTTTTCTTATGACATAAGCCATTTTCGAGAAATTCGTTATTCATAATTGAATTTGTTAAAATACGTTGTCATTATTTTTAAGTCCTGTTAGCATTCAGCTGTTTCCCGCGATTGTATGGAAATAATATGGAATTTTAACGCCATCATGTAGCGTCCAGTTCTTAAACATTTGACTATCGTTATTCCCTATATATATATATATATATATATATATATATATATATATATATATATATATGTATATATACATATATATAGCGAAATGTGTTATGCAGTTGTTTCTGAAAAGGTTTATCTCGGTTAAAATGAAGTTTATCGAAAAATAAATATCCATTGTTACACTAGTCGTTTGATGTTGGCTAATCCAATCTAAAAGTAAGTTGGAACTGTTACTGATTGTTTCTATAGTCTTGTTGCACTTAGCTGTCAACTTTCAACCGAATTGTTACATTTGATCTTTAACTGATTCTATCTTGTATACAAACTAAATGAAGCAATAGCCGCTTCCGTGTGTGAAATTACCTGTGAAAATGTATCCAACTGAACGGTGCTTTAGAGTAAGAATTATTAGTATGTTTGGACTTCTTTTCAGGAAACAGTCTTAGCAGATACCATTTGGTTTCAAATCCATCAATATGTTGAAATCATTCGCGATATTATTGAAGATAGAGTATAATGGGGACATAGGATAAAGTCGTCCACCGTGGTGTAGTGGTTATCATGCTAGCCACTAGTTCCCAAGGTCGCGCGTTCAAACCCGGCAGAGGGTGATGGATTTGTTACGGCGTAAAAATCCTTAGCATGGCTTCCTTCGGAAGGGAAGTAAAGCCGGTGGACCCGTATCGTAAATTTACAAACAACTTCAAGCCTGATAAAGAGGCCTCTGAGCAAAATACCGGTCTTTCACGCCCAATATAGAATAGAAAGCTAAGGACCAAAGTAGTTAAAAGACGTCCATAAATAAAACTCAATTTTATTTCTGACATAGGATAGCACTTAACACCTCGATCTACGCAGATCTTTTGAGCCTAGGCTCCTGAGGGGGCGCCCCGGGAGGTAGGGATGGGGTAAGAGGAGACAGGATGCACTACAGGCAGATGACAGGCTCCCACCTTAATAGGGACATATTAAACCTAGAGAAACCATACTGAGGCAACGCTGAATGTGGTATAATCTAAATTTGACCAGAATTCGCTAAACACGACCACAGCAATTGAATACTCGGCTACAACTTCTTCACAATAATGGCGACTTAAAACGTTGTAAGTCATAAATTATTTTATCATTCTAAAAATGAATTTGAGCTCCCCTTGTATTGTACCGGAAAAAATGCGAGTCTGTTGTGGAATTTAATCTGGGGCCGACATGTTGCCATGGTAGCTCAGCTGGTTAGAGCAACCAGATGGAAACGGGAAAATGATTCAAATCCCAATTATGGTATTCTATTTCCAATCTGATTCTAACTTTTTACATATACTATAGTTAGCTTTTTGAGATATTTGTTCTATAAAATGATATATCTTCACACAGTTGAAGCAATTCACAGGATCACTATAAGGCACCGCTTGATGCTCAGTGCAGTGGCGGCTCTTGGTGTAGAAAACAGGTGAAAAATGCTGTACGGAAAAAGTGCACGCTAAGAATTGAATAACTATTAATATACACACCCTACTTGTTGTAGGTGAAGCCAATCCTCCTGTCCTTTAAGGAAGCAAAGTTATATATTATTTGAAGGTATACATCAGTGCATATCTAACAAAATTAAAAAAAAATAAAAAAACAAACTTAAATTTTGTTATACGACATCCCAGGGATTTTAATTTGTTTCTTTGTAAACAATTTGCAATGAATTAATTGGCAGCCCAGTAATTAAAGGTGTTTCTTGTCCTCACCATTCATTCCAACTTCTAAACGGGGTTTCAAACAAAATACACTCAGCATAATTGAAACAAAACAAAAGAAGCACTGCTGTGAACTGAGATGTGTCCATGGTAGCGTGTTGTGTCTACCAGAGTTACCCTGGATGTTTTATTCCACCGGGCATAGATGACACCACCTGCTCGCACCGAGCGCTTCCTAAAGTGAGGTGGTTCAAAGTAATCGAGCCGGGTTCGTCATCTCCAAACGATCGAGCTTAAGTGGCTCGCTTAGGCGGTCAAGGCTCCACCTGCAGTTGTGACACACGCTGATGGGTAAACCCACTGTGCTCGAACACCATCCGGGATCGTCAAGCCGCCGAAGCGAGGTCCCTACGAAAAGTTTGGAGTCGGGAAATGGTTAGTCTGGGTAGCAAGGTTCTTCTTTGTATAATGAATAGACTGTATTTCTTTTCAATAGCCCGCCACGGTAGTTGTTAACAGTGACCTACGTAGTGCTGATCAGTTCTGAGTACTCACTCGCTGCGTGCCTGGGCTTATTCATTTCACATCCGTGGTCATTAAGGCGTAGCCCCGCCATTTGGTTTATGAGCTTGAACTGCTTAACGCTTAGTGCAGTTGTGCCACCTACCTTAACTAACTACTACTTGCATTGTGTGCAGGTTGCTTATATTCTAGCGCCTTGGTATCGCGTCAAAGCGTTGTTTACTATGTGGTGAACTTGATTGTTTTATGGGTTGCCGCTACAGGCACAGAGTTAATTTTATTCAGTATTCACACCTGATATTACTTGAAATTAAATTGAGTTTTTATTTATGGACGCTCTTTAACTACTATAGTCCTTAGCGTCCCATTCTATATTGGGCGTGAAAGACTGTAATTTTGCTCAGAGGCCTCTTTATCAGACTAGAGGTTATTTTACGTGCCGTAAATCTACGACACGGGACCACCGGCTTTACTTCCCTTCTGAAGGAAGCCATGCCAAGGATTTTTACGCCCGAAAAAATCCATCGCCCTCCGCCGGGTTTGAACCCGCTACCTTGGGAACTAGAGGCTAGCACGGTACCACTAGTCCACGGAGGACGATCCTCATACTACTTACTGACTACTCACAAGTACATACGGCATTCCGCTTTATTTTGTTGAAAACATAAACAGAAAAAGGAGATACCAAGACATTCAATGTTCACATGCTTACACCTACTCACTTACTACTCATCTAAAACTCTTTATGTTACAACCTGCTACCTGAGGGTGCAAAAGAAGTGCTATACTTAAGTGCCAAGACTTCATTTCCATACCTAGACAAGCAATAATGTCGTCACGTTACCATAGCAACCTGCCCAAGCAAGAGCAATGTTGAACCGTACATGCCGAAATATTTCACTTGCTGGAGAGTTGAGCTCTTGTGGTTTCCCCGGGTCCCGAATTCAGGATACAAAAGAAGAGAAAGTTGGAGCCTTTAACTTTTACACTATCTGAACTAAACATTTAAAAGTTACTGCCATATTTGATTGTTGCTATTAAATGCTGCATTTAAAGCAAATTAAGAAATTGTGTAAGCGGGAAATATGGGGTGAACAATTTTTCACCTACTTCACTTGGACAGCCGGCCGCCTCTTCTCAGTGTCACTTCTTGATCTAACTCTACGTGTAAAACTTCCGACAACATAAAGTATAAACAAAGAGAAGCTTTTGAGCAGAATTGAATAGTTTCATGGCTTGCATTAAAATGTTTTGTTAAATAACTTGGAAATTAGTTTTTTACCAAGATGATAATCTTGCTGTCCAGGAATGACAAACACAGACAAGACCTTATATTGAAATGGGTGACAAGTTTTTAAAAGAAAATTTTATTTGCGGACGACCAGGTCATTGTTTCCAGCTCTTAAGATCAACTTCGAGGAACAACGTATAAGTTACAACGTATACTCAGAAGCTATAATCTAGAAGTATATATATATATATATATGAAAAATTCCAAACTTTTAAGGGAAAACTCCCAATAAGACCAAAAATAGTTATAAATCATGAAGTAACATAACAAATTAAAAACTTCAATTTATTACTCGGGATGCTGGATTTCCTATGAAAAAGAAACACCTATAGATAAAAAACTTCAAAAGTTTCAAAATATGTGTGGAGCTAAAATAGATATAATTATGAGGCTTAACAAGGTGCTGGCAGTCCCTTTAGGTTTATATGGCTGCAAAAAAATTGGATCCTTCGTAGACATCTAAAAGGAGATTAGAAATATCCGAGGTGCAATTTCCTAGACGAACATTAGGATATACGTTAAAATATCGCGTACCCAACACCCAAATACGGGAAGAATTAAATATACCAGGTGACCCAATTAGCCGTCCTTTGCAGTTTTATGTTTTCCAAATACATAGGTGCAAAACAAGTTGCCGCATCACTGCTATTCAAAGAGGCAGTGCAAGCACAAAGCGTAAGGTCACTGAAGAGTGCTGCTGTCTGCAGGTGTTAACGCGGTAGTTTCGTACTGGTAAGCGTCGCGTGATCACCTGCATGCAGTTCGAGCCGGGTCATTTGACAAAAAGGAACGTTCATCAACAACGAACACACAGGTATGGTTACGATCTGGGCGGAGACGCACCAAAATGCAGCTCAGGCTCGATGGCTGTTCTGAAGATTTATCTGTCTTCTGCGCGCGACTTTTTTGTACAGAAATAATATTAAGAGGTGATGGATCATTCGTAGGTAGAATGTGAGCCTGCGAGGCCCTTATATCAATTCGTCCATCAAGCCGGGCATGTTTTTGCATGTGCTTATTATGAATAATACACTATGCACTAATAGAAAATACTTTAATTGTAATAAACCTTTAAGGGTACATAAATATAATAAAATAGAAATTTGTTGAATTTTGTTAACTTTGCGGCACCAATTGGAGCCATATAGTTATACTGATTGTGGATTAATTGTCGTGGAACTAAATGACGTAACACAGGTGTTCAGGTTTGCGCCAAGCTGCAATCCTGAATTCATGTTAGTGAACGAATTTCTTATTAAAAACCGATAACACTCCCTCTCCCACCCACACACATACACAGGTGCTCTCACATTCAAACATGATACTCTGGTCACACCGTTATGTTTTTGTTTAAATACAACTTTCCGGAACCTAGCCGGAAATCGAACCCGGAACACCTCATGTAACAGGCAGTTTCTCTACCGAATTAACTCTGAAACCAGTAATAGTAGTTAAAGTGTTCGTTTTCAAGCAAGAATCTTTCTTGTAACGGTTTCTTCTCTGTTGGTATGGAGTCTCCTTTGCAGTTCTGCTTAGGCAAACCTTTTGGTATTCGCTCCGGTATAAACTAACTTCAATTAAGGACGGCTTGTGTGGGCCACCTGCTATATAGCTCAGAGGAGAAAGTACTAATGATAAATGGCAGTGGTTTCAACACATAGAAAAGATGAAAGAGGGCAAAATAATCAAACAAGAATTTGAATAGGAACCAAAGGCCGGCGTTCAATAGGGCAACCCAAAGCCAGATGGGAAGATGTCTTTGATTATTAGTCATGAAAAATATCGTTCTTTATCATTCTAGTACGGAGCCAAATTATTAGATAGTTAATAGTAAAAGAATATCTGAAAGAAAACATCTTAAATCTCTTCATCTTTTTAAGAAAAACTTTTTCCCATTTCTTTAAGACAGAAAAATTATGCATGAAGCACATAGGATATAAAATCAATATAAAGATAATTATGGGCAAATACTGAAGATAGGTTTATATTTTACAAAATATATCACTGTATTACTGTACAATAAACAATAATTTTAACCACTTAGCAAGTAAATTGTGGAATCTTCCTCGAGCTAAGCTAGATTAACATTCCCAATAACAATATTAGTGGGCAATTGTTTTAGCAGTGGAACCAACAAGTTCCGGATTAGCCTTGCACATTGTCCGCAAGTTAATCAGCAATGGGCGAGGTATCTACGGATAGAACGTTCCTCCCATCTCCATTGATAGGCTTGTGGGGAACAAATGCGGGCTGTCCAAGGACCGAACTTCCCACACCCACCACAGCAAGGGTAAGGGTAAATAATGTTCAAGCAGACCAGATAGCGGCCTCTGAAACTAATCACCTAATGCTTCCGAACAGTGCGGATGATAAGAAGGTAAGGCGACGTGTCGCGACGATAGGAAGGTAGAATCTAATTACAGAAAAAGGAATCCTATCGAAATTGTATAACACGCGCACACAGGAATACAGTTCCTTAGAGAGTTGTGGAGCAACGTTTATGTATGTAAACCATCCTTATTAAAAGTCCTATACAATTATTTCCGACGTAGGAAAAGTTTTACATACGAGGTAAATCTGATGCGTTACATGCATATAACTTTCTCGACTTATTATCGTTTACTTTTATATGCCTTCTTTTTGCTTTCTCTGCTATGTATAGTAAGTAGGAGAAGTATTGCGTTCCACCCAAAAATTCGATACCGAGATTTCACCGGAAATACATGTTTTGAGGCCTAGTGAATACCCCCCCAAAAAGTTTTAGAAAAAGCTCCGTGTGTGTCTCTGTATGTGGTCTGTGAACAGAATAACTCAACAACGAAATGTCGGATAAATACCAAACTTGGTATTTATGTTCAGTATCTTTCAAAGCTGCGACACGAATATTTTCTCTCCACCCCATACTGCCCTTTACATGGAACATTTTTCGAAAATTTTGTCTTTCTCAAAAAGGGCTCTAACGATGTTTAGTATACTATCATATATTTAAGATATTTTCATGACAAATAGTGTATATCTTGAATTTTCTGGGAATGTCCTCAAAAACTCTCTTCTTTCTGAATGGCTTTAGCATAACTGGTAAACCGTAAGAGATAGATAAGATTTTTCTACACAAAAAATGTAAAGCTCGTTAAAGCACACAATTTATATTTTTTTGTTTGTTTTGTTTTGGTGAAGTGAACATTTTCGAGATATTGGTCGCTATTTGTTTGAATTTACGAAGGCTTATACCTTTTCTAAGCGAATTCGTTATTCTTTTTTTTTTTTTTTTTTTTTTTTGGATTTCTTGGACATGCAAAGAGAATGAAATGCTCCACATAGCAACGAGCTCTTAAAAGATTCGACTGTCGCTTAAAGCCTACCATATTCCCCTTGCCCTACAAGAAAATTAGCAATAAGATATTTCTGCAAATGTTTATCTCCATTAGCATGAAGTAGATGGAAAATAAGGTTTGAAAAATGGTTTGTACAAGAGGAGAGAAAGTCAGACTTTTCTCTGCACTTCACATTAATCGGATAAACGTTTAAGAAATAAGTTTATTAAACATTTCGTTATAGATACAAGAAGCGAGAAACTTTAAATTTCCTTCCGCTTTCATTGACATCGCGAGAAAAAACTGAATGGGGACAATATAAAAAAATAATGAAATATTGAGGAATTCAGACCAAAAACATGAATATCTCGGAAGCGGGTGATTACACAAAGTTTTTGGTTTTTAATAAATTGTGTGTTTTAAAAGAGGTCAGCATGTTTTTTACAGTAAATTTTGTCTGTCTCTATGGTTCATCAATATCACAAAATTATACCAAATTAATTTCAAACGCAGTGGACTTAACAGCCTACTCGGAAAAAATGTAAGATGTATATCTCATAATCCATGTAAATACCTTGAATATATGTAGCAATCGTTTATCATTTTTGAGAAAGTTTAAAACCGGGAACATTTTCCATTTAAAGTTAAGTTTGGGGTGGAGGGATTTTGTTATCTTCCTCTTGCATACTGCAAAGATGCTCATCATTGGTATTTCTGGAGCTTTCGTTTTAGAGTTAAGGTGCTTAAAAGTAAGACAGGTAATTAAATTGAGTTTACTTCTACACTGTAAATAATATTCATCCCATGTAGCACCATGAAGGGTGTTCTCAATAGCACTCCCACGTAACTCCTACACCTACAGGAAGGCAACGACTCTTTTCTGTACATAACTCTGCATTCTCATTCCAAATATTATACAATTTTATATTGTAAGGAATCCACCGTTCAGAGATTCGAACTCAGATCCATGGAAATTTAGCGGCTGGACGCGGGTCAGGGCAGGGGAAAAGGAGTATTGTATCGGGAGCCGGTTCTGGTTATGATCTCCGGTCCTCGTTGTAGTATTAGTTACTGCCCCACGTATGGGTGCCAAATTGAAGTTGTTATTGTTTTTAGGAGTTTGTTTATTTACTTAGCGCCTCGTATGGACGTCAATTTGAAGTAGATATTGTTCTTGAGGTTTGTGTTTTGTTGTTGAAGAAGTTTTTGTTGAAGGAGTTTACGTTGTTTATTGATGTTTTTGGAGTTGATGAAGTTGTTTGCACCACGCTTTGGGAAGCCAAACTTGAAGTATTGTTCTTGGATGCTGTTGTTGAAGTTTGCACCACGCTTTGGGAAGCCAAACTTGAAGTAATGTTCTTGGATACTGTTGTTGAAGTTTGCACCACGCTTTAGGAAGCCAAACTTAAAGTATTGTTCTTGGATGCTGTTGTTGAAGTTCGCACCACGCTTTGGGAAGCCAAACTTGAAGTATTGTTCTTGGATACTGTTGTTGAAGTTTGCACCACGCTTTAGGAAGCCAAACTTGAAGTATTGTTCTTGGATGCTGTTGTTGAAGTTTGCACCACGCTTTTGGAAGCCAAACTTGAAGAAGTATTGTTCTTGGATGCTGTTGTTGAAGTTTGCACCACGCTTTGGGAAGCCAAACTTGAAGTATTGTTCTTGGATGCTGTTGTTGAAGTTTGCACCACGCTTTGGGAAGCCAAACTTGAAGTAATGTTCTTGGATACTGTTGTTGAAGTTTGCACCACGCTTTGGGAAGCCAAACTTGAAGTATTGTTCTTGGATGCTGTTGTTGAAGTTTGCACCACGCTTTTGGAAGCCAAACTTGAAGAAGTATTGCTCTTGGATGCTGTTGTTGAAGTTTGCACCACGCTTTGGGAAGCCAAACTTGAAGAAGTATTGTTCTTGGATGCTGTTGTTGAAGTTTGCACCACGCTTTGGGAAGCCAAACTTGAAGAAGTATTGTTCTTGGATGCTGTTGTTGAAGTTTGCACCACGCTTTGGGAAGTCAAACTTGAAGTATTGTTCTTGGATGCTGTTGTTGAAGTTTGCACCACGCTTTTGGAAGCCAAACTTGAAGAAGTATTGTCCTTGGATGCTGTTGTTGAAGTTTGCACCACGCTTTGGGAAGCCAAACTTGAAGTATTGTTCTTGGATGCTGTTGTTGAAGTTTGCACCACGCTTTGGGAAGCCAAACTTGAAGTATTGTTCTTGGATACTGTTGTTGAAGTTTGCACCACGCTTTGGGAAGCCAAACTTGAAGTATTGTTCTTGGATGCTGTTGTTGAAGTTTGCACCACGCTTTGGGAAGCCAAACTTGAAGTATTGTTCTTGGATACTGTTGTTGAAGTTTGCACCACGCTTTGGGAAGCCAAACTTGAAGTATTGTTCTTGGATACTGTTGTTGAAGTTTGCACCACGCTTTGGGAAGCCAAACTTGAAGTATTGTTCTTGGATGCTGTTGTTGAAGTTTGCACCACGCTTTGGGAAGCCAAACTTGAAGTATTGTTCTTGGATACTGTTGTTGAAGTTTGCACCACGCTTTGGGAAGCTAAACTTGAAGTATTGTTCTTGGATGCTGTTGTTGAACTTTGCACCACGCTTTGGGAAGCCAAACTTGAAGTATTGTTCTTGGATGCTGTTGTTGAACTTTGCACCACGCTTTGGGAAGCCAAACTTGAAGTATTGTTCTTGGATGCTGTTGTTGAACTTTGCACCACGCTTTGGGAAGCTAAACTTGAAGTATTGTTCTTGGATACTGTTGTTGAAGTTTGCACCACGCTTTGGGTAGCCAAACTTGAAGTATTGTTCTTGGATGCTGTTGTTGAAGTTGGCACCACGCTTTGGGAAGCCATACTTGAAGTATTGTTCTTGGATGCTGCTGTTTAAGTTTGCACCACGCTTTGGGCGTTAATTTGAAGAAGATTGTTTGTTACGTAATATGCTGCTACGTATGTAAAGCTGATTTTTGAATATGTATTTTTGTTGTTACGCTCCAAGTTTTAAAAAAATATTTATTAGCTTTGTTACTAAACTGGTTCTATAGATAGTATTTATGTTTAAGTTTGCCTCGGCTGCGTCAGTCTTACTTTAGAGACACGTGTCTCTTAATCAGGGCGTGGTGCGACAAGAATGTAAGCTTACACAAATTTTAAGTTTAAATTCACTTCTTTTTATTAATCCTTGACACAAATTAAATAGCACTACATCGATATCAAGAGCTGTGAGATTCTTTAATTTAATACTTGTACTTTGTTAACGCGTATACATAATTTTACGATTCACACGAATACGTAATATTTCTGTAGAGAACACATCTTCCATCTGGTCGCTACCAAGGTCTGCAGGCAACTGAACATATTTCAACCGTCAAAACCCGTAAGCTTCTGTATTTCAAGTCTCTGATTGGCTAATCCTAGTCCAATAGAATACCCGCATTTAATTAAAGCTTTTTCTGGCAGTTGATTGGTTAATTTTAAAATGTCACAAAATTTACATTATCGTTGCTCTAATCATGACTATTAGCATATAAACTCTCAAACTCATTATTGCCTCAAGATTACCTCATTGTTACCTCATTGTTTATTATTCTCACAGCTCTTACATTATTAAATTACGTAATGTACTCACATAGCATTATTAAATATGTTTACAATAATATAAGCATTAGCAATGATTGTTACATACATTTTACAAATTATTACATACATATTGCTTCAAGGTGGGCTGTTATTGAATTTATATATTATATAATTTAATTGAAATTATTCAAGTGTTAAAAAAAACTGTCTCATCGTCCTTCACATTGCGATGGACCAAAGCCTGAAATTCTCTTTCTAGTCCTTCGGTTATTCCTGTGATGGTTTATTAAGAAGGAACGCTTTTTTTCTGATGTTGCTATTTCTGATTAATATGTAGCTCTGGTTCAGTCGCGCCCGCCACCATTTCGTCGTCTGACTCGAACGTGCTCACGCCACTGATGGGATTTATAGAGACGGCAGTACCCTCTCACTTTTCATTCACACACAATTTCGGACTGCTGAGACGCAGGTCTTATAGTAGTTGCAAAAGTTAAAGGCATATGAATGCTGGCCAATGCTCGCGCGGAGCGCTGTTGCCAAGCGTAGTTCGGCGTACCGACGGTAACTCTGTACATCACGTTTACACGCCAGCAAAGGTGCCATCCATTGTTTCCGTAATTAAATAACACATTAAATATCCCCAAAATATTAAAATATTGTCTTGACACACATTATAGCAATGGAAGAAGAAGCATGGCGTCCTCTTCGTCTTATTGGGGATTTCCCGGAGATTTAAATACAGGTACACTCCCTTTTTGTTCGGATGTAGCTACTCACTACAAATTTGTGAAAGTGTGTGTACGTTACCTAAACCTCAAGCTTTCAGAGTTAATTCCTGGTTTTTGAAAAATCTACAGCTGCCCTATATTCTGGATTTGAGTTTTTTAAAAAATTGTATACAATTAGAGGGGTTTTATTGTTGTTTGATATAGCGGTTGCACTACTTTTAGGCACCAATTTGAAGCTGTTTTAGACCACGCACGTGTGTGACAGTGTGTGTGTGTACGTTACCTATACCTCAAGCTTCCAGAGTTAATTCCTGGTTTTTGAAAAATCTACAGCTGCCCTATATTCTGGATTTGAGTTTTTTAAAAAATTGTATACAATTAGAGGGGTTTTATTGTTGTTTGATGTAGCGGTTGCACTACTTTTAGGCACCAATTTGAAGCTGTTTTAGACCACGCACGTGTGTGACAGTGTGTGTACGTTACCTATACCTCAAGCTTCCAGAGTTAATTCCTGGTTTTTGAAAAATCTACAGCTGCCCTATATTCTGGATTTGAGTTTTTTAAAAAATTGTATACAATTAGAGGGGTTTTATTGTTGTTTGATGTAGCGGTTGCACTACTTTTAGGCACCAATTTGAAGCTGTTTTAGACCACGCACGTGTGTGACAGTGTGTGTAAGTTACCTATACCTCAAGCTTCCAGAGTTAATTCCTGGTTTTTGAAAAATCTACAGCTGCCCTATATTCTGGATTTGAGTTTTTTAAAAAATTGTATACAATTAGAGGGGTTTTATTGTTGTTTGATGTAGCGGTTGCACTACTTTTAGGCACCAATTTGAAGCTGTTTTAGACCACGCACGTGTGTGACAGTGTGTGTAAGTTACCTATACCTCAAGCTTCCAGAGTTAATTCCTGGTTTTTGAAAAATCTACAGCTGCCCTATATTCTGGATTTGAGTTTTTTAAAAAATTGTATACAATTAGAGGGGTTTTATTGTTGTTTGATGTAGCGGTTGCACTACTTTTAGGCACCAATTTGAAGCTGTTTTAGACCACGCACGTGTGTGACAGTGTGTGTAAGTTACCTATACCTCAAGCTTCCAGAGTTAATTCCTGGTTTTTGAAAAATCTACAGCTGCCCTATATTCTGGATTTGAGTTTTTTAAAAAATTGTATACAATTAGAGGGGTTTTATTGTTGTTTGATGTAGCGGTTGCACTACTTTTAGGCACCAATTTGAAGCTGTTTTAGACCACGGACGTAATGGATGACAATTTTTGCGGGAGATTGTTTCTTGGAGTGTTTGCCCCATGTACGGTGCAAAGTTTCCGGTGGCCTTCGCCCCACGTTTAGAAATCAACTTTGTATTTTAAGGTTTATTTAAATAATATACATGTGTGCCTCGGCTGCGTCAGTAGTAATCTGCAGAACACGTATCTCTTAGCAGGACTGGTCGGCTAAAGAATGAAGGCTTACACAAATTATAATTGTATTGTGCTTTGTTTATTAATCCTTCACACGATTAATAACCTTCACTGATGTATCCTACTGCAGAGCTGTGAGATTATTGTTATTTGCACTTTTGAAACACGTAAACTTTATATTATTCTCCCTGTAATTAATTTGTCTCACACTGAACCCGTACCAAATCTGACTGCTAAGGCACGCTTCCTTGTAGCGTCTCCGCCTGAATCTGTATATTTCCCCTATTTCAAGTGTGTGATTGGCTAAGCCCACTCCAATAGAATACTTTTATTTAATTTAAGCTTTTTCTAGTTTTTGGTTGGCTATTTATAAACTGTTTGAAATATTACATTATTATTGTTCCAAGAATTATCAGTAGCCTTATTAAACTTTCTAATTTATTGTTGCCTAAGGGTTACCTCATTATCTATTATCAACTTTCGGCTTCTACTTTATCATTCTGTTTGCTAAAGAAGGCAGCTTGCTTCTATTCTCACAGCTTCTACATTGTTAAACTACGTAATACATTCACATAATACTTTATTATACATGTACATAATGATATAAACATAATACAGTGACTGTTACATACACTTTATATATTATTACATACACATATTACTTTTAAGGCGGGCTGTTATTTCATTTTATAATTATATAATTAGACTGATATCATTTAAGTGTTAAAAATACTGCCTCAACATTAAATACAATTTTTCTGTCCTGAGTGAATCACTTAATGTTAGTTAATTCAAAAAATTTCTTGTCCCAGCTTTGATGGACATGTTCACATATTCGTATCACAAACACTGGGGGAAAGATATATATAATGCTTTCATTTATATATTAACAATATTTCAGCTCGAATTTAAAACACGACTTAACAATGACCGTTCACTTTAATAATAATATAACAACCACTACTCTGAAAACGAACTGAACGTTAATTCACTCACTTCAAACTTCGTGGATTGTATTTTCATAGTGCACTGTATTTGAGATAAGGAAGGAGTGGAGTTGTTTTTCAGGATGATCTGTGTTGAGTGACTATAACCATGTGAAGATAAAAGGTGCATAGCCTGTGTTCTACTTATCGTAGAGACAGGAGTTTTATACAACCATAATCAGAAAATAAAATTCTGTGTACTGCGTTCCTCTCACGAGAATGTGTCTGTAAGGAATGTGTTGACATCAATAATTCTATGGCTATCTGAGAAAGATTACGCCTCTACTTTCAATATATCAACAAGACTTACGGCCTCTTGGAAAACAAACGCTCTTGTGCTAGCAACGCTGAATAGTTCTCATGGCTTGTGTTATCTTATTTGTTGGGCGATTATTGTTTAATTATTTTTAATTTTGGGATCTTTATCCTCCGGCTAGCTATTATGACTCAGTGGAGCAAGTGTCTCTAAGCAGGGCGTGTAAACGGAAAGGAGTTGTTGCTAAAAGTTAACACCGATAAAAAAAAATTGTTTCTACACTTTTATTGTCGTAACACTTAATTAATAATTCACATATTTAATCTTTATACACGCCTGACTGAAACTGTGATATTTCTGAATGTAACTACAGTCGTTATAGTTGCCGCGCACCAATTCGCGTACTTCACATTTTGTAACCATCTTTGCGACGTGTACCTCGAGAGATTCTTCAGAACTGCGCGACACTTGCTTATGGCTCGAGAATATATACTCCTTCACCTCAAATTGCCTAAATATTATAATACAGCTCCTATTGGTTACCAAATTGCGCCCACTTTAGCGTCTGTTTTGGTCAGTCAATCACTACTACTAACATATATGCTCTAGGGAAGACATTCCCTCCATTTCTAAAAAAGGCACGCTACTCTGACGTCATTTGTTTGTCTCTTCTTACTGATAAAAAACTCAGCCCCTCGGTTTATTGGTACCCACTTCTATTGTCAGTTTCAGTTAGGCCGTGTAAACTTATTTCCTAACAATACTTATGGCTAACAAACATCTAAAATCCTGTACATACAATAATATTAATTTACACTACAATCACTCTGGCAATCACGCAGCATGTTATGATATAAAATAATGCCTCAATAGCAGTATGCTTTTGTTTGACATCTCGTCACAGATTTTAACAAGGTTAGCAACTATTCTCGGGCTTGACTGTGTTGAGTTCTTCCTTTCTATCTGGGCAATGTAAATTACTTTATAAATCACTAGAAAACACATACACACGCTCCAAGTGAAACACGCTGGGATTCTAACGTTGCGCGTTGCTTTTAATGTAGATAGTATATCTATTTATGGCATCGTCGTGAGCTGCCGCGTGGTATATACCCCTTCACTCCTCCGGAGAGCAGAACACTCTGCAAACGTTTTCTCGTAGAGGCCTGCAATACTTTTATGCAGTTTAAATAATGATGTAATGTTCTCAGTTCGGGTGCGTAAGATGCTTGTACGACATTCGGCAGCACTGATAAAAAGGTTAGGAAGGCCTCTATATGCTTTTTTGCGAAGCGTATATTATCTAGCGAATCCTGAGTAGTAGAACAGATAATTGTTAACACTTCCTCTCTCCTTGCAGTTTAGAAGTGACGTCATTATGAGAACTCGGACACCGCCATGACCGTGCTACAAACACTTATTCTCCACCTATTTCATGTTAATTGAGATAAACATTTGCAGGAGCTGTCTTTTTGGTAATTTTCTTGTACGTGCAAGGGCTATATGGTAGATTTTAAGCGATAGTCAAATCTTTTAAGAGCTTTGCTATGTGGAGCATTCCATTGTCTTTGCATGTCCAGGATATAAAAAAATCTGATGTGTTACACTCACATGACTTTCTCTACTCCTGTACAAACTATTTTTACAAACGTTTATTCTCCATATGCTTCATGTTAATCGAGATATCGAGATGTTAAACTTATTGCTAATTTTCTTGTACATACAAGGGGAATTGGTGGGCTATAAGCGTTTAAGAGCTGGTTGCTATGTGGAGTATTCCATTCTCTTTGCATTACCAGGACAAAAAGAAATGAATAACGAATTCCCATTTGAGAAAATAAGTATTTTAAAATTTAAGGGAATAACAAGCAATATCTCGAAAATGGTTCACTCAACAACAAAAATGTGTATGACATAAATTGTGTATTTTAACGCGATCTACATTTTTTGTGTAGTAAAAGTTTGTCTATCTCTTATGGTTTACCAGTTATGCAAAAGTCGTTCACAATGAAGAATACTTTTGGAGACATTCCCAGAAAATTCAAGATATATATTTTATTTGTCATGAAAATATCTTAAACATATGATATTTTAATGAAAATCGTTAGAGCCATTTTGAGAAAATTAAAATTTTAGAAAAATGTTCCATGTAAAGGGTACTCTGGGGTGCGGGGATATTCTTGAAAACCTTCGTGTCGCATCTCTGGAAGATACTGAACTTAAATACCAAGTGCATTTATCCGACTGTTCGTTTCTGAGTTATGCTGTTCACAAACAGACACACACACAGAGACACATGGACATGTTTCCAAAAATGCTATTTTTTTGGATTCAGAAGGTCTCAAAACATATATTTCCGGTGAAATCTCGGTATCAAATTTTTGGGTGGAATACAATACTTCCCCTACTTACTATACGTAGTAGAGAAAGTAAAAAGAAAGCGAATAACGAATTCCCATTCCAGAAAATTGGAAAATTCAAACAAACAACAAGGAATATCTCGGAAATGGTTCACTGGACAAAAAACGTGTATATGACATAAGTTGTGTGTTTTAACAACATCTACATTTTTGTGTAGTACCGCTTTGTCTATTCGTTACGGTTTACCAGTTATGCGGATGTCATCCAAAATGAAGAGGACATTTGGGAACATTCCCAAACAATTCAAGATATACATTTCATTTGCGATGAAAATATCTTAAAGATATCATATTTTAATCAAAATCGTTGAAGCCATTTTTGAGAAAATCAAAAATTTCGAAAAATGTTCCATGTAAGTGGTACTCTGGGATGGGAGATTTTCTTCAAATCTTCGTGACTCACTCTGGAAGATACTAAACTCAAATACCAAGTTTGGTATTTATCCGACGTTTCATTTTTGAGTTATGGTGTTCACAAACTGATAGGCATACACACGGATATGTTTCCAAAAATGGTTTATTTGGATTCAGGGCACCTCAAAGCATCTATTTCCGGTGAAATCACGGTATCGAATGTTTTGGTGGAATGGAATACCTTCTATACCTACTATATACGTGGTAGAGAAAGTGATACAAATTTGTGTGAAGATAAATGATAAAGCCATGTTAAGGACAGCTAAGGTCATGTGACTGTTATACAACTGATTTTTTAACGCATCATTTACAACTCATCATATCCCTTTGTTCCCCAACGTATTTACGCTGCAGGCTTATTACCATAAGATAATGTCAACATGCGACCATCTATAAAATCCTTTGTGGCAGCTCATATCTCTGAAATTTATAATGCAGTGGGAAACATTTTCTTTTCTGACAATAAATACAAATAACAATCATGGATGACGTGAATGGTGCGTTTAATTTTACTCATTAACCGTAGCATTTCATCCCAATTTTAGATAATACCTGGCTCTGTCTCTGGACGTGTTTCCAATTTAAAATCTCCCCACCTCCACAGTATTATCTGGTGCATAATGGAGCGAGAGATAACAAAGCCAAACCGGCGTGACTCTTCATGGCTAGTTGCCATCAAGTATACGCTGGGGAAACCTTGCTGCCAATTATCATGTAACGGCAGTCCAAGCGTATGATGAGGTATAAGAAGCGCGCTTGCTGACACAAATTCATCCATAGCAAATGAGCTCACGTTAACACAGGAGATACTAACTTCTATATGAACTCTCATTGTACTTCTGCACTGTTAAGTGCGTGAAACATGCAAATGTTCCAGCTCTTGCGTAACGTTTCATGAGGTAATCCTCGCATTTCCAATTTTGTTTATGTAAAAGAACCTTAACCTTTAATTGGTAAAGCGTGAGCAACCCTCAGAAACCAAAAATACTGTGACGCAGAGGCTTTGGCCTAAAGTAACCAGGGCACTCGGAGATAAACAAAGATAAATAGCGCCCTCGCCAGAGTAAACATCAGAAGCGGTATCGTCAGATAAATAAAATAAAGCTATAATATATTCTGGCATCTGGTTGCCTATACTACGAGGTATATTCGGAATTTATTGTTTATTAATCAATGTTATTACACTATTTGTTTCTGTTCATAATTGTACAAACTAACTACCTGCTATAAACTACTTACTAAACTAAACTAATTAAATAACGAAAATCAAATAAAAAAAGTGCAAGTCGAGTGCAAGAAAACGTGCAGATGCTTTTGGTTACTTTCAGCGGTTTTTTTTCCTGAATGTTGGCAGAATCTCGTCATTTGTGTTCTGCGCCTGCCTTAGGTGACCTATCCTCTAATTGGTTTTTGCTGAAGTCCGATATGTTATTATTACCCTATGAAGGAAGGTCAGGCCTAGCTGGGCAATCAAAGGGATGGAGAATCGGTTTATCATCTGAAGGATTGAAATAATATGCCTCCCAAAGACTGTCCATACTAGCCCTTGAATGAGTCCGGCTCTTATTGGTTCGGCAGTCAAGCATTAACCTCTGTAACCGAATGAGAGATCGAACGCGTGGCGTGTTAATTATTGATTGCCAACTTAAACCGCGGTTCCTGATATCGGCACCATTTTTTGCAACCGACTGTAGATTTAAAATTATTTATATTATTATTTCCCACTATTATTGCTACTGGAAGCCAGCAGCTCTTCCAACTCTTTGCCAGTTAGCATCTATTACGCTTCAATTGTACTCTAATATCAACTTTTAACTACTGGTAACCAGCAGCGTTAAATACTGGTAAACAGCATCCATCTTAATCTAAGTGTGCATTTAATTTATTTAATCTTATATTTCACATTAGTTACTTTTAAGTATTCTAACTAATCCTTCAGTAATTCTATTTAATAAATTTATAAACCATTTAACACACATTTCTCCCTTTCACATTAACATTTATAAATATTTCTTTGTGTCATTGTTTATCAACAAATTTAATCATTTTTATCCTATAATAAAATTTCTTTAATCTAATAGCCAACCTAATTAAATATTACTATAAACACCATGTCTATAATACTTTTATCTTCAATATTTAAATATCCATTAGTCACTTAACCTTTTTCTATTTCTTATTTACTTAACTCTCACTATTACCTTTCACTTTTACTTATTTTAATTTCCTAACTTTCACTATTCCACTCTCACCATTGCGTACTTTATCCCGTCTTTCCTTACTTCTTACTTGTCACTTCACTTCTCTTCACTACATTTCACTCTTTCACTCGCCTTCTCCTTCCCAGGTCCAGTAGTTAACGCCATCCTCGTTATTTTGACTATTGTCAGATAACCAAAATATTTTGGATGTTTCCCCTTCTCGAATCTTCTGTAACTCTTTGGAAATTTCCAACGGCTATAAGCGAGTATTTTCGCCAGTGAGAGTCAGTTCAGTGAGTCAATTAGTGGCTGAGCGAGTTAGCGCGTGCGTTTCTGGTGCGACGAAAAGTGTTGTTCTCCCTGCGAGTTTGTAACGATTGTGATAGTGAAGGCTACTTGCGCGAGAGATTGGAGAAGTCTTATGTTCGACTCCCCAGTGGGTGAATCGTCCGGAAGAGGAGGCTACGTCGTGGTATTTCATTACCCAGCTATGCCAAGAAGAGAGTGAAGTGATAGTGAAAGTTTGAACTAGATTACATTAACGAAGTGAATGAGAAGATTAGTGGAATGACAGTTAAAATCCGAACAAAGTCACAATATTAAAACCTCATTCGGGAGGTTCCAGGCTCGATTCCCGGCGATCGCCCAATCTGATTCATTACTTCATTCGGGGATTTTCCCGGGTCGTCAGGCAAATGTTGGAGTGGTTTTTTTCATCCCCAAAATTTTCATTTCGTTCTATTAATCATTTCATTCATCCTTCATCTCATTTGGTCTGTTTCAAGGTTAGAAGTGTTGTGAATGTGCTTCGGTGCAGCGTGGCAGGGAAAACGGATGCTCTCTGTAAGCTATCTCTGTCCCTCGGCTATCGGCTGGTTGTCGGGTATACGGACCGCCCCTTAGGGAAGCTTTGGACCCTGATTGGGGCGGGTCCCAGTCTACCTGTCCAACTACCAGACTGAATTACAGTCGAATGACGTAACTACCACTGCACTGACCCCTCCCTTAGTAAAAACACCAGTAAAGGTGCAGTATACAGAGTGGACCATTTAAGTTGAGACTTTACAATATCTCCAAAACTATGCGTTGTAGAAAAAAATGTCCTTCATAAAAGTTGCTTCATATTATGGGGTAAAGTGAATACCATTAGTCGTGTTTTATTTGGAGGACGTTACAATGGTCACTTTAGGGTCAATTTAATTTTTAAATCGGAACCTACCTTTTTATGTTTTCTCACTCATAAGAAACCAAACAACATTTGTATAATGCACTTTGCAAGTTTTCTTACACCAACGTAAATAACAACGGAAATTCTGAATGGCTATCTACGAAGAGCGCAATGTATGGTTGGACCATCCATGGATGGTCATTTGAGGCTCAGCTTACGTTTCTTAATTTTTATAGTGGCTCCTTGTTTCTCATCACAAAATAAACAGCTTTTTATTAACCATTTTCTAATGAGAAAAAAAAGACATACAAAATGTAGGTTCCCACTTAAAAAAATATTTAATGACCTTCATAACAGCCTCAAAATACGACTAATGGAATTTACTTTTCCCCATAACATGAAGCAACTTTTATTAAACGCATTTCTTTCTACAACGCTTAGTTTTGGAGATACTGTACAGTCTTAACTTAAATGGTCCACCCTGTATAACAGTCAAACTTTGGAATGGTCCACCTAATGTTAGGTTAGCTTCGAGCAACCAGTTTTTAAATTGATTTCAAGCACAGCACTTCAAAAGTTATTATTTTTTATGGTTTAATACTTCATTACGGTTTACTGCAGAAACCCCAATACTACCCCATTGCCTGTAGAAGTCTTCCTCTGTTCCCTCTTTTGCATTATTTCATGTAGAACCATTTTAACAAAATGAAAAATAATGTACTTTTTCTGGATTCAGTGAAAATGTATCTCCAAATTTCTGATCAAATAATATGTATACATTTAGCTCAGTATAAGTTAAAGGTGAAACAACAAAATTAGTATTTTTTATTCAGAGAGAAGAGTTGTTAAACCGTGTTAAACCGTGCAAGACTGATGAGTTTATTACATAATAAGTTAACCTATTCAAAATTAAAGCCGTTTAATTCAGCACATATTTTTCTTACTCATATTGCAATGCTTTTCTTTAACCAGAGGATAATATTAGACGATGAATGAAATCATCTGCAACTGAGAATGATAGTGTAAAGCGCTATTTTATGTTCGGCTTGAGGAATGAATAAAAACCTCAATCAGGCAGCCCATCCCAACTGGATACGCAAAGCAGGAATCTAAGAAACGTATGCCCATCAGGCATTGTGAGTTACACATTTCCATCTAACAGCCAGAAAACAGTCCCACGGGTTGTAGAAGAATGTTGGTGTATCCGAATAGTGACAATGAATTATATAACTCCATAAACATTAATAGATAAATGATGTGTTACACTTGCATGACATTCTCTGCTGTTTTACAAACTCTTATTCTCTATCTACTTCATGTTAATCGAGATAAACATTTATAGAAACTATCTTATTGCTAATTTTCTTGTAGGTTCAAGGGGAATATGGAAGGCTTTAAGCGATAGTCAAATCTTTTAAGAGCTGGTTGCTATGTGGAGCATTCCATTCTCTTTGCATGTCCAGGACATAAATAAAACCAAAAATAAAATATTAACGAATTTCCATTTGAGAAAAAGTACAAGTATTGGAAAATATAAACAAATAATGAGGAATATATCGTAAATGGTTCGCTGGAAAAAAAATGTGCGTTTTAACGATATCTACAATTTTTATGTAGTAAGTTTTTGTCTATCTCTTACGGTTTACCAGCTTTGCAAAAGGACTTTTGGGGACATTCCCAGAAAATTGAAGGTATACATTTCATTTGCCATAAAAATATCTTAAATATGTGATATTTTAATCAAGATCGTTGGAGCAGTTTTTGAGAAAATCAAAATTTTCGAAAACGTTCCATGTAAAGCGTAGTCTGCCAAAGATGCAACATTTTCGTGTTGACTCTTTGGATAGTACTGAAACTAAATAGCAAGTTTGGTGTCGACCTGACTTTTCGTTTTTTAGACTTTTTCTTAAAATGCTTTTTTGGATTCAGGGGATCTCAAAACATATATTTCCGCTGAAATCTCGGTATCAAACTTTCGGGTCAAATACATTACTTCCTCTACTTACTATACGTAGTAGAGAAAGTAAACATAGAAGATTAGAATGACTAACGTTTGTTTTGTAAAATTTAAATAAGCCCGATATTTCTATTTTTTCGTACCTCATTAGTAGGTTATTTAGGAGAGAGCGAGGCCACTTTTTTGGGCATGTATGGGAAAGGATAGGGAAAACGAGGCTAGATGGGGCGGTTCAAGGAGGAAAATGGGTTTATATGGGAGAGATAGGGAATACGACGACCAATACTATGCTAGACAGGGTTGAAGGAGGGAAATACGTTTATATGGAAGAGATAGTAGAGAGCTGTTAGGCTAGACAGAGGCTGAGGAGTATGGTTTATATGAAAGGTATAGGAAAAACGAGGAGAGGTATTACACTAGACAGAGTTGAAGGGTAGAGTATGTCTTTTATATGAGAGAGGTAGGGAACAGGAGGAGGGGTGTTAGGCTAGACAGAGGTTGAGGAGTAGAGTATGGTTTATATGAGATATAGGAAAACCAGTAGAGGTATTAGGCTAAGGAGGTTGAGTATGCGTTTATAAGGAGAGACGAGAAAACGGAGAGATCCTATGCTAGGATAGACAGCTGTTAAAGGTAGAATGTGTTTTCTATAGGTTAGATAGGAACCCAAGGAGAGATACTCAGCTAGACAGGAGCAAGCGGGAAATGCGCTTTATGGGAGGCAAGGGATACGGGGAGAGATGCTAGACTAGACAGAGGTTTAGAGTATGCGTTTATATGTATGAGGGATATAGGAACAGGAGGAGAGATATTAGGCTAAGGAGGTTGAGTAGGCGTTTATAAGGAGAGATGAGTAAACGAAGAGATCCAATGCTAGGATAGGCAGGTGGTAAAGGTAGAATGTGTTTTATATATGCTAGATAGGAACCCAAGGAGAGATAGACAGGGGGGCAGGAGGGGAATGCGCTTATGAGAGGTAGGGGATACGGCGAGTGTTGTTAGGCTAGACAGAGGTAGAGGAGTAGAATATGGTTTATATGAGAGGTATAGGGAAACGAGGAGAGTCGGTAGGCTAGACAGATAGTGACGCAGTAGGAATATGGACTTATGTACAGGAGATATAAGGAATAGGAGATGTTAGACCTTGAAAGCGACTTTAGGCGAGAACTTCATGGAAATATGTTTCATGTCAATGTTAGAGCGCTAATTCTAGACATGCTCATCACGTAACCTATTCAGGGAAAAGGTGACTCGCTCAGGGGAAAAAGGTGACTGCTCAGGGAAAAAGGTGACCAGCTAAGGGAAAAAGGTGACCAGCAAAGGGAAAAAGGTGACCAGCAAAGGGAAAAAGGAGACCAGTAAAGGGAAAAATGTGACCAGCAAAGGGAAAAAGGTGACCAGCAAAGGGAAAAAGGTGACCAGCAAAGGGAAAAATGTGACCAGTAAAGGGAAAAATGGGACCAGAAGAGGGAAAAAGGTGACCAGCAAAGGGAAAAATGTGACCAGCAAAGGGAAAAAGGTGATCAATAAAGGGAAAAACATGACCAGCAAAGGGAAAAACGTGACTAGCAATGGGAAAAACGTGACCAGCAAAGGGAAAAACGTGATCAGCAAAGGGAAAAAGGTAACCAGCAAAGGGAAAAACGTGACCAGCAAAGGGAAAAACGTGACCAGCAAAGGGAAAAATGGGACCAGAAGAGGGAAACACGTGACCTGCAAAGGGAAAAAGGTGACCAGCAAAGGGAAAATTGTGACCAGCAAAGGAAAAAAGGTGACCAGCAAAGGGCAAATGTGACCAGCAAAGGGAAAAATGTGACCAGTAAAGGGAGAAATGGGACCAGCAAAGGGAAAAATGGTGACCAGCAAAGGGAAGAACGTGACCAGCAAAGGGAAAATGTGACCAGCAAAGGGAAAAAGGTGACCAGCAAAGGGAAAAAGGTGATCAGTAAAGGGAAAAAATGTGACCAGTAAAGGGAAAAAAGGTGACCAGCAACGGGAAAAAGGTGACCAGCAAACGGAAAAAGGCGAGCAGCAAAGGGAAAAAGGTGACCAGCAAAGGGAAAAAGGTGATCAGCAACGGGAAAAAAGGTGACCAGCAAAGGGAAAAAGGTGACCAGCAAAGGGAAAAACGTGACCAGCAAAGGGAAAAAAGGTGATCAGCAAAGGGAAAAATGTGACCAGCAACGGGAAAAAGGTGACCAGCAAAGGGAAAAGCTAACCCACTCACAATAGCACGTAAGTAATTCAGTTAGTATCATAGGGTAGGACAGATCCTGGGAAGCGGATATAACATAGTTCCGTATGATGTTACAGGTAATTCAGAGAGTATCGTAGGTATTTAGGATAATGCAAGTAACATAGGTGTTTAGAGTCACTCAGCTAGTATCACAAGAGGCTAGTTTCCAGGAGCAGAACGTATCATAGATGCATATTTTTCACAGGCAATTCAGCCAGTATAGGAGGGTATTTAAGCTAATTCAGCTGGTATTACAAGACGCGGACTGCATCATAGCAGTGTATGATTTCACAGGTAATTCAGTTAGTGTCGTAGGTATTTAGTTAATTCATCTAGTATCACAGGAGGATAGATTCCAGGGGTTGGGTATAGCATAGTTTCGTATTTCACAGGTAACTCAGCTAGAATCGTAGGTATTTAGCATAATTCAAGTGTGATAGGTGTTTAGAGTAATTAAGCTAGCATTACAGGAGGGTAGGTTCCAGGGTCGGTTATAACGTAGTTTCGTATTTTACAGATAGTTCAGGTAATATCGTAAGTATTTGGGTAATCAGCATAGTTTCACAGATACTCGTGATAATTTCGATCAGAGATTTGTATCACAGCTATTTAAGGTAAATGCAGGTGATTCAGGTTGTATCAATGGTATTTGAGTTATTTTAACAGGTAATTCATCTAGTATCATTGATATTTGGGGGGGGGGGCAAACCAGATTATATCACAGGTGATCGTGCTAATTTAGAACAGGAATTCGTATCAGAGCTAGTTAAGGTAATTTCACATGATTCGGGTAGTATCACAGGTATTTAAGTCATTTTAACAAGTAATTCATCTAGTATCACAGCTACTCACGGTAATATAGAGAGTAATTAGATTATAAACATTTCTCATTCAACGTTACAACAATTTATATACTTTTTCTAAATCTTACAAACTTATTATATATTAAACAGTTATTGTACGATGCGGAGAGGGATAAACTGCATTTTGGTTCATAAATTGAAAATCTTTACGTCAACATACCTTTATTTTAGTTCGTTGTAGATGTCTCTCCCCTTTTATCTAGGATTGAGACTAGCACTAGGATTGCTCCTAATGGCAGGGTTACCACCTTCCCTTCCATCTTCTTCTTTCTTCATCAGGCGTCTGCTAGGTGCATACACAGCACACGGATAAACTTCATTTTTAAGATTGTAAACTCACGAGAAAATCTTCATCTTCGACTTACATTCTCTTAAGCACTGTTTGTTATACTGTAATGTCCATATGCATAGGTAGTTATTCCATCCTCAGCAATAATTCTTTTATCATCAAACGGATTCAATGTAATTTTATTCACTTGCACTGTGGTAACAGCATGGTTTAATGATAGGATTAGATTCATGGGCGTTCTGATGATTTCACAGCTTTTAAGACAGTCTGTATAGCTGTCAAACGAAATGTACTGCTTAATAGCGCTACGTTTTATACCTTTAATCTTTTTATCATTGATCCTTGAATATCTAAGGCATACATCTTAGGACGTAGTCCAACAAAGCGCAGGATGATTTTGCTATTAGCCTCATCTTAAAATTTTCCCAATACTTTCTTGTTCTGAGTAGAGTAACATATGGTTGGCAGGGTAATCAGCTGTATCGAGATGCTCAAGAAAACGTAGCTTGTCCTGGTACACATCTTCAGTTGTTACACGATGAATGAATGAATCAGTGTCCATATATATAAGCTTCAGGTTTTCAGCTCCATAATAAGGCAACAACACGTCGTAATGATAGTGATACATTAATGTCTTGGAGATGTCCAACACACTCATACCAATGTATATAGACTTGTTGAATACAATCTGACGAGAGGCCATATGTACAGCAGCTACAATGATAGCAGCAATACATCCTGCAGCTACAGAAACATCACCCGCAGCCTGGACATTAGCTGTAACAGAAGCAAATATAATAGCTACCGTAGCAGATACAGCAGCTGTACGACAATAGATTTAACAGATCTTACAGCTGTAGCAACATCTGCTACAATAACAGCAGCGACAAACACCAGTTACATAACAGCTGTAGGAGCAGCAGCTAATCCAGCAGCAGGAAAGATTTAGCACTCTTAGCAATAGCAAGCATCACAGCAAAGATATTCCAGCTGTAGCTTCACCCACCACAGCAACAGCAGTCATCACTCCAGCTGTAACATCAAATACGAGAGCTGAAGTAGTAGATACAACACTGTAACATCAGCTACAGCAATAACAGTATCAGATCAGGTAGCTGTAACAGCATTAGACATAGTCAGCACAATAGCTATAGCAGAAGCAAATACAGCAGCTATCGTAGCAGATACAGAGACTGTACAACAATAGCTGTAACAGACCCCACAGCTGTAGCAGCATCTGCTATAACAATAGCAGTAGCCGTCGCATTACATAACAACTGCAGCAGCAGCTAGAGATTTAGCAGTGTTAGCAATAGCAAGCATCACAGCAGTGATATTCCAGCTGTAGATTCCCCTACCACAGCAACAGCAGTCATCACAACAACATCAACAGTAAATACGACAGATGTAGTAGCAGATACAGCATCTATAGCAACAGCAGCTACAGCGATAGCAGCAATATATCCTGCAGCTGTAGCAGCATTAGACACAATCAGCACAATAGCTGTAGCAAAAGCAAATACAATTACTATCGTAGCAGATACAGCAGCTGTACAACAATAGATGTAACAGATCCTACAGCTGTAGCAACATCTGATACAATAATAGCAGCGACAACAACCGGTTACATTACAGCTGTAGCAGCAGCAGCTAATCCATTTTTTGTTCAAATGTAGCAGCTTTATCAGTTAAATCAATGCTTCATTAAACAAGGATTGTAAGGGTAGACGTCTCTTCCCTTTATATAGGCCTGAGACTAACACTAGTATTTGCTCCTAATGACAATGGTTACCGCCTCCCCTTCCATCTTCTCCTTTCTTCACCATTTGTCTGCTATGTGAATACACAGCACATGAGTAAACTTTAATTTTTTAACATTGTAGACTCGCGGAGATCATCAAAGGGATTCAATGTAGTTTTATTCACTTGCACAGTAGTAGCAGCGTGCTTTCATGATAAGATTAGATTCATAGGCGTTCTGAGGATTTCACAGGTTTTAAGACAATCAGTATAACTCAAATGTAAAGTACTGCTTAATAGCACTACGTTTATACCCTTAATCTTTTTTATCATTGAGCCGTGGATATCTAAGGCATACATCTTAGCTCGTAGTCCGACAAAGCGCTGGATGATTTTACCATTAACCTCATGTTTAGATTTCCCAAGCACTTTGTTTAGAGCTGAATAGCATATATAGTTGACAGGGTAATCAGCTGTATCCAGATGCTCAAGTAAACGTAACTTGTCCTGGTACACATCTTCAGTCATCACACGATGAATGAACGAATCAGTGTCCATATACATGAGCTTCAGGTTTTCAGATCCATAATATGGCAGCAACACATCATAATGATAGTGGTACATTAATGTCTTGGAGATATCCAACACACTCATACCGATGTATATAGGCTTGTTGAACACGATCTGACGAGAGGCCATATGCACAGCGGCTAGATTGACGGCATATATTGTTCGATCGATAAACGTAGGCTTGACGATCAGCTTCTCTAGAGTCTTCTAATTTATCACCAGTCGTATATCCATACGATCAGGCAGATTCTCCATAGTTTTTCCAAACATGACGTTGTTAAAGTGCTGTAGACGTCCTTCTCGAAATCATTTGCAGCTTATTGTAGTAGCCTGTTGTTAACTTCCACATAAGGTTTTAACCACCGTGACTGTTGGAATTGCAGCACACGATGGATTTTTTTAGTCGTAACCCATGATTAAAAGCTTGATTCAAAGCCATGTAATGTACTACATACTTCTTTCGAGGTCCAAGACGAGGTATCAGTTTCTTTGTATATGATTTCAATGGTTTCGTACACTCAGGCAGGAAAGGTAGATCGTTAAGTTCTATAGGATGCTCGATGTCTATGACGTCACACCCAGAGACAGGATGTCTGGCAGTATCAAACACGTTTAAACTCGTCTCGTAACTACCTGTATGTGCTGTCACACCAACAAGAGAAGTATTCCCACACGCTCATTCAGTCAAATGTTCTATTCAAAGCCTACCACAACCACCACCACCACAGCCGCCACCACCGCTACCACCACCATTATACCAAAGCTAGCACAATCTCTATTATCACAATACTTAAAAGTAAAGGCTTAAAAGGTAACGTAGAAGATTTTCTCCCTTGTTTAGTTAAATGTATGTATATACTACATTATTTCACGTTTTCATTCCCTTTTCAATTCTTCCTTTCCATCTTCCCACAGAAAGACCACTACATTTCACTACAATCACGAGAAAAGCAATTTTTCCAGAGTTACAGAGATTCTAAGCTTCTAGAATCGAACCCGCTAATACTTTTAATAAATGTGTTTTAGTAATTTAGCTCCCCCGCATCAGCATCAAGCATTTAATCTTTACTCGAACCTGATAGGATTCATAGGCTTGAAGATATATGAAATCACCATTTAGGGATTCGATCTAAGTACTTTAAAGTACTTTTTATAATGATGACGATATTTAGGGACTAAGTACTCTGTTTACGGTTTACCTGACGTGTCTATTTAGGTTAGATTACGAGTTATTAAATTTATAACTAAATTTCATTAAATCGGTATTCGAACCCAGAACACCAGGAACAAAATAATTTATAATATTAGCTTGACATGCTAAACAAAGCTGCATGCAGTTACATCATAGATCTAAGTGATATATTCTAGTGTACAGAGGAAAATTAAGGAACTCATTAAAAGATGGGGAATCGAACCAAGCACAACTGATCGACAATTATATACAGCATTAATTACCTTATCAATCATGCTTTGGTTCATCCCTCTACCTCTCTTATTTTCCGAGATAATGAAGATTTAAAATTAAGGATCGAACCCAGGACATTAGGTATCTAATTACACATCCACGAGATACTACCTAACAACATAAACGTAAAAAGTTTATTTGGCGTCTTTATCTTAATTGCTTTAGGAGTTATTAAATTTAAAATTAAATTACATTTTATCGGTATTCGAACCCAGAACACCAGAAACAAAATTATGTATAAAATTAGTTTTCTATGTTAAAAAGAGTTGTATACAGTTACGCAATCAATCTAAGTGATATATTCTAGTGTACAGAGAAAAATTAAGGAAATCATTTAAAAATCGGGATTCGAACTAGGGACAACTGATTGAAAATTATATACAGCATTAATTACGCATTTTAACTGCTATCAATAATGCTTTGGTTCACCCCTCTAACTCTCTTAGTTTCCGAGATAATGGCGATTTAAAATTAAGGATCGAACCCAGGACACCAGGTACCCCAGTATAAATCCAAAAGAAACTACCTAATGATATAAATGTAATAACGTTTATTTGGCGTCTTTATCGTAATTAGTTCCTGAGTTATTAGAAGTTGAATTTGTAATTACTCGTAGGATTCGAACCCAGGCATCCCGGGCAACTCGGATTAATATCTCTAGGACGCGGCGCATTCCACAGAATTGATTAGTTTTTATCCCATTGTTCTATCTCTTTTCATTCAGGAAATATAAGCGATTAATCAGTAGGTGACATTTGGGTTTGGGGGGTAATTAGTGGGGGTGGGGATAATTACCATATTAATTGCATTCCATGCATATTGATACAGAACCCCCAAATGTACCCTACTGATTAATCGCTTATATCTCCTGAATGAAAAGAGATAGAACAATGGGATAAAAACTAATCAATTCTTTGGAATGCGCCGCGTCCTTGAGATATTAATTTGAGTTGGCCGGGATGCCTGGGTTCGAATCCTACGAGTAATTACAAATTCAACCTCTAATAACTTAGGAACTAATTACGATAAAGACGCCAAATAAACGCTATTACATTTATATCATTAGTTAGTTTCTTCAGGGTTGATATTGGGGTACCTAATGTCCTGGGTTCGATCCTTAATTTTAAATCGCCATTATCTCGGACACTAAGAGAGGTAGAGGGGTGAGCTAAAGCACTATTGATAGCCGTTAAAATGCGTAATTAATACTGTATATAATTTTCAATCAGTTGTCCCTAGTTCGAATCCCGATTTTTAAATGATTTCCTTAATTTTTCTCTGTACACTAGAATATATCACTTAGATTGATTGCGTAACTGTATACAACTCTTTTTAACATAGAAAACTAATTTTATAAATAATTTTGTTTCTGGTGTTCTGGGTTCGTATACCGATAAAATGTAATTTAATTATAAATTTAATAACTCCTAAACCAATTAAGATAAAGACGCCAAATAAACTTTGTTACGTTTATGTTGTTAGGTAGTATCTTGTGGATGTGTAATTACATACCTTATGTCCTGGGTTCGATCCTTAATTTTAAATCTTCATTATCTCGGAAAATAAGAGAGGTAGAGGGATGAACCAAAGCATGATGGATAAGGTAATTAATGCTGTATATAATTGTCAATCAGTTGTGCTTGGTTCGATTCCCCATCTTTTAATGAGTTCCTTAATTTTCCTCTGTACACTAGAATATATCACTTAGATCGATGATGTAACTGCATGCAGCTTTGTTTAGCATGTCAAGCTAATATTATAAATTATTTTGCTCCTGGTGTTCTGGGTTCGAATACCGTTTTAATGAAATTTAGTTATAAATTTAATAACTCGTAATCTAACCTAAATAGACACGTCAGGTAAACCGTAAACAGAGTACTTAGTCCCTAAATATCGTCATCATTATAAAAAGTACTTTAAAGTACTTAGATCGAATCCCTAAATGGTGATTTCATATATCTTCAAGCCTATGAATCCTATCAGGTTCGAGTAAAGATTAAATGCTTGATGCTGATGCGGGGGAGCTAAATTACTAAAACACATTTATTAAAAGTATTAGCGGGTTCGATTCTAGAAGCTTAGAATCTCTGTAACTCTGGAAAAATTGCTTTTCTCGTGATTGTAGTGAAATGTAGTGGTCTTTCTGTGGGAAGATGGAAAGGAAGAATTGAAAAGGGAATGAAAACGTGAAATAATGTAGTATATACATACATTTAACTAAACAAGGGAGAAAATCTTCTACGTTACCTTTTAAGCCTTTACTTTTAAGTATTGTGATAATAGAGATTGTGCTAGCTTTGGTATAATGGTGGTGGTAGCGGTGGTGGCGGCGGTGGTGGTGGTGGTTGTGGTAGGCTTTGAATAGAACATTTGACTGAATGAGCGTGTGGGAATACTTCTCTTGTTGGTGTGACAGCACATACAGGTAGTTACGAGACGAGTTTAAACGTGTTTGATACTGCCAGACATCCTGTCTCTGGGTGTGACGTCATAGACATCGAGCATCCTATAGAACTTAACGATCTACCTTTCCTGCCTGAGTGTACGAAACCATTGAAATCATATACAAAGAAACGGATACCTCGTCTTGGACCTCGAAAGAAGTATGTAGTACATTACATGGCTTTGAATCAAGCTTTTAATCATGGGTTACGACTAAAAAAATCCATCGTGTGCTGCAATTCCAACAGTCACGGTGGTTAAAACCTTATGTGGAAGTTAACAACAGGCTACTACAATAAGCTGCAAATGATTTCGAGAAGGACGTCTACAGCACTTTAACAACGTCATGTTTGGAAAAACTATGGAGAATCTGCCTGATCGTATGGATATACGACTGGTGATAAATTAGAAGACTCTAGAGAAGCTGATCGTCAAGCCTACGTTTATCGATCGAACAATATATGCCGTCAATCTAGCCGCTGTGCATATGGCCTCTCGTCAGATCGTGTTCAACAAGCCTATATACATCGGTATGAGTGTGTTGGATATCTCCAAGACATTAATGTACCACTATCATTATGATGTGTTGCTGCCATATTATGGATCTGAAAACCTGAAGCTCATGTATATGGACACTGATTCGTTCATTCATCGTGTGATGACTGAAGATGTGTACCAGGACAAGTTACGTTTACTTGAGCATCTGGATACAGCTGATTACCCTGTCAACTATATATGCTATTCAGCTCTAAACAAAGTGCTTGGGAAATCTAAACATGAGGTTAATGGTAAAATCATCCAGCGCTTTGTCGGACTACGTGCTAAGATGTATGCCTTAGATATCCACGGCTCAATGATAAAAAAGATTAAGGGTATAAACGTAGTGCTATTAAGCAGTACTTTACATTTGAGTTATACTGATTGTCTTAAAACCTGTGAAATCCTCAGAACGCCTATGAATCTAATCTTATCATGAAAGCACGCTGCTACTACTGTGCAAGTGAATAAAACTACATTGAATCCCTTTGACGATTTCCGCGAGTCTACAATGTTAAAAAATTAAAGTTTACTCATGTGCTGTGTATTCACATAGCAGACAAATGGTGAAGAAAGGAGAAGATGGAAGGGGAGGCGGTAACCATTGTCATTAGGAGCAAATACTAGTGTTAGTCTCAGGCCTATATAAAGGGAAGAGACGTATACCCTTACAATCCTTGTTTAATGAAGCATTGATTTAACTGATAAAGCTGCTACATTTGAACAAAAAATGGATTAGCTGCTGTTGCTACAGCTGTAATGTAACCGGTTGTTGTCGCTGCTATTATTGTATCAGATGTTGCTACAGCTGTAGGATCTGTTACATCTATTGTTGTACAGCTGCTGTATCTGCTACGATAGTAATTGTATTTGCTTTTGCTACAGCTATTGTGCTGATTGTGTCTAATGATGCTACAGCTGCAGGATCTATTGCTGCTATCGTTGTAGCTGCTGTTGCTATAGATGCTGTATCTGCAACTACATCTGTCGTATTTACTGTTGATGTTGTTGTGATGACTGCTGTTGCTGTGGTAGGGGAATCTACAGCTGGAATATCATTGCTGTGATGCTTTCTATTGCTAACACTGCTAAATCTCTAGCTGCTGCTGCAGTTGTTATGTAATGCGACGGCTACTGCTATTGTTATAGCAGATGCTGCTACAGCTGTGGGGTCTGTTACAGCTATTGTTGTACAGTCTCTGTATCTGCTACGATAGCTGCTGTATTTGCTTCTGCTATAGCTATTGTGCTGACTATGTCTAATGCTGTTACAGCTACCTGATCTGATACTGTTATTGCTGTAGCTGATGTTACAGTGTTGTATCTACTACTTCAGCTCTCGTATTTGATGTTACAGCTGGAGTGATGACTGCTGTTGCTGTGGTGGGTGAAGCTACAGCTGGAATATCTTTGCTGTGATGCTTGCTATTGCTAAGAGTGCTAAATCTTTCCTGCTGCTGGATTAGCTGCTGCTCCTACAGCTGTTATGTAACTGGTGTTTGTCGCTGCTGTAATTGTAGCAGATGTTGCTACAGCTGTAAGATCTGTTACATCTATTGTCGTACAGCTGCTGTATCTGCTACGGTAGCTATTGTATTTGCTTCTGTTACAGCTATTGTCCAGGCTGCGGGTGATGTTTCTGTAGCTGCAGGATCTATTGCTGCTATCATTGTAGCTGCCGTACATATGGCCTCTCGTCAGATTGTATTCAACAAGTCTATATACATTGGTATGAGTGTGTTGGACATCTCCAAGACATTAATGGATCACTATCATTACGACGTGTTGTTGCCTTATTATGGAGCTGAAAACCTGAAGCTTATGTATATGGACACTGATTCGTTCATTCATCGTGTAACAACTGAAGATGTGTACCAGGACAAGCTACGTTTTCTTGAGCATCTCGATACAGCTGATTACCCTGCCAACCATATGTTACTCTACTCAGAACAAGAAGGTACTGGGAAAATTTTAAGATGAGGCTAATAGCAAAATCATCCTGCGCTTTGTTGGACTACGTCCTAAGATGTATGCCTTAGATATTCAAGGTTCAATGATAAAAAGATTAAAGGTATAAAACGTAGCGCTATTAAGCAGTACATTTCGTTTGACAGCTATACAGACTGTCTTAAAAGCTGTGAAATCATCAGAACGCCCATGAATCTAATCCTATCACTAAACCATGCTGTTACCACAGTGCAAGTGAATAAAATTACATTGAATCCCTTTGATGATAAAAGAATTATTGCTGAGGATGGAATAACTACCTATGCATATGGACATTACAGTATTACAAACAGTGCTTAAGAGAATGTAAGTCGAAGATGAAGATTTTCTCGTGAGTCTACAATCTTAAAAATGAAGTTTATCCGTGTGCTGTGTATGCAACTAGCAGACGCCTGATGAAGAAAGAAGAAGATGGAAGGGAAGGTGGTAACCCTGCCATTAGGAGCAATCCTAGTGCTAGTCTCAAGCCTAGATAAAAGGGGAGAGACATCTACAACGAACTAAAATAAAGGTATGTTGACGTAAAGATTTTCAATTTGTGAACCAATATGCAGTTTATCCCTCTCCGCATCGTACAATAACTGTTTAACATATAATAGGTTTGTAAGATTTAGAAAAAGTATATAAATTGTTGTAACGTTGGATGAGAAATGTTTATAATCTAATTACTCTCTATATTACCATGAGTAGCTGTGATACTAGTTGAATTACTTGTTAAAATGACCTAAATACCTGTGATACTACCCGAATCATGTGAAATTACCTTAACTAGCTCTGATACGAATTCCTGTTCTAAATTAGCACGATCACCTGTGATACTATCTGGTTTGCCCCCCCCCAAATATCAATGATACTAGATGAATTACCTGTTAAAATGACTCAAATTCCATTGATACAACCTGAATCACCTGCATTTACCTTAAATAGCTGTGATACAAATCTCTGATCGAAATTATTACGAGTATCTGTGAAACTATGCTGATTACGCAAATACTTACGATATTACCTGAACTATCTGTAAAATACGAAACTACGTTATAACCGACCCTGGAACCTACCCTCCTGTAATGCTAGCTTAATTACTCTAAACACCTATCACACTTGAATTATGCTAAATACCTACGATTCTAGCTGAGTTACCTGTGAAATACGAAACTGTGCTATACCCAACCCCTGGAATCTATCCTCCTGTGATACTAGATGAATTAACCTAAATACCTACGATACTAACTGAATTACCTGTGAAATCATACACTGCTATGATGCAGTCCGCCTCTAGTAATACCAGCTGAATTAGCTTAAATACCCTCCGATACTGGCTGAATTACCTGTAAAAAATATGCATCTATGATACGTTCTGCTCCTGGAAACTAGCCTCTTGTGATACTAGCTGAGTGACTCTAAACACCTATGTTACTTGCATTATCCTAAATACCTACGATACTCTCTGAATTACCTGTAACATCATACGGAACTATGCTATATCCGCTTCCCAGGATCTGTCCTACCCTATGATACTAACTGAATTACTTACGTGCTATTGTGAGTGGGTTAGCTTTTCCCTTTGCTGGTCACCTTTTTCCCGTTGCTGGTCACATTTTTCCCTTTGCTGATCACCTTTTTTCCCTTTGCTGGTCACGTTTTTCCCTTTGCTGGTCACCTTTTTCCCTTTGCTGGTCACCTTTTTTCCCGTTGCTGATCACATTTTTCCCTTTACTGGACACCTTTTTCCCTTTGCTGGTCACCTATTTCCCTTTGCTGCTCGCCTTTTTCCCTTTGCTGGTCACCTTTCTCCCGTTGCTGGTCACATTTTTTCCCTTTACTGGTCACCTTTTTCCCTTTACTGGTCACCTTTTTCCCTTTGCTGGTCACCTTTTTCCCTTTGCTGGTCACCTTTTTCCCTTTGCTAGTCACATTTTTCCCTTTGCTGGTCACGTTCTTCCCTTTGCTGGTGACCATTTTTCCCTTTGCTGGTCCCATTTTTCCCTTTACTGGTCACATTTTTCCCTTTGCTGGTCACCTTTTTCCCTTTGCTGGTCACCTTTTTCCCTTTGCTGGTCACCTTTTTCCCTTTGCAAGTCACCTTTTTCCCTTTGCAGGTCACGTTTTTCCCTCTTCTGGTCCCATTTTTCCCTTTGCTGGTCACGTTTTTCCCTTTGCTGGTCACGTTTTTCCCTTTGCTGGTCACGTTTTTCCCTTTGCTGGTCACCTTTTTCCCTTTGCTGATCACGTTTTTCCCTTTGCTGGTCACGTTTTTCCCTTTACTGATCACGTTTTTCCCTTTACTGATCACCTTTTTCCCTTTGCTGGTCACAATTTTCCCTTTGCCGGTCACCTTTTTCCCTCTTCTGGTCTCATTTTCCCTTTACTGGTCACATTTTTCCCTTTGCTGGTCACCTTTTTCCCTTTGCTGGTCACATTTTTCCTTTTACTGGTCACCTTTTTCCCTTTGCTGGTCACCTTTTTCCCTTTGCTGGTCACCTTTTTCCATTTGCTGGTCACCTTTTTCCCTGAGCAGTCACCTTTTTCCCCTGAGCGAGTCACCTTTTCCCTGAATAGGTTACGTGATGAGCATGTCTAGAATTAGCGCTCTAAAATTGACATGAAACATATTTCCATGAAGTTCTCGCCTAAAGTCGCTCTCAAGGTCTAACATCTCCGATTCCCTATATCTCCTGTACATAAGTCCATATTCCTACTGCGTCACTATCTGTCTAGCCTACCGACTCTCCTCGTTTCCCTATACCTCTCATATAAACCATATTCTACTCCTCTACCTCTGTCTAGCCTAACAACACTCGCCGTATCCCCTACCTCTCATAAGCGCATTCCCCTTCTGCCCCCCTGTCTATCTCTCCTTGGGTTCCTATCTAGCATATATAAAACACATTCTACCTTTACCACCTGCCTATCCTAGCATTGGATCTCTTCGTTTACTCATCTCTCCTTATAAACGCCTACTCAACCTCCTTAGCCTAATATCTCTCCTCCTGTTCCTATATCCCTCATACATATAAACGCATACTCTAAACCTCTGTCTATTCTAGCATCTCTCCCCGTATCCCTTGCCTCCCATAAAGCGCATTTCCCGCCTGCTCCTGTCTAGCTGAGTATCTCTCCTTGGGTTCCTATCTAACCTATAGAAAACACATTCTACCTTTAACAGCTGTCTATCCTAGCATAGGATCTCTCCGTTTTCTCGTCTCTCCTTATAAACGCATACTCAACCTCCTTAGCCTAATACCTCTACTGGTTTTCCTATATCTCATATAAACCATACTCTACTCCTCAACCTCTGTCTAGCCTAACACCCCTCCTCCTGTTCCCTACCTCTCTCATATAAAAGACATACTCTACCCTTCAACTCTGTCTAGTGTAATACCTCTCCTCGTTTTTCCTATACCTTTCATATAAACCATACTCCTCAGCCTCTGTCTAGCCTAACAGCTCTCTACTATCTCTTCCATATAAACGTATTTCCCTCCTTCAACCCTGTCTAGCATAGTATTGGTCGTCGTATTCCCTATCTCTCCCATATAAACCCATTTTCCTCCTTGAACCGCCCCATCTAGCCTCGTTTTCCCTATCCTTTCCCATACATGCCCAAAAAAGTGGCCTCGCTCTCTCCTTAATAACCTACTCTCATTATAGCAATTAATAGTGATAGGTAATTAATACCTTATAGCTTATTCTGAAATTGGGTCCATACAGAATTTCACAGTATTTCATGACCGGATGAAGAAGTGAGATGCACACAAACGTACACTCGGTCAAACTAAAAGTGGCCGGTTTCTTGAGCAGTTAAAGGTTTTCAAATTCCCTGTTAGTGAGCGCGCGGTTCACAACCGTCAGCTTCTGTGCGCCGCTTTAAGTTCCTGTTAGTGAGCGCGCGGTTCACAACCGTCAGCATCTGTGCGCCGCTTTATGTTCCTGTTAGTGAACGCGCGGTTCACAACCATCAGCTTCTGTGCGCCGCTTTAAGTTCCTGTTAGTGAGCGCGCGGTTCACAACCGTCAGCTTCTGTGCGCCGCTTTAAGTCCCTGTTAGTGAGCGCGCGGTTCACAACCGTCAGCTTCTGTAGGCCGCTTTAAGTCCCTGTTAGTGAGCGCGCGGTTCACAACCGTCAGCTTCTGTGCGCCGCTTTGGCTTACTATAATACAAGCCACAAGGCCCTGATTAGGGCTACCTCCACACCGTGCTTGGGATGGAGCGGTGGTTAAGCTACTAACTTCTATGCAAACAGCTCGAGTTCGATTATGCGTAATAGATTGTTTGCTTTTGTTTTTTCCGAATCGTTTTACTGTAATATAGTTCAATGATATTGCTTGTGTTAATTAATTTTACTTACATATATAATTATACAATAATGCTAAAATTTATGGTTATAAAATTAAGTTGACTGAGTATAAAACCTCCTCCTGGCCGATAAATTGTCGTAGCTGCCATTTATCGGTGTGACGGATTACTAAATAAACGCCACATACATAAAAAATTAAGAAAAGCTGTTATATTACTTTCTCTACTACGTATAGTAAGTAGGGGAAGTATTGTATTCCACCCAAAAATTCGATACCGAGATTTCACCGGAAATATATGTTTTGAGACCCCCTGAATCCAAAAAAGGCATTTTTGGAAACATGTCCGTGTGTGTGTCTGTGTGTCTGTGTGTCTGTCAGTGTGTGTGTGTGTGTGTCTGTCTTTGAACAGCATAACTCAGAAACGAACAGTCGGATAAACACCAAACTTGGTATTTAGGTTCAGTATCTTCCAAGGATGCGACACGAAGGTTTTCAAGAAAATCCCCCCACCCCAGAGTACCCTTTACATAGAACATTTTTCGAAAAGTTTAATTTTCTCAAAAATGGCTCTAACGATTTTGATTAAAATATCATATGTTTAAGATATTTTTATGACAAATAAAATGTATATCTTGAATTTCCTGGGAATGTCTCCAAAAGTATTCTTTATTGTGAACGACTTTTGCATAACTGGTAAACCATAAGATAGACAAAATTTTACTACACAAAAATTGTAGATCGCGTTAAAATACACAATTTATGTCATATACATTTGTTTAGTTGAGTGAACCATTTTCGAGATATTGCTTGTTATTTCCTTAAATTTTCCAATACTTATACTTTTTCTCAAATTCGTTATTCAACTTTTTATATCCTGGATATGCAAACAGAATAGAATGCGCCACATAGCAACCAGCGCTTAAAAGATTTGACTATCGCTTATAACCTACCATGTTCCCCTTGCATATACAAGAAAATTAGCAATAAGATTGACATCTCGATTTCTCGAGTAACATGAAGCATATGGAGAATAAACGTTTGTAAAAATAGTTTGTACAAGAGTAGAGAAAGTCATGTGAGTGTAACACATCAGATTTTTTTGTCTTGGATATGCAAAGAGAATTAATCTGTGGCAAAGGGAATGGTGCTGCACCTAGCAACCAGCTATTAAGAGATATGTGTGTGCTTAAAGGCTACTGTATTTCTGTCTTGCCCTTGTAAATATATATTCCCCTTACATCTACAAGAAAATTAGCAATAAGATAGAGTCTGCAATGTTCATCTCGATTAACATGAAGTAGATGGAGAATAAGCGTTTGTAAAAATAGTTTGTACAAGAGTAGAGAAAGTCATGTGAGTGTAACACATCAGATTTTTTTTATTCCTGTACTTAAAATGAAAGGGAAAAATATGATGTATTACACTCACAGGACTTTCTCTACTCTTGTACAAACTATTTTTACAAACGCTTATTCTCCATCTACTTCATGTTAATCGAGATAAACATCTGCAGACTCTATCTTGTTGCACAGTTTCTTGTAGATGTAAGGGAAATACATATTTACAAGGGCAATATAGAAATACAGTAGCCTTTAAGCACATACATATCTCTTAATAGCTGGTTGCTAGGTGCAGCACTATTCCCTTTGTCACAGATTAATACTCTTTGCATATACAAGAAAATCTGATGTGTTACACTCACCTGACTTTCTCTACTCTTGTACAATCTATTTTTACAAACGCCTATTCTCCATATGCTTCATATTAATCGAGATATCGAGATGTCAATCTTATTTGTAATTTTCTTGTAGATGCAAGGGGAATATGGTAGCTTTTAAGCGATAGTCAAATATTTTATCGCTGGTTGCTATGTGGCGCATTGCATTCTCTTTGCATGTCCAGGACATAAAAAAATTGAATAACGAATTTGAGAAAATGTATAAGTATTGGAAAATTTAAGGAAATAACAATCAATATCTCGAAAACGGTTCACTCAACAAATGAAATGTATATGACATACGTTGCGTATTTTAACGCGATCTACATTTTTTGTGTAGTAAACTTTTGTCTATCTCTTATGGTTTACCAGTTATGCAAAAGTAGTTCACAATGAAGAATACTTTTGGAGACATTCCCAGAAAATTCCAGATATACATTTCATTTCTCATGATATTATCTTAAACATATGATATTTTCATCAAAATCGTTAGAGCCATTTTTGAGAAAATTAAAATTTTCGAAAAATGTTCCATGTAAAGGGTAGTCTGGGGTGGGGGGATTTTCTTGAAAACCTTCGTGTCGCATCTCTGGAAGATACTGAACCTAAATACCAAGTTTGGTGTTTATCCGACTGTTCCTTTTGGAGTTATGATGTTCACAGACACACACACACAGACACACACACACAGACACACACACGGACATGTTTCCAAAAATGCTTTTTTTGGATTCAGGAGGTCTCAAAACATGTATTTCCGGTGAAATCTCGGTATCGAATTTTTGGGTGGAATGCAATACTTCCCCTACTTACTATACGTAGTAGAGAAAGTAACAAAAAAAATCTGATGTGTTACACTCACATGACTTTCTCTACTCTTGTACAATCTAATTTTACAAACGCCTTTTCTCCATATACTTCATGTTAATCGAGATATCGAGATGTCAATCTTATTGGTAATTTTCTTGTAGATGCAAGGGAAATATGGTAGCTTTTAAGCGATAGTCAAATATTTTAACGCTGGTTGCTATGTGGCGCATTCCATTCTCTTTGCATGTCCAGGACATAAAAAAAATGAATAACGAATTTGAGAAAAAGTATAAGTATTGGAAAATTTAAGGAAATAACAAGCAATATCTCGAAAACGGTTCACTCAACAAAAGAAATGTATATGACATAAGTTGTGTATTTTAACGCGATCTACATTTTTTGTGTAGTAACATTTTGTCTATCTCTTATGGTTTACCAGTTATGCAAAAGTCGTTCACAATGAAGAATACTTTTGGAGACATTCCCAGAAAATTCGAGATATACATTTCATTTCTCATGACATTATCCTAAACATATGATATTTTCATCAAAATCGTTAGAGCCATTTTTGAGAAAATTAAAATTTTCGAAAAATCTTCCATGTAAAGGGTAGTCTGGGGTGGGGGGATTTTCTTGAAAACCTTCGTGTCGCATCTCTGGAAGATACTGAACCTAAATACCAAGTTTGGTGCTTATCCGATTGTTCGTTTATGAGTTATGCTGTTCAGACACACACACACAGACACACACACACACACACACACACACACACACACACACACAGACACACACACGGACATGTTTCCAAAAATGCTTTTTTGGATTCAGGAGGTCTCAAAACATGTATTTCCGGTGAAATCTCGGTATTGAATTTTTGGGTGGACTGCAATACTTCCCCTGCTTACTATACGTTGTAGAGAAAGTAAAATTGAATAACGAATTCCCATTTGAGAAAATAAGTATTGAAAAATTTAAGGGAATAACAAGCAATATCTCGAAAATGGTTCACTCAACAACAAAAATGTATATGACATAAATTGTGTATTTTAACGCGATCTACATTTTTTGTGTAGTAAAATTTTGTCTATCTCTTATGGTTTACCAGTTATGCAAAAGTCGCTCACAATGAAGAATACTTTTGGAGACATTCGCAGAAAATTCAAGATATACGTTTTATTTGTCATGAAAATATCTTAAACATATGATATTTTAATCAAAATCGTTAGAGCTATTTTTGAGAAAATTAAAATTTTCGAAAAATGTTCCATGTAAAGCGTAATCTGAGGTGGGAGGATTTTCATTAAAACCTTTGTGTCGCATCTCTGGAAGATACTGAACCTAAATACCAAGTTTGGTGTTTATCCGACTGTTCGTTTCTGAGTTATGCTGCTCACAGACGGACACACAGACAGACACACACATGGACATGTTTCCAAAAATGCTTTTTTTGGATTCAGGGGATCTCAAAACATGTATTACCGGGGAGATCTCGGTATCGAATTTTTGAGTGGAATACAATACTTACCCTACTTACTATACGTAGTAGAGAAAGTAAAAAGAATGAATAGTTCAACGGAGATTTGAACTTATAAACTCAGGAAGTGTACCATTCCACCTGTCTACCATTGAGCTAAGCGTGTTGCAGTAAGTGTAGCATTGTAACGAGGTTTAGTTATACTCCGCTTGAAAGTCGTAAATAAATAAAGTGTTTTTTGGTTACAAATATTCAGCGCTGAAACACTCTGAAACGTCTATCTTTTTTTAAATCTTATGGGAAATGTCTTTTCAGAGAATTTTGTGATTATGGTTGTGTTCCCTACTAAAACTACTTCAGGAATATACCCAGTCTTGTGAACACCTGGTTACCCGAGCGTTCACGGAAGTACCCGATTCGAGCTTCTAGACGCCGGCCAGCTTTAAATTGACAGAGTGTACACCCATACACAGATAAAAAGTATTCTTAATCTGAACGTATGGTGCGTGCGCGCGTGAGCATGCGTCTCAACTCTTCATCCAAAAATTAAGACAGAGTCTTCAGTAACATTAATTATCCAAAATTGAACATTAGAGCAAAATATGTAATTCCCTAAAATCGCTCAACGTTCTCTAACATGTGTTATTTTCATATCTATCAAAAAAATCTTCATATATAGTTTATTTTATTTATTTTCTGTTTACCATGTAAAATGTTGGCAGAAATGGTTTATGGGTTTAATTCAGATTTTGCAGGAAGGATGCAGGACATTCGTATAACAGCTGATTTATATAGACCTAACTTGTACAAAGTCTTTGTGTTAGCTGAAGAAAAACTTAAGAATAGCATGTAAAAATGTACTCCTTAAAATTCATAAAGAGTGAAAAGAACAACTGCGAATTTCACAGAAACCTAATGCCAAAAAATTGTCAGAAATTGTATATTTTAATCCAGTATACGTTTATTTCCTGAGGTAAAAGTGAAGGTACGGACGGGGCTGAGCACCGTAAGCAGGCCGCAACAGTCCATCCTGCTTCTACCGTGAACCCTGGGAAGGAGGCATGAAGGGAAAGATCCAAATGACGATGGGCGCAGGCATGGACGGGTCCCTAAAATCTGATGCCCCTCGGGCTCACTCACAAGCCACCTAACCCTCGGAGGTCCCCCCTTGGGGTCCACTTGGAGACGTGTCCTAATTGAGCAGTCCCACAACGATACCAGGGAAGAAATCCCTACACACTGCACATCCACTCTCCACCGTAGCCCGTCGAGCACCGTCGCCTGGTCCTACAACCCTGAAACAGATGACAATGTAGGAAATGATGTAGGACAATAAAATCGTAGTAGAAAAGGAACCACCCCAGCATTCGCCTGCCGATTCTGAGAAACTACGAAAAATCCACGAGTCAGAGCGGGCGGTCGCCGGAGATCGAACCCTGGACCTCCCGAATGTGAGTCGCACATACTACCGCAGTGCCACCTCGCTCGGTGGATGAATATCAAACTTCTTAATTAATTTCACAATCCTCCAAAAATGCGGCCAGAGGATTTTCAAGAAAATCTCCACAACCCAACCTGTACTTTACATGAAAGATACTTTTTTGAAATTATCGATTTCCTCAAAAACGCTTCTAACGATTTTGATTAAAAACCATATTTTTAAGGTATTTGTATAGTGAAAATCGATATATAGAATTTTCTGGGAAAAACCTGCAAAATCCTGTTTATTCGGAAGAAATTTTGTATAATTTTGTGCGGAAAATCCTAAGAGAGAAAGAGAAAGACAAAAACTTGCTACACAAAAGAGATACAAATTTCTTTTAAAGCAATTTATTGTGGTATCAACCATTTCCAAGATATTCGTTGTTGAATTTTCCAAACTTTCATTTCTTTAAACTGCTGTTTCTCGTGATATATGGAAAGATTATAGAATTTATAGGCCAGCATATATCAGTTTTTACACAGCTGATTATCGGTTCATTTCCTCTATCGTCTATTACAGAAAAATTCACGGATCAAATTATCCAACCCAGTATTCGTCTAGCAAAAAAAAAAACCACGAAAAAGCCTTCTGTCAAATTGGTCGAGCCTCCCGAAGGTTTGAACCCGGGGCCTCACGAATGCGGGCCATAAAAGTTACCGCTCGGTCAACCAAAATTCAGGAAAGTATATTCTTTATTATTCAGTCTCTGAATTTCACCGTTGGTAATTTATACATAGCTTATTTAAACCCTTCAGAATTTTCTGTAGTAGTTCATGTAATGAGAAATTGCTGTCTACACGTTTTCCTATAATGAGCTGCTATGGGATATCACCCATTAATAAAAAAATGCACATTTGTCTTGGTTGCGTTTCCAGAACAAAGTGGGAAAACCTCGAACGCTCTTAAAATAATAATTCACTGCTCCGTTCCGCCCACACTGCAGTTTGGAGTGCAACAAAAAGTTGCCCGCACAGACAGCGAGAGAAAAAGGAACTACAGCATCTGGTGCCAGTTCTGTTACTGGAAACGACTTCACTTGTTTCATATTTTATAGACTATTCCCAAAACACAGAGGTACGATACGGCTGTGTGAAATGAATGTAAAAGGCTTACGCTTGCTCGGCAAATCGAAAAAACGGCGGGTAAAGAACAGCTTTCGCTGTACAAGCCCAATAAATTCTTCCAACTGTATTATCCAGAGCAACTGCGTTTGTTTCTTCAGTTCCTTCCTTTATATCGCGATTTCTGTTGTAATGTGATTAACTTAGCTCGGTATTTTAGTTTAAGTTTTCACAACACACAACAGCACACAAAATATGCTTTGGTTTAATGTTATAAACTGAAGAAAATATACATTTTTAGTATATTAGTACAATTCTTCCTCTACTTACATTTGAGGCAATATTTTATATCATAACATGCTGTGAATGCCAAAGTGATTGTAGTGTAAATTAATATTATTGTATGTACATGATTTTAGATGTTTGTTAGCCGTAAGTATTGTCAGGAAATAAGTTTACACGGCCTCACTGAAACTGACAATGGAAGTGGGTAACAATAAACCGAGGGGGTGAGTTGTTTATCACTAAGAAGAGATAAACAAATGACGTCAGGGTAGCCTGCCTTTTTTAGAAATGGAGAGAATATCTTCCCTAGAGCATATATGTTAGAAGTAGTGATTGGCTGACCAAAACAGACGCTAAAGTGGGCGCAATTTGGTAACCAATAGCAGCTCTATTATAATGTTTAGGCAATTCGAGGTGAAGGAGTATATATTCTCGAGCCATAAGCAAGTTTCGCGCGGTTCGGAAGAATCTCTCATGAGGTGCGCGTCATACAGTTTTGAAGAATCTCTCACGAGGTGCACGTTACACAGTTCTGAAGAATCTCTCACGAGGTACACGTTACACAGTTCTGAAGAATCTCCCACGAGGTGCACGTCGGAGAATTAGTTACAAAAATGTAAAGTACGCGAAGTAATAGATGCGCGGCAACTATAACGACTGTAGTTACATTCGGAAATATCAGCTTCAGTCAGGCGTGTATAAAGATTAAATATGTGAATTATTAATTAAGTGTGACGGCAATAAAAGTGTAGAAACAAATTTTTTATCAGTTATCTTTTAGCAACAACTCCTTTCCGTTTACACGCCCTGCTTCGAGATACTTGCTTGACTGAGTTATAATAGCTAGCCAAGGACAATGAACCCAAAATTAAAATAATAAAACAAGAGGCGCCCAGCAAATAAGATAACACGAGCCATGAGAATTGCCACACATTTCAGTAGGTAGAGGAAGAATTGTATTCCACCCAAAAATTCGATGTCGAGATTTCAACGAAAATACACGTTTGAATGCCTCCGAAATCAAAAAGGGAAAAACGTTTTTAAAAAAGTCTGATTTTGTGTGTGTGTATGAACAGCATGACTAAAAACTCGTATGTGTTAATTCACAGACTCCATCTACACTCTATCGCATATTAGTGGGTATACAAAGTATTCTTAGGAAAGATTTGTTCCTATCTATTAATTCTAGTCTATATAAACCCTACCGAAAATATCTGCATTACACATTGCGTTATAGATACAAATTAAATAATAATACAATTCACCAATTGCCTTAGCCTAGATTTGATTTTACTTTTACACACTTATGCTCCTTGTCACTTTGACTTTGAGTTTCACTCGTTTTAGCACTTGAAACTTATTCTCTCTTTAATCTCACTCGATTTGGCATTTTTACTTTCTCTACTACGTATAGTAAGTAGGGGAAGTATTGTATTCCACCCAAAATTTCGATACCGAGATTTCACCGGAAATACACGTTTTGAGACCCCCTGGATCCAAGAAAGGATTTTTGGAAACATGTCCGTGTGTGTGTCTGTGTGTGTCTGTGAACAGCATAACTAAGAAACGAACAGTCGGATAAACACCAAACTTGGTATTTGGGTTCAGTATCTCCCAAGGATGCGACACGAAGGTTTTCAAGAAAATTCCCCCACCCCAGAGTACCCTTTACATGGAAGATTTTTCGAAAATTTTAATTTTCTCAAAAATGGCTCTAACGATTTTGATTAAAATATCATATGTTTAACATATTTTTATGGCAAATAAAATGTATATCTTGAATTTCCTTGGGAATGTCTCCAAAAGTATTCTTTATTGTGAACGACTTTTACATAACTGGTAAACCATAAGAGATAGACAAAATTTTACTACTCAAGAAAGGTAGATCGCGTTAAAATACACAATTTGTCATATACATTTTTTTTGTTGAGTGAACCATTTTCGAGATATTACTTGTTATTCCCTTAATTTTTTCAATACTTAATTTTCTCAAATAGGAATTCGTTATTCATTTTTTTGTCTTGGAGATGCAAAGAGTATTAATCTGTGGGAAAGGGAATGGTGCTGCACCTAGCAACCAGCTATTAAGAGATATGTATGTGCTTAAAGGCTACTGTTTTTCTATATTGCCCTTGTAAATATACATTCCCCTTACATCTACAAGAAAATTAGCAATAAGATAGTCTGCAAATGTTTATCTCGATTAACATGAAGCATATGGAGAATAAGCGTTTGTAAAAATAGTTTGTACAAGAGTAGAGAAAGTCATGTGAGTGTAACTCATCAGATTTTTTTCTCACTATCACGGTCGTATTCAGATATGTCCAACCTTCCTTGTCACGCGGTCACACTGAGTGTCTTAGTTCCTATACAGATAGTTATTCGTGAGCCTTTCAGGTGCCACGGTTTCTCGCTATCCTAGTCCAGGTGCTCCCACGTTCCTCTGCATTTTGTCCACTCATCAAAGGGAATGGTGATAGCCAAAAGTTTAAGAACTGGACGCTATACGCTGGCCTTTAAATTCCATACTCTTTTCATTACATTGCGAGTAACAACTGAAAATCGAAGGGCTTTAAAAGAACGCCTAAGTATTGAACAATTCAAGTATTAATAACATATATCTCGGAAATTGCTTATAGCACGAAAAAAAATATTTGAAATAAACTTTGTATTTTAAAGAAATTACATTTGTTATAGTAAGTTTTCGTGCATAGCTTAACGTTTAAGCAGTTATTCATCGTATATAAAATTGCTTTAGAATAAAGTGGAGAATTCAAAACATGTTTTTATTTGTCATGTGGATATCTTTAATATATAGTATTTTAATGAAAATATATAAGTTTTTTTAGAAAATCAGAAATTACGAAACATTTTCATGTAAAGTGTAGTTTTTGGTGCAGGAATTTTCTTGAAAATCTTCGTTTCGCAACTTTAGAAGGTACTGAACCTAAATACCAAGTTTGGAGTTTATCCGACATTTTTCGTCTTTGAGGGGCCCCAAAATATGTATTTCCGGTGAAATCTTGTTATCGAATTTTTGGGTGGAATGGAATACCTTCTCTACCTACTATGTACATAGTAGAGTAAGTAAAAACAAAATATTACGTAAATACTAAACTTGGTATTTTGGTTCCGCTTTTTCCAAGAATGCGATACGATTCCCACCCTAAACAACCCTTTAAAAGGCAAATTTTTAGTAATGTTTTATTTTGTTTATCATTTTCTCCAAATATTTTAATTAAAATACCATATTATTTAAGATATTTAACAAAATGTACGTCCTGAATTTTCTGGGAACACCTGCGAAAGCCTCCTCATTCAGAAAAAAATTTGTATAGGTTTGTATACCGGTAAACCGTAAGGGATAGAAAAGTCCTTGCTGTATAAAATATTTAGATCGTTTTAAAACACAAAATTTATTTCAAATAACTCTTTCTGTGCTATCAGGCATATCCGAGGTCTCCTTTACTGTAATTTTGAGTTTTTAAATACTTTGTCATTGTTTCAAAAATACTGCCGCCATTCAGTTCTTTCTTGCGGTATCATGGAAACAGTATGAAATTTCAAGCCACATAATTATGATTATCGATTCAACTTACTGTATGCCCTTGTCCTATAAACGAAATGTGTAATAAAGCTATTGTTGCAAAGTATTATGTCGATTAACATGAAGTAATTATGTTCTGCGCCGTGATGCTGTGGGCTAAGCGTGGAGCACTTATTCCCGGCCACAGAATGCGCCCGGTTTCGACACCTCCCATGAGGTTGCGGTCCCGGGTATAGGACCGCTGCCCATTCAGCATCGTGATAAAAGTGAGGAGTTGCGATAAGCAGGGATCCCAAACACTGAGGCCAACATCGTAGCTGGAAGATACGTAATACTGGCCATATCACCTCTCGGTACCGGTTAGGTGATCGCCCACCTCTGCCGTGTGTACGTGGCGGGAGGTCGGATGTCGGGTTGGCAGGTCAAGGCACTTCATTGGCTTTGGTGCCACGGGATAGTTGTTTTTAATATCATTGTATAGATAAGTAAGATTTGGAATGAAGAGTTTATGTTAGCTATATAGAAATAAACGATAGCGGGTAGAAAAAGTTGTTGAATGTAATACATCACCTCTTTTTTTCAGCAATGTATTAAAATTTCTGGGCCCCATGTTTCTATGCATAGTACTGTGATTCAAATTTGAATTCTGGACGTAATTTTTTCTCAGAGGAATTTTTAAGAATTTTTCAGGGCTTAAAATGTTAAACACACAACTATTTTTCGGTCCGTTTAATTGGAATTTTAAATATACTGTATGTAAGGTGAACTCAGAGAAGTGAAATCTTTGTGACAAGGGGCTCGATGACTAATGATGACGTCATTCATTTATACCGACTGGCGGTGAAGACCGCATAAATCTAAAGATCCGCTATAATTTGCGAGCTAACTGTAGACTTTCAGCATGCTTTCCATCAAACTACTCTGAATTTATACGTATACCAAATTCAATTAAAGGTAAATTAATTGCGTGTTTGTGTGCACATGTTTTTTAACTGAGAGGGGAGTTAAAACACGGGAGAACGTATTGCCAGACAAATTTAAAAATTAAGTATCAACGTTTAGGTCCTTGGAAAATCATTAATGTTCATCGCTATATTCCGGGTGCCCGAGAGCACTCGGAGACGGATTCTCAGCAGAGAAGAAACCTGTAAAGAGAGTAGCCACCGCCCAGCCGCTGAACCAGCATTTTTAACATTTAAATGATATCAGTCTGATTATATAATATAAAAGATAACAGGCCGCCATAAAGCGTATAAGCGTATAAGTGTATAAATAATATATAAAGTGTATGTAACAGTCATTGTATAATGTTTATATTATTATGTACATGTATAATAATGTTATGTAAATGTATTAAGTAATTTAACAATGTAGGAGCTGTGAGATTAGAAGCCGAAAGTTGCTAACAATGAGGTAACCTTGAGACAACAATAAACTAAAAAGTTTAATAATGCTACTAATAATTCTTGGAACAATAATGTAATATTTAAAACACTTTATAAATAGCCAACCAACAACTAGAAAAACCTTAATTAAAATAAAAGTATTCTATTGGAGTAGGATTAGCCAATCAATAATTGAAATAGTGGAAATATACAAATTTAGGCGGTAGAAGCCAGACGCTACAAGATAGCGTACCCAAGCAGACACTATTAGACTGCGTACCCGATCGGTACGGACGTGTTAGATGTGTGAGATATGAAAATTCATTACGGCGAGAATAATATAAAGTTTACGTTTTAAAAAGTAATTAACAACCTCACAGCTCTACAGTAGGATATATCTGTGGAGTGTTATGTAATCCTAAGAAGGATTAATAAAAGGAGTGAGGTAAATATTATAATTTGTGTAAGCCTTCATTCTTTAGCCGCACCGACCTATGCTAAGAGATCGTGTTTCTGCAAATTATTACTGACGCAGCCGAGGCATACATATATAATATTTAAATAAACATAAAAATACAAAGCTGAGCTTTTAAACGTGTGGGCGAAGGCCACCGAAAAAAGTAAACGTTGGGGCGAAGGCCATCGGAAACTTTGTATCGTACATGGAGCAACAACTACTTCAAGTTTTTGGCTCCCCAACAGTGGAACTACAATACACCTTCAAGTTTCGTGTCCAAAGCGTGGTGCTAATAACGTAAAAATATTTTTTCTCAAATTGGCGTCCAATGTGGGGCAAGAATAGGCAAGAATGGGTGAAAAGAAGAAAAGAATCAACGAAGAGCTACCAGAATCGACGAAACTCCAAGACTTAACAAAAGAACATCGTAGAACTTCAAGAAACATCACCCAAGGGCAGCAATTCTTTCAGGAGTACGGTGCACGCAGTCAACAATTCAACTGGAATCTACGAGGGAACACCAGAATAAAAAGGTTTACTGACACAGCCAGAAAAAAGCTCAGAAAATTCCAATACTATATATTTATATAATTCTCAAGATAGTTAAGAAAATATATTGTTATTAAAATAAGTTCATGTTGTTAAGAAGTGGAAAATTTAAAGAAATCAGCAGTTCCAAACCAAATGTAACAAAAGAAAATATACAAAATAAAATGAAAACAGAGAACAATGAAAATATGGAAGTAGGAGAGACTAGGTCAGCCAGTACTGATTATAATGCAAATTTACAGTCAGAGCTAGCGGAAACAAATAGATTAGCTATAGAAGAACAATCATTTGTAAATTCAGAGTTAGGTATAGAAAGAAATAGCAGTAGTATGCAAGGTCAATCACCTTTACATATGTTAGTGCAGGGAACCACAAATGAAAGAAATACTATCCCTCATACATCTAGCCAACAAGAGCATCTAAATTTCTCACGTCAAGTTATGTGCCTTCTAAAAGCATTATCTGATTTAAAAAATAATATAACTGAAACTTATACAGAGCTGAGAGTAGACTTAAATAATAAGATAACTGAAATGACAATAGGGTTAAATAATAAGATAACTGAAAATAATAATAAGTTAACTGAAACTAGTTCAGAGCGGAGAGTAGAGTTAAGTAATAAGTTAACTGAAACCAGTAAAGAGTTAAATAAACTACAAGAAACTAGCCAGGAAACTGAAGAATTAGAAACAATGGTGGAAAATACAAATGCAGATCTTGTGCAAATCAAATAGATTTAACAGGGGAAATAAATAAAATGCATGAAATAGCAAAAGCTAATTCAAATTCAATTAAAGAAGCAAACACAGCACAAGGACAAGTAATGTCGATAATAGACAAAATAAATGATAAAGTACCATAAAGCAGCAAAGAAATAGGTAAACTTTGAAATAGTTTTGAGTACCAGTGTACCAAAAGTAAATGCAAATGTAACTAGTTTTGTAAATGCTAATCAAGTGGAGATAATAATACAAGTGCATAAAGAAGTGTATCACCTTTGTTAACTAATTATACAAGAGACGCTACTGCTTTCTCCATAGCATCAGCCGCTCCAACACAAAACAATAATGATGACAAACATGTGCATGTAACAAATCAGATGTCAAATTGTTATTCTGTGCTCAATGAATTACCTTTACCTTGTTTTAATGCTTCCTCAAGTCCAGTACAATTTATTCATAATCTAGTAGTATATTTTAAATTGAAAACGTGCCTAAAGCATTAAAAATGATACTTTTTAGAAAATGCTTGGACATTAAAACCTTAGAATGGTTACATATGCTAGCAGATAGTGAAATGAATTTTGATACATTTAGGGTTTTATTTATGAATAAGTTTTGGAATACTACTGTGCAACATAAGATCAGGGCAAACCTAAGTTATTCACAGTATAGTAGAGATGACAACTTGTCAATGACAGATTATCTTATAAAATATGCAGGTTATGTGTGGTACAAGAAGAAACAGAAAAAGAAGAGAAAAAGAAAATAAAGTAACTGGAATATAAAAGGGGAAAGCAATGTAATTTAAAAAAGTATAATAATATCTTTACTAAATGTAACCAATTCTCAATATAACAAAAAGGAGTATAAACAAAAAAATGTAATAAAAGAAAATCCATTGTTAGTAAGAAAAATATTATAAATCTGAATAGCAACTACATTTATAATGTATAAGATATAAATTATTAGAAATTGTTACAAATATAAATACATTTAAGAAATAAGTTGTAAAGAAAGGGTAACGAGTGTTTATATGCCTAATTAAATGTTAAATATCTAGCAAATAGGATATGTAATAGTGCCTGTGTTAGTGACTATGCTAACTTACCTCAGGTCATTGAACACAAGGTCGTTGACCTTAAAAGTGTCAAACATGTGGCAGAAAAGATAAATTGCTCTGCTACGCGAGTGTAGTGAAAACCGTGTTATATAAATAGTGACAGTGAGAAATATCAAGTGTTATAATAAAAAGGTTATGTTTCTCTCTCTTGGGAGACTTTCAGAAAATATTTAAAAATTTAAAGAGCAAAACAAAAAGAACAATTTTTAAATATTTCTAAAAGGGGGCAATTTGGGGCAGTATTTTAACACTTAAATAATATCAGTCCAATTATATAATAAAAATATAATATAAGCCCATCATAAAGCAATATATGTAATAATATATAAAGTTTATGTAACAGTCATTGTATTATGTTTATATTATTATGTACATGTATAATAATGTTATGTGAATGAGGTAACAATGAGGTAACCTTGAGACAATCATGAATTGGAAAGTTTAATAATGCTACTAATAATTGTTGAATATTAATGTAATACTTAAAACAGTTTATAAATAGCCAATCAAAAATTAAAAAATCTGATGTGTTACACTCACATGACTTTCTCTACTCTTGTACAATCTAATTTTACAAACGCCTATTCTCCATATGCTTCATGTTAATCGAGATGTCAATCTTATTGCTAATTTTCTTGTAGATGCAAGGGAAATATGGTAGCTTTTAAGCGATAGTCAAATATTTTAACACTGGTTGCTATGTGGCGCATTCCATTCTCTTTGCATGTCCAGGACAAAAAAAATGAATAACGCATTTGAGAAAAGTATACGTATTTGAAAATTTAAGGAAATAACAAGCAATATCTCGAAAACGGTTCACTCAACAAAAGAAATGTATATGACATAAGTTGTGTATTTTAACGCGATCTACATTTTTTATGTAGTAAAATTTTGTCTATCTCTTATGCTTTGCCAGTTATGCAAAAGTCGTTCACAATGGAGAACACTTTTGGAGACATTCCCAGAAAATTCGAGATATACATTTCATTTCTCATGACATTATCGTAAACATATGATATTTTCATCAAAATCCTTAGAGCCATTTTTGAGAAAATTAAAATTTTCGAAAAATCTTCCATGTAAAGGGTAGTCTGGGGTGGGGGGATTTTCTTGAAAACCTTCGTGTCGCATCTCTGGAAGATACTAAACCTAAATACCAAGTTTGGTGCTTATCCGACTGTTCGTTTTTGAGGTATGCTGTTCACAGACACACAGACACACACACACACACACACACACACACACACACACAGACACACACACGGACATGTTTCCAAAAATGCTTTTTTTGGATTCAGGAGGTCTCAAAACATGTATTTCCGCGAAATCTCGGTATCGAATTTTTGGGTGGAATGCAATACTTCCCCTACTTACTATACGTAGTAGAGAAAGTAAAAAGCTTTAAGTTAAATAAAAGTATTCTATTGGAGCGGAATTAGCGAATCAGAGACTTGAAATATAGTAAATGTAAAAATTTAAACGGTAGAAACCAGACGCTAGAAGATAGCGTACCCAACCGGAAGCTACTAGGCAGCGTTCTAGAGCAGTCCGCTCAATACGTATTCATAAAATTCATTAGGGCTTGAATAATATAAAGCTTACGCGTTAAAAAGTGCAATTAATAAATAATCTCACAGCTCTACAGTAGGATATATCAGTGAAGTATTATTTAATCGTGTGAAAGATTAATACAACGAAGTTAAATACCATTATAATTTGTGTAAGCCTTCATTCTTTAGCCGCAGCACCTCCTGCTAAGAGATACGTGTTTCCATAAAAAAAAATACTGATGCAGCCGAGGCAAACATAGATATGCAATATTTAAATAAACATTAAAATACAACGTGGATTTTTAATAGTGGGGCGAAGGACACCGAAAAGTAAGCTTGGGGCGAAGGACACCGAAAAGTAAGCTTGGGGCGAAGGCCACCGAAAACTTTGTACCATACGTGGGGCTGCAACTACTTCAAGTTTTGGCTCCCCAACAGTGGAACTACAATACACCTTCAAATTGGCATCCAAAGCGTGGTGCTAATAAACGTAAACATAATCCTTCTTCACTGCAACCCGTCGAACACCGTCGCATGGTCCTACAAACCTGAAACAATTGACAAGGAAGATAATGGTACAGGAGGTGAGGGGCAGAAAAGTCGTGGCAGAAGATGAACCACCCCATCATTCGCCTGCCAACCAGGGGAAATCACGAAACACCCATGAGTCAGAATGGGCAGTAGTAGTGGTAAACCACGGTAATCAGCACATCTATGTACTTGAATTACAATCCGTGGTATTGAAAGACGGAGTTAGTATCCGCATATACGAGTAACGTGTGGGATTACGTGACGTTTGGATTCTGAGGGAGAGTCCGTCCCTCCTCTGCGGTGCTCCCTGGAGCACGTTATTTCCCCTTGTGAAGTTGTCGATACATTTTATTGTTATGTTGTAGAATTAAATGAATAATAAAGATAATTAAAAGCCGAAAAAAATGTGAGTTAACGCGGGTTTGACAACAGGTACGTATGTGTGTTTGTACCCGTGTAATGAATAGACGGTTTTAGAAACCGTCTATATGAGTAACGTGAGGGGATTACGTGATGTTGAGAGTCTAAGGTGAATGTTGCAGAGTTAAATGAATAATAAAATAATTAAAAGCCGAAAAAAATATGTGTGTGTGCGCGCGTGCGCGCTCACGTGTAGTAAAATTTTGTCTATCTCTTATTATTTTGTTACCAGTTATGCAAAAGTCGTTCACAATGAAGAATCGTTAGAGCCATTTTTGAGAAAAATGTTCCATGTAAAGGGTATTCTGGGATGGTGGGGATTTTTCTTGAAAAAACCTTCGTGAAGATACTGAACCAAAATACTAAGTTTGGTGTTTATCCGACTGTTCACATACAGACACACGGACATGTTTCCAAAAATGGGGGGTCTCAAAACATGTATTTCATGTGAAATCTCGGTATCGAATTTTTGGGCGGAATGCAATACTTACTATACGTAGTAGATAAAGTAAAAAAATTGCAAGAAGAGAGGCAATGAAGTGACAAAAAAAGATGTATGGCTTAAATAATATTCGAGTTATGTGTATGGTTACCGCGTTTGCTAAAAAAACTAATGTATGGCTCCCGCGTTCAGAGGCAGAGGACATGTGAATTCGAGTTATGTGTACGGTTATCTCGTCATATCCAAGATTTTGTTTTCAATGTATGAATCAAAGAAGAAGAGATCCCGTTCAGTAAGAAGGCAATGAGAAAAAAAACTAAGGGGGCTAATAATATTCGAGTCAGGTGTACCGTTACGTACGTACGTTTTCGAGTCCCCCGCAGGTAAAAACTTGGAATCTTTCATCAAGAAGGCAAAATAAGAAATCCATGCGAGTGATTCCCGTTCACGCTGGATCAGTAACAGAAGGGTCAAGACAGCAATGAACTATAAATTAGTAAAATTAAATGCTTTAAAAAAACCTCGGCATATCGAGCTCACATGCTGAGACATGCAAATGCAATGTCTTTTTCTCTCTTCTCTGTAACCCGAAGGCATAGAGAGAAACCAGGACTTCAGAATTTTTAAATAATTATAGGTTATGGAATAACTGAAAGTAGCGTAAGAAATTGCCTGTAGCAAAAAGGAAGCAGCAACACGGATCCTACCAATGCTATAATTATCGTAAGTACAGGGGCCAGGTGGACAAGGTAATTTTTTGTCACGAACGAATGTCAGCCAATGGTCAGATAACTGCGTGCGCATACGTGGAAGGAGAAGGGAAAATAGGCGTAATAGTATCGTGAACTTATAAAGACGTAGGATACCGTTCTTAAGAACTTAGTACTTATTACGCTGGACATGTGACTGCAGCATAGAACAAGTGTTTGTGGGGAGGGGGGGCTAACAACGTCGGGGACATATAAAATGTGTAAGGGAGTACGAAAAAAGACCATTTGCAACAGAAGTGCGCAGCCAGGAAAGAACATGGATGGTAAGTGAAAAAAATTATTATTTCTTACAATGTGTCTTTTTACATATACTTCAGTGACCCAAACGATCGATTCAATGTGGATTTTATTTCCGTGTTTTTTCGTGACCTAAATAATATAAACCTGTTGAAACGCGTCTGTATGTTTCAGATCAAATCATAAGCCAGCTCAATGAAATTGGAGAAGGCGCTCCAATAGTACCAACAAAGAAACTGGCAGATCTAGAGATAAACGTGCCGTTCAAAATAAACAAGCTGAAGACGCTTAGCACGAGATATGGGGAACGCGTCGTAGTAATATTAGATCAGTATCAGATCTTTCTTCCCGAGCGATTTAAGAGTATGACTACAGAACAGAAAACTGCTATAAATGAAGGAGGCTATCACCTTGTGTACATGGGACAAGAGACGCTAGCTAGCGGGTATCGACGTCACAAGATTACTTTTTTACAAAAAAAGGTATATTAAAACAGTTTTTTTGCATGTGTTAGCTCAGTTCAGAAAAAAAAATAATGCATCTCGGAAAAGAGAAAAAAATTCTTAATGGAATAGTTCTAACTTTTTGACCTTTTAAGATTAATTTGGATAAAAATCTTGTCTTTGTACGTGTATCTCGAAATTTCAGATTATAGCCAGTCGATAAAATGTTACTATTTTCACTTCTCAGATCGTTGCAATAATGAATTGTATAATTTTCAGACGAGTTCAAACATGCAGGAGAATTCTCAAGCGAAGGAGATGCAACTGCAGACACTGCAGTAATCCACTCCATGACAAGAAAAGGTGAGTTAATGTTCGCATGTATGTGTTAAAACAAAACATTACATTAAAGTAATCGGATAAGATAATAAATTTTTTCAGCTTAAACATTCAACAAAAAAAATATAATTTGACAATATTTCTTTTTTCAGCTATAAGTAAAATTCCATTTCCTCTTTTTAATATATAACTTTAATGTCAGTAGCATCAAACATTAATAATGAAGCAGTTTTGTTATATAAGTGTATTTCATGCTAAAAAGGGGATATTTTTCTTTTCTATATTAGATTTCAGGTTTTAAACTTTACTTTGAAATAAAATGACAATTTTGTTTTCAGCTTTAATAAAGTGAACTATATATTTTTGTTTCAGCTTTCATGCATGCTTCAAAAAGTAACAAATTAATATCACGAAAAAACGAAAATTCGATTTAAAAAACTTTACTTGAAATAAAATCAACATTATTTCCAGTTTAAAGATACTTTGATTACTGTAAATAAAAAAATGAACTATTTGTTATAGATTTTTCAGCTTTCATGCATGCTTCAAAAAAGTAACAAATTAATATCACGAAAAAACTTTACCTGAACATTCTTTTCAGCTTAAAAGATATCAAATATGTATTACTGATGACACCTCATTTATTTCAATTTCAGAGGAACACGTGCACGTGATCTCAAATAAGACCGGATCCCCGAACAAGAGGACTACGTCGCCGAAAGATGATAGCGCGTCTCCATCAAAGAAACCAAGAACAGAATCGGTGAGTGAACAGAGGCAGAAGGATCTTGCATGCATGACAATTGAATCGGCATTTAAAAATCGGATCTATACGAGTCAAATAGAAAACTCGGTGGGAATGATAGATCCTGAAACATTTCTAGATGAATGTCAACCGCTCGTTAGCAGTGAAATTCGGAGCAATCTCGCTCGTCATTTGTCAGGAATAAAGTTATGTGCCACATTAGTATGCAAATATGTCATCCAAACACCCGAAAATGAAAAGATCGAGACATTTAATTTCAATAGTAAAATGGATGCTATCTTACAAGGTACAAACATTAGCGATTGGTATGAGAATAAACTTAAACATCCCATATTGTTCAACATTGATACATTCGAATCGAAAAGCAGTTCGAAATCACTATACCAAATATGTTCGTTAATTCTAAATTTCTGTCACTACGATCCGCTAAATGCAGGTTGCAACATAAAAGTGCCAGATTTCATAAAACACAAGAGAGCAGTGACCAATATTAGGAATACTGATAACAAATGTTTCGGATATTGCCTACTGGCATCCAAATTTCCGGTAAAGCGTAACAGCTATAGAGTGAGTTCGTACTCCAAGTACAATATGTTTAAAGAATTTAATTTCGCAGGAATAAAGTTTCCAGTATCTTTAGATGACATACAAAAATTTGAAAAGCAAAATGATAATATATCTATCACTGTATATGGTATAGACGAATATTCAATTATTCCATTATATCAAACCTCGGAACGTAAAGAGCATCATGTGAACCTCTTAAGAATTGTCGATGAAGCTAGATCACACTATTGCTTAATAAATGACCTATCTCGCCTGTTGTCCTCACAATTAACTAAACGCAAGTGTAGGATGTGTATATGTGAGGCATGCATGAAATACTTCTCGAATGAAAGCAACCTAGCTAAACATAAAAGGAGATGCATGAAATCGCAAGTTGTTAGTATGCCTGAAATAGGGGTAAATGACACCATTCGATTCAATTCATACTCGAAGTGCTCTCCTGTGCCATTTGTCATATATGCAGATATCGAATCAATACTTAAAAAAGTGCATTCATGTCAGCCCTCCGCAGATAGCAGTTGGACGAGATCGATACAAAGACACGAAGCAGTATCAATAGCTTTAAACCTTGTATGCAATTATGACGATACCTTATCGAAATTCAAAATCTTTAGAGGTCCTAATGCGATTCAAGATTTTTTCAGTGAATTAACTGTAATTGCAGACGATGTAATCGATATTTACTCGAAAAACAAAGAGTTAAATATGACCGATGCAGATAAAATAAAATTCAGAAATACTGATTTCTGTCATCTGTGTGAAGATAAATTTGAGTCCGAATCTGACAAAATATTAGACCACTGCCATTTGACCGGTAGATTCATAGGAGCGGCCCACAATTCGTGTAATCTGAATAGAAAGTTACCAAATTACATACCGATTTTTTTTCATTGTCTGTCAAACTACGATTCACATTTTCTCGTGAAACATCTCGCTTACGATCGAGAACCCATATCATGTATTTCACAAACATCTGAAAACTATCTATCATTCAGTAAGAGATATACGTCCAATGGAAAAAGTATATATTTCAGATTTCTTGATAGTTATAGATTCCTCGATGATAAATTGAGCAATTTAGCTGATATGCTAAACCCCGAGGACTTTAAAAATACAAACAGAGCATACGAAAATCCTGCACATCGGCAGCTAATGATACGTAAAGGCGTATTTCCATACACATATCTGGATTGCGTAGAGAAATTGAAAGAGACCGCATTACCAGATATATCACAATTTGATGATATAACAACGGAAGATTACTTGCATGCTCAAACAGTATGACGAGAGTTAAATATCAGAAACTTAGGCGAATACAGCGATCTATATCTTAAGACTGACACATTGTTATTGACTGACATTTTTGAAACTTTCAGAAACTTATGCCTAAATTTATATAAACTAGATCCGTGCCATTTCTACACTGCTCCCGGGTTGGCCTATCAGGCGATGTTAAAGACGACTAAAACAAAATTATCGCTAATCACCGACAAAGAAATGCTAGAGTTTTTCGAGTCAGGAATCAGGGGTGGGCTTTGCACGGTGTCGCAGCGATACTCCAAAGCCAATAACAAATACATGAATGAATACAACGAATCTCTACCACCTAAATACTTAGCACTTTTCGATTGTACAAACTTATACGGATTTGTTATGGCAAGACATGCAACTCCATGTGGCGAACTCAGATGGTTAAATAGAGATGAAATTAATGCAATAGAATTCTTAAACGTACCGCCAGATTCGGAAACGGGTTATGTGCTTGAAGTCGATCTCGAATATCCTAAAGCCATTCACGACGAACACAACGATCTTCCACTGTGTCCAAAGAGCGAAATACCTCCAAAGGATACATGCAATAAGCTCCTTGCAACACTATCAGATAAGTCAAAGTATGTCTTGCATTACCGTAATCTACAGCAATGTGTAGAATTAGGAATGAAGTTGAAATACATACATAAAGCAGTGGCTTACAAACAATCCTTCTGGTTAAAATCATACATTGACTTGAACGCTGCAAAACGTGCTGAGGAGAAATCTAAATTCGGTCAGAATCTATGGAAAAAAATGAATAATTGTGTTTATGGAAAATTTATGGAAAATGTACGTAAGTATAACGATTTTCGTCTCGTTACCAGTTGGAAACAAGCGAAAAAGCTGATATCGCGTCAAACGTTTTTGCGTTACATTATATTTGACGAGAACCTTGTGGGTATCGAACTGGCAAAGGAAGAAATTCACATGTGTAAGCCCATATACATAGGACAGGCAATACTTGACATTTCTAAATATGTGATGTACCACTTTTATTATAACATTCTGAAAAAGAACCTAAATGATTTGTCTCTAAATTACATGGATACCGATTCATTTTTGTTTGAAACTAGTACAGATGTTTATGATTTTATCAAAACCAACATTCAGCATTTTGATACAACCAATTATCCACCCGATAACATATATTCGATACCTCTGGTAAACAGGAAAGTAATGGGCTTATTTAAAGACGAATTATCGGGCAAATTAATGACAGAATACGCTGGGCTAAGGTCTAAGCTGTACTCATATCGTTTTGATGGTCAGATCGTTAAGAAGTCAAAAGGCGTTTCAAAGGCTGCAATGCGTTCAATAACTTTTGATGATTACCTATCTTGTCTCAATGACATGAATGTAGCACATTATGCCAGACAAACAACTTTCCAAAGTCGTAAGCATAACGTTCACACAGTAGAAATGAACAAAATTGCATTGAGAGGGCTTGATACCAAACGTTATATGATTGAAAACTCGCATAAAACTATGGCCTGGGGACATTTTTCTATTCCAAGAGATCCTGCTACCTCTGAGCACAGCTGACATTGTAATGTAATTCGAGAGAGAGAGAGACTATGTGTTTTTTACCTTATTTGAAAGTATGCCATTTCATGTAATTCTGTTTAATGAGAGAGAGAGAGAGAGAGACTATGTGTTTTTTTACATTATTGAAAGTATGCCATTTCATGTAATTCTGTTTAATGAGAGAGAGAGAGAGACTATGTGTTTTTTTACATTATTGAAAGTATGCCATTTCATGTAATTCTGTTTAATGAGAGAGAGAGAGAGAGACTATGTGTTTTTTTACATTATTGAAAGTATGCCATTTCATGTAATTCTGTTTAATGAGAGAGAGAGAGAGACTATGTGTTTTTTTACATTATTGAAAGTATGCCATTTCATGTAATTCTGCTTAATGAGGGACTTGGTAAACCATACTTTTTTCGAGTTCACATGTCCAGTACTCATTTTCTTTGTAATTGAACTTCACAAATCTTGTTTTATAAATGAAAACACGTGTTCACCTGAATAAGTACTCATTTTTACATGTTTATACTTTTTTGGGATGAGAGTTATATTTTCTTTAAAGTTTATGGTATATGTTATGTAAACCAATTTTTTGAGTTCACAAGTGTTGTTTATGAATGTCGTCCCCATTTAATGTAATTCTGCTTAATGTGAGAGATTGTTGTGCATATCTTATACTTAAAGCTTTTTGTGATGTAAACCATACTATTTTTACATGTCCTCCTCAACAAGTACTCATTTTTAGAGAGATTTCTTTTTATGCTTTGAAGTTCACAAAATCTTGTTTTATAAATGCAAACACATGTCCACCTGAATAAGTACTCATTTTTACATGTTTATACTTTTTGGGGGTGATGGGAAATAAGTAGGGTTATTTTTAAAAAATAAATAAAACTCAATTACTTTTGGATTTTGTTGCTTTATTTCTTAAGAAATAAAATTATACAACACACATCCTTAATCCTAAAAACATTTTGTCTTAGTTTTTTTTTTGCATCTTCTACACTACAGAATTCCTGTCTATCCATTCACTTTTTGGAAAGCCTAGCCACTTGACGAGTAACCTATTCCCACGTCGACGTAGTACTTTTTCTACGAGATATGTGTCAGGGTAACTAGTTCTTAATAATTCATGACCATAGAATCCACCTTGTATTACCTTCCCCTCACCATCTTCCAGATGATAGGTGGGTGGGACTGTGCTTCTTACCCTGACAATGCGAAAGATTTCAGTGCTCCAATTAGGTGTGTAACCTTTCTCGAGTAGACCCTTATGCCTAGAGATCCTAACACGGTCCCCAACACTGAACCTCCTGGCGTTCCTCTTTTCGTACCTCATAACATCACGACGATACACCGTGAGGAGGAGATCGTTGTTCCTGACGTCGCGAGGCTTCATCTGAATCGTCGAATGGTAAGTATTATTGTAGATGTTAATGATTCTTGGCAAGAGATCCAGCCATTTATATGAACCTTTAGTCAAAAATTCCTTATGCATCATAGTTTTAAGCGTTCTTATTAAACGCTCGACAGCAGCAGCCTTAATGACACTGAATGTACTATAGTGATTAATTCCATACCTGGTCATTAATTGCTTGAAATGCTTATTGTAAAATTCCTTGCCGTTATCGGATTGAATATTCTTAGGTGTTGTATTCAGATCCTCCAGTATATCTCGCATTGCTTTTGTAACATTCACTCCGGTCTTGTCCTTCACAGGTCTTGCATAAGCCATTTTTGAGTAAAAATTAACAGCAATAAGAATGTACTTATAGTTTCTGTTTTGTTTTGCGTATGGTATCATTTCAATAAGGTCTATTTGTAATAAGTCATTAAGACCTTTACTAATTATTTTCCTACGTAGAAATTTCCTTCTGGCCGGGGAGTGTAATTCACTAACGATGTTTCGTCTAATCATGCTATTATTTTTGAGTTTTTCAATTCTGTGATGATCTCTTGTATTTCCGTTGTATGATTCAAATTGCCAGCCTCTCTCGATGCAATGAGCAATCTGAGTCTGCTAATCAGACTATTAGGATCGGACCAGTATACGTAGTCCAACTTCCTACCCGGAACGTGCTGCTTCCATTCGAGACCGGAATCGGTCGTAGTGTCGATAAGCCTGCGTATGATATTCTTATATTTATACCCCTTGTTCGATCTCAGACGACCGCTCCTGCTGTAGCCCTGTCTGTGAACTAGAGTTTGTTTCAAAATCTGAGAATAAATATCCAGATCGTCTTCCGTATACGATGAGGTCTGAGGTACTCGCTTGAATAATAGTTCGTACAGCCCGGGGCTAGCCTCATAAATCTCATCTCCTATCTGAACACTGTTATCTGCAAATGTAATTAATTTATTTCCTATCTTATAATCCCCGTCTTCATACCGTACTCCAAAGGTAACGTCCAGATCGCTGCCGCTAGCTGTTCGAACCTTCTTCAGATAATTCACAAGGGTATCGGCTTCTTCTTCTTCTTCTTCTTCTTCGGGGTGAGAGAGAGGGGTTTTGCTTTTTTCTTGATTCTTTAGTATATCCTTCAGAGGAACGGTGACGGGCTGAAGAACCTCGGACATCACGCGTTGGGTTTCGAACCTGAGACCCCTCAGGGAACGTAACTTTTCCCTTATCGCTTTACTGTGTCGAGCGATGGACTGCTTGAGTCTGATGCCTTCTACATCCATCGTAAAATGAATGCAGATTTAAGCTGCTGGCATCAATATATAGGAGATTTTTAAGTCGATACTTAGAATATGTCCATCTTTAGCACGATTAACTGGAGCTGTGAAGGTCAACTTATCGCCCATCATGACGAGTGCAGGATAACTTTCAACGCGTTTATCATTTATTGCAAATATTGCATCCGTTCTCGTATTGGGATGCGATGATGAAATCATATTGCAGCCAAACACCTCTCCGCTAACCGGGGACCTGTAGTATTCGAGTCCCGAAGTTAGCATGTATCTCTGTGAGTTACCTCTGTACGGTTTCGTTTGCAATGTAATGATGAGCTGTCCACTCATTTTCCCTAAAATAGTATTTATTAGATTCACTCGCGAATTAAGATTAGCAATACTATTCATAATTGAGGCTACCACGGTATCAAAATTTTTTTCTACTGCTGCAATAATTTCTTGAGGCATAGAAGCTAGAGTTCGGTTTAAAACTGTCTGTGTTTCCGCATTTTTCTTTACAACTAAATGTCTAACATATTTTTTATTTGCGGCATCGTTATCGTCCACGGGATCGGCTATCTCCCTTATTCGTTTCTTTCGAAAGGAAACGTTACCGTTCGAATCGGGAAGCGGTGTGTGTGCATTTATGTAATCCAAAATATATTTTTTATTCGGAACATCATGATCGTCAACTGGAGGCAATAGTACCTTCATTCTTATCGTATCCAGAATGACATTATTTTCTGCATCGCGTTTGAAAGCATATTTACTCAGGTATTCCATTAGGCTCTGATGTTGACCTTCGAGCGATGTTTGCACGTGCTGCCTAAGCATAGCTTCAAATTCGCCCATGCGCTGATATGAAGTCTTTTCGGTGAACGTCTGCATTCGATGCTCGACGATAGTCGTAAGCGTATCCACATAGTGTTTAGTCGTTGCATCATATTCTTCTTCAGGATCCTGAATGTTGCATAATCGCTTTTTCTTGAATTGATAGTTTCCCGTGTCATCTCGATTTATAATATAACGGTTAAGCACACCCCTGGATGGGATGATCCTGCGCGATCCGAATCTGTCGATACTCATAGCTGTAATGAGCGATACTCTCTATTTATTCACTCTGATAAATACATCGAAACCGTTTCTGTATCGTCCTTCATTCAGCGGAAATTCAGGTACCATGACAACAAAGGGTCTCGAGTTCGATCTGTCATTACTCTCCCATACTTGCTTGCACAACTCTCTGAATTCCGTAAAAGACATGTCAGTATTTACGTAATCGTCGTATATGTGCTTTAAGTTGAGATTATCTTGTCGGAATAGTACGATCATATTTGCATTGTCTCTAATTAGATGTTTGGGTACCTTTGCATAAGATTGTGCTAGATATACAGCATCGACGTTACGGTGTCTGCCCATGCTGTAATACGAAGCTATTTTACCCTGTTTCTCGTTGATGACGTCATCGAATACGAATATGGAATTTTCTCTGGCTTCTGAGGTTTCCAGTACTTTTTCACCGTCCTCGAACGTGTACACTCCTATATCGGGTATGGTTTTCAGCACTTTGAGCAGGTACTGATATTTCGGTTGATGCAGTGATTTCGAGTAAATGTAAAGATTCTCGAACCTTAGCCCGTTCTCGTGGATTAGCAGGTTGAGTAAGATATTCGTCTTCCCCGCATTCGAGCTACCCAGAATGAGCGCTCTGACGTTGCTCGGGAAGAGAGAGCCGTGCCTTCCCTCGCGAATGTCATTGTCGAAGTCTAAAACTTGTATGGGTAACGAGCACTTTTGCTTCACTACTTCCATCGTGCGACTAAGATTATAAGTTATATCTTTCGCTTTTTATTTTCATAGTGTATCATGAGCTCTGGACGCGCTCGGAAGGGTTTCGGAGTACTTAATTCTTTGATTAATTCTCTACCGTTTGAGGCTCATTTGCCCGGCTACAGGTACTGCGGTCCCGGAACTAAGCTACATAAGCGATTGCAGCGAGGGGATCCTCCTATAAACGCATTGGACGCTGCGTGTCGTGAACACGATATCGCCTACGCCACACATCAGGATACTGTTCCGAGGCATTTGGCTGATAAGGTTCTTGTGGAAAAAGCCTGGAATCGGGTGCAGTCTGCCGACGCTACTTTTGGCGAGAAGCTTGCCGCTAGACTTGTGACCGCAATCATGAAGGGAAAGCTGGCCATGGGTGCCGGATTGCGCAAACGTCGGAAGAGAATACTACCGCCACCCGCTAGAGGTGGGATCTTACCTTTGCTACCGCTTTTGGCAGCATTGGGTGCTGCAGGTAGCTTGGCAGGTGGAGCCGCACAGATCGCTACCTCGGTGAATAAGAAACGTGCTGCGGAGAAGCAACTGAACGAGCTGGTTCGTCACAATCAGCACATGGAAGCATTAGCCACGGGCAAGGGCAGAGGTCTTAAGAAGGGAGGTGGACGACGCAGGAAGGGGAAGGGCTTGTATCTACGTCCAAAAAACTCGGGGCGAGGTCTGTACTTATCCCGGAAAAAGCCTTAAGCGGTGCGGAGATTGAAACTTATGCTGAACGTCTACGCATTCCTAATTTTAGAGGCGTATACATGCTAGATAAACTGCCTCTAAGACCTAGACGTGCAGAGAGGATCGTCGTCAATTTGGACAACTCGCAGAATCCCGGTACCCATTGGGTTGCTATACGCAAGGATGGAAATTTAGCATTTTATTTTGACAGTTTCGGCAATCTGAAACCTCCACGAGAGATAGAATCCTACCTCGACGGTGTTAAGATCATGTATAACAGACACAGGTATCAGAATTTCGATTCTGTCATTTGTGGTCATCTGTGCTTGCAGTTTCTGTTATAAAACACTTTCGACAGGATGTTCGAATGGTCAAAATGAGTTACACTATCACTGTGAGCGGATCTGATTCTAGTTTCTCTACCCATTTGAATCCGCCACTCCATCTGGATCCAGATGCGGTTTACGAGATTGCTCTACTGAATTTCGAGACATTTTACTCGATACCAAATGTTGATCCTAGCAATAACCTTTTCCATTACGTGCGGGATGGAAAACTTGAAACTGTCGAAATTCCACCTGGAACTTATGAAATAGAAGATATAAACACCTTCCTCAAGGATAGACTCAAAGCCGGCGATGACTTTTTTCTCCGTCCCAATAATAACACTATGAAGGCTGAGGTTCGGTGCCCCTACTTTATCGATTTCGCTCGAGAGAGATCGGTGGGCTCTCTTCTCGATTTCACCGGCAAGCGCACGGTGGAACCGGGTGTACTGACCGAGTCTGACGAACTGGTGAACATCTTTAAGGTCAGCATCATACGCGTCGAGTGCAGCCTTGCCACTGGATCCTTCATCAACGGTAAAAGCGGGCATTCTCTCTACGAGTTTTTCCCGTCGGTTCCTCCGGGCTACCACATCTCGCAGGAACCGCCCAGTCCTATATATCTACCCATCATCGACACGAATCTCATTGATCATCTCAGCATTCGCGTGGTAGACCAGAACGGGGATACGCTCGACTTCAGAAACGAAACTATAACAGTGAGACTGCACATAAGACGGAATGGGAATAAATTTTAAAAGGCATTACTATAATAAAAAGCTTCTCTCGAGATTGATACCTACTCAGTCTTCGACACGCAAACTGCTAACACCATCCAACCGAGAGTTCCTCGAGCGTCTGGGATTCAAGGTTCTGTAATGGATGTTTTAGATGTGACCGGGGTTCCGACGTTTGACGATAAGATTAGTAAAGAGGAGGAACATGTCTTCCTACCTTACAATACGTCTGCTCTAGATGTGAATGATGAAATTAGAATACCATGCCAAGCCGAGGATTTGTACACGCTTCCTAGCAGAAGTTACCTCTACATAGAGGGATCTGTGACAAAACCTACTGGCGAAGCTTCATCTGCAACACTGACCAACAATGCCATGGCGTTTCTGTTCGATGAAGTTCGCTTAGATATGAATGGTACTACCATAGATAGAACGAGAAATCCTGGAATTTCTACATCTATGCGCAACTATGCGGCTCTCAACACTTTGGACTCCAATCGCCTGCAGAACGCCGGCTGGACGTATCCCGGAGAACCTGTAGACATCGTGAACGCATCGAACGGTGTATTCAACGCTATCGTTCCTCTTTCGATGCTTCTGGGTTTCGCAGACGATCACAAGGAGCTGATACTTAATAGCAAGTTTGAACTGGTTCTCATTAGATCTAAAGATTCTAATAATTGTGTGATTGGCAACGATGTGACTATCATTAAACTAAACCGCATCGAATGGAGGATGCCCGTACTTAGACTCTCCGATGCCGAGAGGGTGGAGAAACTTAAACTCGTCCAGTCAGATCGCCCACTGCACGTTGCTTTTCGAACCCTGGACCTTCACACTCAACCTGCAGTACCGCAGACTAAAGCGTTCACGTGGAACGTTGCAACGACATCGAAGCTTGAGAAACCGCGTTTTGTCATTGTGGGTGCACAGACCGACAGACTGAACTACCTTGCTAAAGATAGCTCTATCTTTGATCACTGCAATATCACCAATCTGAAGCTTTATCTCAACAGCGAATGTTATCCGTATCATGACATGAATTTGGATTTTGCAAATTCAAAGTTTGCATCTCTGTATGATCAGTATTCTAAATTTCAATACTCTTATTATGGCAAAGAAAATTACCCTCTTTTGAAGAGAGGCGATTTTCTGAAATATGCACCACTATTCGTCATAGACTGTTCTCATCAACCGGAGGAGACCGTGACTGGAGCCGTTAACATCAGATTGGAAGTTCAAGCATCGGCGAATTTTCCTGCACAAACATCTTTGTTTTGTTTGATTATTCATGACAAATTGTTCACTTATAAACCCCTAACTCATGTTGTTCAATCTATCATATAAGAAATGAAAAATGTATTTTTTTATATCAATAAAGAATGAAATTTTTATATTTTTTTATTGATTTTAGCATACATCTCCTTTAACTTTTTTCTGACACTCCTACCTCTAACATCGTATGAACACATTGATTTATGAACGTCATGCAATTGAAATAAATGTATTTCAATGTATGGAATTAGTCTCTTCAGTCCTGCTATTGCAACAATGTCCAGGTTTATGACATTTTCGTTTAGACACGTATTCACAAATGCTATTTCATTAACTTTATTCATATGCACTGTTTGCGTAGATTATATTCTCACTGTACGATAAACGAGGAAGCTTACCGTCTTTCACATACGTTTCAATCACAGCTATATTTCGAACTATTATCTGCCAGTCCTCTTTTGTTATGTATACAAAAGTTTCGTCAACTGCTTTGATGAAGAGGGATGCGAGTTCGTAATGCAGTCCTATATTCACACGATGCTTGGAGCTGATGGAGATGTCGTCGAGCATAAACACGCTATTTGGATTCATCTTCCTCTGACTTTTCTGGAATGGGGTCAAAGATGAGCACTATAACGTTCTCTCGAGAGGCTTCCAACATCTTCTTCTTGTTTACGACTTTTGCCTTGTTCCTCTTCTTGTCAGGCTTTTTTTCGGACCTGTAGACATATACACAACATTTCTGTTTTAACACACACGTGTCATTAATAAAAAAACTCTTTCTTTTTATTCACAATGATTCTGCTTACCTTTCTTCTTCTTTCTCCTCCACGGGTTCGGATGTCGACACCGACCGATCCACGTCGCGATGCGGTGGCACATCTTCTCCTTCGGGCGTTCTGTAAAAATAAAGGCACAGGTTTTTTGCTAGCTATCTTTTTTCTCCCCCTACTACATCTATTCTATCACATGTTCTTTACTTACTTACCCTTTTGCTTTGAGATACACGTCGCAGCACTCTCCACAACGGAAGAATGACGACATTTGTTGATGCTGTGATGGTTCCTTACAGATGATGGTATGCGTATCGCCATCACATATTTCCTCGTGCTTATCGAGACAGTGCTGCTTCATTTGCTCGTACTCCTCGAGGTTCACCCAGCAACAATTGTCACTATCGCCCGCGATTCTGATATTTTCACTACTCATCGTGCTGGCTCACAGTCGACTGTGAACGCCGATCCATTCTCGTTTCACATTTAATGGATAGGGGCGGTGGTGGGGATTGAACATGCTCGTTCTTGCACTGACCTGGTTTATACCGTTACGCACGTGGGCACTTTCTCACATACACAGTCTTCTGTAACATACTCATGCAGCCTAACATTCATACACCTAACTCGAATATTATATTAGCCTCGCATGGTTTTCTTATTTTATAGTCCATTGCCTTCTTGATGAAAGATTCCAAGTTTTTAGCTGTGGGAAACACCAAACTTAGTATTTTGGTTCAGTATCTTCACGAAGGTTTTTTCAAGAAAAATCCCCACCATCCCAGAATACCCTTTACATGGAACATTTTTCTCAAAAATGGCTCTAACGATTCTTCATTGTGAACGACTTTTGCATAACTGGTAACAAAATAATAAGAGATAGACAAAATTTTACTACACGTGAGCGCGCACGCGCGCACACACACAGATATTTTTTTCGGCTTTTAATTATTTTATTATTCATTTAACTCTGCAACATTCACCTTAGACTCTCAACATCACGTAATCCCCTCACGTTACTCATATAGACGGTTTCTAAAACCGTCTATTCATTACACGGGTACAAACACACATACGTACCTGTTGTCAAACCCGCGTTAACTCACATTTTTTTCGGCTTTTAATTATCTTTATTATTCATTTAATTCTACAACATAACAATAAAGTGTATCGACAACTTCACAAGGGGAAATAACGTGCTCCAGGGAGCACCGCAGAGGAGGGACGGACTCTCCCTCAGAATCCAAACGTCACGTAATCCCACACGTTACTCGTATATGCGGGTACTAACTCCGTCTTTCAATACCACGGATTGTAATTCAAGTACATAGATGTGCTGATTACCGTGGTTTACCACTACTGGCAGTTATCAAGGTCGTACCCGGGACCTCCCGAATGCGAGTCACACATGCTACCACAACGCCACCTCGCTCGGTGAAAGTCTTGTTAATTTAACCGGTCTCTTCTTACTAATTAGAGTATCAACTAGTTGTAGGAGATTGGTTTTGTTAGGACCAGGTGAAGTTGATTTGGCTGCCACTCAGTCCAGAGCTTGCTTATTATTGAAATGATATCTCTATAGAAATCAGAATTGAGACGTTAAACTGAAAAAAGGAAACAAAATTCCATTTCCTGAATTCTTGAAAGTTATGAACGGGGAGCCATCAAAGCATCATATATACGAATTTAAATACAGAATAGAAAGACATTTAGGATGCTGCGGTTCAAAAATAAACCTTACGAGGGGGATAAGCACCTTCGGAAACTAAGAGGGGAAAGGCTCCTACATTGGCAAGTGTCATGGAATATTGGTGGAGAATGAGTATCTGCAACCTGCTCTTGAATAAACACTCGCGAAATTTGATGCGCTGTCATGAATCTTGATGTTGAAGAGTCTACATCGAGCATATGTCGCTCTGTGACTCAGTACTTCAACTTGGTAAGAACAGCCTTCCAGACAAGGAATGCTGTCGGTGCAATTCTCTCTTAATAATGAAATTATAAAGAATTGTTGGTTTATTGCTGGTTTCTCCTCAATATGAAAGAGCTTTTATTTTTAGTTTTGACACGCGTGTATGCTTGCTCAATTTACATAATGACATTGTACACAAAAATTTAAATATGGGACAATATTGGTGAGGGAATAAAATATCTGTTGCTTTTTCTCTACTACTTACCTATTGAACGTACAGGAAGTGTTTCTTGGTACCCATCCGTGAACAGCAGAACTCAAAAATGAAAACTTTCTTTATTAGTTTAGGTCTCACAACTGCTTGGTTATAATGCTACCACATTTAACATTCAGAGCCAATGCAGTGCAGCAGATAGGTACTTAAACCATGTATTCCACTACCCTTTAATCTGATTGCTTATATTATATTATATTTACGTCTATGTCGATGGAGAAACCCATAAAATGAAGCATCCGGATCATAAAACGAGGTCAGGCAAATCCATCACTAGGTAGATGACGCCCCGCCAGAAACATATACCAAAACACGAAGTCATAAAGATAACTTTAATAACAATTGAAATACACTGGGCTCTGAGATTCAACAGTAGTAGTAAATAAATGTTACATATACAGATTAAAACACAATTGAAATCTTGAAAGGCATATACAAAATCAGTTTACAGTTTATACTTCTCGTGGGCGCTCATACAGAACTTTCAAGCAAGGCCAAGTAAAGCAGTTAGAATATAATTATAATCACATGACATGACCTCGCACTAAACAAACAACCCGTACCACCTCAGCCTTACATAAATATCCCACTTGTAGATGCTCCAACTCTAATAAAATACTCACTTCTCCATTTAACAACATAAACATAATTTAAATAAAACTGGATAGCCACCCACAAATAAACGATAAAAGGTACCAAAATAAGAGGATCAATCCGAAAGTAATATCTCCCATTTTTGTTTTTCTTTTTCCTTTTATTTTTTGTGTGCTGCCTTTGAGTGTCCGAGCCAGATTATGTTGGTGTAGGATTAACTATTGAACTTCCCTGCTAGTGTCCTGCTAGTTTCATTCGCCTGCGACAGATAGCAGCAACAGGGGAACGTTATAAACTGGCTACTGACATCTAGGTGCGTACAAAACAGAGATGTGTGATTGAATTCCTTGCCCGCTGAACAAATTACGCCAATTGAAATCCATATATAACGCGTGCTAAAGGTGTATGGAGACGATACAGTAGATGCGAGTATTGTGAGGCGGTGTGTACAGCGTTTCAAAAGTGGTGAAAAGGATGTGCAGGACAAGCCCCGTCCTAGTCGTCCCTGCTCGGTTGTGACAGCAAATAACAGCATCTCGATCAACTCATCCGTAATGATCTGCGAATTACGACCAAGGAATTGTGTGTAGAGCTGAATATCGGCTGTAATGGCTTAGACAAGACGTTATTATCGCAAAGTGTGTGCGATATGGGTCCCGCGGATGCTGTCACAAGACCTCATCGAATGGAAATTTGTCGGGACCTGCTGAACCAATACGAGGCTGTAGGTGACAATTTTCTGAGCTCCATCATCACCCGAGATGAGACGTGATGTCAGTACTCCGAGCCAGAGTATAAACGACAATCCAAGGAGTGGCGACATCCGACTTCTCCAACAAAGAAGAAGTTCAATACACAGCCATCCACAGTTAGCCAAGACAGTGGCTAGCCTCAGCTGGTTCAGAGATTTACGAGCGTGGCATGCAGGCTGTTGTTCATCCATGGCAAAATTGCATAAGGAATGGCGGTGATTATGTGAAAAAATAACAGTGTGTAGCTGAAATCTTGCTCTATTTAACTGTGTTGTACTTTCTGTATTTGTTGTAGTTTAAATGAAAACAAATTACATGGTTACAGTTTAGACAACCTCTACAACTGAGAATTTAGTAATAGTAATATCATTAAAATGTAGAAATTTAAATAAACTCTAAACTTTACCAACATGAATAAATTCTAAAATGGCCAACTTACAGCCAGAAATTAAAGGCAAATTAAAATTCTAAAAGTTTAAATTCCCGTCTGAGGCTCCGCGAACACATTGAGTATTTAAATTTAGGATATGCGCAATTCATGTACGGCATTTGCTACATGCAAAGCTAGTTAAGCGAGACAGTCAGAATAGCCCAAAACTACCCAAAAGCAATTTAGAAAAGCATTTACGCCAATGGAAAACCTTGCCCCTGAAATCTGAGCACGTATGTAGAGTACTAGAACCAACTAAATCGTGAGGCAGTATTTTTAACACAAATGATTTCAGTCAAATTATATAATATATAAATTCAATAACAGCCCGCCTTAAAGCAATATGTGTATGTAACAATATATAAAAAGTGTATATTACAGTCATTATATACGTTTATTTATTGTATACATGTGTAATAATGTTATGTGAATGCATTACTTCATTTAATAATGTAGGAGCTGTGAGAAAAATAGGTTATAAGTTGCTAACAATGAGGTAGCAATGAGGTAACCTTGAGGCAATAATGAATTAGAAAGTTTAAATGCTACTGGTAATTCTTGGAGCAGCAATAAAGTAATTTTTGTCACAATTTATAAATAGCCAATCAAAAACTGAAATATAGCAAAATTTACAAATTCAAGAGTTCAGTTGCTTATAGACAGTGTTCCTAACCGGACGCGAGACGCGTCCTCGAGAAGTTTAATACGTATTCAGTGTGAGACGAAAATAGATTACGTTTTAAAAAGTGCAAGTAATTAGCAAAAGAATCTCACAGCTCTCTCTATATCAGAGAAGTGTTATTTAAATCGTGTCAAGCATTAATAAAAGGAGTGAAGTAAAATTATAATCTGTGTAAGCCTACATTCTTCAGTCGCACCACTCCCTGCTAAGACATTCATGTCTCTAAAAACAAATACTGACGCAGCCGAGGCAAACATAAATATATAATATTTAAAGAAACAGACAAATTACAAAGATAATATTTTTAAACATTTTTTGGGGAGCAAAGGCCACCGGAAAGTACATTTTGGGGCGAAGGCTACTGAAAACATTTTACCAACATTTGCGGTTGCAACTACTTCAAGTTCGGCTCCCCAAAAGTCGAAATATAATACATCTTCTTCAAAGTGACTTTCCATACGTAGCAGCAACAAACCTTATTCAAATTGGCTCCCAAAGCGTGGGGTAAACAATATAAACAACTACTTCAGTCCGTTTCCTCGTAATAGCCCGGATGAAACTCAGACTGATAGTGTCGCTGTGGTCGGCAAAAAGTGGAACCTACGTATACATGACCCACACGAATAGACTGCGAGCTAGGACAATAACAAACTTAACGCGAATTTCAAAGGACCTCTGCCCAAACGGCACAACGTATAAAACATTATAAAGAACAATAATGTTTAGTTGCATAACAGTGGAGATAAGTAACAATAAGTAGAACCATGTAAAAACTGGAAAAGTTTAAATTCACAATAGGTGATGCAGTGAAATGCTTAATAGGTAGTTGTTAGCTGCGGAAATACACATTTTTTTGTTTAGTGCTTTTGATATGCCATTTATTAATTTGTAATTGTTCCTATATGGTGTGGGCATTATATGATAATGTGCTTTACTGTTAGAAGATACATTTCAGACTCTGGTTGTCTCCTTCTGGAATGTAGGTAGGTGTAGGTAAAGCCAGGATAAACGGAGGGGGCCTGAAAACGGGCCAGAGCACAGCAAGTAGGACACAACGGCCCTTTTTGCTTCTATGACCCTGGAAGTAGAGATGAGCGACCAGATCTGAATGACGACGCCGCAAGCATGGACAGGGTCCCTAACGTTTCAAGATTAAACTCCCCGAAAAGCACGCGGAGACGGATCCTAACTTAGCAGTTCCGCAACAACGCTAGGGAAGAAACTCTACAGAGGCACAGCTACCGCCCAGACGCAACCCCGCTGCATTATCCTACAACACTGAAACAGTTGACAAGTGATGGGTGCAGGAAATAAGGGGCAGGAAACTCGTAGTTGAACATGAACCACCCTAACATTCGCCTGCCTAGCCGAGGAAATTACGAAAATCCCATGAGTCAGAATGAGCAGTCGTCGGGGTTGAACCCGGGACCTCCCGAATTCGAGTCGCACACGCTACCGCGGCGCCACCTTACTGGGTGAAAATATTTTGGGGTTTTTATGTGTAAAATTATTAGTCTTGTTAATTTAACCGATCCCTCCTTTCTAACTAGAGTATCAAGTAGTTTTGGGAGGTTGGTTTTTTTAAGACTACGTGAAGTTCACTTGCTGGCACTCAGTCCAGAGCTTGATCCGATGGTCTTCTATTTTCCTGCTTGTTATTGAAATCAGATCTCGGTGAGGAATTAGGATTGGACAGGTAATAGATCCATGTATGCTTTCTTGGCTGCTTCGTTGCCTCCTTAACAATTGTGAGAAGGTACTCATGTGATGATTACTTATTTACGTTTCCTTTGGAGTGCGCCACGAAGTAACTATATATAGTACAGCGGGATGGTTCACGTCTGTGGCCCGCATTCGGGAGGTCCCGTATTCCACCCACGGCGACTGCCCATTCCAGCCTATGGTTTTTTCGTGGATTCCCGGGTCGGCAGGGGAATGCTGGGCTGGTTTATCTTCCACCACGACTCTCCTTCCTCTATATCCTGAACACATCATCTTCCTTGTCATCTGTTTCAGGGTTGTAGGACCAGGCGATGGTGTTTGGCGGGCTCTGTGGGCGGTGGCTTCCGCTCTGTAAAGATTTCTTCCCTGGCGTCGCTGCGGTACCTCTCAGTTAGGTCTCTCCTCAGCGTGGGGCTCCGCTCCGGGGGACACTGGAGGTTGGTGACTTGTGAACAGAGACCGGGCGGCGTCGGATGCGTTCTATCTGGAAACATTAGGGACCCCGCCCATTCTTGCGTCAATCGGCATCCGGATCTGGTCGCCCTTTGGGTCTCTCCCCTCTTCCTTCCCTGGCCGGGGTTACGTTCGTAGCAGAATGGGTCGACTGGCCTGCGTGCGTTGCTGTGCCTCGGTTCCGGGGGCCCCTGTTGATATATGCCTTTACCTTTTAACTGAATATAGTGTTAGTTTGTGTATGTTTGAAAAGACAAAATTATTCCATTCTTTGTTTTTATGTGTAACAGAGTCTGTTTGAATGTGTGTGACTCTCACGAAAACATTGTAGTGATCTTTGGGGCGGGGTCACGAGAAGACCCTTTAGAGTTTAATATATAAAATGATTAATTAAGATAAGGAATATGAATTTCTTGCTATTATGAAATATATTTAATTGGGGTGATTAAGAGACAAACATTCTTTTTTGATTTTAATACTATAATTCATTTTTCCAACCCCGGGGTTGTTACCAACAGGTGGGATAGTAGCTTCAGAGGTGAGAGGCGGTCGGTACAGGGATGAGGGGTACCACTGGAAAGCTAGAAGTCGTGAAGTACATCGGTTTATAAAATACCTTTGTACTATATTATTTGAATGAATGGAATTAAGAACTGTAGACCCTCCGAAGGGAGCTGGCTTAGTCGTACATTTTCATTACTTAAGCTAGATAGTCATGGCAGGACTTGAAACATGATTTAAAGAAAGACTAAATTAGGCTGGGGTGCGAAACCCGAAAACGTACCTAGATTCTGCTGGTCACTAGAAGAATTGAGAGAGCTGACCCACTTACCGCGCCAATAAATACGTTTCGGAGGCACAGATCAGCAAGGTATCATCGTCACTTCTCCATTACAGCACTTTTTGAAATTTGATAAAACTTTGATACAACTTCCCGGTTGTGAATCGAAATCCTCGCAGGGTCGTTGCTATATAAAGCATCAGGGAGTTCGAAGTTATTGAAAAGTAATTTGAAAGTGGATTTAATTGTAATTTTATAAAGTTTGTTAAAATGATTTCATAATCTAACACACTAATAAAATAATTTATCAAAACATTTCACCCATTTTGCCTCATTACTTGTTACTATGGCACATCCACTGCCTCCTATAGATTTTGAGCCATCTATGTAAATTGCTATGTGACTACTATGTGCGCTCTTAATTTTATTGTATAAACAACGATATTCAATGTCACTAGCTTCAGTTTTATAATGTTGATCTAGCTATAGGTTGATTTTGGGTTTTGACAACCTCCAGGGTTGGAAGTTGTGAATGCCCCTTGTCGCCGCTTAGGGGATGTTCAATTCCAATTCTCTGCAGTATCTTATCCTGCTTAAATATCAAAGCTAGTATTTAACTTCAGGGTTTTGCAGGGATACCACAAGAACAGTTTTAAGAAAATCCCCCAATCATAAACTATTCTTTACGTGCAAAAAAAGTTAAATATTTTTTTATTTTTGAAAAAATCAGTAATAACTATGGTTTAATTATTGTATATCTTGGATTTTCTGCAAATAGCCTGTGAAGTTCTCTTTATTCTGAATTACTTTTGTATAATTGGAAAACAGTAAGAAACGGAGAAAATCTTACTAAACAAAAAATGTAGGTATTGTTAAGCCACACGATTAACGGCAATAATTTTTTTTACCATTTATTATTTACGAGGTATCCCTGTTACGGATTTGAAACTTCAAATATACATGTACATTTTACGTTCTCTACTACGTATAATAAGTATTCCTTCCAAAAATTCGATGTCAAGATTTCACCGGAAGTATGTGTTTCGAAGTCACTTTTACCGCGAAAAAGCATTTTTATAAAAAGATCCGCGCGCGTCTGTGTGGTTGAATGAAAAGACGAATAAACACCAAACTGGGCCCTCAGGTTCAGTACCTTCCAAAGATGTGACATGAACACTTTCAAAAGAATCACTCCACCCCAAACTACCTTTTACAGGAAACATTTTTTCACAAATTTTTTACTTTCTAAAATATGGCTAACGATTTTGATTAAATGCCAAATATTAAAGGTACTTATATGACAAGGTCTATATCCCGAATTTTCTGGGAATAGCCTGTGTAAGAATTTTGTATAATATTGTATAACTCGTAAACCTTAAAAGATACACGAAAACGCACTCTTTAGCAAACAAAATTTACTTCAAATTAATTTTTTGTGGTATCAGCCATTGCCGAGATATCAGTTACTAATGTTCAATTTGTTCAATATTTTTGTCATTCTTTTTAAGTACCGTTGACATTGAGTTAGGCGGCGCCGTGGCCGAGGCGGCCCGGGTTCCATCCCAGGCACCCGCATGTGGGATTTATGGTGGACGAAGCGGCGTCTGGGCGGGTTTTCTCCGGGTTCTCCGGTTTCCCCTGTCATTCATTCCACCAACTGCTCCATCATCACCTTTCCTTTCAACCATTTTACCATCATTTCGTTTCATCTATTTCCTTCCTCCCATATCAGGCATCGGGCTGATCACCCATCCTGTATATTCTGTCTGATCCATGAGTGTCTGCTCCTCGACGGGCCTCTGACCCCAGGCACCCGCTTGTAAGTCCTGGGGGGGTGCAAGTCCTACATAAGGGGAGGTTAAACAGATAAAGATGAAGACATTGAGTTGTTTCTCGCGGTGTTGAAAACAGTATGGAATAAGGCCAGCGTATAGCGTCCAGTTCTTAAACATTTGACAATCGCTGTTCTCTTTGTATCTATAACGAAATGTGTGATGTAGCTATTTCTGCAACGGTTTACTTGGATTAAAATGAAGTAGATAGAAAAATAAACTTACGTTAGAATAATTTGTATAATAATTAATTATAAACTATGTTACATGAGTATAGAACATGAGATATTTTATATCTTATCGCCTAATCTTATGTATTCTCCTTATACATATGTATAACGCAGCGTGTAAAGATTCAAATAAAGTTTATCTTAATTAACAAGAAGTAGGAAGAACAGAAATTGTAAGAATATTCTGTAGTAAAGTGAGTAGAGAAAGCCGCGTGAATGCCACATATCGAATAATTTATTTATCAAATTTGACTGCTCATAAAAAATATGACTTCCTGTTGAAGGTATTTAAAATAAATCGCCACTATTAAAGTGTGCGGGAAGGTGCTGTGAATGTTTGATAATTACGCTTTTAATGGTTTCTGAGAAAGTTGGAGTTGAATATTGATATTTTAATGTTATAGGTGTATTACCTTCCAGAGCCCTTTAACTCGTTTTGGTTTGATATACTTTCGAGGAATTATTCAGTTATCTGATAACACGTAATGACAGTTTTGAGAAAATGAGGCAAAAGAAGAATGTAATATCTCTCGGAGAATCATATCTGAGCACGAAAGGTGTCTGGTTCTATTTCAGTCTTGAGATAATCCATTCGTATCCCTTAGCATAATAACTGGTTCTTACAGACTGATTGTTATTCAGTCCGCTTCGGGAAGGGAAACGTACAATTTTGCATCATCACAGCCGAGAGGAGTCAAAGGAAGTCTTGCTCCCATTTTCTTCCTGTTTCTGTATACACCGTTCTTCTTCCTGTGAGGTGAACGTTTACACAGAGAACTGAGGAATAAGACGGCGCTTTGCATACACAGCAAATATTGTGGAAAAAGGCGTCGGCATTCTCATACCTGAGCTTCGGGACAAAGAAAACGTAAATGAAAATTCAAAAATAGCCTTAAAGGATAGAATATAATTACTTGAATTCAAACAATACTAATAAATTCCGATGTGCTACATTCACATTACTTTTTCTACCCTCTATTGCTTGTGTACAAATTTTAATCCACATAAACCTTTCTGTAAATAGCTACACATTTCGTTAATATAAACAAAGGGGATAGCGACAGTCAAATGTTTTAGAACTGGCCCATATGCCGGTCTTAAAATTCAATACTATTTCCATGACATCGCGAAACAACTGAAAATTGACGAGAATTTAAAATAATGAACAACTCGAAGCATTTCATTATGGATATCTCGGAAATGGCTGATGCCATATAAATGTTATTTAAAATAAATAATGTGTTTTAAAGAGATCAGCATCCTTTTTAGTACGTTTTCATCTATAGCTTAACGTTTACCACTTATACAATATAATAAAAAAATCCTTCCAAATGAAGAGGCTCTTCTAGAAAATTCAATGTATACATTTTATTTTTCATGTAATGATCCTTAATTATAATAATTTAATCAAACTCGTTACAGCAATTTTTTAGAAAATAAAAAATTTCGAAAAATGTTCCTTGTAAAGGTGGTTTTGGGTGGGAAATTTTCTTGAAAATCTTCATGTCGTATCTTTTGAAGTTACTGAACCTAAACACCTAGTTTGATATTCCTGCAACTTTTCGTTTTTGAGTTATGCTGTTCACACATACACACATAAACACACATATTTTTCACGTGCGCATATTTATCTAGGAATGCCTTTTTTGGGGAGGACGTTGGGGGTCTCAAAACATATCTTCCATTATTAAATTTCATGGGTGGAATTTTCTACGTACGATGTATGTGCAGAGAAAGTAAAAATTCTGATGGTTATGTTCACATGACGTTTCTACTCATTCTTCTACTGCAAACTAGTTTTACAAAAGCTAAGTCGTCTGCATACTTCATTTTAATATAGATAAACCCTCATTACACACTTCCCGTTGTAGTTATAGGAAGAATTCAATAAGCTAAAGCGAAAGTCAAATGATTTCAAAGCCGGTCAGCATATGTTGGCTTTGAAATCGCATTCTCTTTGCATGACCACCAGAAAAAAGGGATAGTGACTTACAACCTTAAAAAGCGTTTTAATTATTTGAAAGTCCAAACCAGAAAGAATACGTCGGAAATATTAACGCCACATAAATGTTATTTGATGTAAATTTGTGTTTTAATGAGGTCCATGTTTTTGTGTCGTAAGATTTTTTCCATTTCTTAGGATTTGCCACTTTATTTGTTTACATTTTGCCATGAAAATATCATATGCATATGGTGTTTTAATCAAAATCGTTAGAAACATTTTACACAAAATCAAAAATAACAAAAAAGAATAGTTGGATTCTTCTTGTCGCATCCTTGGAACATACTGTACATAAATACTGTGTTTGGTATTTTTCGTTTTTCCGTTATACTGTTCAGTCTGAGGCAGTATTTTTAACACTTCAATGATTTCAGTCAAATTATATAATATAAATTCAATAACAGCCCGCCTTAAAACAAAATGTGTATTTAACAATATATTGAAAGTGTATATTACAGTCATTGTATATGTTTGTATTATTGTATACATGTAATAATGTGAATGTATTATGTAATTTAATAATGTAGTAGCTGTGAGAATAATAGGTTAAAAGTTGCGAACAATGAGGTAACAATGAGGTAACCTTGAGGCAATAATGAGTGAGAATGTTTAATAATGCTACTAGTCATTATTGGAGCACCAATAATGTAAATTTTGAGACATTTTATAAAATAGCCAATCAACAACCAGAAAAAGTTTTAGTTAAATAAAAGTATTCTATTGGATTAGGAATAGCCAATCAGAGACTTGAAATGCAGAAATTTACAAATGTGGCGGTAGAAATCAAGTCAGTTGCTTGTAGACAGCGCTCATAACTGGACGCGTTGCTTGTAGACAGTGTTTCTGACCGGACGCGATATGTGTCCTCGAGAAATTTAATACGTATTTTGTGTGAGACAAAAATAGTTTACGTGTTAAAAAGTGCAAGTACTTAATAAAATAATCTCACAGCTCTCTATATCAGTGAAGTGTTATTTAAATTGTGTCAAGGATTAATAAATGGAGTGAAGTAAAAATTATAATCTGTGTAAGCCTACATTCTTCAGTCGCACCGCAAGCCTGCAAAGAGAAACATGTCTCTAACAATAATACTGACGCAGCCGAGGCAAACATAAATATATAATATTTAAAGAAACAGTCAAATTACAAGGTTAATATTTTTTAAACATTTTTGGGGCGAAGGCTACCGGAAAAACTTTACCATACGTGCGGTTGCAACTGCTTTAAGATCGGCTCTCCAACAGTCGAAATACAATAAAACACCTACTTCAAATTGGCTTTCCATACGTGAAGCAACAACCATTTCTCAAATCATACTTACGGCAATTTTCTAAGAATGACATATTTGTGCTCAGGGTTCCTCAAAACATGTATTTCCAGTGAATCTCGACGTTGAAATTTTGGGTGGAATGCAATACTTCCTCTAATTACTATAGATAGGTAGCAGAGAAAGTAAAAATGTAACAAAAAGATAAGGAAGTAAGCGATGAGAAGACTTGTGAATGACTCTGAAACTGGAGGGAGAGTGGAAAAACTTGAGATAGAAGCAGAAGGGACCATACGGGGGAAGAAGCTACAAGGCAATCCTTGAACACAATCTTTTAATTTGTTATGACCCAAGAGTCTTGCTAATGAAGTTGGCACGATACACACCAAAGTTTTCTTCAAAGCTTTAATGGGGTAAAAGAGTGGAAAATTAGAGGATCTGTGTCCTTGACGGTACGTTAAGGATACTTGAAGACGGCCCAGTTCCTTCATTCACACACTCGTAACAAAGTACATAAATATTTATGGTACTAAATTTCTTTCCTCAAGAATAAATTATTGTCATATGTCTTAGCAATATTCCACCACTTGGACAGTATAAACAGAAATCTTTTGACGTATTTTTAAAACATTTTGATCGTCGTTATCCGGAGGAATTTTATATATGGAATTTTGTGACGGAGACGACTTGGTGATTTACGTAGTCCAAACCATTAAACGTTTTCGTCTCCGAATTCTGACTGCGCAGCTAGGGCACACTGATTCCATCCCCAATACCACCTGGACTTTTCTCATGCTGCAATATCTCAAACGGAGTGCACTCAGCCTCCTGAGGTCCTAACGCAATCCATTCAAGGTTTTTATCTCCGAGGCTTGATGATTGCGCTGCTAAGGGACTCTGATAAAATCCCCAAAATCTCTTGTTGCCAGATCTAAAACGGGAGGCACTTAACATCCTTAGTAGCCACGTTACTGAGAAGTATTAGTTCTTGTTCTAGCTCTGGGGTCTCCAGCCTTAGGGTCATACTGATTACTCCAGTAAGTTCATGGGCCAAAACCGTTTTAATTTTCTGAGACTGAGTTTCCCGTCGATTTTGCAATCGAAGATTTGAGTGCTTTGAGGATAAATTTTGATACTCGTTTTCAGACTTTGATGTCATTGCAAATGAAATTAAGATTTTTCAAAATCCTTTTGATACTGACATTGAAACCCGAGCCCTGGAACTTCAAATGTAAATTATTGATTTACAATGCAGTGATATAATTAGGAACAAACATCAAATTCATCTTTGTTGGAATGTTATGTCTTCCACTGGTACAATCTGATAATTTGCATAAATTTGCTCGTAGGCTGTTTTCTGTTTTTGGTGATACTTACCTGTATGAGAAAACATTCTCCAAAATGAAGTACAAAAAGAATGTTTACAGATCAAAGTTAACCAATGAGCATCTTATATCTGTTGTAATAATTGATACAAGTAAAATTGGTCCACGGCTTGAAGTAGGTTATTTTATTGTATGAAGGAGTTGTATTATAGTTCAACTGTTGGGGAGCCGAACTTGAAGTAGTTGCAACCGCACGTATGGTAAAAGTTTCCGGTAGCCTTTGCCCCAAATGTTTAAAAATATTAACTTTGTAATTTGACTGTTTCTTTAAATATTATATATTTATGTTTGCCTCGGCTGCGTCAGTATTAGTGTTAGAGACATGGATTTGTTTGCAAGGCGTAGTGCGGCTAAAGAATGTAGGCTTACACAAATTATAATGTGTAGTTCACTACATTTATTAATCCTTGACACAATTTAAATAACACTTCACTGATATAGAGAGCTGTGAGATTCTTTTATTAATTACTTTCACTTTTTAACACGTGAACTATATTCGTCTCACACGAATACGTATTAAATTTCTCGAGGACACATATCGCGTCTGATTAGAAACACTGTCTACAACCAACACGTCCAGTTATGAGCGCTGTCTACAAGCAACTGACTTGATTTCTACCGCCTAAATTTGTAAATTTCTGTATTTCAAATCTCTGATTGGCTATTCCTAATCCAATAGAATAACTTCATTTAACTAAAGCTTTTTCTGGTTGTTGATTAGCTATTTTATAAACTGTCGCAAAAATTACATTATTGTTGCTCCAATAATTACCAGTAGCATTATTAAACATTCTTACTCATTATGGCCTCACGGTTACCTCATTGTTACTATTATTCTCGCAGCTCCCACATTATTAAACTATGTAATACATTCACATAACATTATTACACATGTATACAATAATATAAACATATACAATGACTGTAATATACACTTTTTATATGTTGTTACATACACATATTGCTTCAAGGCGGACTGTTATTGAATATATATATTATATAATTAGACTGAAATCATTTAAGTGTTAAAAATACTGCCTCAAACTACAAACTTTGTGGAAAATCACAATTACACAAATCTCATTAGTATTTTTTACAAGTGAACACTCCGCGGTTTCATTCGCTTTAATTTAGTTCCTGAGGGATTTTCAGGATAAAAATCATATATGTGATATAGGATATATCATATATATATATATATATTCAAAACATCAGTATACATATATATATATTCAATATTCTTTACCCCAACATAACAACCGAGGGTGAAACCGCGGAATGTTCACTAGTTTGTAATGTTGGTGAGATTCATTTCAATTATTTGTTAGTTACTATAATTAAGTTAAATTTTCTGCGTATTATACTTGTCATTTAGCTTTATCTAGCAAGTAAATAAAACCGAGTTATTATAATTGTGTGTTGTTTTTATCCAACTTATCACAGCAACAATAACCACAATAAGCCATTAGCTGTCGCGGGCCCGATTGATGACACGGGCGGGCCGGATTTGGCCCGCGGGCTGTAGTTTGGAGACCTATGTTCTGGTTATTATATCCAAGCAGCCAAGGTACCCGCGTATGGCACCCAAGTAGTTCCCGCCGTCTATGTGTGTTGACGCAGTAAGAGCTTGCTACAGTCGTGCACTACGTTTTAGGGCGTTAATGACCACAGCAGTTGCACGCCCTAAAGCCACAATACTAGTACTGCAATACTTTTCATCTGTTTCTTATAGCTTACCCCTTACACAGATTTCTTCAGATGAAGAGGACTTAAAATGCTTTTCCAGGAAAATTCAAGCTATACATTTCATTTGTCATGAAAATATCTTAAACATACAGTGTTTTAATGTAAATTGGTTAGAGAATTTTCGAAAAAAAATCTTTTATGCATTCACATAGTCTGTCTCTATCCTTATTGTTTATTAGTGGGATACAAAGTATTCTTACTAAAGCTTATTTTGCTGTCTACTACATTTTAATCCAAATAAACGTTTGCAGAAATAGCTACATTACACATTTCGTTATAGATACAAAGGGAGCAGCGATAGTCAAATATTTAAGAACTGGACACTACACGCTGGCCTTAAAATTCCATACTGTTTCCATGCAATCGTGATAAATAACTGAATGTTGACAGGACTTAAAAATAATGGCCAAGAAATGAGCAATTCGAACCTTTAATAACGGATATCTCAGAAGTGGCTTATGCCACAAAAAACGTATTCGAAATAAATTGTATGTTTTAAATATATCCAAATGTTTTGTGTAACACGTTTTTATCTATCGCTTAATATTTAAATTATACAAGATGATATAAAATTTATTCCAAATAAAGTAGACTTCACAGGCTGCTCCCAGAAAATTTAAGATGTACGTTTTATTTGTAATATAAATATATTTAATCTACTATCTTTTAATCAAAATCGTTAAATTTAGTTTCTATAAAATAAAAAAATTCAAAAAGCTTTTCATGCAAACGATAATCTGTGGTTGTGAAGTTTTCTTGAAAATCTTCATATCGCATTTTTGAAGGGTATCAAATCTAAATACCAAGTTTGGTATTTATCCGACTTTTCGTTTTTGAATTATGCTGCTCAGACACACACTCACACACGGATATGTTTCCAAAAGTGCTTTAGTTGGGTTCAGGGGTCTCCAAACCTATATTTCTGGTGAAATCGTAGTATAAAATTTTTGAGTGGAATACAATACCTTCTCTACCTACTATGTACGTGGTAGCGAAACTAATAAGAGATATCGAAAATTAATCCATATATAGGATAGATTAGGGAGGGGAATTTGCTTAAAAGTCTTTCGTTGCATCTTTAGAAGATGCTGAACTTAAATATCAAGTTTTATATTTATCCAATTTTTACTTTCTCTACTACGTATAGTAAGTAGGGGAAGTATTGCATTCCACCCAAAAATTCGATACCGAGATTTCACCGGAAATACATGTTTTGAGACTCCCTGAATCCAAAAAAGCATTTTTGGAAACATGTCCGTGTGTGTGTCTGTGTGTGTGTGTGTGTGTGTGTGTGTGTGTGTCTGTGAACCGCATAACTCAGAAACGAATAGTCGGATAAACACCAAACTTGGTATTTAGGTTCAGTATCTTCCAGAGATGCAACACGAAGGTTTTTAAGAAAATCCCCCCACCCCAGACTACCCTTTACATGGAACATTTTTCGAAAATTTTAATTTTCTCAAAAATGGCTCTAACGATTTTGATTAAAATATCATATGTTTAAGGTATTTTCATGACAAATGAAATGTATATCTCGAATTTTCTGGGAATGTCTCCAAAAGTGTTCTTCATTCTGAACGACTTTTGCGTAACTGGTAAACCATAAGAGATAGAAAAAAATTTTACTGCACAAAAAAATGTAGATCGCGTTACAATACACAATTTATGTCATACATTTTTGTTGTTGAGTGAACCGTTTTCGAGATATTGCTTGTTATTCCTTTAAATATTCCAATACTTATACTTTTTCTCAAATTCGTTACTCATTTTTACTTTCTCTACTACGTATAGTAAGTAGGGGAAGTATTGCATTCCACCCAAAAATTCGATACCGAGATTTCACCGGAAATACATGTTTTGAGACCTCCTGAATCCAAAAAAAGCATTTTTGGAAACATGTCCGTGTGTGTGTCTGTGTGTGTGTCTGTGTGTCTGTGTGTGTGTGTGTCTGTGTGTGTGTGTCTGTGAACAGCATAACTCAAAAACTAACAGTCGGATAAACACCAAACTTGGTATTTACGTTCAGTATCTTCCAGAGATGCGACACGAAGATTTTCAAGAAAATCCCCCCACCCCAGACTACCCTTTACATGGAACATTTTTCGAAAATTTTAATTTTCTCAAAAATGGCTCTAACGATTTTGATGAAAATATCATATGCTTAAGATAATGTCATGAGAAATGAAATGTATATCTCGAAATTTCTGGGAATGTCTCCAAAAGTATTCTTCATTATGAACGACTTTTGCATAACTGGTAAACCATAAGAGATAGACAAAATTTTACTACACAAAAAATGTAGATCGCGTTAAAATACACAACTTATATCATATACATTTTTTTTGTTGAGTGCAAATAATTAGCAAATAATATTGTTCTCAGCATACATTTGTTCATTGGAATACCCCCAGTAGACGGTTTTTCAACACTCTTAGTGCTTCGTTTATGTATGTTTGAGTAATGCTGGCCATTGCATCCCTGTTTAACTTCTTGATATATTTCTTTTGTTTTAATTGTCATAGAAATAAGAGTAAATTATTGGTGTGTCCTCAAGTTTATGCGCAGCAGGAGTTTAAACTCTTATACCATGGTTGTTGTTAATTGGTAGAGTGACGAGAACTCTTATTTTTAGTTCATCTCACGTCGATTAGTCTGGGTAGAAAAAGGGGTAAATTAAATACATTTAATGACATCTAAGTTACTACTGTAGACAATATTTTTGCTTTACTTTCTGTGCTAGGTACTTACAATAAGCAGAGGAAATCTCGTATTTTACCTAAAAATTATATATCTATATGTTTTGAAGCCCACTGAACCCCCAGAAATGACTTTTAGAAAAAGGCCTGCGCGTGTGGCGTGTGTATGAGCCTGTCTATGAACAACATAACTCAAAAACAAAAAATCTGATGTGTTACACTCACATGACCTTCTCTACTCTTGTACAAACTATTTTTACAAACGCTTCTTCTCCATATGCTTCGTGTTAATCGAGATATCGAGATGTCAATCTTATTGCTAATTTTCTTGTAGATGCAAGGGGAATATGCTAGGTTTTAAACGATAGTCAAATATTTAAGCGCTGGTTGCTATGTGGCGCATTCCATTCTCTTTGCAAGTCCAGGACATAAAAAAATCTGATGTGTTACACCCACATGACTTTCTCTACACTTGTACAAACTATTTTTACAAATGCTTATTCTCCACATGCTTCATGTTAATCAAGATATCGAGATGTTAATCTTATTGCTAATTTTCTTGTAGATGCAAGGGGAATGGTAGGTTTTAAGCCATAGTCAAATATTTTAAGAGCTGGTTGCTATGTGGAGTATTCCATTCTCTTTGCATTACCAGGACAAAAAAAATGAATAACGAATTTGAGAAAAAGTATAAGTACTGCAAAATTTAAGGGAATAACAAGCAATAGCTCGAAAATGGTTCACTGAACAAAAAAAAAATTATGTGACATAAATTGTGTATTTTAACGCGATGTACATTTTTTGTTTAGTAAAAGTTTGTCTATCTCTTATGGTTTACCAGTTATGCAAAAGACGTTCACAATGAAGAATACTTTTGGAGACATTCCCAGAAAATTCAATATATACATTTTGTCATAAAAATATCTTAAACATATGATATTTTAATCAAAATCCTTGATCCATTTTTGAGAGAATAACAATTTTCAAAACATGTTCCATGTAAAGGTTAATCTGGGGTGGGGGGATTTTCTTGAAAACCTTCGTGTTGCATCATTGGAAGATACTGAACATAAATACCAAAGTTGGTGTTTATCTTGCTGTTCATTTCTGAGTTATGCTGTTCACAGACACACACACACGGACATGTTTCCAAAAATGCTTATTTTGGACTCAGGGGGCCTCAAAACATGTATTTCCGGTGAAATCTCGGTATCGAATTTTTGGGTGGAATACAATACTTCCCCTACTTACTATACGTTGTAGCGAAAGTAAAAAAATGTTGGTTCCCAATTACAAAAGGCAACTTGAACCTAAAATGACCATTCCTGGATGGTCCAGCCAATTCCTTGTGCTCTTTCAAAGTGTTTTATACAAAAGATTAGTTTTTTTATGAGGAGTGAGAAGAAAACATAAAAGAGGTAGGTTCCCATTTAAAAAAAGTAAATTGACCCTAAAACGACCATCATAACGTCATACAAAAAAAAACACGACTAATGCCATTTAGTTTCTCCCATAATATCAAGGAACTTTTATTAAAGATATTTCTTTCTACAACGTTTACTTTTGGATATATTTTACAGTCTCAACTTAAATGGTCCAGCCTGTATATTTTGGGTGTTCACAACATTTTAGTGTGATAGCCCTGAAAATGTTAAATAGCACCTGTGTATCATATATATATGAATTAATTGATACATCTGAAGCAGTTCCTAATAATAATAATAATAATAATAATACAATAACAATTGCTAACTTGTGTGATGTAAGAAATGGTTGTTTTTTGTGGATGTTTGTTGTTGTGTACATAATTAAGGACACAGTATTAGGCCAAGGACGAAGCAATGTGCAAATTAAATTGTAGTCAAGATTACGGATGGTCTGGAGAAATTGAGAAAAGTTTTCGCGCTTGTGCATGTTAGTACTTCTGTGGCAGTGACTTTAACTTCTGTCGCAGTGTGCTCCTACCTAGTGGCATTGACATAAAATTGCAGTGATACGGAAAACAGAATGCGGGAATAACTTCGCGCGCTAGTGCACTTCTTGAAGTGTACATGACACGCATGTTCTAGTATTTGGCCTCATAAGGTAAATCACATTACAGTTGCGCATGCGCAGTCAAGATGTGCTAGAGACCTTGTTGTGGTGTTTCATCGAGTTTAGAGCAGTAGCGGGTAGATTCAAACTCCATATATTTTAAATTACCGCATATACGTTACGTTTAATACTTTTAAAAAAAATTAGCCAATAAATCCAAAGCTGTCATAAGTTAGGATGTTTAATACTCTTTGGCTCTTATGTCGCAGCCGCCACTGAAAAACTGTATATAGCGTAGAAGAATTTGAGGGGGAGAGAGAGAAAGAAGCTGTTCTCACGGTTCCACACGGAAAATTGTGGTACTAATGCTTAAAGTGTTAAATTCGTAGTCACATTATGTAACCGAATGCCTCTCTGGTAATGGATTTCGTGTTTCTGTAAGTACATTGTTTTACTGTGGTTATTTTTCAAAGTATTGTTATCCCGTTTGTGATGGGTTGAAATTTGTAGTCGGTTGCAAACGTATTGTCATTATGTTACTTCAGAAGAGTAATACGAACTCGGTTGAAGCATTGGCACATGCCGCCACTGCTCAGTTTAAGCTTCACAGGCCTTCCTTTCCATGTTGTGCTCACTACACAGATATCGCGGGAGAGTGAGCAGGTTTGCTCAAGCGCATGACGTCACATGGCAAGAAATCTTTCTGCCCCCGACTAAAATGAAAAAAATCTGTTTTGTTACATTCACATGACTTTTTCCATCCTCTATCGCTTATTAGTGAGTATATAAATTATTCTTACGAAAGCTTATATTTTATCTACTACATTTTAATCGAGATAAACCTATCCGGAAATAAGCATTACACATTTCGTTAAAGATGGAAAGGCAATAGCGATAGTAAATTCTTTTAGAACTGGACAATATACGTTGGTCTTAAAATTCCATACTCTTTCCATGACACCTTGAGATGAAAATCAACAGAACTTTAAAGAATGTCTAAGTATTGAACAATTTGAACTATTCAAAAGGATATCTCGGAAATGGCTGAAGTTACAAAAAAGGTTATTTGAAATAAATTGTGTGTCTTAAAGAGATCTAAATTTTTACTTTCCCTACTACATATAGTAAGTAGGGGAAGTATTGTATTCCACCCAAAAATTCGAAACCGAGCTTTCACCGGAAATACATGTTTTGAGACCCCCTGAATCCAAAAAAGTATTGTTGGAAACATGTCCGTGTGTGTGTGTCTGTGAACAACATAACTCAGAAACGAACAGTCGGATAAACACCAAACTTGGTATTTAGGTTCAGTATCTTCCAGAGATGCGACACGAAGGTTTTCAAGAAAATACCACCACCCCAGATTACCCTTAACATGGAAGATTTTTCGAAAATTTTAATTTTCTCAAAAATGCCTCTAACGATTTTGATTAAAATATCATATGTTTAAGATTTTCATGACAAATACAATGTATATCTTGAATTTTCTGGGAATGCCTCCAAAGGTATTCTTCATTGTGAACGACTTTTGCATACCTGGTAAACCATAAGAAAGAGACAGCATTTTACTACACAAAAAATGTAGATCGCGTTAAAATACACAATTTATGTCATATACATTTTTTTTCTTGAGTGAACTATTTTCGAGATATTGGTTGTTATTCCTTTAAATTTTTCAATACTTATTTTCTAAAATGGGAATTGGTTATTCATTTTTTTGTCTTGGATATGCAAAGACTATTAATCTGTGGGAAAGGGAATGGTGCTGCACCTAGCAACCAGCTATTAAGAGACATGTATGTGCTTAAAGGCTACTGTATTTCTATATTGCCCTTGTAAATATATATTCCTCTTACATCTACAAGAAAATTAGCAATAAGATAGAGTCTGCAAATGTTTATCTCGATTAACATGAAGTAGATGAAGAATAAGCGTTTGTAAAAATAGTTTGTACAAGAGTAGAGAAATTCATGTGAGTGTAACACATCAGATTTTTATATAGTGCGTTTTTGTTTATCGCATAAACTTTACCAGTAATGCAACATTATACAAAATTCTTTCCGAATGAAGAGGACTTTACAGACTATTCTCAGAAAATTCATCACATACATTTTATTTATCATCTAAATATCTTTAATATGTAGTACTTTAATCAAATCGCTTGAGCCATTTTTCAGAAAATAAAGTATTCTAAAAATTTTCCATACCAAGAGTAGTTCGGGGTGGGAGAATTTTATTGAAAGTCGTATCGTGCCTTTGGAAGATTCTGAAGAAATTAAATGCCAAGTTTGTAGATATTTATCCCACATTCCATTTTTGAGTTATGCTTTTCAGACACATACATACATACATACATACATACATATATATATATACATACATACTTACATATATATACATACATACTTACATATATATACATACATACTTACATACATACATACATACATACATGCATACATACATATATACCGAGATTTTTCTAAAAATGAATTATTTTTTCAGGGGGCTTAAAAGCGTGTATTTCTGGTGAAATCTTATATGGAGTATTTGGGTGGAATATTCTCTGCCTCTATGCACAATTTAAGCGAAATAAAAATAACTGGAAGAAGCATATATTAAGGATGAAAGAGGAATGAATACCAAAATTTTATTAAACTGTATACCTAGAAAAAAATTAAATTTTATTTTATTTATGGACGCTCTTTAACTGCTGTCTTCCTTAGCGTCACATTCTATACTGGACATGAAAGACCGATAATTTTGCTCAGAGGCCTCTTTATCAGTCTTGAGGTTCTTTTACGTGCCGTAAATCTACGACACGGGACCACCAACTTTACTTCCCCTCCGATGGAAGCCATGCTAAGGATTTTTATGCCTGAAAAATTACATCGCCCTCCGCCGCGTTTGAACCCGCGATCTCGGGGATGGTAACCACTACACCATGGTGGACGACAACTATACCTAGAGGATACCGCCAAGTGGGAAGATGAATTGAAGACGGAACGAGTGGACAGGCCTACACCTTGTGGAATAAGAACACAATTACAATTCTATGGATGTTAATACACAGGTACATCCATCAGCTCGTGTAGTCCTGTGCAGAAACGTGCCACTCCCCATCTATCCCCTTTAATACACATTGTAATCTCTCAAAGTTGGAAGTGCAACCGGGAAAGAAGCACGGGGATTCGGAAAGTCATATAGCGAATTACAAGCAACTAGTTCCTGATTATTCACGTTGGGGAGCAGATATGGATTTTTCAGAAGGCCATTAACGTGAGTTGGTGGGGGAGCAAATGAATATTCAAGAAGCATCGCTGTTGCTCCCATCTCTCTTCTTCCTCTATCCTTCTTCCGATTTACATCTACACAAGATGGAAGTAGGGAGAGATTGCAAACTATCAGCCTGCCAATTCTTGGCTACAACTTATGTTTTAAATATCGCTCTTATCGATCCTCCCTTTCTTTCTTATTGTGGTTCCTAGAGTGGTTTCAATTTTAGTTCTCTGTCAGCTTTGTATAGAACTGAGTTCATAACCGACCCAGGATGCAACGTTGGCAATGCTCATTTCTTTATTTAGGAGTTATAGGAAATTTTGTAATCTTTTTCTCTAATCTGATAGTTATATATAGGGTCGGCTTTGCTGAACAGAACAATTCCAAGGGATAGTAAAGTTGATAACGCTTGCGCTGCGCATTGAGTGAATTCCCATCGACGCGTTCCTAAAACAACCTTCTGTAGGTTATCCAGTAACGTAAATTTAAAGTGACCGAAAAATCAGAATCAAACATACAACTTTACTTCTCAAAAAGTCCGCATTCTCCTAGAACTTTTGAAGCAGTATATATGTTTGTAATACAGTGCAAACAAACAGACAAATTACCAAAGGTAGGACATAATTGTGATACGAAAGGTCAATTAGAAGGTTGGAAAACACAGACGCCCTACTACTCACACACACACACACACACACACACACACACACACACACTCAAGGACCATTTTCTAAAAATGCTTTTTCTGGATTCAGGGGAACCTAAAACACGTATTTTCGGTGAAATCTCGGTATAGAATATTTGGATGGAGGGCAATACCTTCCCTATCTACTATGTACGTGGTAGAGAAAGTAAATATGACATCAAGATACAATGAACTGACTAAAGATAAACAACCACATCCCTCTCAATAGGACAGAAAGCTTTAAGATTTAATTTTTACTTTCTCTACTACGTACAGTAAGTAGGGGAAGTATTGTATTCCACCCAAAAATTTGATACCGAGATTTCACCGGAAATACATGTTTTGAGATCCCCTGAATCCAAAAAAGCATTTTTGGAAACATGTCCTGTGTGTGTCTGTGTGTCTGTTGTGTGTCTATCTGTCTGTGTGTCTGTCTGTGAACAGCATAACTCAGAAACGAATAGTCGGATAAACACCAAACTTGGTATTTAGGTTCAGTATCTTCCAGAGATGCGACACGAAGGTTTTCAAGCAAATACCCCACCCCAGATTACCCTTAACATGGAAGATTTTTCGAAAATTTTAATTTTCTCAAAAATGGCTCTAATGATTTTGATTACAATGTCATATGTTTAAGATATTTTCATGGTAAGTAAAATGTAATGTTGAATTTTCTGGAAATGTCTCCAAAAGTGTTCTTCATTATGAACGACTTTTGCATAACTGGTAAACAGTAAGAGATAGACAAAATGTTACTACACAAAAAATGATCATCGCGTTCAAATACATAATTTGTGTCATATACATTTTTTTTGTTGAGTCAACCTTTTTCAAGATATTGCTTGTTATTCTCTTAAATGTTTCAATACTTATTTTCTCAAATGGGAATTCGTTATTCATTTTTTTGCCTTGGATGTGCAAAGAGTATTAATCTGTGGCAAAGGGAATGGTGCTGCACCTAGCAACCAGCTATTAAGAGATATGTATGTGCTTAAAGGCTACTGTATTTCTATATTGCCCTTGTAAATATATATTCCCCTTACATCTACAAGAAAATTAGCAATAAGATAGAGTCTGCAAATGTTTATCTCGATTAACATGAAGTAAATGGAGAATAAGCGTCTGTAAAAGTAGTTTGTACAAGAGTAGAGAAAGTCATGTGTGTGTAACATATCAGATTTTTTGTCTTGGACATGCAAAGAGAATGGTATACTCCACATAGGAACCAGCTCTTAAAATATTTGACTATCGCTTAAAGCCTACCAATTCCCCTTGCATCTACAAGAAAATTAGCAATAAGATTAACATCTCGATATCCCTATTAACATGAAGCATATGGAGAATAAGCTTTTTTAAAAATAGATTGTACAAGAGTAGAGAAAGTCATGTGAGTGTAACACATCAGATTCTTTTATTAAGTTGCTGTAAAATGCAGTTTTTAGCTTTGAATTTTGCACTTCTAAAACAAGTGCTTTACTTTCATGTTAGCAATTTGTTTCTAAATATATTCATTTCTTTACTTCTTCTGTCTACTACCTATCATCTTATTTATCACATGATACTATATAATGAAGTATTATATTAATAAAAATACCGAAATTTAATTTAAATTAAAATCTTATAAACCAGTAAAGCGTTTAGACATTATGGAGTGTGAGTTTGTACTAGAAAAACTCTTTTAACGATTTTTGGGACGAACTTCATATTGATTAGTATAATTGGTTCAAAAATAATTTGTGGTTCAAGGGATCCGCGGTTCTTAAAAGATAGGTAAGCCCTGCTGTAGTCCAAAGAGGTAGGTGGTATGATTTTTCTTCTATGAAGCGGTGCAAAATACACAGTAGAAAATTACAGATAAAGTACAATTTTTAAAAATACATCTAAATTATAATTATTCTGCCTATTATGACAAGATAGGTTACATATTAAATCAAAGAGGAAATTCCAGTTAATGAGGCCACACCAAAACTAAAAATGTTTAAAACTAAAACTATTAAAATATTAAAAATTCCTGATACCTATGTACCTAAATCAAATCTCTGTAGTTAAACATACATACACAGTGAAAGGAAATAGCCTTTTCTGTGTGTTTTCATCTACTGTAAGTTTTGTAATTTGCTAGTTAGATATGTAAGTTGGCTGATGGTATATAATTACATTTCAGTTGCTACAAAATAAAGGTACTTTATATATGATCCTTCTAAAAATTAAAGATATTTTGGGGAAACCCAAGGCATGTTTGGAGTTCTGAATTTATGAGAGTTTGAAGGAAAGTTGTTGTTGACGCTTTTCAAACGTAATTGGTATCCATTAAATATCGGGAGGCTTATATAGAAAGGCTTCCATAAATATACGATTTTAAGGATATTTTTCCAAAATATCTGTTATAATACATTTTAGAAACGTTGCTAATTACTTTCACCACAACATTAACCCTTCAGAAATTTGATAACAGATGTCTAATACTATTTTCCTGCATTGCGAGCGCTGCATGACATTTAGAAAATGCTCGTTCCGTACCTCAAGATAGTTTTCTAAGACTGCACTCTATTATCATCTGAACATTTCAGTAGAGATAATTAACCGCGTGTACATGTTACAGTTTTTATGGCAAAATCTTTGAAACTTGACTATTGCAAGCTAAGAAAACAAAGCTCATTAAAATAGTAGCTTGCAGCTGTTTATCTTACTTTGCAATGTTCTTACTCCAGTTAGCGTTTTATTCTGTTCTAGAGGTAAGGTATATTTACGCGTAGGTGGTATAACTATATTACAAACATTGAATTGTACATAGATACATGGTGGACAGGATATAGCGTATATAGTCATGAAGCATTTAAATAATGATATCAAAAATGCAGCAAATATAATGGCTCGAATATTATAAAAACCTATTAACTGAACATCTTAATGAAGAAAGTAAAGAAAGTGAAGTTATTAGCTATCCAGACCCTATAGAATCTAAAAAATTAATATTAGCCTAAGAAAAAACCTAAAAATGACAGGCAGCAGGGACTGATGGCATAAACAGTGAATTATTAAATTATTTCTCAACAAATTTCAAAGTAAAACTTCCATTTCTATCATTGAATAAAAGTTGGTTAGTGATGGATATACCAAAGAATGGATAATTTCAACAACTAAACCAATATTTAAAAAATCTTATGTGTTACACTCACATGATTTCTCTACTCTTGTACAAACTATGTTTACAAACGGCTTTTCTCCATTTACTTCATGTTAATCAAGATAAACATTTGCAGAAGCTTACTGCTAGTTTTCTTGTAGGTGCAAGGGGAATATGGTAGGCTTTAATCGATAGTCAAACCTTTTAAGAGCTGGTTGCTATGTGGAGAAAAAGTACTGGAAAATTCAAACAAATAACAAGGAATATCTCAGAAATGGTTGACTCCACAAAAAATTATATACACATAAATTGTGTGGTTTAACGAGCCAAGCATTTTGTGTGTTTGTATGTGTGTGTGTGTGTGTGTGTGTGTGTGTGTAGAAACATTTTGTCTATCTCTTAGTGTTTACAAGTTATGCAAAAGTCATTTAGAAAGAAGAGAACTTTGGGGTGATTCCCAGAAAATTAAAGATTACATTTTATTTGTCATGAAAATGTCTTAAATATATGCTACTTATTTTAATCAGAATCGTTAGAGCCATTTTTGAGAAAATGAAAATTTTCAAAAAGTGTTCCATGTAAAAGATACTAAACCTAATTACCAACTTTGGTATTTATGACTTTTTGTTTTTGAGTTGTGATGTTCATAGACACACAGACGGACACACTCAAATCTTTTTCCAAAATTGTTTTTTTTGGATTCGGAAGGCCTCCAAACACATGTTTCCGGCGAAATCTCGATATTGAATTTTTGGGTGGAATGCAATAATTCCCCTACTTACTACAAGTAGTAGAGAAAATAAAAAGGAGACAGAACAAAATGTGAAAACTATTGCTGTATATATTTACTAAACACAGCTTATAAAATGTATTAAAATTACTCACACAAGATTAAAACCAATATTAGAATACCACTAGAGGAGCAAACAGAATTTAGAAATAGTAGATCATGTACACATAATGTCTTTATATGTATTACAACAAGCATTTCAAAAGCATCGCGAATTTAACAGAGATACACACATGTTATTTATTGACTACACAAAAGCTTTTGATAGAATTATAAGACAGACACATTGAAAAATTATGAGTAAACGAGGAATTACACTACATATAATTTAAGTAATTAAAATTGAAATTTCAGGAGCTAAAGAGTCAAAAACAGAAAAAGTAACATAGTAGTAAGACAAGAATGCCTTATGTCTCTGCTACTTTTAACTATATTGATGAAAATGTTAGACGGTGGTTTAATAGTCTATCTTTCTATTCAAACATTTTAATAAAGACTAAACATTAACTTTAATGTTCGCAGATGACCAGATTATTGTATCTAATTCAGAAGAAAATCTTCTAATATCAACATATGTATTGAATAAATTAGTAAATGAACATAATATGAGAATCTCCTTAAGTAAAGTAAAAGTAATGGCGTTCAAAGGAAAGAAAAGAAAGTATAAGATAAAAAATTTCTATATAAGATAAAATTGTGAAACAGGTGAAAGAATATAAGTATTTAAGATGAAATTTATTGTATCAAACATTACGACCTTCTTTGAAAACTTTTAAGTCTTTAATTATTTCAATGGAGCTATTAAAATATGTTGAAAAAAACAAGGAAAGACAGAGGATTAAAATGTTATAAAGTAATGTCAGTGTCAAAATTACTGTATAGTAGGGAAGAATGCATTATTACAGAGAATAGATAATAGAAAGAGACTTGAACTAAATTAAATTAAGTTTTTAAAGAGTAGGCTATAGGATAACAGATTATAAAAGAAACGAAGATATAAAAACTGTATTGTTCGAATGAAACAATTACGGAATATAATACTAAGTGGATAAGTCATATTTAATGAACGAATATAGAGAGATTACATTCCATTTTTAAAAACTATAAACCAATATAGAAAAACAGTATTGAAAGACCAAATAAGGGTGGAGTGAACAAGATATGTAGATTGTTACAAAAATAAATATAGAATGCATAAAGGAAAAAGAAGGAGGAGGATAAAACTATGGTATACCCTGACGTCAAATATTGTGTTTTCAATTCCCAAGGTCGCAGGTTCAAACCCAGCGGAGTGCGATGGTTTTTTCGGGCGTAAACATCCTTAGCATGGCTTCCTTCGGAAGGGAAGTAAAGCCGGTGGTCCCGTGTTGGAGATTTACGGCACGTAAAAGAACCTCAAGCCTGATAAAGAGGCCTCTGAGCAAAATTAAGGCTCTTTCACGCTCAATATAGAATGGGACACTAAGGACTATAATAGTTAAAGAGCGTCCATAAATAAAACTTAATCTTAATCTTGTTTTTTCAAAATTTGAGTGCGCGCGTTACGTTTTCGCTCCAGAAATCTGAATGAATGTTTATCAAACGTTTATCTGGAATAATAGTTATTTATACGAACAGACGAGCTGACATTGAAAATGTCTAATTTTATTATTTTTTTTTGTTTTGTTTTTAAAAAATATTATGAACTAGAATTCCAGCACGAGTTAAAAAATTCTTGGTCTAAGGAACAGAAGTTCAGATTTTGCCACATAATAAATAATTCAAATCCGAGCATTTTTACCTGCATACAATTATTGTTATAATATTAACCAAATTCTATAAACATTTTTGAAGGCCGCTTTCGTTTTTCTCGGATTTGCCGTAAGTGCTGGACACCACTTATATAATGGACTATGACATTTTAATAGTATATCGTAACGCAGTGGTTATTGCCCAAGCTTCTGAACTCGGCAACGGATAGTCGGTGGGATAAGCAACGCTCTCGCTCAGCGTAAGCAACGGAAGTGCTGTCAACAGATACCTAATCTTCCGGAAGTTTCCCCCCTTCTAGAATGTTCTGGAGCTCTAAATAGCTGCTATATTGAGCGTTCTCGCGAGTCATTGAGTTAGTGAAGGAGCGGTTCTGGTGCGACGAAAAGTGCGCGTTCTACTTGCGAGTTTGTAACGACTATTGTGACGTGCAGTGTACTGCTACTGCAGGAGAAATTGGAGACTCTTGTGTTCGACTCACCAGAGAGCAAACTTTCCAGAAGAAGAAGTAGTATGCCGTGCGTATTTCGTTACGCCGCTACGTCGCAAAGAAAGTGAAGTAACAAGGAAAAAGAACTAGTTCACATTAGTGAGGTGACTGTGAACTAAGTGAAGTACCAGTGAAAGTTGAACTAGATCAAAACAGAGACGGTGAGAAGTGATAGTTGAGAAACTGGACAAAGTCGCAGTAAATTTTTATAAAATCCAATTATCTCATTATTGAGTTTTGTGTAAAACGTTATCGGCAGATTGTTTCTGGCAAACTTTGTTTACAAAATTTCGATAGGGTGGATATTTAAGGACTTAAACCAATGTTTCATGAGCATTATCCGCGTACGTGAGCCAGTTAGACACATTATAATTTAGAATACCTTTTTTTTTTTTTTTTTTAATTTTTGGTTATCATGGAGAACAACCTACATAAATCGGATCGTATAACAAGTAAAAAAATCTCGCTTTCACATGACTTTCCTTATCGTTTACTTTCATGTAGCTTCTACAAACTATCTTACGAAAGCTTATCGATATAAACGTTTGCAGAAATAGTTTCATGACGCATTTCATTATAGGTACAAAGGGAATACAGTAAAACTGATTCGATAGTCAAGTGTTTAAAAGTGGGACACTATATATGCTGGTCTTAAAATTCCATACCCTTTCAATTATACCGCTAGAAACAAACGAATAGCGACAGGTATGTTATAAATGTTTAAAAATGTTAACCAATGGTAACGGATATCGAAATTTCTGTTGCCAAAGAAGTCGTTTAAAGTGCAGTGACTGTTTCAAAGAGATGTACATGTTTTGTGGGTAAGTTTATAAAATGGAGCGGCACACTTCGTGCACTGCGACCTACATAGATCTATTGTGGCTACCACCCCCGAAGAAGTAGGGACGAATTGAAGGAATACAGGAAGCTGCAGCCCACGGAGACGCGCAGAAGTCTGTAACAGTTCCAGGCTTGAATCCCGTCCCACTGCTGGAGTTGCCTATAGAGAGCGATGAACGACACGTCGACCAAGCAGCCCTCTAGTGTCCACGGGGAATACTCTTTTCTTTGAGCAAGAATTCGCGGCATCTGTCCGGCACCGCCATTCCACGCCACTAAACCTAGAAGCACACCTGGAAGTTGAAAAGGAAATGGAATGAAGGAGAAATACTAGAAAGGAAATCGTGGTAGATGAGAAACCACCATAGCATCGCCTACAAACTACGAAAAATTCAAGGTCAGAGAGGGCAGTCGATGGGAATCGAACCCAGGACCTTCCGAATGTGAGCTTCAGACGCTACCATGGAGCCATCACTCGGATTGTATGGTAATCTTTTGTCTATCTCTTACGATTTACCTATTATCAGGGATGGTGATTTTTCAAAAATACTGTAGAGCTGAAATACTAATAAAAGGCTTCTACTCCTGTATTTTCATTTTTACTTTCTCTACCACGCATCTTGTAGGCGGAGAAGGTATTGCATTCCACCCAAAAATTCGACCGATATTTAACCGGAAATACAGTTTGAGGCTCACTGAATCCAAATAAAGCATTTTTGGAAACCTGTCCGAGAGTGTATCTCTATGCCTGTGTACTGCATAACTCAAACGAAAAGTCAGATTAGTACTAAACTTGATATTTAGTTCAATATCTTCCAAGGATACAACACGAAGATTTTTAAGAAAATCCCCCACGCCCAGCTACCATTTACATAGGACACTTTAGGAAAACTTTGATTAAAGTACCACATATTTAAGATATTTACACTACAAATAAAATGTATGTCTTAAACTTTCTGGGAATAACCTGTGAAATCCACTTCATTCATGAAAAATTTTGTATACCCTTGCATGACCGGTAAACGTTAAGCGATAGACGAAAACGTACTGCATAAAAAATGTACGAGATATCGTAGATATCTTTAAAACACGCAATTTATTTTAAATAAGCTTTCTTTCATGACATAAGCCCTATCTGAGGTATCCGTTACTAATGGTTCGAATTGTTCATTTCTTGTTCATCCTTCAAGTCATTTCAACATTCAGGTGTGTCTCGCGATTGCATGGAAATGGTGGAATTTTAATGCTAGCATATAGCGTACAGTTCTTAAATAATTGACTATCGCTATTCTCTTTGTATGTGTAACGAAATGTCTGATGCATATCTAATCTATTTCTGCAACGGTTTATTTGGATTAAAAACCTAGTAGATATAAAAATAAGCTTTAGTAAAAATAGTTTCTATACTAACTATAAAAAATAGAGGTAGAGGGTAGAGAATGTATGTGAATGTAAATGTGAATGTATCGCATTAGATTTTTCACACCTGTAAATCTTCTTTTAGTGTGTTTCGAAAAGCCTTAAATGGCAAAACTGGTTCAAAGTGCGAACATTATATTAAAATGAAATATAAATGCGTAACTCAAGATTTTTCAAGTAAAAAAGTATTTGTTTCTTTCCTTCTCTCCTTATTTTGGAATTTTCAACTGCATTGTTTGTACCTCTGGGAATACTTATGACGAGCATGATCACCGTTCCGTGAAATTAGCATGATTAATAAATTTTACGTATTCCAATATTAGATTTAAAATTGTTCAAGTCCATCTGAAATCTGAATGTTTGGCGTAAGCAACACAATCATAGCTGTGATCATGACACAATTTAACTATTTTTAAGTAGAGTATTATGCTAAATTTGTGACTCGGATCTCAGCCGTAGTTAATATTACTCAGTTGGAGGTCTCTTTCTACCCTTTCACACATAAGTTGTGGGATGAGATGCTAATTTCAGACACAGTGCTAGAAGCTGTACTAGGAGATAGTTATGCACATATATATTGCAATTCATGCATTTTTCAAATAAAAATGTGAATGCAAAATGAAAAAATCTGAGGGATATAAATATTTTCATTCGCAGATGTTGCAAACTATGCACACTCCCGATAAGCTCAAATACCAAGATTTTGCCCAAGCATGCTGCATAGACGCTGAAATATATTTCAGTAATCACAATTTAATCTCGAATAACAGAAAAAAACATTGAGATATTTTCTATGACTTCATTCAGTAGTGTTGCTTGAGGCAGTATTTTTAACACTTAAATGATTTCAGTCTAATTATATAATACATAAAATCAATAACAGCCAACCTTAAAGCAATATATGTATGTAACAAGATATAAAAAGTGTATATTACAGTCATTATATACGTTTATATTATTGTATACACGTAATAATGTTATCTGAATATATTACGTAATATAATAATGTAGGAGCTGTGAGAAATAGGTTAAAAGTTACTAACAATGAGGTAACAATGAGTTAACCTTGAGGCAATAATGAGTATTAATGTTTAATAATGCTACTAGTCATTATTGGAGCAACAATAACTTAAATGTTTGAGACAGTTTATGAAATAACCAATCAACAACCAGAAAAAAAAAACTTTAGTTAAATAAAAGTATTCTGTTGGAGTAGGAATAGCCAATCAGAGACTTGAAATGCAGAAATTTACAAATATAGCGGTAGAAATCAAGTCAGTTGTTTGTAGATAGTGCTCATAACTGGACGCGTTGGTTGTAGACAGCGTTTCTAACCGGACGCGAGACACGTCCTCGAGAAATTTAATACGTATTTAGTATGAGATGAAAATAGTTTACGTGTTAAAAAGTGCAAGTAATTAATAAAAAAATCTGATGTGTTACACTCACATGACTTTCTCTACTCTTGTACAAACTATTTATACAATCACTTATTCTTCATCTACTTCATGTTAATCGAGATAAACATTTGCAGAGTCTATCTTATTGCTAATTTTCTTGTAGATGTAAGGGGAATATATATTTTCAAGGGCAATATAGAAATACAGTAGCCTTTAGGCACATACATACCTCTTAATAGCTGGTTCCTAGGTGCAGCACCATTCCCTTTCCCACAGATTAATACTCTTTGCATATCCAGGACAAAAAAATGAATAACGAATTCCCATTTGAGAAAATAAGTATTGAAAAATTTAAGGGAATAACAAGTAATATCTCGAAAATGGTTCACTCAACAAAAAAAGTGTATATGACATAAATTGTGTATTTTAACGCGATCTACATTTTTTGTGCAGTAAAATTTTGTCTATCTCTTATGGTTTACCAGTTATGCAAAAGTCGTTCACAATGAAGAATACTTTTGGAGACATTCCCAGGAAATTCAAGATATACATTTTATTTGCCATAAAAATATCTTAAACATATGATATTTTAATCAAAATCTTTAGAGCCATTTTTGAGAAAATTAAAATTTTCGAAAAATCTTCCATGTACTCTGGGGTGGGGGGATTTTCTTGAAAACCTTCGTGTCGCATTCTTGGAAGATACTGAACCTAAATACCAAGTTTGGTGTTTATCCAACTGTTCGTTTCTGAGTTATGCTGTTCACAGACAGACACACACACAGACAGACACACAGACACACACGGACATGTTTGCAAAAATGCTTTTTTTTGGATTCAGGGGGTCTCAAAACATGTATTTCCGGTGAAATCTCGGTATCGAATTTTTGGGTGGAATACAATACTTCCCCTACTTACTGTATGTAGTAGAGAAAGTAAAAATCTCACGTCTCTCTCTCTCTCTCTCTCTATATCAGTGAAGCGTTATTTTCATCGTGTCAATCATTAATAAAATGAGTGAAGTAAAATTAAAATCTGTGTAAGCCTACATTGTTCAGCCGCACCACACTCTATTAAGAAATTCGTGTCTCTAACAATAATACTGACGCAGCCGAGGCAAACATAAATATATATTTAAAGAAACAGTCAAATTACAAAGTTAATATTTTTAAACATTTTTGGGGGGGGCAAAGGCTACCGGAAAGTGCAATTTGGAGCGAAGGCTACCGGAAACCTTTAACCATACGTGCGGTTGCAACTACTTCAAGTTCGGTTCCCCAACAGTTGAAATATAATACTACTCTTTCGATACAACCTACTTCAAATTGGCTCCCAGAGCGTGGGTCTCGATAAAAAATACAACAAACTAGCTTCTTATACTGATTAATGAACTTGCATGACTAATGTTAATTTTGTGTATTTTCTTCTTCTTATTGTTATTATTATTACTATTATTATTATTATTATTATTATTATTATTATTATTATTATGGTTTTCCGTCAGTTTAAATTTCTCTTTTTTTCTGTTTTTGCTTTGGCCTGTATCAATTTGTCTTATGCTTTTCTCTGTGTTGGTTTAACCTAATTTACTTCAAAATAAATTGAAAACTTAGTTTCTGCATTTTTAACTCAATATCAACCATTTACAACGTGATTTAAATTCACTTGATGTTATTTCAAAAAGACATAACTTATCACAACTCAAATCATGTGCCTTATCTTCAGATTATCATAAAATGCTAAATTGTAAATTCTCAAACCTTAAAAAAATGCTAAATGCAAAAATTAAAAAACAAAATTTCTTATTTAAAATGCTAAAAATCACCGCCTAACAATTACACAAAGCAATATAAAATTTCTTGTGCACGACTTCACAGGCTATACCCAAAATATTAAATACATGGTATTTGAAACTGTTTTTGAGAAAATTAAGAATATCGAAAATTGTTTCATGTAAAGGAAGATTAGGGGCGGGAGGGACCTTCTTGATTCTTTATGCCGCATCTTTGAAAGATACTTAACTTAAATACCAAGTTTGGTGCTTATATGATGTTTCGTTTTTGAGCTATCTGTTCACAGAGAGGTAGACACATATGCATACATGTATCTTTTTCTAAAAATGCTATATTTTCATTCAGGGGACCTTGAAATGTATTTCCGGTGAACTCCCGGTATCAAATATTTGGAAGAAATGTAATACTTCCTCTGACTATTGTAGGTAAGTTAGCATTGTATTTTGAAGATCTAATATGTAACTACTTTAAAATGTCTCTATGGTCGAGATAGTATACTAACCTCCAAATCCTAGCTTCAGGCGGTGGAGGGTGTGAATTTTTCTTTATCCAGAATTATTCCCTATCCTCCTTAGGGTCTTCAAATATGAATGAGAGTATGAATGTGTGTAATACCAACCCAAACCCAAAGGATTAAAACCATTGTAAATCCAGTGAACATCATTGCCGATAACCCATAATTTTTTAATACATAAATAGAACGGCACATAAATGGAAAAAAAACCTACTACTCATACTTTACATTTGTTTTTATTTGTATTAACACTCCAAAATCGGTAGTTGTAATACCGAAGACACAAGTCTTTTATGAGTTTTCCAAATATTATATGACACCTAATTTCAATTCAGAGCGAAGAGGGAAAAATAAAAAAGTAAGGGAGAGATATTGTAAGGAGATACAGCCAGCAGAGGCAAGTGAAGCGTGACATTATTGTCTCCTTTTGACGTAATAATGCGAGCAGAGCTGCAGGTTCTGCTAGATTATATTACTTTCTGTATTACGTATAGTAAAATAGAGGAAGTATTGCATTCCACTCAAATCCAATACCGAGATTTCACTGTAAACGCAGGTTTTGAGGCTCCGTGAATCCAAAAACAAATCTTTATAGGAAAATAATGTCTCTGTTTATCTGCCTTGGACCTGTATGTGCCTGTGAACAACATGACTAAAAATCTGATGTGCTATACTCACATGACTTTCTCTACTCTTGTACAAACTATTTTCACAAACGCTTATTCCCCATATACTTTAAGTTAATCGAGATACCGAGATGTTAATCTTATTAGTAATTTTCTTGTACATGCAAGGGGAATTGCTAGGCTTTAAGCGATAGCCAATTATTTTAAGAGGTGGTTGCTATTTGGAGTATTCCATTCTCTTTGCATTACCAGGACAAAACAAATGAATAACGAATTTGAGAAAAAGTATAATTATTGGAAAATTTAAGGGAATAACATGCAATATCTCCAAAATGGTTCACTCAACAAAAAAATGCATGTGGCATAAACTGTGTATTTTAACGCGATCTACATTTTTTGTGTAGTAAAATTTTGTCTATCTCTTATGAAATTTCCAGCTATGCAAAAGTCGTTCACAATAAAGAATACTTTTAGAGACATTCCCAGAAAATTCGAAATATACATTTCATTTGTCATGAAAATATCTTAAACGTATGATATTTTAATGAAAATCGTTAGAGCCATTTTTGAGAAAATTAAAATTTTAGAAAAATGTTCCATGTAAAGGTAATCTGGGGTGAAGGAATTCTCTTTAATGCCTTCGCGTCGCATCTCTGAACCTAAATACTAAGTTTGATGTTTATCCGACTGTTCGTTTCTGAGTTATGCTGTTCACAGACATACAGACACACAGACACACACACGGACATGTTTCCAAAAATGCATTTTTTGTATTCAGGGGGTCTGAAAACATGTATTTCCGGTGAAATCTCGGTATAGAATTTTTGGGTGGAATACAATACTTCCCCTACTTACTATACGTAGTAGAGAAAGTAAAAATGAAAAGTGAGATAAATACCACACTTGTATTTAGGTTCAGTGCCTTCCAAAGATGTGATACGAAGATTTTCAAGAAAACTCCTCGGCTACAAGCTGCCCTTTACATGCAACGTTTTTCATAATTTTCGATTTTCTCGCTGTAACGATTTTGATTAAAATATCATACACTAAAAATATTTACGTGACAAACAAAATACATATGTTTAATTTTCTAGGAATAGGCTGAGAAGTCCTCGCCATTTAAAAGGAAATTTTGTAGAATCCTGTATAACTGGTCTACGTTAGATAATAAAAGGAAACGACTGCACAAAAATGTAGGTCCCTTTACACAGACACAATTGATTTTAAATAACTTGTTTTCTAGCATAAGCCATTTCCGAGATACAGGTCATTAATGGTTCGAATTGTTCAATACTTAGTAATTTTCTTATAAAGTCCTGTCGACCTTCATTTGTTTCTCGTGACTGCATGGAAAGAGTTTATAACATAGGATATATAAATAGACCAGCATATAGCATCGATTTCTGCAACATTTGATTATCAATATTCCCTTTGCATTTATATCGAAATGTGTGATGTAGCTATTTCTGCAGCACTTATCTGGATTAGTATGAAGTAAGCAGAAAAATAAGCTTTCATGGGATAAACTTTTATAACCATTAATAAAGGGTACAGGGAGAGAAAATCATGTGAATGTAACATTTCAGAATTCTTACTTTCTCTACTACGTAGAGTAAGTAAGGGAAGTATTGCATTCTACCCAAAAATTCAATATCGAGATTTCACCGAAACTACATATTTTGAAGTACCCTGAATCCAAATATAACATTTTTGGATACATGTCTGTGTGTCTGTGAAATGCATAACTCAAAAACGGAAAATCCGGATAAATACCAAACTTAGAATTTGACTAAGTATCTTCCAAGAATGTGATACGAAGTTTTTTCAGAATATCCCCAAACCCAGATAAGGGGAGTTGATATGAATTTTTTTAGAAAATATTGATTTCTCAAAAAAATGACTCTAACGATTATAGAGCTTATGTTTAAGATATTTTCATGGAAAATGAAACGTATATCTTGAATTTAATGGAATCTCCCCCTTCATTGTGTATGAATTTTGCATAACTGGTAAAGCGTAAGAGATAGACAAAATTTTACCACACAAAAAAATTATATTTAGTTAAAATACACGGTTTATGTCCCATACATTTTTTTCGTAGAGTGAACCATTTTCGAGATAATTCTGGTTATTTGTTTGAATTTTCCAATACTTATACTTTTTCTCAAATGGAAATTCGTTATTCGTTTTAATTATATCCTGAACATGCCAAGAGAATGGAAAGCTTTACATAGCAACCGGCTCTTAAAATATTTGAGTATCGCTTAAAGACTACCATATTCCCCTTACACCTGCAAGAAAATTAGCAATAAGTTTATCTCGATTAACGTGAAGTAGATGGAGAATAAGCGTTTGTAAAAATAGTTTGTACAAGAGTAGACAGTCATGTGAGTGCAACGCATCAGATTTTTTTTTCGTCTATTCAGTATTAATCCCAAATAGGAATGTGTTCACAAATTATAGTCGGCAGTATCGACGGTACAAACGACATTTCCCATTATAGTCTCATCCGTTTTCCGTTATTGAAGTTCTTGGGTAACGTTGCATTGTTTGAGATGTGGGCAATGTTTCTGTTCGGCTTCCGTGACCAACATAAACCAGAAGTTGGAAGAAAGTTTCTGTAAATGCAAAACATATTTACATTTATTGCTGTCACGCCTTGCTATAAAACACGATGGAAGTGAGAAAGTGAGTTTCTGTAGTCTAGTTTTATATTCTAGAGATGGCGCGGTTCTTTGTATTATGTTCCCGTTGTGCTCTTCAATAGCACAACAGCTGCAGAGCCTTGCTGCTGGTAGAAAGGTTGGTTCATTACTTTGGTATTACGTTTACGAAAGTGTATAACAATTCCACCCGTAAATTCGATATCGAGATTTCACTGGAAATACATGCTTTGAGGTCCCCTGAATCCAAAAAGGTACTATTAGATGGTGTGTAAAGAGCATAACTTAAAAACGAATGCGGCATGAAGATTTTCAAGAAAATCCCCCCACACCAAACACCCCCTTACAACAAAAACCTTTCTTTATTTGTGTTTTTATGAAAAATGCCTAAAATGATTTTGATAAAAATACAATATACTTAAGCTATTCATATTGCAAATAAACGGCGTCATGGTAGCGCAGTGGTTTTTTTTCCAGCTCTCATACTGGGGGCTTTGAGGTTTGATTTCCAGCTCTGGGGTGGCGATTTTAAGTCGGCCCTATCCACGCCTTCACCTTTAACTTGCTCATTTGAAGTAACCCCAAGGCTCAACGGAGTCCACGGTGAAAGTTGTAGGTCCTCTCATTCCACCCCATCCTCATGACCAGCCTAACATCGGAGGCAGCACTTGCCACCTCTGAAATGGGTGCAGTCATCGCTTGATGAAATGAAGTAACCGACGGAAGTCATAGGCTATATGGGAAGGGTTAGAAATGACATTGAAAATAAAAGGCATATCTTGAATTTTCTGGAAACAGTTTGCGAAGGCCTGTTGTATAGTTTTATACTTTCTCTGCTACATATAGTAAGTAGGGGAAGTATTGTATTCCACCCAAAAATTCGATACCGAGATTTCACCGGAAATATATTTTTTGAGACCCCCTGAATCCAAAAAAAACATTTTTGGAAACATGTCCGTTCTGTGCCTGTTTGTGTGTCTGTGAACAGCATAACTCAGAAACGAACAGTCGGATAAACACTAAACTTGGTATTTACGTTCAGTATCTTCCAGAGATGCGACACGAAGGTTTTCAAGAAAATCCTCACACCCCAGATTACCCTTTACATGGAACATTTTTCGAAAATTTTAGTTTTCTCAAAAATGGCTCTAACGATTTTGATTAAAAAGCATATGTTTAAGATATTTTCATGACAAATGAAATGCATATCTCAAATTTTCTGGGAATGTCTCCAAAAGTATTCTTCATTGTGAACGACTTCTGCAAAGAGATAGACAAACTTTTACTACACAACAAATGTAGATAACGTTAAAATATACAAGTTATGCCATATACATTTTTGTTGTTGAGTGAACCATTTTCGAGATATTGCTTGTTATTCCCTTAAATTTTTCAATACTTATACTTCTTCTTAAATGGGAATTCGTTATTCATTTTTCTTTGGTCCTCGTAATGCAAAGAGAATGGAATACTCAACATAGCAACCAGCTCTTAAATATTTGGCTATAGCTTAAAGCCTACCATATTCCCCTTGCGTCTACAAGAAAATTAGCAATAAGATTAACATCTCGATATCTCGATTAACATGAAGTATATGGAGAATAAGCGTTTGTAAAAATAGTTTGTACAAGAGTAGAGAAAGTCATGTGAGTGTAACACATCAGATTTTTTTTATAACTGCCAAACCATAAGAGAGAGAAACTTACTGCACACAGATCTGTTTGAAGCACACAACTTATTCCAAGCAACCATTTTTGTGGCACCTGTCATATCCGAGATATCCGTTATTATTTCTTTCAGTGTTTTAATAATTGTTATTGCATTTGTTTATAATTGTTTTAATTTATGTCATGTTACGATTTATATTGCTTAAATACAAAACAGTACAAATGAAAAATAACAACGTAGTTATATGGCTTAATAGATTCCGATAACTTTGACGAACTGCAGGACGTTGTGTCAACTTTATGTAGGATTGTCCAAGACTAACAGTCTCCGAGGATATGGCGAACGTGTACAATGACAATAGTTGCACCGGGACAGAAAATAACTCAATACTGTGACATTTTTAAGTGCTGTCGCTGTTCAATTGTTTCTTGGAATGTCATGGACATTGCAAGAAATCTTAAGTACATTATATAGTGACTAATTGGTAAACATCACTATTACCTTTGTACTGTAATGAAATGTGTAATGTAGCTATTGCAGCAAATAAAACCTGTAGGACAAATAGAAATAAATAAACAATTAAATAACATTAAACAACATTTCAAAAGACAGCAGAGACTTGATGAAGAAGATAAATTAAAGGATAAATATTATAAGACTATTTAAGATTGATTTGATATACAAAAAATGTCAAGGAAGACTGCAGTGGCCTTATTTAGGATGGCAACTGGCCACGAGTGCCTCGCAGAAGATCCCTATAAGATACGATGCCTACCTACAACCAAGTGCACTCTCTATGAAGAAGATGTCATCCTGAACAAACAACATCTCGCCAAATGCAAAGGCCTTAAAAGTGATAACTTACAGACTTTATATTGGGAAGCCAGAGGGAAAATGATGCCGATCAATTAATCCCCAGTGCCATTGGTGAACAACAACAGCTATTGCAGCAAAGGTTTGTCTCAATGAGCTCGAAGTAAACAAAGGAATAGGTAAGCTTTGCAAGAATAGTTTGCAGATGCTACATAAAAATAAACGATAGTGGGTGGAGAAAGTCATGTGAATGTAAAACACACTAATTGTTTTAAAACTATTTCGGTCTAATCACGCATGTATACCTAGAGTCAATAAGTATTATAAGCATGACTTACAGTTATGAAAGGTTTAATAAGTGATTGTTTAAGGGAAATAGGGACTGAGATATTAGCAAAAGTTGATAAAACTATGGAATTGTAGACTTTTACATATAAATACACTGGGTACCAACACTCATCATGCAGCGTTATAGTGCTTTGCATTCTGTCACTTTTAAAGTGTAATAACAAGGCTAAAAGTTCAATGAGTGGTATTTAAGCCAATGCATCCGTGAAATTTGGTAAAAAAGTGTTTAAATGTTATAATTTATTTTGTCTTTGATTGTACTTATAACTTGTAATTTCATGCTGCACTATTAGTTTTATTGAACATAAACAATTTTAAAGCCACAAATGAGTACTTGAGTGGCTTATCATTTAGATAAAGCATTTCGGTGAACTTCAAACGCAATTTTTATCAGTTCCTTTTTACTTTCTCTACCACTTTCTCTACTGTCTAGTAGGTAGAAAAGGTATTGCATTCCAGCCAAACATTGGATACCGAGATTTCACCGGAAATACTAGTTTTAAGGCCCTCTGAATCCAACTAAAGCATATTTTGAAACATGTCCGTGTGTGTGTGTGCGCGCGTGTGTGTGTGTGTCTGTAAACACCATAACTCTAAAACGAAGATTCGGATAAATACCAAACTTGGTATTTAGGTTCAATATCTTCCAAAAATGCGACGCAAATGTTTTCAATAAGTACTGCCACTCCAAACTACCCTTTTTACATAGGCCATTTTTCGAAATCTTTTATTTTCTAAATGTGGCTCTAACGATTTTGATTAAAATGCCATATATTAAAGATATTTGCATGACATATATAACGTATACCTTGAATTTTCGGGGAATGGCCTATGAAGTTCTATGTTATTTACAGACAGACTTATACACACACGGACATGTTTCCTCAACTCAAAAATGAAAAGTCCGTTATATACCAAACTTGGTATTTAAATTCAGCGTCTTCCAGGGATGAAACACGAAGATTTTCAAGCAAATGTACTATCCCAAAGTACATTTTATACGCAAAAAAATAATAAAAATCGTGTCTTTTGATTTCCTCAAAAATGTCCGTAATGATTTTGATTAAAATATTATTTATTTAAGATATTCACTTGAAGCAGTGTATATTGAAGTTTGTATAACTAGTAAACAATAAGATAGAAAAAAAATGTAGTTTATAAAAATGTAGATACCCTGAGAACATACAATTTGTCAAATTACTCCTTAATGCAAATTAATGGTTTGAATTTTTCAACATCTTTTCAATTCTTCAAGTGTGCCCAATCATTATTTGCTTCTCGTCATATCATAGCACGAGTATGAAATTTCAAGGCCAGTATATAGCTATCAGCTCTTAAACATTTGACTGTCACTATTCGCTTTGTAGCTATAACGAAATGTATGACACCATTTATGCAAGTGTTTATCATAATTAACTTGAAGTATATAAAGCATAAGCTTTTTCAAGAATAGTTTGTAAAAAGGTTTATAAAATAAACGATAGTGGTCAGAGAAATCATGGGAAGTAACGTAGCCAATAATTATTTTTTTCTCGTAAATTTGGTTTTAAATGAAAATACGAGCCTCACAAAACCACAATGTGCACAAGAATAACAAAAATGCAGTTTTGAGATATAGTGGTTAACTTTAATGGAGCATTTTGTATAACAATGGCAATGTTCTACTAACAGGTCACATGGGATTTCATGATATCAAGTAATAACAGGTATGTGAATGGGAAACAGGAGCAACAGAATTCGAAGCGTTGTTCTTTGTTCCGAGACCCGACATGTGCCCGCCTCACATTCTACAGTAATTGAAGCATGGTACGTCCAATGTTTCCCAATGATCAATACCCTGACGTCATATGCGCACTAAAATGACAGTACCAAAAGAAAATAAAGATTTTTCATTCAAGTCTCTAGTTTTTACCGGTAACAGTTAACTGGATATGATAATGATAAAAACTACATGAACCTGCACCATATACAAATGCAAATTCTTGAAAGAGAGTATATAATAACGGTAGATATACATACACAGATCCCCATCAATCGCACGGGTTCCCAGACCGTACATGCTGTTATAATACACAGAATAATAAGCAGGATTAACATTAATGACAATAATAAACAAGAATAAAAAATCTCCAAAAATAGAAGCAACGAGACAAAAATGCTACTACCAAAAACACCATCACACGAAACAAAACTCCCATATGTTGCACTTGCATGACTTTCTCTGCACTGCAACAAATTATTTTTACAAACGCTTATTCTCAATCTACTTCATGTTAATCGAGATAAACGTTTGCAGAATCTATCTTATTGCTAATTTTCTTGTAGGTGCAAGGGGAATTGGTAGGCTTTAAGCGATAGTCAAATGTTTTAAGAGCTGGTTGCTATGTGGAGAGTAGGTTATTTAGGAGAGATCGAGCACAGTTTTTTGGGCATATATGGGAAAGGATAGGGAAAACGAGGCTGGATGGGGCGGTTCAAGGAGGAAAATGGGTTTATATGGGAGAGATAGGGAATACGACGAGCGATACTATGCTAGACAGGGTTGAAGGAGGGAAATACGTTTATATGGAAGGAATAGTGGAGAGGTGTTAGGCTAGACAGAGGTCGAGGAGTAGAGTAGGGTTTATATGAAAGGTATAGGAAAACGAGGAGGGGCGTTAGGTTAGACAGAGTTGAAGGGTACAGCATGTCTTGTATATGAGAGAGGTAGGGAACAGGAGCAGGGGTGTTAGGCTAGACAGAGGTCAAGAAGTAGAGTATGGTTTATATGAAAGGTATAGGAAAACGAGGAGGGGTGTTAGGCTAGACAGAGTTGAAGGGTAGAACATGTCTTGTATATGAGAGAGGTAGGGGACAGGAGCAGGGGTGTTAGGCTAGGCAGAGGTCAAGAAGTAGAGTATGGTTTATATGAAAGGTATAGGAAAACGAGGAGGGGTGTTAGGCTAGACAGAGTTGAAGGGTAGAGCATGTCTTGTATATGAGAGAGGTAGGGGACAGGAGCAGGGGTGTTAGGCTAGGCAGAGGTCAAGAAGTAGAGTATGGTTTATATGAATGGTATAGGAAAACGAGGTGGACTGTTAGGCTAGACAGAGTTGAAGGGTAGAGTATGTCCTTTATATGAGAGAGGTTGGGAACAGGAGGAGGGGTGTTAGGTTAGGAGAATTGAGTATGTGTTTATAAGGAGAGACGAGAAAACGGAGAGAGATCCTATGCTAGGATAGACAAGTGTTAAAGTTAGGTTAGATAGGAAACCAAGGAGTGATACTCAGCTAGAGGGGGCAGGAGGAATGAGCTTTATGAGAGGTAGGGGATACAGGGAGTGGTGTTAGGCTAGACAGAGGTTGAGAGTAGAGTATGCGTTTATATGTATGAGAAGTATAGGAACAGGAAGAGGGGTCTTAGGCTAGACAGAGGTTGAGGAGTAGAGTATAGTTTATATGAGAGGTATAGGAAAACGAGGAGAGGTGTTACGCTAGACAGAGGTCGAAAATAGAGTATGGTTTATATGAGAGGTATAGGAAAACGAGGAAAGGAGTTAGACTAGACAGAGGTCGAGGAGAAGAGTATGGTTTATATGAGAGTCATAGGAAAACGAGAGAGGTGTTAGGCTAGACAGAGCTAGAGGAGTAGAGTATGCGTTTATATGTATGAGGGATATAGGAACAGGAGGAGAGATATTAGGCTAAGGAGGTTGAGTAGACGTTTATAAGGAGAGATGAGTAAACGAAGAGATCCAATGCTAGGATAGGCAGGTGGTAAAGGTAGAATGTGTTTTATATATGCTAGATAGGAACCCAAGGAGAGATAGGCAGGGGCAGGAGGGGAATGCGCTTATGAGAGGTAGGGGAAACGAGGAGAGTCGGTAGGCTAGACAGATAGTGAAGCAGTAGGAATATGGACTTATATACAGGAGATATAGGGTATAGGAGATGCTAGACCTTGAAAGCGACTTTAGGCGAGAACTTCATGGAAATATGTTTCATGTCAATGTTAGAGCGCTAATTCTAGGCATGCTCATCACGTAACCTATTCAGGGAAAAGGTGACTCGCTCAGGGGAAAAAGGTGACAAGCAAAGGCAAAAAGGTGACCAGCAAAGGGAAAAAGGTGACCAGCAAAGGGAAAAAGGTGACCAGGAAAGGGAAAAAGGTGACCAGCAAAGGGAAAAAGCCGACCAGCAAAGGGAAAAAGGTGACCAGCAAAGGGAAAAAGGTGACCAGCAAAGGGAAAAAGGTGACCAGCAAAGCGAAAAAGGTGACCAGCAAAGGGAAAAAGGTGACCAGCAAAGGGAAAAAGGTGACCAGCAAAGGGAAAAAAGGTGACCAGCAATGGGAAAAACGTGACCAGCAAAGGGAAAAAGGTGACCAGCAAAGGGAAAAAGGTGACCAGCAAAGGGAAAAAGGTGACCAGCAAAGGGAAAAAGGTGACCAGCAATGGGAAAAAGGTGACCAGGAAAGGGAAAAAGGTGACCAGGAAAGGGAAAAAGGTGACCAGTAAAGGGAAAAAGGTGACCAGTAAAGGGAAAAAAGATGTCTAGTAAAGGGAAAAAGGTGACCAGCGACGGGAAAAAGGTGAACTGCAACGGGAAAAGCTAACCCACTCACACTAACAGGTAAGTAATTCAACTAGTATTGCAAGAGGCTGACTGCATCATAGCAGTGTATGATTTCGCAGGTAATTCAGCTAGTATCGTAGGTATTTAGGCTAATTCACTAGTATCACAGGAGGATAGATTCCCGAGGCTAACTACATCATGGCTCTGCATGATTTCACAGGTAATTCAGCTAGTATCGTAGGTATTTAGGCTAATTCAGCTAGTATCACAAGAGGATAGATTCTAGGGTTGGGTATAGCTTAGTGTCGTATTTCACAGGTAATTCAGAGAGTATCGTAGGTATTTAGGTTAATTCAAGTATCACAGGCGTTTAGAGTAATTCAGCTAGCATTACAGGAGGGTAGGTTCCAGGGGTTGGTTATAACATAGCTTCGTATTTCACAGATAGTTCAGGTAATATCGTAAGTATTTGAGGTAATCGACATAGCTTCACAGATATTATTGATAATTTTGATCAGCGATTTGTATCACAGCTATTTAGGGTAAATGCAGGTGATTCAGATTGTATCAATGGTATTTGAGTCATTTTAACAGGTAATTCATCTAGTATCATTGATATTTAGGGCAAACCAGATAGTATCACATGTGCTCATGCTAATTTAGAGCAGAAATTCGTATCAGAGCTAGTTAAGTTTAATTTGTAATTACTCGTGGGATTCGAACCCAGGCATTCCGGCCAACTCGGATTAATATCTCAAGGACGCGGAGCATTCCAAAGAATTGATTAGTTTTTATCCCATTGTTCTATCTCTTTTCATTCAGGAGATATAAGCGATTAATCAGTAGTAGGGAAATGACAGAGCTGGCCCACTTAATTTATGCATGGAATACAATTAATATGCTAATTAGCCCCACCCCCACTAATTAGCCCCCGCTCATTTCCCCCTACTGATTAATCGCTTATATCTCCTGAATGAAAAGAGATATAACAATGGGATAAAAAGTAATCAATTCTTTGGAATGCGCCGCGTCCATGAGATAAGAATCCGAGTTGGCCGGGATGCCTGGGTTCGAATCCCACGAGTAATTACAAATTCAACTTCTAATAACTCAGAGACTAATTAAGATAAAGACGCCAAATAAATTTTATTACATTTATATCATTAGGTAGGTTCTTCTGAATGTATAATTGGATACCTGGTGTCCCGGGTTCGATCCTTAATTTTAAATCTCCATTATCTCGGAAACTAAGAGAGGTAGAGGGATGAACCAAAGCATGTTTGATAGCTGTTATAATGTGTAATTAATAATGTATATAATTTTCAATCAGTTGTCCCTAGTTCGAATCTCGATTTTTAAATGATTTCCTTAATTTTTCTCTGTACACTAGAATATATCACTTAGATTGATGCTGTAACTGCATACAGCTCTTTTTAACATAGCAAACTAATTTTATAAATAATTTTGTTTCTGGTGTTCTGGGTTCGAATACCGATAAAATGTAATTTAATTATAAATTTAATAACTCCTAAACTACTTAAGATAAAGACGTCATATAAACTTTATTACATTTATATCAATAGGTAGTTTCTTGCGGATCTATATCTGGGGATCTGGTGTCCTGAGTTCGATTCTTAATTTTAAATCTTCATTATCTCTGGAACTAAATGAGGTAGAGGAGTGGGCTAAAGCATGTTTGATAGGTTCTGTACTGGGTAATTAATGCTGTATATAATTGTCAATCAGTTGTGCTTGGTTCGATTCCCCTATCTTTTAATGAGTTCCTTAATTTTCCTCTGTACACTAGAATATATCACTTAGATTGATAGCGTAACTGCACACAGCTTTGTTTAACATGTCAAGCTAATATTATAAATTATTTTGTTCCTGGTGTTCTGGGTTCGAATACCGATTTAATGAAATTTACTTTCAAATTTAATAACTCGTAATCTAATTTATATAGACACGTCAAGTAAACCGTAAACAGAGTACCTAGTTCCTAAATATCGTTATCATGACAAAAAGTACTTTAAAGTACTCAGATCGAATCCTGAAGGGGTGATTTCATATATCTTCAAGCCTATGAATCCTATCAGGTTCGAGTAAAGATTAAATGGTAGGTGCTGATGCGAGGGAGCTAAATTACTAAAAATACATTTATTAAACTATTATCGGGTTCGATTCTAGAAGCTTAGAATCTGTGAAACTCTGGAAAAATTGCTTTTCTCGTGATTGTAGTGAAATGTAATGGTCTTTCTGAAAGAAGATGGAAAGGAAGAATTGAAAAGGGAATGAAAACATGAAATAATGTAATATATACACACATTTAAGTAAATAAGGGGGAAAATCTTCTACGTTACCTTTTAAGCCTTTACTTTTAAGTGTTTTGATAATAGAGATTGTACTAGGTTTGGTGTAATGGGTGATGGTAGGCTTTGAATGGAACATTTGACTGAATGAGCGTGTGGGAATACTTCTCTTGTTGGTGTGACAGCACATACAGGTAGTTACGAGACGAGTTTAAACGTGTTTGATACTGCCAGACATCCTGTCTCTGGGTGTGACGTCATAAACATCCTGACTCTGGGCGTGAGGTTAATACGCGTGGAGCAAACATATACAGGCAGCTATGGAGCGAGTTTATGATTGATCTAAAAGGCTCGTGCTCCCACTATAAATACGGTGATCTAGGGCATTGAAGTTCATTGCGCTAATTAGTGTTGAGGTGTTAACATTGTGTTCTCTCCAAGAATAATCAGCTTTCTAAGTGGTGTCAAGGTGAAGAGGTCTACATTTCATTGATCAGTGATTAATACGTTATTACATCAAGAATAAAGATGAATAACTCTGCGTATAAGGATATTATTCCAAGCGCTACTGGATATGCATGCGGAAAATGTGGGAAGAAGTTCCTCCGAGGTTATCACAAGAGAAGACACGAGATGACTTGTAAGAAGCTCTTCAAATGTAAACATTGTAATGTAACCTTCAAAGATGGTTATAAGGGGCAGCGACACGAAGATATATGTGAAATAAGCAGCCCTCAGAAGAAAAGAAGATTGGAGCCAACTAAACATCAGTTGCTGTCAACAATGGAGGACTGTGATATAAAAGAATACGAATCTTCATTCGAAGGACGATTGAAATCGTATTTTATACAATGCGAGTCACCTAAGGACCTGAATATGTATCTGCAAGAGGCAAAACAACGGATAATCCAGGCTGTGCATAAAGAGCTTAGCATTCATAAGAGTGTTAAAATTAATCTGCTGGCTTTGTGTCGATTTGTTTACAGTATTGGTGAAACCTGTGACAAAGCATTTAAAACACGGAATCAAGCTGTTTTCCTGGAAACTGATCTGGAATCAGCGATGGAAGTGAAATTCAAGAAATTGGTGACTGAAATGGAGGAGTCTCAGCTTAAGGGTAGCAACTGGGCTTTGCTTGCAGTGGAAGGACTTCGACTTCGTATCAACAAGTACAATCCGTTGCGAGGAAGTAGCTACATACCACTACCGTCATCTGTCGGAGCTAAAGAAGCGTGTATAAATATTCAGAACTTTACCGACGAGAAATGTTTCATGTACTCTGTACTAGCCAAATATGTTGAGAAGAATGCACAGCGTGTGAACAAATACAAACAACTTCAAGACAAGTACGACTTCAGCTGTGTTTCCTATCCTACTCCACTTTCTCAAATACCTAAATTTGAGAAGCTTAACAATATGTCTATTAACGTTTTCGGGCTAGATGAGAAGCATGAAGTGTATCCAATAAAGGTTGCTGATATTGAACTGCCTGAGCACTGCGACCTGCTACTATTGAATGACAGCAGTGGAAAACATCATTACGTGTATATAAAGAATTTTGAGAAACTCGTTCGACGTCAGAAAACTAACCATAATGGACGGGTTTATACTTGTAGGCGATGCTTTACACATTTTGATGATCGATATGGACGAAACGGCCTGGAAAAACTACAAGAACATGCAGCCACCTGTAATCAACATGGTGTTGCAAGGGTAGTTATGCCTACCAAGGATAAATCAATTGTACAGTTTAAAAATGTTGAGAGGATGCTGAAAGTACCTTATGTCATCTATGCTGATTTTGAGAGTATTCTCACTCCATGCCACACGTGTATACCCAATCCTGAAACTTCCTATACAACCCCTTATCAAGAGCACACACCAATGAGCTTCTGTGTTTACGTTAAACCATCAAGCAACGTTGAACATCTCGAAACTGGTCTTCCTAAGCAACCCTATGTGTATCGTGGTGCTGATGCTGCTCAGAAGTTTATGCTGTACCTGACATCTCTTGCAAAAATGATTGATGACATATACAAATCTGCTAAGCCTCTGAAACTTACGGATCAACAGCAAAAGGATTTTGAGTCTTCTACGACATGCTACTTGTGTGGAAAAGGCTTTACAGAAGAGAACTACAAAGTACGCGACCATGATCACATCAGCGGTGAATATCGTGGAAGTCTTCATAATGAATGTAATTTAGCCTGTAAAACACCTAAATATATACCAGTCTTCATGCATAACCTTAGCGGATATGACTCTCATTTCATTGTTAAGGAGCTGGGTTGTACAAGTGAACGCGTGGAGGTAATTCCTAACTCTGAAGAAAGCTATATCTCATTCACCAAGTATGTAGGAGATATAAAGCTTCGATTTGTGGACAGCTTCCGATTCCTCAGTACAAGCTTGGATAAGTTGGTAAAAAATCTAACCTCGTATCCTGAAACACAAAAGTACTTCGGAGAAGACAAATTGAAGTTGATGACCCGTAAGGGTGTATTTCCATATGATTTTGTTACGTCATGGGATGCCCTGAACGATACCTGCTTGCCTCCTAAGGACTCCTTCTACAATAGATTAAATGCAGAAGAAATTACTGATACTGACTACGATCATGCTAGAAATGTATGGGAGCTGTTTAATGTTAGAAACCTGGGAGAGTACAGCGATCTCTACTTAACCTCAGATGTACTACTCCTAGCTGATGTCTTTGAGACGTTCAGAGAGCAAACCCTTAAAACACACAAAGTTGATCCTGCCCATTATTTTACTTCTCCAGGACTTACATGGGACGCTATGTTACTGTATACTGGAATTAAGTTAGAGCTGTTACAAGATTATGATCAACTACTCATGGTGGAATCAGGTATAAGAGGAGGTTTATGCCAAGTTTCCCATCGGTATGCAGAGGCTAATAACACTTATATGGAGAAGTTTGATCCGTCGAGGCCAACCCAATTTATCACATACGAGGATGCTAATAACCAATATGGGTGGGCAATGTGTCACGCCCTTCCTTATGGTTGATTTCAGTGGGTTTCGTCTGAAGAAATCAACTTAGAAACACTACAAGAAGATGATTCTCATGGTTACATATTAGAAGTCGATATCGAGTATCCTGCAGAACTTCACGATCTACACAACGATCTACCTTTCCTGCCTGAGTGTATGAAGCCATTGGAATCAGCTACAAAGAAACTCATACCCCATCTTGGACCTCGACAGAAGTATGTAGTGCATTACATGGCTTTGAAGCAAGCTCTTGATCATGGACTACGATTAACAAAAATTCATCGTGTGCTACAATTCCGACAGTCTCGGTGGTTGAAACCTTATGTGGAATTTAACAACAGGCTACGACAACAAGCTGCAAATGACTTCGAGAAGGATCTCTACAAGCTCTTTAACAACGCCATGTTTGGAAAAACTATGGAGAACCTGCGTAACCGTATGGACATACGACTGGTGACCAATGAAAAAACTCTAGAGAAGCTGATCGCTAAGCCTACGTTTATCGACAGGACGATATATGCTGCTAATCTAGCTGCTGTACATATGGCCTCTCGTCAGATTGTATTCAACAAGCCTATATACATTGGTATGAGTGTGTTGGACATCTCCAAGACATTAATGTATAACTATCATTACGACGTGTTGTTGCCTTATTATGGAGCTGAAAACCTGAAGCTTATGTATATGGACACTGATTCGTTCATTCATCGTGTTACAACTGAAGATGTGTACCAGGACAAGCTACGTTTTCTTGAGCATCTCGATACAGCTGATTACCCTGCCAATCATATGTGCCACTCTACTCAGAACAAGAAGGTATTGGGAAAATTTAAAGATGAGGCTAATAGCAAAATCATCCTACGCTTTGTTGGAATACGTCCTAAGATGTATGCCTTAGATATTCAAGGCTCAATGATAAAAAAGATTAAAGGTATAAAACGTAGCGCTATTAAGCAGTACATTTCGTTTGACAGCTATACAGACTGTCTTAAAACCTGTGAAATCATCAGAACACCTATGAATCTAATCCTATCGCGAAAGCATGCTGTTAGCACAGTGCAAGTGAATAAAATTGCATTGAATCCCTTTGATGATAAAAGAATTATTGCTGAGGATGGAATAACTACCTATGCGTATGGACATTACGCCATTACAAACAGTGCTTAAGAGAATGTAAGTTGAAGATGAAGATTTTCTCGTGAGTCTACAATCTTAAAAAATTAAGTTTATCCGTGTGCTGTATATGTAACTAGCAGACGCCTGATGAAGAAAGAAGAAGATGGAAGGGAAGGTGGTAACCCTGCCATTAGGAGCAATCCTAGTGCTAGTCTCAAGCCTAGATAAAAGGGGAGAGACATCTACAATGAACTAAAAAAATAAAGGTATGTTGACGCAAAGCTTTTCAATTTGTGAACCAATATGCAGTTTATCCCTCTCCGCATCGTACAATAAGTGTTTAACATATAATAAGTTTGTAAGATTTAGAAAAAGTATATAAATTGTTGTTACGTTGGATGAGAAATGTTTATAATCTAATTACTCTCTATATTACCATGAGTAACTGTGATACTAGTTGAATTACCTGTTAAAATGACTTAAATAACTGTGATACTACCCGAATCATGTGAAATTACCTTAACTAGCTCTGATACGAATTTCTGCTCTAAATTAGCATGAGCACATGTGATACTATCTGGTTTGCCCTAAATATCAATAATACTAGATGAATTACCTGTTAAAATGACTCAAATACCATTGATACAATCTGAATCACCTGCATTTACCCTAAATAGCTGTGATACAAATCGCTGATCAAAATTATCAATAATATCTGTGAAGCTATGTCGATTACCTCAAATACTTACGATATTACCTGAACTATCTGTGAAATACGAAGCTATGTTATAACCAACCCCTGGAACCTACCCTCCTGTAATGCTAGCTGAATTACTCTAAACGCCTGTGATACTTGAATTAACCTAAATACCTACGATACTCTCTGAATTACCTGTGAAATACGACACTAAGCTATACCCAACCCTAGAATCTATCCTCTTGTGATACTAGCTGAATTAGCCTAAATACCTACGATACTAGCTGAATTACCTGTGAAATCATGCAGAGCCATGATGTAGTTAGCCTCGGGAATCTATCCTCCTGTGATACTAGTGAATTAGCCTAAATACCTACGATACTAGCTGAATTACCTGCGAAATCATACACTGCTATGATGCAGTCAGCCTCTTGCAATACTAGTTGAATTACTTACCTGTTAGTGTGAGTGGGTTAGCTTTTCCCGTTGCAGTTCACCTTTTTCCCGTCGCTGGTCACCTTTTTTCCCTTTACTAGACATCTTTTTTCCCTTTACTGCTCACCTTTTACCCTTTACTGGTCACCTTTTTCCCTTTCCTGGTCACCTTTTTCCCTTTCCTGGTCACCTTTTTCCCATTGCTGGTCACCTTTTTCCCTTTGCTGGTCACCTTTTTCCCTTTGCTGGTCACCTTTTTCCCTTTGCTGGTCACCTTTTTCCCTTTTGCTGGTCACCTTTTTCCCTTTTGCTGGTCACCTTTTTCCCTTTGCTGGTCACCTTTTTCCCTTTGCTGGTCACGTTTTTCCCATTGCTGGTCACCTTTTTTCCCTTTGCTGGTCACCTTTTTCCCTTTGCTGGTCACCTTTTTCCCTTTGCTGGTCACCTTTTTCCCTTTGCTGGTCACCTTTTTCCCTTTGCTGGTCACCTTTTTCCCTTTGCTGGTCGCCTTTTTCCCTTTGCTGGTCGCCTTTTTCCCTTTCCTGGTCACCTTTTTCCCTTTCCTGGTCACCTTTTTCCCTTTGCTGGTCACCTTTTTCCCTTTGCTGGTCACCTTTTTGCCTTTGCTTGTCACCTTTTTCCCCTGAGCGAGTCACCTTTTCCCTGAATAGGTTACGTGATGAGCATGCCTAGAATTAGCGCTCTAACATTGACATGAAACATATTTCCATGAAGTTCTCGCCTAAAGTCGCTTTCAAGGTCTAGCATCTCCTATTCCCTATATCTCCTGTATATAAGTCCATATTCCTACTGCTTCACTATCTGTCTAGCCTACCGACTCTCCTCGTTTCCCCTACCTCTCATAAGCGCATTCCCCTCCTGCCCCTGCCTATCTCTCCTTGGGTTCCTATCTAGCATATATAAAACACATTCTACCTTTAGCACCTGCCTATCCTAGCATTGGATCTCTTCGTTTACTCATCTCTCCTTATAAACGTCTACTCAACCTCCTTAGCCTAATATCTCTCCTCCTGTTCCTATATCCCTCATACATATAAACGCATACTCTACTCCTCTAGCTCTGTCTAGCCTAACACCTCTCTCGTTTTCCTATGACTCTCATATAAACCATACTCTTCTCCTCGACCTCTGTCTAGTCTAACTCCTTTCCTCGTTTTCCTATACCTCTCATATAAACCATACTCTATTTTCGACCTCTGTCTAGCGTAACACCTCTCCTCGTTTTCCTATACCTCTCATATAAACTATACTCTACTCCTCAACCTCTGTCTAGCCTAAGACCCCTCTTCCTGTTCCTATACTTCTCATACATATAAACGCATACTCTACTCTCAACCTCTGTCTAGCCTAACACCACTCCCCGTATCCCCTACCTCTCATAAAGCTCATTCCTCCTGCCCCCTCTAGCTGAGTATCACTCCTTGGTTTCCTATCTAACCTAACTTTAACACTTGTCTATCCTAGCATAGGATCTCTCTCCGTTTTCTCGTCTCTCCTTATAAACACATACTCAATTCTCCTAACACCCCTCCTCCTGTTCCCAACCTCTCTCATATAAAGGACATACTCTACCCTTCAACTCTGTCTAGCCTAACAGTCCACCTCGTTTTCCTATACCATTCATATAAACCATACTCTACTTCTTGACCTCTGCCTAGCCTAACACCCCTGCTCCTGTCCCCTACCTCTCTCATATACAAGACATGCTCTACCCTTCAACTCTGTCTAGCCTAACACCCCTCCTCGTTTTCCTATACCTTTCATATAAACCATACTCTACTTCTTGACCTCTGCCTAGCCTAACACCCCTGCTCCTGTCCCCTACCTCTCTCATATACAAGACATGCTCTACCCTTCAACTCTGTCTAGCCTAACACCCCTCCTCGTTTTCCTATACCTTTCATATAAACCATACTCTACTTCTTGACCTCTGTCTAGCCTAACACCCCTGCTCCTGTTCCCTACCTCTCTCATATACAAGACATGCTGTACCCTTCAACTCTGTCTAACCTAACGCCCCTCCTCGTTTTCCTATACCTTTCATATAAACCCTACTCTACTCCTCGACCTCTGTCTAGCCTAACACCTCTCCACTATTCCTTCCATATAAACGTATTTCCCTCCTTCAACCCTGTCTAGCATAGTATCGCTCGTCGTATTCCCTATCTCTCCCATATAAACCCATTTTCCTCCTTGAACCGCCCCATCCAGCCTCGTTTTCCCTATCCTTTCCCATATATGCCCAAAAAACTGTGCTCGATCTCTCCTAAATAACCTACTGTGGAGCATTCCATTTTCTTTAACGAATTCTCATTTAAGCAGAAGCATAAGTATTGGAAAATTCAAACAAATAATAACGTAAACGGTTCACTCGACAAAAAAAAATGTATGACATAAATTGTGTGTTTTAACCTGATCCACATTTTTTATAGTAACATTTTTTCTCTCTTGCAGTTTACGTCATTCAAAACGAAGAGGAATTTTGGCGACATTCCCAGAAAATTCAAGATATACATTTCATTTACCATAACTAATATCTTAAATATACGATATTTTAATCAAAATCGTTAGAGCCATTTTTGAGAAAATCAAAATTTTCGACAAATATTTCATGTAAAGGGTAGACTGGAGTGAGGGATTTTCTTGAAAAGCTTTGTGTCTCATTCTTGGAAGATACTAAACTCAAATACCAAGTTTCGTATTTATCAGAATTTTCAGAAAATAAACAAATAAACAAACATTTTTAATTTAGATATTTACTATGGCTAATCGCAGCTTTACCTGCGAATTAGACTGTAGGTAATGGTCGAAAGCAGAAATGTTAAGAAAGAATTTTCATTTACTTAATTGCACAGTACCTACTTAAAACACAATATTGCGAGTAAATTTCTACTGTAGAAAAGTGTTTTATTTTGAATACTATTGTGGTCTAAGGGGCTTGCACCTCTTTCACGAATATTTGATACCTACCAACTTTCGTATTCTGAATCTTGCACTATACCAGTCGCCGTGAAAGCCCGCTTAAATCATGATTCACTAAACACAGAACATATATAGAAAATAAAGCACATGTTCCAATATAACACAACAGAACAAGATAATATCGCATTTACTCGAATCTCCTGTGTCATTCAATCTAATGCGCACTCCAGTTTCAAGCTTAAAATAATAAAAATGGCGAATTTAATGCGCATTAATGATAGGTTAAGTTTATTTTCTACAGTAGTGGATTTGAACATAACTTTTCAAAACATATCTAGTATTCATAAGTAGTGTATTGTTACGTGACACTGTCAATGTTAAAAAAATTACCATTACCTATTAAAGTGGACATGAAATACATATGCTACGTATGAACTACTATTACCAGAACAACAAATACCTTGCTAGTTTTAGTTGCAGGTTATGCCATTTATGTTGCCGCCAAAAGCGTGAGGCAGTATTTTTAACACTTAAATGATTTCAGTCAAATTATATAATATGAAAATTCAACAACAGCCCGCCTTGAAGCAATATGTGTGTGTAATAATTTGTCATTGCATATGCTTATATTATTGTATCCATGTTCATTAATGTTATGTGAATGCATTACGTAATTTAATAATGTAGGAGCTGTGAGAATAATAAGTTAAAATTTGCTAACAATGAGGTAACCTTGACTCAATAATGAGTAAGAAAGTTTAACAGTACTACTTGTGATTCTTGGAGTAAATATAATGTAAATTTTTAGACAGTTTAAAAATAGCCAATCAACAACCAGAAAAAGCTTTAGTTAAATGAAGGTATTCTATTGGAGTAGGTTGACCAATCAGAGACTTGAAATACAGGAATTTACAAGTTTAGACGGTTGAAATCAATTCAGTTGCCTGCAGACAGTGCTCATAACTGGATGAGTTGGTTGTGCGTCCTAGAGAGATTTAATATGTATTCGTGTGAGACGAAAATTAAGTTTACGTGTTAAAATGTGCAATTAATTAATTAAAGAACCTCACAGCTCTCTATATCAGTGAAGTGATATTTAAACCGTATCAAGTATTAATAAAAGGAGTGAAGTAAAAGTTATTATCTCTGTAAGCCTACATTCGTAGTCGTATCACAAACCTGCCAAGAGAAATGTATTTCTAACAAATACTGACGCAGCCAAGGCAAACATAAATATATAATATTTAAAGAAACAGTCAAATTGCAAAGTTAATATTTTTTTTAAACTTAGGGCAAAGGCCACCTGAAAATACATTTGGGGTGAAGGCTACCGAAAACTGTTTACTATACGTGCGGTTGCAACTACTACAAGTTCGGCTCCCCAACAGTTGAACTACGATACAACTCCTAAAATACATCTTCTCAAGCGAATGTTGCTATCACATTAAACTCTTTTTCTGCCTTTCGTTACCATTTTCTTTTCAGCATAACGAATCACTTTACGCTTGAAAGCAGCGTTATAAGATATTCTTCTGTTTGTTCTCCATTTCCCTACTATCTAATTCCAACGCCCCTTGCAATAATAGGCCAACGATAAATATAACGAAGTGAGCATAACAACAATGCATTGTGACGTAAGATAGGTATGAAAAATTTGAATGCAGTTACCGTCGAACTACGGAACGATTTTGCACTCGCATTCAACGCGCCTTCGAATGTAATGCGCACCACAATTTTGAATGTTGCTTTTGGACAAAAAAAGTGTGTTGTAATAACTAAGCCCGAAAATACGTATAAGCCTGTGGTACCGTCCTTTTTTAGCGGATAAACATTTGGTGACATGGTTACCGACATTGTGATCAATGGTAAATAAACATCTCACAAATCGCGCATGTTTTGTAAGTATTTGGGCAATTAACGAAGTAATTTTAGAATTGAATATTTTTGCGACATTGTAGAGATTGAGAAATTTTGATTGGTATCCTACTCTTAGACGGGACTTTCAAGATTAACAATTTCATGTAGAGCTTCAGATTTCGTGTGTGTGTATTAAAAAGAATTGGTTTTATTTATGGACGCTTTTTAACATCTGTGGTTCTTAGCGTCCCATTCTATATTGGGCGTGAATGACCGGTAATTTTGCTCAGAGGCCTGTTTATCAGGCTTGAGGTTCTTTTACATGCCGTAAATCTACAGCACAGAACCACCTTTACTTTCCTTCCGAAAGAAGCTATGCTAAGGATTTTTACACCCTAAAAACATCCATCGCCCTCTGCCGGGTTTGAATCCATGACCTCAGGAATTGGAGGCTAGCATGGTAACCCCTACGCCATAGAGAACGATGTTATGTGTGTGAGGGGAGGGAATAAATAGGAAAGTCGATTTGTGTAATCGACACACCATCCACCTTCACACCACACGGGTATAGTTATTTTCGGCTTCATCACAATATCGAAGTTTTTCGGATAGAATGCAATACGTCCCCTACCTACCATATGTAAACGGTAGAGAAGGTAATAGGAATGGTCCTGTACTGCTGGGACGTAACCTGTATTTTACTGTTTTATATTGTTAATCTATGTAGCTTAGTGCATTCGTGTTTGTCCTCATAGCTGGCTGCAGTATGTGAAAGCTTTTCTGAGTCTCTGTGTAGCATCATAGTGCTGTATGCTGGCAGTTAATTTTACCCAGTGAAAAATAAGCACAAGAGCCACATTAAATCCTCTTAATTAGCTGCAACTGTATATCGTGAATCTCATGGTGGAAGCAGTCCTAACTACAAATTTAATGAAATGAACTGTAGAAGCGCGTAAATCGCACCCCAATGGTTTTAACTCCTTGGGTTCTCTCGATTGGCTGTTTTGTTGATTTCCTTAATTCCATTTGTTCGTGGCATGCCCAGTTAAGACTATTATTTTATTGGCAGTAGCAGTTGTATTGTGTGCAAACATATACAAATTATTTTCTCAAGCATTCGTTTTACTCGATGTATACCTAGATGATTGTGAAACACAGCGACAAGATATACAAAAGGCATTCTCTGTTACTTCTGTGTATGCTGCAGTAGTTGAACTTGTTAATGTGGGCGACTAATGAGAACTGTAAACATATGTGCAAATAATTCTTATGAGCATTTATTTTTCACTCTACTTCACTTTAATCATTTCATTACAGATACAAACGGTATAAGGATAGTTAATTTGTTTTATAACTAGACGCTATACGCTGGCCCTAACACACACTCTTTCCATGAAATCGCGATAAACAAGTGAAAATCGACAGAAATTAAAAAGAATGGCAGGAATTGAACAGTTCCAAGCATTGATAACAATATCCCAAAATGTCTGAGACAACAAAAAAGGTTATTTGAAATAAATGGTGTGTTTTAAAGAGGTGTACATTTCTTGTGTAGTACGTTTTCTCTATCTCTTAACGTTTACCCGGTTGTACAAGACTATACAAAATTCCTTCCCAATGAAGAGTTCACAATCTGTTCCCAGAAAATTTAAGATATACATTTTATTTTGAGACAATATTTTATATTACAACATGCTGTGAATGCCAGAGAGATTGTAGTGTAAATTAATATTATTGTATGTACAGGATTTTAGATGTTCGTTAGCCATAAGTATTGTTAGCAAATAAGTTTACACGGCCTAACTGAAACTGATAATAGAAGTGGGTAACAATAAACCGAGGGGTGAGTTTGTTACTAAGAAGAGAAAGCCGAAATTGACGTCAGGGTAGCGTGCCTTTTTTAGAAATGGAGGGAATATCTTCCCTAGAGTATATATGTTAGTAGTAGTCATTGGCTGACCAAAACAGACGCTAAAGTGGGCGCAATTTGTTAACCAATAGTAGCTCTATTATAATGTTTAGGCAATTCGAGGTGAAGGAGTATATATTCTCGAGCCATAAGCAAGTGTCGCACAGTTCTGAAGAATCTCTCACGAGGTGCACGTCGCAGAGTTAGTTACAAAAATGTAAAGTATGCGAAGTAATTGGTGCGCGGCAACTAAAACGACTGTAGTTACATTCGGAAATATCACAGTTTCAGTCAGGCGTGTATAAAGATTAAATATGTCAATTATTAATTAAGTGTGATGGCAATAAAAATCTATATTCAAATTTTTTTATCAGTGTTATCTTTTAGTAACAACTCCTTTCCGTCTACACACCTTGCTTAGAGACACCTGCTCGACTGAGTTATAATAGCTAGCCGGAGGACAAACGAACCCAAATTAAAAATAATAAAACAATAGGCGCTAAATAAATAACACAAGCCATTGAGAACTGCGACAATTTATCATGTAAGTATATTTGGTGGCGGCGCCGTGGCCGAGTGGTTAGACCGCTGCCTCCCACCGAGGCGGCCCGGGTTCAATCCCAGGGACCTGCATGTGGGATTTGTGGTGGACGAAGCGGCGCCTGGGCGGGTTTTCTCCGGGTTCTCCGGTTTCCCCCGTCATTCATTCCACCACCTGCTCCATCATCACCTTTCCTTGCATCCATTTCACCACCATTTCGTTTCATCTACTTCCTTCCTACCATACCAGGCATCCTGGATATTCTGTCTGATCCATGAGTGTCTGCTCCTCGACGGGCCTCTGACCTCAGACACCCGCCTGTAAGTCCTGGGGGCTGTAAGTTCTACATACGAGGAGGTTAAACAGAGAAAGAAGAAGTAAGTATATTTGATATATGGTGTATTAATCAAGTCGTTAGCCATATTTTAGAAAATAAAAAAAATCCAGAAGTGTTCCACATAAACGGCAGTTTCGGTTGAGGGATTTTCGTGAAAATCTTCGTGTCGTATCTTCGAAAGGTACTGGATCTAAATATTAACTTTGGAATTCATCGGAATTTTCATTTCTGAGCTATACTGTTCACAGGCACACATGTGCACATGTTTTTTCTAATTCTTTTTAATTTAATTGGCCTCAAGCGGCATTCACCATATTCGTCTTCATGTATTTCTCGGTTTTATTTCGTATATTTTATCGCAATTAGGCTGTATAGTTATGATAAGCATTATCTCGGACTCTCTAAACATACGTCCAATTTCCTACCATATGTTGCGTCATGGGTGAAATTACGCAGTTGATAACAATCGAACAACATGGCTGGCATGAGTGAAAATTATAACAAGTGCTAGTTTATCGAACCTCACTTCATGCGCTAGAGCGAAATTAATGTTAACTGCAGCCCTTTATGAGTAATAAAAATTTAAACGGTAACACCGAAAATCTTTCAGGTCTTACTCCAACTTCTTAACAATTTGCTTTATGTTGTCGAGCAAATAACCACAATGTAACAAGAAACTTAAGCACGCTATTCCATAGTATGTTCTCATCCGCGAATCAACTATATCGCGTGTCACGCTTAAAAGACAGTACAAGTTAAATGGGATGCATTGTTGCCACATGGTTGCCACTATGACTACGCTCGTAAATTTGGCGCCCAACTGCGATCGGTCTACCAATTGAAGAAGTTTTGTTGCTGCTACGTATGGAAAGTCAGTTTGAAGATGTATTATATTTCGACTGTTGGAGAGCCGAAATTGAAGTAGTTGCAACCGCACTATGGTACCCGCTTTCTGGTAGCCTTCGCCCCAAATGTACCTTCCGGTGGCCTTTGCCCCCCCAAAAATGTTTAAAAATACTAACTTTGTAATTTGACTGTTTCTATAAATACTATATATTTATGATTGCCTCGGCTGCGTCAGTATTTATATTTTTTAGAGACATGAATGTCTTAGCAGGGGGTGGTGCGACTGAGGAATGTAGGCTTACAAAGATTTTAATTTTTTATTCACTCCTTTCTATTAATTCTTTACACGATTTAAATAACGTATCACTGATATAGAGAGCTGTAGGATTATATTCTTAAATACTTGCACTTTTAAACACGTAAATTATTTCCCACACAAAATAGGAATTATACTTCTCGAGGACACATCTCGCGTCCGGTTAGGAACACTGTCTACAACCAACACGTCCAGTTATGAGCGCTGTCTACAAGCAACTGACTTGATTTCTACCGCCTAAATTTGTAAATTTCTGTATTTCAAGTCTCTGATTGGCTATTTCTAATCCAATAGAATACCTTCATTTAACTAAAGCTTTTTCTGGTTGTTGATTGGCTATTTTGTATACTGTCACAAAAATTACATTATTGCTTGCAATAATTACAAGTAGTATTGTTATACTTTCAAATTCATTATTGCCTCAAGGTTACCTCATTGTTACCTCATTATTAGCAATTTAACCTATTATTTTCACAGCTCCTACATTATTAAATTATGTAATACATTCACATAATATTATTACACATGTATACAGTAATATAAGAATATACAATGACTGTAATATATACCTTTTATATATTGTTACATACACATATTGATTTATGGCGGGCTGTTATTATATTTTACATATTATATAATTAGATTGAAATAATTTAAGCTTTAAAAATACTGCTCCACAATTTCATATCATCTTGTGAATGACAATCACCAAATAGTGAAATACATGCACTGCTATTTTAACGCTTTTAATTTTCACCTGCACTTCATGTCTCTTAAATTAAATTGAGTTTTATTTATGGACGCTCTTTAACTACTACGGTCCTTAGCGTCCCATTCTATATTGGGCATGAAAGACCAGTTATTTTTCTCAGAGGCCTCTTTATCAGGCTTGAGGTTCTTTTACGTGCTGTAAATCTACGACTTGGGACCACCGGCTTTACATCCCTTCCGAAGGAAACCGTGCTAAGGATTTTTAAAACGAAAAAATCCATAGCCCTCTGCCGGGTTCATGTCTCCTGTTTGTATTTTTAGTACTTCGAAATATGATTTTAAAGGCATAACAGTATGTTATCAAAGAAATGTAGATATATAACATGATAAAAGTATAGTATTATGGTATGCTATCATCGCTGTTTAACCCTGACAAAATTACATTCAACGTGGGGGAATATTTTTAAACAGCAAAGAATGAACGATGCACCTCACTGCGCTTCGCACTATTCAATTATATTACGTTAACCTAGCGTGTTTTTGTTTCTCCTGTCCTTTTTTGCATTCTTTTTGATGGGCCATAGACGTTCTTTCATTCGATCCTTTTTTATCCTATACACTATTGTTTCTCACCCGTGTAGCCTTAGCTGTTTCTTTACTGCCTTACTAACATTCATTTTGCTTCAATGATAATCTAACGCATTCATTATTAACCTTCTTAGTTTATCACCATTTTGTATTTTCCTAATAACCATAAATATTTACGTAAATTGTTAAATAAATAATGTACATTACATTTAAGTGATTAAACCTACACCTTCCGTACAACTGATGTTAATCTTTACAGACTTCTACCTCTCGCCTGGTCTATTCGCTATATAGACGGATAATTTTTGCTTTTCATACACAAGCAAGGAGCTACAGGATTCCGGTTTCTTTTAAAATCTGTCTGCAAACCTCCTCAACATTTTCTTTTACTTGGTCCCATTTGTAAACCAAATAACAACAAAGTTTCAGGCTGCTTGACTTTTCTATTGCATAGGGGGATAATTTTTCAAAATATTTAATTTAAAAGATTATAAATATCATCTCATTAAAGGTAGAGAATTCAAATTGGATAGGTATCAGCAAACTAGCTAAGGAGGAAATATTGTTGGTTATACCATTTAGTCTACCGGTTACTGCATGATAAGCATAGAAACAGTAAATGTCGGACTATTACTGGATGGAAAACTGTTTTTATTTTGTTTTCTTTTATTTGTGCCCATGGACATTTATAAAGGCTCTAAAAATGAATAATCTGATAGAGAAAAGTATTATGCACAGGATAATATGTTCGAAGCTGAAATGTAAATAAGTGAACATTTTCAGCATTTAATTACCTATTAGCAACCTGCCGACAGCTCAAGAGTAGAAAAGGACAAAACTAATGGCAAGATGTATGCATTAGCTAGAGACAGAAATATCCTACTAACCTCTCTGCTGTCTCTTAAGGAGAGAAGAAAATTTTAATTAAGACGACGGGAAGGAGAGCAATACGGCGATTATAGAACGAGGATGGAGGAAGAAGAGGAAAGGAGAGAAGACAACGCGAATTGGGGCGCCGGTTTACCATTATGGAGGAGCAGTCAGCAGTTTCGCCATCTTCGGAGGAGCAGCTAGATTTGCCATTAGAGGAGTAGTTAATGTAGTTTGGAAGGGGTAGTGTGTGGAGTTACGTTGATGTAAGGTGCATGAAGGCGTGAATTTGTTATTATATGATCAATAGAAGGGGAAGTTTGTAGTTTATCTAGGTTGGAGGTGGTGTTGGTGTTAGAATAAAATGCAGGATGTGAGTGAAGTGAAATGATGTGGGATAAAGTGACTAGATATGTAGCTATAGAAGTAAGAAGGTTTAGTATTTGCTTAAAAGAGGTAAAGTTTTAGTATATAGTGATAAAACTTAAAATTAATATATAAAGTAAATAAAAAGGAATATAATAGAAAATTAATATGGGGTCTAAGTAAAATGTTATAAGGTAAATAAATAAACACAAAAAATGCATAAATTAAGATATAAATGAATTAAACAAAATACTAAACTACTATAAATCAAATAATTATTATGAAAACAAATGTTATAAACAGACAACTTTAGCTTTATGGATTTTAGTTAAGGGAGATTTTAAATAAAATATAAATATAAATAAACCTATTAAAATGATTAGTAGCTTAGTAGAAGATTTTGCGCTGATCACCAGCACATTTTCGCTGGCTTACAGTGAATATAGTTAAATAGGAGTAGATAGTAGCTGGCTACCAGTTGCTAAATTATCTGGTTTCCAGTAAGTGTACGTAAATATAGAATTGTAATTAAGTTGTTTTTACGCCTTTACTCTAATCTAATAATTTTTATTCTCTTTCTTTCTTTTATTTTTATTTATTTTTGTAAGCATTGTGCAGTTTGTAGTTATTTTATCTAAAAAAATTTGATGTAATATAAAATGTAAATGCGTTGAGAATAAATGTAAAGCTTGAATGTATGTGCCGGTTAGTAACCTAGGTGCCGGGATAGTATATTCAGATTTTTTTATTTATTTATTTGTTTATTTCGTCTCTTAAGTTTGAAACAAGCCAAAGGGTCTTTCAACAAGAGTGTCCTATCTTTAAAATGTGATAGATGCCGTTGTTATTGAGTTACAAGAGTCATTTTTTCATGTGGTTACAGTTGTTATTGACAAATAGCCACGGAACGTTACAGCATTCAGCAACGCGTAGAAATTGTGAAAATTTATTATTAAAATGGATCATCTGTTCGCCAAATCTTCCGCATATTGCGTGAAGTTTACGGTGTGCATAATCGTCCCTGCGAGAGAACGACTCGTTGTTTGATCGATAAATTTGAAAAAAGTGGTTCTGTTAGCGATCAAAGAACGCCTGTACGTAATCGACGTAAGCGCTCCAACGAAAACATAGGTGCCGTTGGTGAGAGTGTACGCGAGAACGGAAACAAATCAATTGCTCGTCGAGCGCAAGAATTGGCGCTTTCGCCGACCACAACTTGGCGAATTCTGCATCTGGACTTGAAGTTTCACGCTTAAAAAATGGTGTTAACTCAAGAACTAAAACCCAACGACCATAGGTTGCGCCGTATTCGCTGACTGGGCTATGGAGCAATTGGAAGCTGACCCGGATATTTGTCGAAAATTATCTTCAGCGACGAAGCCCACTTTTGGATGGATGATTGTGTTAACAAACAAAATTGCCGCTATTAGAGCAATCGCAATACAATGCAGATTCAAGAACGATAGGGGTGGATTTTGGTATGGTGGATTCACTGGTCCATATTTTTTCCAAGATGAAGATGGAGAAGCTCTAACTGTCGGTGGAAAAAGATACCGAGCTGTTATAAGGGACTATTTTTTACCTCAATTGGATGGTATGGATCTCAGAAACATCTGGTTGCAGCAGGATGATGACAGATGTCATACTGCTCTCGAAACAATCGATCTTTTGAAGGAGAAGTTCAGAGGTTTTATCATTTCCCGTGGTGGTGATGTTAACTGGCCCCCGAGGTCATGTGATTTAACGCCGTTGGATTACTTCTTGTAGTGTTATGTTAAATATCGAGTTTATGTCAAAAAGTCGCGAAGTCGCGGCGGTCACTTAACTGATGTTCTCTTCCACACGTAATGACATTAATTATGTTTCCAAAATAAAAAAAGAAATAAACCTCTATCATTTATAGAACGTGTTTTATTTAAGTTCAGAGATAGGACACTCTTGTTTGAAAGACCCTATATAAGCGTTGTTTAATATGGCTATCCATAATTCCAGACGCAATATCTCCTGCTGAGTCAAATCACCCATGTTTACCTTTGTGAGATATCTTCCCTCATACTTCGACTTCCATTCATCAAGTGGGGTGAGGAAGGCATGTTTCCCTTTTTCCTCTACCATAAGAATAAACCTAGTATTAAAATAATAATTGCAATTAGATTAGGTCGCACTTCAGTTATTTAAGGATACCATTTCAATACACTACTTACAGTTTTTTGGACTTATGAATCTGTTGATAGAGAGAATTTGACAACCCCACTTTCAAAGGAACGTTATGTTGCTAAGCAAAAGGATCGCCGAGTGTATTCTGTGTTTATTCTTTCTTGAAATATTAGACTATATTATCTATAAGTCTCAAGCGAAAGCGCAAACGGTACTAATTACTAGCAACGATGACGACGACGTTACCGTAAAGACGGTAACTCAACACCATGATGGATAATCGTACATAACAAGGCATGCTGCATTAAGGAAACACAATTATTGAACCATGTGATCATCAACATACGGTGTTAAGGGAATCTGATCGGTGAGCACTGACAAAATGCCTAGGTCTTTTAGAATTTTTAACTTATAAAGTCTGATTTTTTTGAAACATTTTTGTGCATTTTTATCGGAATGAATGGAACGGAATGTATATCGGAGGGGATTCGTTATCGATCCAGGGAATGCGGATATTCTACCTATGCCCCACAAGGGAGTGGCTCCGGAGGGAGTGATGAAGTAAAAGGAGACACCGGGCGCCCGGAACCGGGAGTGGCGGTACAACAATGACAGGATCTGTACAGTTTCCATATATAAATGTCCAGCAGTTCGAGCGGAAAATCGGGAACCCGCCCCACATAGGTTTCAATGCCCCCAGTGGAGGATGTCCTTATACTCCAGAAACCACCCGAAGACCAAGGGACGGACAAAGTTCACAGAGAGCAATCATTTTTCCCTGCCAGGCTGCACCGAAACACCATTGCCGACACTTACAACCTTGAAATAGAGCAAATGAGGTGAAGGATGAACGAAATTATTAAAGAACTAAATGGAGGGACAGGAAATTCGGAGGATGAAAAAAAAACACTCCAGCATTCGCCTAACGACACAGGAAAACCTCCGAAAAAATCCATGAGTCAGAGTTGTGGTCGCCGGGGATCGAACCCGCGACCTTCCGAATGCACCACTAGCGTTACCGTCTGAGCCATCCAGCTCGGTGAAAATAAGGGAGTTAAACTTAAATATGCTACCACAGTCTTCGCTCAGACTTATTTGAATACATTTTAGGCTCTTTCTATATACATCACGTTTTTCTTAAATTTATAGTTGTGTTTTTGCGAAATATGCTGCAGTTTCTAAATTATGGATTTTAGTTAAAACGGTACACACTTTTCTAAATGTATATACATAAGAAGTATATTTTCAGGTCAGTTAATATAAGTAAATTTTAGGGTTGATTTTCTTGGTTGATTTTTCAGCATTTAAAATTCTCTTTATGATTCCATCTTAAGTTATCACAGCAAAAGTTCTGAAAGAGTTTCCCCACAAAATACTGATTAAAACTTGCTTTTGTGGTTGAAATATCTTTATTTTTAAAGAAAATAAAAAGGGAAACGAAACACTAAATAATAAGAAGATAAAGAAACAAAGCAAGCTACACAATTGTAATAAAAAGGGAACTTACTAATAAAGTAGAATAAATATTAAATTCTATATGCAATGAATATTGTGAATACGGAACGTAAAATATATTAAGTTTGAAACAAATTCAGTTGGGGATGGCAGGAGTCCAAACATTCAGCGGCTTACAGGTAGTGAGTGAAGTGACGAAAGATTGCAAGGAGAAAGGTATAGGTCCAGAAACGTAGAACAATGACGAGAAAGTCCGGGCTTCTAAAAATCAACCTAGTGTACAGAAAATGTAATGCGGGAGGAATAATGTGATGATTGCATACACAAGAAGCGTAAACTTTCTAAAATAGAACGACCAATTAGTATAATAGAATTACAATTTATCACGGGCTAACAAAACAAATAAAAAACCACTTGACTAGAAAACATGCTCGAGGAAACTAGAAAATGGGCGTGAAATACGTATTTATCTAGGGTAGGAGCTCAGTTTCGAACGATTGGCACTTCGTGCTTTAGCTTATTGTGATAATCATAATTTCGTGAAGGAGCAGTGAAGGAGTAAACTAAAAGCATTCATTTGTCTTCTCTCCACACCTCCTGAGAGAAGAGCATCTGCTTTCCTAGGCGTTACTTAGCTTTTCGGAACTAGCCGGCAAAGCAACACCTTTTTCCTTTGTTTTTCTTACCATAGTATACGACCAAAGATCCTACCTCACTATGTGGTTATAGTATGAGCTCACCGTTTGAAAGTGTGTATTCTTTGAAAAGCCTAAACTCTCAACTTAATAAAGTTTATTTTGTTTAAACAGCAATTGATTTTAAAGTATATTTTTTGGCAAACTTATTTTCTAGCTTAATAAGGAACAGAAACAACAAATGCTGTTGGCAAACTATGAAAATCGCATCATAAGATGCAATTATAATAAAACATTGAGTTTTAAAGTTCAGGAGCAATTTAACATAATAGTATCAAATTTGCATACTATTACTACTACTACCACCACCACCACCATTACAAAATTTGCAATCGTACTTTTCTATACAGGCATAAGATCTGGTAAAGAATTTTATATTACATTCACATGATTTTACTTTGCGAAAGCTTATTTTTCTGTCTACTTCATTTTAATGGACATAAACCGTTGCAGCAATGCCTACATTACACATTATAAGTACAAAGGAAATAGCGATGGTCAAATGTTTTAGAACTGGACGCTATATGATGCCTTACATACTCTTTCCATGCAATTGCGAGAAACAATTCAATGTGGACAGGACCTTAAAAGAATATCAACGTATTGAACGATTCGCAGCATTAAACATGGATATATCGGAAATGGCTTGTGCCAAAAAAACTTATTCAAAATAAATTGTGTGTTTTAAATAGGCTCACATCTTTGTATCGTACCTTTTCGTCTATCGCTTAAGGTTTGTTAGATACACAAGATTACAGAAAATTTATTTCAAACGAAGAGGACTTCACAGACTAATTCTCAGAAAATTCAAGATACATTTTATTTCTTATGTAAATATCTGTAATATATGCTATTGTAATTAAAATCGTTAAGAGTAATTTTTGAGAAAATTGAAAATTTCGAAAAATGTCCCTTGTTAAGAGTGTTGGGGTGAGATATTTCCTTGAAAATCTTCGGGTCGTATTTTGGAAGATAATGAAATTAAAACCAACTTTAGTGTTTATACAACTTTTAGTTTTTGAGTTATGCCGCGTGCGCGAACCTTTTTCTAAGAATGCCTTCTTTTGGGATTCGGGGCCTCATATCATTTATTTGCAGTGAAATACTATACGTAGTAGAGAAAGTAAAAATGAACAAATCTCAGTAGAGTACTTTGGGATTTAGAAACTTCACAAACTGCCCCCTAAACTCCAGCTAATTGCTTTCTTGTGTTAGTTCATTAGCACGTTAGATGCTCGTAGTAGGTGGCTACGTTTGTTCTTGGAGATATAGCATTTAAAATAGAAAACTAAAATAGTAACTAAATAACTGAGCCCAATGTTCCATTATCAGTGTTGCTGAAAATATTTCTAGGAATGAAGCAGGAATCTTACGAAAGGTAACATTTATCAAGAAATTTAGACTGGACTCCATTAACCATCTCATTATCAACATGATAATCCCATAGTAGTAATTTACTGCACGACTAAGCCTCTCATTGGCCGTTCTGTCCGCGATACCATCTTAAATTTGGTCAACCGTTACTTTTACTTAGTTTGGCTTGATAGACTAGTGTCGTTTAAATTCCTCAGTCGTCCGTTAAATGTGTTTACCTATAACTTACGTGCATTTTTCCGTTTACTGATAATTTATATTTGTATCAAAAGCTTAATCTTAGCTTTCGTATTTCTAACTTTATTAATTCTACATGTATATGTATACCTTGCTGCGCCCCAAGGCTCTTCTACGAGAGGTGATCAGAAACTAAAGGTTACAAAGCCTGCTGTGAAACGTGTACATTTTATTTCACACAACCAATACAGCCAATTTATAATACATGCATTAGGTATTACTTTCTCTACTACGTATAGTAAGTAGGGGAAGTATTGTATTCCACCCAAAATTTGCACACTGAGATTTCACCGCAAATATATGTTTTGAGATCCCCTGAATCCAAAAAAAGCATTTTTGGAAACATTTTCGTGTGTGTGTCTGTGTGTCTGTCTGTGAACAGCATAACTCAGAAACGAACAGTCGAATAAACACCAAACTTGGTATTTAGGTTCAGTATCTTCCAGAGATGCGACACGAAGGTTTTCAAGAAAATCCCCCACTCCAGATTACCCTTTATATGAAACATTTTTCGAAAGTTTTAATTTTCTCAAAAATGGCTCTAACGATTTTGATTAAAATATCATATGTTTTAAGATATTCTCATGACAAATAAAATGTATATCTCGAATTTTCTGGGAATGTCTCCATAAGTAGTCTTCATTGTGAACGGCTTTTGCATAACTGGTAAACCATAAGAGATAGACAACATTTTACTGCATAATCTAATACAGAATTTATGTCATATAGATTTTTTTGTTGAGTAAACCATTTTTGAGATATTGCTTGTTATTCCCTTAAATTTTTCAATACTTATTTTCTCAATTGGGAATTCGTTATTCATTTTTTGTTTTAGATATGCAAAGAGTATTAATCTGTGGCAAAGGGAATGGTGCTGCACATAGCAACCAGCTATTAAGAGATATGTATGTGCTTAAAGGCTACTGTTTTTCTATATTGCCCTTGTAAATATATATTCCCCTTACATCTACAAGAAAATTAGCAATAAGATAGAGTCTGCAAACGTTTATCTCGATTAACATGACGCAGATGGAGAATAAGCGTTTGTAAAAATAATTTTTAAGAGTAGAGAAAGTCATGTGAGTGTAACACATCAGATTTTTTATGTCCTAGACATGCAAAGAGAATGGAACGTGCCACATAGCAACCAGCGCATAAAATATTTGACTATCGCTTAAAACCTACCATATTCCCCTTGCATCTACAAGAAAATTACCAATAAGATTAACATCTCGATTAACATGAAGCATATGGATTATAAGTGTTTGTAAAAATAGTTTGTACAAGAGTAGAGAAAGTCATGTGAGTGTAACACATCAGTTTTTTTCGATATAGACTCAATATAGCTGTAGGCACTTGTCGCTTCGTGGGATGAGTTTGAATATTTCCTATCTGGTAAAAAGCCTGCCCTTGCGTGTTCAGTCAGCTTGTTACGAAGTGTTTCACCTTCTCGTCTGAAGCGAATGGTCGGCCTCCTAGGTGCTTCAAGTGAGAAAAAGGTGAAGGTCTCTTGGAGCGAGGTCCGGGCGGAAGGGAGGGTGGTCAATGATGTCCCAGCGAAACTGCTTCATCAGCGTGGTGGTCTTCTGGGCTGTATGAAGTTGCGCGTTGTCGCGAAGGAAGATGATGTCCTCGATGAGAAGTCCTTGCCGTTTCCTTCAGATTGCTTCGCGCAGTCGTGTCAAGGTCTCGCAGTGTCGGTTAGCGGTCACTGTGTATCCTCTTTCCAAAAACTCCGAGTATAACACCCGCGGTATCCAAAAATACTGTGGCAGTCACATTCCCGGCAGATGCTGTTTGTTACCTTTAACTCCTTTGTCTTTGGAGAGGAGGGGTGTTTCGACTACATTTAGGACCGCTTACTGCTGGGGTGTAGTGGTGGACTCATGTTTTGTCACCGGTGACAATGTGGCGAAGAAAACTGTTCCCTTCCGTGCAGATCAGCTTCAAAAGTTGCAGACTTGCCCCATGCGCTTCTCCTTGTGTTGTTTGGACAGATTTCGTGGAACTCATCGTGGAAAAAATTTTCGGTGCTGCAGAATATTGTGAACAATGTGACGAACGCTTCCGAACAACATTCCAAATTCTACCGTAACATGATCCTCCTGTTGTCCTTAATCCGCTCCTCCACGCAAGCTGTGTTCAGATCTGATGGTTCCGTGCTGGATCGGCCACTGCGATCCTTGTCGGTGACGTTTTCTCTACCAGCTGAAAGCTTTCGACACCATTCTGCGATATGCTGACGAGATATTACAGTCTCTTCATAAACCTCTACCAGCTGCCGGTGAATTCCAGCCGCAGTTATGTATATCGCCCACAGAAATCGAATAATGGAGCGGATTTCTTCGAGAGTCCAGTTTTCCAAACAAGTCACCATTCGTGTATATCTACAACTAGCGCTGTAGGTGGCGAGTGACTGAAACTCTGCACAGTTAGCAACCGCATGCATTGTAATTGCCAAATACTACTAATTTCTCTATAATGGACGAAACTCCAAGTATATCGTCCTTGTAACCTTAGTCTGTGATCACCTCTAGTATATATGGGCTTTCTACTTTTTTATTTTTCTTCCATGTACACTCGGTCAAACTAAAAGTGGTCGGTATCTTGAGCAGTTGCATTTTTTCAAAGTTCCCTTCGAATGAGCGCGCGGTTCACAACCTTCAACTTCTGTGCGCCGTCGCTTAAACTAAAATTGCTGAAGTAACCCTTGAGACAGTATTTTTAACACTTAAATAATATCAGTCTAATTATATAATATTGTCGTAACCTCTTACATTCTCACATATCACGGGGGGTAGAGCCTGGAACCGGAGTTTAAATCATATCAAACTAACACGAGGTCCGACGGGGCGAGCTAAACAATGTTCCTAAAACACCTGAAAACACTTAAAATATTCCTAGATCATTATGGGCAGGGAAAGAAGGAACTAACTACATTAAGGATTCACATGACAGAAATTTAGATGCTAAGGATTTACTACAAATTAAAGCTGATACATATTACCTTCTGCTTGACGGAGCGTCCTGTCCTAACAGGTTTGCACTACTCGCTGGTTAAGTTACAAGAGATAGCGTCCTAGACGCTTACTCAATATACAATCGGTTTACCCCCACTCCTATTACGTCATTCCGGTCTGTGTTACCAACTTTGTCACCCAAACAAATGTTACCATCACCACATGTGTTCTCACAAATGCATTACCACAACCAAATGCCACAATATAAAGTATAGTAACAATATAATGCCTTTAAACAATATGTGTATGTAATAATATATAAAATGTATGTAACAGTCATTGTATTATGTTTATATTATTATGTACATGTATAATAATGTTATGTGAATGTATTAAGTAATTTAATAATGTAGGAGCTGTGAGAATAGAAGCAAAATACCTTCCGTAGCAAACAGAATTACGATGTAGAGGCGAAAGTTGCTAACAATGAGGTAACAATGAGATAACCTCGAGACAACAATAAATTAGAAAGTTTATAATGCTAATAGTAATTGTTGGAACAATAATGTAATATTTAAAACAGTTTATAAATAGCTAATCAACAACTAGAAAGACTAGAAGTTAAATAAAAGTATTCTACTGGAGTAGGATTAGCCAGTCACAGACTTGAAATAGAGAAATTTACAAATTTAAGCGGTAGACGACAAACGCTAGAAGGCAGCGTTCCCGAGCAGTTCGCTCGGTTCGTATTCAGTGTGAGATAAAAAAATTAATTACCTCATGAATAATATAAAGTTTGCGTGTTAAAACGTACAAGCAACAATAATCTCACAGCTCTATAGTAGCATATCTCAGTGAAGTGTTATTTAATCGTGTGAAGCAATAATAAAACAAAGTACAATACAATTATAATTTGTGTAAGCCTCATTCTTTAGCCGGTCCAGCCCTGCTAAGAGATACGTGTTTCTGCAAATTACTACTGACGCAGCCGAGGCATTCATTATAATATTTAAATAAACATTAAAATACAAAGGCCACCGGAAAAGTTAACTTTGGGACGAAGTCTACCGGAAACTTTTTATCGTACGTGGGGCGAACACTCCAAGAAACATATCTCCGATAATACGTGGTGCAAACAGCAGCAACAACACTCTCAAGTTTTGTGCCCAAAACGTGGTGCTAATAACGAAAGATAATCTATCTCAGCTTGGCACTGTAACGAGCTTTAGACATACTCCATTTGAGAGCCACAAATCATTGAAGTGTGTTTTGGTTACAAATATTCACTGTTGAAACACTGAAAATCTGTTTGAAATCTCGGAAGACTTTTGCGATTATAGTTTGTTTCCCATTATAACTACTACAAGAATATACGAGGTCTTGTGAACAAAGCCTGGCTGTTCCGAGTGCTCACGGAAGTGCCTGATTCGGCCAGTTTTAAACCGACGGAGTGTACCTTCTAGGTAGAGAAAGTATACATTTATAAGAAGTTCCGCGTGCTTGCTTGTGTATGTGTATCTGTGAATATAGCTCTAAAACGAAATTTCGAATGAATACCAAACTTGGTATTCAGGTTCAGCATCTTTCAAAGATGCGACACAAGGTTCTTCAGCAAAACCCTCCCAACACAAACTACCTACACTTCACATACAAGCATTTTGTTACTTTTTATTTTCTCAAAACTGACTTGGTGATTTTAATTAAAATAGCATATGTTTAAGATAGATATTTTCATGACGAACAATTCTGTAACTTCTGAATGAACTTCGTTTAACTTGTAAACCGTATGAGATAGACAAACTAACCATAGAAGAAGTGTGAATTTACGTCAAAATATTCTGTTGTATTAATCATTTCCGAGATATTCTTTATTACTGGTTTTAGTTCTCAAATTCTTTATAGTTTTTTCTAATGTTAAGTTGCTATTCTTTTTTCTCTTGATTACGCAAAGAGAATGGATTTTCAAATCCCATGAGTCAGCAATTCACTATTGAATGATTTCACTATCGCTTAGTCTACTGTATTCCACTTTACTTACGACATTTTTAATAAAACCGTTTATGAAAAATATGTTTATCTCGAATAATTGAAGCACACAGAAGGTTAAGCTAACAACAGTAGTAGCACTAGTGCTGACAGTTTTACGACAATTTAATTGAGGTTAACGAATGCTTCTTTTCATGATAATTATTTCGAGATCAAAGGTCGAGAAAAATTATCTTACGAAAAGATGCGCGAATTTGAAACGGAAATTAAATTGTCGTGTAAAACTAGCAGCACCAGTATTACTAGGCTAGATAACCACACGAAAAATTTATTATGAACTTACCTAGTTTAGCGCCAACCATGTTAGTTAATCCTGTAGAATGGAAGCACTCTCCTTGAAGCAATCTCTTTTTTACAATTTCTCTCCATACAGAATTCTGAAAATTGGTTCCACACCATACTTTTGTTCTTCTTTGTGTTTTCTGCCGTTAAATTATCTGCAGTTGCTTTTATATTACTAATGTTTTGACTTCCAAAGTGCGGCATTTTCAGTTGCTATTATTATAGTCACAGCCCACGTGATCTCGCTCACTGCATTCATACAAATTAAAAACAAGTGCACCACCATGAATTACTATCAGTATAGTACGGCTTTGATTGGCCAACTGACTAACATACTCTACCTGTCATTGTCTAAGGGCCTATTGAGTGCGATTATCGCAAGAATATTTTGTGGAAGAAAGTCCTCTTGGAAATAAAGAAAGAAGGTAGAGAAACTCATGTGATTGTGACACATCAGAATTTTTTAGAGGACCTTCAATTGCTTGTTTCCAGTTGAATTTGTTAATGCAAATAATTTATGCACGGACAGAGAAATTGAAGGTTACACGCCCATGTTTTCAAGTTGTACACTCGGTCAATCTAAAACTAGCCGGCGCTGAGTGATGAGCTCACGGGTACTTCCGTGAACGCTCGGAACAGCCAAGCTTTGTTCACAAGACTGTATGTTTACAAATCTCTTCCGCAAAAATAATTCTATACGAGGTTTCAGACAGCTGTTTCAGTGTTTTAACAGTGAATGTTTGTAACCAAAACACACTATAGCGAATTATGGTTCTCAATTGGAGAATGACTAAGACCTGTTACATCTACACTTATTGCGGCACTCTTAGCTCAGTGGGAGAGAGTTACCTTACTGTGCAATTTCGTCTTTGTAGAGCTACTCATATTTTTTCCCTTTTCATTTTAAATACATGAGTAAAAATTTGATGTGTTGCAATCACATGACTTTCTTCACTCTTGTACAAACTATTTTTATAAACCCTTATTCATCTACTTCATTTTAATCGAGATAAACATTTGCAGAAATCATCCTATTGCTAATTGTCTTGTAGGTTCAAGGGGAATATGGTAGATTTAAGCGACAGTCAAATCTTTTAAGAGCTGGTTGCTTTGTGGCACATTTCATTCTCTTTGCATGCCCAGGGAATAAAAAAACGAATAAGAAATTCTCATTTGAGAAAAAGTATGTCTTGAAAAATTAAAAAAAAAAAAATAACAAGGAGTATCTCGGAAATGGTTCACTCCACAAAAAAGTATAACAAATTGCGTGTTTTAACGAGTCCGCGTTTTTTTTGTGTAGTAAACATTGGTCTATCTCTTACGGTTTACCAGTTTTGCAAAAGCCATTCAGAATGAAGAGGACTTTTAGGGACATTCCCAGAAAATCCAAGATATGCATTTCATTTGCCATAAAATATTTCAAACATATGATATTTTAATCAAAATCGTTAGAACCATTTTTGAGAAAATCAGAATTTTCGAAAAATGTTCTATGTAGACGGTAGTCTGGGGTGGGGAGATTTTGTTGAAAATCTTGGTATTGCATCCTCGAAAGATACTGAACCTAAATACCAGATTTGGTATTTATTCGACTTTTCATTTTTGGGTTATGCTGATCACAGACACACAGACAGGCTCGTTTGAGCTCGTTAAAACACACAATTTATGTCATACATTTTTGTGTTTAGTGAAAAATTAAGAGATACTCCTTGTTAGCTGTTTGAATGTTCCAATACTCATACATTTTCTCAAATGGGAATTCCAATTCTTTTTTGTTATGTCCTGGACATGCAAATAGTATGAAATGCTCCACATAGCAACCAGCTCCTAAAATATTTGACTATCGCTTAAAGCCTACCATATTCCCCTTGCACGTACAAGAAATTTAACAATAAGAGTAACACAATCAATATTATTTAAGTATATACGGTAAAATAAGTTGTAAAAATGAAAGATTAACAATTCATTACGGAAAATCGAACTCGAACTGCTTGCAGTTTTAAGTAGCTTAACCACTGTTCCACCCCAAGTACGGCGAGGAGTTAGCCTGAAGTTGTGCCTCGTGGCTTGTAGTATAGAGTTAGCCGTAGCGGCGCACAGAAGTTGGCGGTTGTGTACCTTGCGCTCACTCGAAGGGACCTTTAAAGAATGTAACTGCTCGAGAGACCGGCCACATTTAGTTGACCAAGTGTACATAAATACAGAAGTACTTGTAAAATAGAGCGATCTGAAAATAAATAGTTAAGTTGTACATAAGAAGTATTACTTGTGAATTTCTATATAATTGTGATACGAATATTTAACAGACGCACTTTGACTTACATATCTTAACGTTTGTTCGGAAGGAGCTGCGATTTAATTATAGAATTAATAGGCTTAAGTTGTTGTTGCGCATAATCCTAGTTGTATTTGTGTAGGACAATGGTCTGAGGGCCAAATTGCCGGCGTTCTCACGCTAAGTAGTCCAGGAATGAGACACTGCAATGTTTCCCAAGGGAACATATCCGTTTCTCCAGGCAAAGCAGCTTACCTCTGCATGAATACACTTTACTATAGCATCCTAGAACACGCTGCAGAATACAGCAAACCTGAATTCTCTGTCATATTGTGTCAACCTTTGCTCTTAAGGTTATTGCGTCTCTACTGTAAAAATCTCTAACCACAGATTAATATTAATGAATCGATTTTTATTTTCTCTACTACGTATAGTAAGTAGGGGAATTATTGTATTCCACCCAAAAATTCATATCGATATTTCACCGGAAATACATGTTTTGAGACCCTCTGAATGAAAAAAAAGCATTTTTAGAAAAAGGTCCGTGTGTGTGTGCCTGTGAACAGCATAACTCAAAAACGAAAAGTAAGATAAACGCAAAACTTGGTATTTAGATTTAGTACCATTCAAAGATATAACAAAAAGATTTTCAAGAGAATCTCCCACCCCAACTATCCTTTACATGGAACAGTTTACGAAATGTTCATTTTCTAAAAATGGCTCTAACGATTTACATTAAAACAGCATATCTTAAAGAACATGCCAAATAAAATTTATATCTTGAAATTTCTTAAAATATCCTGTAAAATATATTTCATTTGGAAGAAATTTTGCATAATATTACATAACTTGCAAGCGATAAGCGATAGACAAAAACGTACTACACAAAAAATGTAGATATCTTTAAAACATACAATTTACTTCAAATAAGCTTTTGTGACATAAGCTGTTTCTGGCATATCCGTTATTAAAGGTACGAATTGTTCATATTTTGGTCATTCTTTTAAGTGCTTTCAACATTCAGTTGTTTCTCGCGATTTCATGTAAACAGTACGGAATTTTAAGCCAGCATGTAGCGTCCAGTTCTTAAACACTTGGCTATCGCTTTTCCCTTTATATCTATTAACAAGTGTGTAACGTAGTTATTTCTGCACAGGTTAATTTAGATTAAAATGAGATAGATTGAAAAATAATCTTTAGTAAGAATAAGTTTTATGCCCACCAAGAAACGATAGTGTGCAAAAATTCATGTAAATATATCACACCAGATTTTTTATGACTTAACTTTTACTTTCTCTACCACTTACCTAGAGAATATATTATATTCCACTCAAAAATTCGATACCGAAATTTTACCGGAAACACATCTACTGGGGCTCCCTCGATCCAGCAAAGAAGCAATTTTAGAAAAAGGTATGTGTGTCTGTGAACGAAATATCTCACATATTCAAAACTTGGTATTTATGTTCAGAATTTTCCAATGAAGCGATGTAGATGTTAAAAAAATACTCTCCACCCCAAATTACTCTTTACATCAACAAATATTTTGATTTTCTGAAAAACGACTTTCATGATTTCAATTAAAATACCGAATATTTAAGATATTTGCATGGCAAATAAAACGTACGTACATCTCTTATTTTCTGGAGATTAGCCTGTGAAGCCCTTCATTTTTAATGACGTTTGTATAATAAATCGGTAGACAAAGATCCATAACAAAAGGTATACATCTTGATACGATATACACTACCGCTCATTAATTTCAATAAATGCGCAATAATCGCAATTAAAGGGAAGGTGAATGAAATATGTTTATTATTACAAATAAAAGCAAGTCAGAATAAAATCCCGCATATTTTCGAAATTAGAAACCAAAAAGCAAAACAGACAAGAAGTTCGCTTTTAGTCACTGCAATAATTAATAGATTTATAATCGTCTAGATGGCATTAGATGTTAACTGCATATGCACACAATCGGAATACAATCATTTGAGGGCTGTTCCAGGTCACAACAGGCAGTAATACGCACACAAATGTTGCCTGAAGCTCAGTGTAAACAGTGAGTGACAATCACAGTAGAATGACTCCAAGGAAGGAAATATCAGTAGAAAAATGTCCTGTAATTATAGCACTACCACATGCAGGGCACACCCTGACTGAAATAGCTCAACTGCAGAAAGTAGGTGTCTCTTGGTGAAGCATACCAGTTATTGGTCTTTTGAAGGGTCATTCAAGACCTGGGCAGCCCTTAAAGACCACAGTTCTAACAGATAAGTGCATCATACTCCCAAGTAAACGAGACATATTTAAAACAGCGTTAGAAATCCGGTCGGAGTTAATAAAACAAGCGATATACAAATTTCAATCATTAAGCGACGACTCTGCAGTGAGGGCCCAAATGGATATGCAACATCTAAGAAACCACGTCACGTTCTATTAACAAAAAGAAATGCATAGCCCGTGCAAAACAACAAGGAATTGGTCTTCTTAAGAATGAAAAAGGTCCTGCTTATATTTAAAAGTCACTTCCAGCTGATTAGTCCAAAGCTTAGGACATTTGTTTGTCGCTGTGCAGCGGAGCGTATCATTTCCCAGTGCATCAAGCCAACTGTTAAACATGGAGGAGATTCCTTGTTTTGGGGATGCTTCGTGGTGGCTCCGTCGTAGGTCTTGTAAATATTGAAGAAAAATTGAAACAGAAGCAGTACCGTAGAATCCTCTAATACCATGCCATAACAAGTGAGACTCGTTTAGTAGGCAGTGGTTTTGTATTACGACCTCAAACAAATATCACTGTATTGTAAGAGGTATGCCGAATGTAAGGTGCAGCAAAATTCTTTAAAAAGAATCTGATGTGTTAACTCACATGACTTTCTCTACTCTTGTACAAACTATTTTTACAAACGCTTATTCTCCATATGCTTCATGTTAATCGAGATGTTAATCTTATTGCTAATTTTGTTGTAGATGCAAGGGGAATTGGTAGGCTTTAAGCGATAGTCAAATACTTTAAGAGCTGGTTGCTATGTGGAGCATTCCGTTCTCTTTGCATGTCCACTACATAAGAAAATGAATAACGAATTCCCATTTGAGAAAAGTTTAAGTATTGGAAAATTTAAGGGAATAACAAGCAATATCTCGAAAATGGTTCACTCAACAAACAAAAAAATATATATGACATAAATCGTGTATTTTAACGCGATCTACATTTTTTGTAGTAAAATTTTGTCTATCTCTTATGGTTTAGCAGTTATGTAAAAGTCGTTCACAATGAAGGATAATTTTGGAGACATTCCAAGAAAATTCGAGATATACATTTCATTTGTCATGAAAATATCTTAAACATATGATATTTTAATCAAAATCGTTACAGCCATTTTTGAGAAAATTGAAATTTTCGAAAAATGTTCCATGTAAAGGGTAGTCTGGGATGGGGGGGCTTTCTTGAAAACCTTCGTGTCGCATCTCTGGAAGATACTGAACCTAAATACCAAGTTTGGTGTTTATCCGACTGTTCGTTTCTGAGTTATGCTGTTCACAGAGAGACACACACACACACACACACACACACGGATATGTTTCCAAAAATGCTTTTTTGGGATTCAGGGGGTCTCAAAACATATATTTCCGGTGAAATCTGGTATCGAATTTTTGGGTGGAATACAATACTTCCTCTACTCACTATACGTAGTAGAGAAAGTAAAAAGATTTGGTCACCACAAAATCCAGACAGTAACCCCATTGAGTTGTTATGTGATTATCTAGACCGTGCAGTTCGTCAACTACCTATTACAAGCAAATCTTATCTGTGAGATGTGTTACAAGAAAAATGGAATCAAGTTGATGCAGATATTGTAGATAACTTGATAAATAGAATGCCTAGAATATGAACTGCTGTTATCATAGCTTAGGAAGGATATTTTGATGATACAAAAGGGTAGAGTATTGTCCTACATTAAAGTTTTTTGACTTCAATTATACTTATTAGGTAATAATGAATCATTTTATGTGAAATAAGACAACTAGTTTCATTTACCTTTCCGTTTAATCGTGATTATAATGCATTTATTTAAATTAATGAGCAGTAGCGTATTATGTCGAATAAACTTTTTTGGCATTGCCCGTCTCTGAGTTATCCTTTCTTATTGGTTTAAATTATCCAGTAGTTTAAATTTTTCATATGTTAAGTGCCTATTATTTTCGCAATTTTTCCGCCCTTTAGCCTACTGTATCCCCTTGTATCTATACCGAAATGTGCAATAAAACCATTTCTGCAAATGTTTAACTGAATTGACATGAAGCAGATAGAAGAATAACATTTAGGGGAATATCTTTTAGAGGGTTGTCTAGAATAGGTGATAGTAAAACTTGTTTTAAGGGGGTGGGACAAATATCTTGAAAATCTTCTCCAAATATTCTTGGAAGATGCCTTTAGTAAGTACCAAAGTTATGGGATTCATTGGGTTTTCATTTCTGAGCTTCTCTACCGCGAATAGACAGGAAAGACAGACACATTTAACATGTGCTTAAAATGTGTTCGTCTTTCACAAACATTGTGTTGTAGTCTAATAATAATCATAATAATATAACAACCCTGTTTCATGTAGCCCATAATGGAACGGAGCTGTTTGTGATGCACTGACAAAATCTAACGCCGCCCCAGAGAGATCACCTCGGCCCTTCCACCATAATTCTAACCAAGCATGGCCGGACTGCCGTAGAGTAGCAACTTAACGTTATATTTTTATGTTAGCTACCGTTTTCTTCATGCGGGTTTTCTTATTGCCGTTTAGAAGGGTCAACAACCTTAACCTCCGTCTCCATGTCACTGATGAAAGCTCTCATATAAGTAACTGTCGCTCAGTTTAACCTCAAATTCAAATAATTCTCCCCCCTTCTCTCTCTAGTTCCCAAGGTCGCGGGTTCAAACCGGCGGAAGGGGATGGATTTTTTCGGGCGTAAGAATTCTTAGCATGGCTTCCTTCGTAAAGGAAGTAAAGCCGGTGGACCCGTGTCATAGATTTACGGCACATAAAAGAACTTCAAGCCTGATAAAGAGACCTCTGAGCAAAATATCCGGTCTTTCATGACCAATATAGAACAGGACGCTAAGAACCATAGTGGTTAACAAGCGTCCATAAATAAAACTCAGCTTTAATTAACTCTTTCTCTAGAAGATCGAATTATATTGTAATTGCTTTAGTCTTTCCTTGTGTACCAATTTCAGCGTAACTCTCTCATAGAAGTGGCATCCAAACCATCCCTTCATTCCACTAATATCATAAACATCGCTCATTGGTTAATTTTTATGCCCCTGGATTGTTTTCTGGCAGTCACAGAACTGATAACGGCTGAGTGGAGTCAAAACTTGGTTACCTGAAGGTAGAAATCTTGATAGAAAAGAGCATGGCGATCTAGAGAAATGAGCCACATTTTATGCGCGACACTGTACACTCACGTGCATGAAGACTGGCTCACAATGAAACGCAGCTGTTTATGTTGGTACAAACAAATCTAGTCCCCCCTTCTTCCAGTGTTACTTCCCTAAGAATGTTAGCGACACTGCCAAAGGGTAACATTATAAGCTAGTTTTCCATGTTCTCACTAGAGGAGTACGTTTAGCTAATGCTTCGTGGAACCTCGGCGCAGAAATGAAATATAATATAATAAAAACGTATAAATAATCTGATGTGTTACACTCACATGACTTTCTCCAATCTTGTACAAACTATTTTTACAAACGCTTATTCTCCATATGCTTCATGTTAATCGAGATATCGAGATGTTAATCTTATTGCTAATTTTATTGTAGATGCAAAGGAAATTGGCAGGCTTTAAGCGATAGTCAAATATTTTAAGAGCTGGTTGCTATATTCTCTTTGCATTACCAGGACAAAAAAATGAATAACGAGTTCCCATTTGAGAAAAAGTATAAGTTTTGGAAAATTTAGGGGAATAACAAGCAATATCTCGAATGTGGTTCACTCAACAACAAAAATGTATATGAGATAAATTGTGTATTTTAACACGATCTACATTTTTGTGTAGTAAAATTTTGTCTATCTCTTATGGTTTACGAATTATGCAAAAGTTGTTCACAATGAAGAATACTTTTGGTGATATTCCCAGAAAATTCAAGATATACATTTTATTTGCCATAAAAGTATCTTAAATATTTGATATTTTAATCAAAATCGTTACAGCTATTTTTGAGAAAATTCTTCCATGTAAAGGGTAATCTGGGATGGGGGATTTTCTTGTGAAACCTTCGTGTCGCATCTCTGGAAGATGCTGAACCCAAATACCAAGTTTGGTGTTTATCCGACGTTCGTTTCTGAGTTATGTTGTTCACAGACAGACACACACAGACACACAGGCACACACACGGACGTGTTTCCAAAACATATATTTCCGGTGAAATCTCGGTATCGAATTTTTTGGTGGATTACAATACTTCCCCTACTTACTATACGTAGTAGAGAAAGTAATAAAGATGTGGGTTAAACACCTTTGCTTTATTGTTCTTTTAATAAACATACAACTTGTATTTTCATGCTACACATCCGTTTCATAATGATGGTATTCTTATGGGCCTTCGAATGCGGTAGTAACTTTAATCTTCGCTCCATGTCACTGATGAAAGCTCTCGTATGCCACATGCAAGCAATTCTTCGCCCCTTGTTCCAGAAGGCCGAATTATGTTGTATTGGTTTAGCCTTTCCTTGTGCACCGTAGCGGGACTCTTTCACAAAAGCAGTATCTGAAGCGTCCTTTCATTTCACATTAACTATAAGTTGATAAATTTGATGAGTTTATTGCCTATAGACTCAATTACAAGTTTCGAGCATTGTTAAGTACAAAGATAAAAACTTAAACTAGCGTTTAGAAAATATGTGTTTGTTTACACTTTGTTGAAAGTATGAATATCGCATACAGGCACTTTCAAGCATTGTTAAGTACAAAGAAGAAAATTATTGATATTGTTTACAGGATTGTTTAAAATATATTTTTTTACGCTTGTTTCAATCTAGAGCTGTTGCTTTCACATTTTACTTCAGTTGGTAGTCGGTTGTGTATATATAAATCGAATATAAAGCGATCTTCGTTTATAGATTTTAAATTATAACTATTTTGGTGCAAGTCCAATTTACACCTTGTGCCGTGACCATGTATTTCACTATATGTTTTAGTTATGTGCAGTTTACTTTATATATGTACAAAAACACTACAGAAAATAGTTTTTCTCTTTTGAAGACTTCCTTACAGGACTCACGTTTTCCCATTTCGAACATTATTGTGATGTATTTATTTTGGAGTACTAAAACCCTCTGGATGAGGGTACTACTACAGCCATCCCATACTTCTATGCAATATTGTATGTGCGAGTAAATTAAGCCATTATATATAGTTTTGGGAACATTTACGTTACATATTTTTGCAAACTCTCTCAACAGGTACAGGGCTTTACTAATTTTTACTTTCTCTACTACTATAGTAAGTAGTATTGCATTCCACCCAAAAATTTGATACCGAGATTTCACCGGAAATACATGTTTTGAGGCCTCTGGAATCCAAAAAAAGCATTTTTGGAAACATGTCCGTGTGTGTCACTGTGTATCTGTCTGTCTGTGTGTGTGTCCTTGAACAGTATAACTCAGAAACGAACAGCCGGATAAACACCAAACTTGGTATTTAGGTTCAGTATTTCCCGTAAATGCGACACGAAGGTTTTCAAGAAAATACCCCCACCACAGATTATCCTTTACATGGAACATTTTTCGAAAATTTTAATTTTCTAAAAAATGGCTCTAACCATTTTGATTAAAGTATCGTATGTTCAAGATATTTTCATGACAAACGAAATGTGTATCTTGAATTCTCTGGGAATGTCCCCAAAAGTCCTCTTCATTCTGAATGACTTTCGCATAACTGGTAAACCATAAGAGATAGACAACATTTTACTGCACAAAAATGTAGATCGCGTTAAAATAAACAATTTGTGTCATATATTTGTTTTGTTGAGTGAATATTGCTTGTTATTCCCTTATTTTCCAATACTTATACTTTTTCTCAAATGGTAATTCGTTATGCATTTTTTTGTCGTGGTAATGCACAGAGAATGGAATACTCCACATAGCAACCGGCTCTTAAAGTATTTGACTATCTCTTAAAGCCTGCAAATTCCCTTTGCATCTACAAGAAAATTAGCAATAATATTAACATCGCGATATCTCGATTAACATGAAGCATATGGAGAATAAGCGTTTGTAAAAATAGTTTGTACAAGAGTATAAAAAGTCATGTGAGTGTATCGCATCAGATTTTTTTTAAATTCAAATTTAATTATATTAGTCTTTTCAGAGTTGTTCATAAGGCTTAAAGTTTTGAACAAGTTATCTATCCTAAGCGATTCTTTGGTAGCTAGTGACTGAAGGTCACAATCATTATTTGCATACGGATAATGGTGTCAGCAGCATAACTTATTGTTTTACACTTTTCTGAAGCAAACATGTCATTTATGTAAAGCATAAAAAGTAAACGGCCAAGCACTGAGCCCTGTAAGATCGTTCAATGCTTAGTTTTTTGTCGCTGAATTGTTTTTCAGGCCAATCACATAGAGAACTGACACCAGTTGGATGGATCAAAAGTTCTTTAGTTAAAGGTGTAACCTTACGGAGGAATAAACACTCTTGCGATCTGTGGTAATGGGCCAGTTTTTATGCGCGTCATTGTACTATAAGGTCATTTAGAACTTGGTGACATCATGAGACGACAGACTTGAGAGAAATGAGATTATAATGGTTGGGGTGAGGGACGGAAGTGGATTCAAGAGTGACAAGGAAATTCAAGTGTCCAGGAAAACTTTGTTGCAGTTCCACTTTGTCGACATGTGAGAGGAAATAAAGGAGATGATGAAATTTTCAGAGTTGTTCATTTGTAATGCCGTAATATTTCTGCATTAAGGAGGAGGTTCCTCCGCGACGCAGGACCGAAATAATAATTTTCCTGGAATGAAAGCTTGTCCGTAAATCTTGACGAGAAACGCATGTGCTTAAACAGAAAGGGGTAAAAAGAGAAGAAATCTCGCTTGCTGAGCGGGGGGAAAAACGGGCGAGTATAATAAAGCAACGAGAAATGAGATTTTTTTTCGCGGATCCTCTAGTGTGCTATAGCATTACAAGTTGTTCTGTGAAATGGTAACCTTTTTCTCATTAACGTATGTTTTGAAAAAAATTCCTTCTGAAGTTGTTAGCATGTTGCTTGTTGGTTGATCATTTCTCCCTGTTATGACGCATCATGCTGTGCAGCCTTCTATGTACGATATGAAAAATAAATTACATGCATGCATATATATTTTTTTAGCTAACGCCAACGTCTTACTCGTTTCGGATACAATGAGATACTTTGTAACTGTTTTAGAAATCATACTGCAATTCAGTGTTTTCAAATTTGGCGAGGTGTAAGCAAATGTTAAGTCCATTCTTGTGAAATTTCACTTTATTAATTTGATTTCTCCTTTCTCTATTACTTATATACAGTAACTAGAGGACGTGTTGCATTCCACACAAAAGATTTCACCAGACATACACGTTTCGAGGGTCCTGGGACTTTTAGAAAATGTGTGTGTGTGTGTGTGTGTGTGAACAGCATAATTGGTCGGTCGGTCGGCTAAATACCAAACTTTGTACTTAAGTTCAGCATCTTCTAAGGATGGAACACGAAGATTTTCTCCCTATCCTAAGCTGCCTTTTACATGGAACATGTTTGGAAACCTCCGATTTTCTCAAAAATAGCTTTAATGTGTTTGATTAAAATACCATATGTTTAAGATATTTTCATGATAAACTAAATGTATATTTTCAATTTTCTGGGAGTAGCCTGTGAAGTCCTCTTCATATTGAATGACTTTGGTAAACCCTTTAGAGACAGACATAATCTTAGTACACCAAAAATGTAGAGCTCGGTAAAGCACACAGTTTATGTTAGATAATTTCTTTGGCATTAACCATTTCCGAAACATGTTCCTTTATTGGTTTGAATTTTAAAATACTTCAGCGATTTGTAGTTGGCAAAACTATATTCTTGTTTTTATTTCCCTCCTTTTTTCGTGTTCATGAAAAGAGAGCAGAATTTCAAAGCCATTCATAGCGATGGGCTTTGAAAATATTTGACTATCGTTTTAACTTGCTGTGATATCTGAAACGAATTGTGTAAATAAGTAATGAAGTTTATCTAGAAGTAAGTAGACTGCCTCCGTGCTCTGATGGTAAGCATGCTAACCTCCAGATCCAGAGGTCCTGGGTTCGATTCCCGGCTGTAGGGAATCCCTAGAGCCTGGAAGTATGAATAACAGTGTCAATGTGTGTGTTACTATAAGTAATACCAAACCTAAAATGAACACCACTGTAAGCGAGTTAACACCATCGCTAATGAACAAGGTTGTTCCAAAGGTAAAAAATCTGATGTGTTGTGTTTACGTGACTTTCTCTACCCTTGTACAATCTATTTTTACATACGCTTATTCCCCATCTACTTCATGTTAATCGAGATAAGCATAAGTAGAAACTACCTTATTTCTAAATTTTGTAGGTAGAAGGGCAATATGGTAGACTTTAAGTGATAGTCAAATATTTCAAGAGCTGATTGCTATATGGAGCATGTCCATGACATAAAGAAAACGAATAACGAATTTCCATTTGAGAAAAAGTAAAAGTAATTCAAACAAAAACAAGGAATATCTCAGAAATTTGTCATTCCATACAAAAATGTATATGACATAAACTGTGTGTTTTAACGAGCTCTACATTTTTGTGCAGAAAAATTTTGTTTACTAGTTACGCAAAGACATTCAGAAATAAGAGAAGTTTTGGGAACATTCCCAGAAAATTTAAGATATACATTTTATTCGTCATGAAAATATCTTAAATGTATGATATTTTAATCAAAATCGTTAGAGGCATTTTTGAGAGAATCAAAATACTCGAAAATTGTTCCACGTAAAGGGTAGTCTGCAGTAGGGGATTTTCTTGAAAACCATCATGTTGCATCTTTGAAAGATACTGAACCTAAAGTTATAAGTTTTGAGTTATGCTATTCGTACACACTGATGCCATACACAGACACACACAGGAACCTCTTTTCTAAAAGCTTTTTTTTTTATTCAGGGGGCCTCAAAACACATTTCCAGTGAAATATCGATATCGAATGTTTGGGTGGAACGCAATACTTCTACTTACTATACGTAGTAGAGATAGTAAAAAGCCGCCGATATGATCTTACATGTTAAAGGTGCCATATAAACAGATTATTCAAGGAAGTAGATGGAAGTATAAGCCTTTGTAAGAATAGTCTTTAGAAGAGTAGAGAAATATAAAATAGTGAGTAAATATAAAATATCAAAGGGTGGTTTAAATAAAATCATTGTTTTGGGAATTAATGATAAAATTTTCTTTCTTTTAAGGATCTAAAAGTATAATTTATGTTCGGTTTACATATTGTATAAATAGATTTTAAATGGAACAGTGTAAAATGCCAAAATTTGACATTTTTAATTTTTAATGGAAAACAAATAGTGCAAAACCATGACTATACACCATGTATATATACCGACTCTCAGTTTGCTTTTAATGCTAGATAAATTCGCTCTACATCTCATAGCCATATCTATCAGAAGAAAAACATAACAAATTATTATAATCTTATATCCTTGTCATGGGTCAAGCGCCATGAAGGATTACTAGACAATGAAAGAGCAGATCAATTAGTAAATGCCCCTGCGAACGGTCAGAAAGAATTCAGCTACTCAAAATGTCCAGCCAGCATCACATGTGAAAATGGAATATTGGAAGCCATTGACATACACTTGGAACAGATACTCGATAAATAGTACCAAAGACAAATCTGTAAAACTGTATTTTTTCTGGGCTTAAATATTCGCTTTAAGTGCAAAAAATTGTATGCAGTTCATGACGGGTCATGCAAAATGTCAAGATTAGTTCAAAAGTTTGCACATCAATGTTGGAAGTGAACAGACTGAAACATTTATTATTTGACTGTCTGATTTTCGAAATTAAAAGATATTTCTTTATTAATAATTTATCTTATTGTAATAATCAATTCTCTACACTCCTGTATCATTTATTTACACATCAATATTGTTATAACAGTTTCTTACGTTTTATCCGACACATTCATGCTAAGTAGTAATATTATAGATATTCTTATTTGGTATTTAGTTTTTATTTGTATAAACTATAGCCCTAATATACATCTATATGTAAAATAAGGTTGACAATTATGGAAATAATAAAAAATACGGAAAGAAATTCAGCGATTCATTCCGATTCAGAGTATATAAGGTTACTGACCATTTAAACGCTTAACTCTTAAAAAATCAGCTAAATGTACCATGCGTGATTTAAACTTTGAAGTTCAACGTCCCTTTTGCTAATTTTTTTTAAAATTCTCAACACGCGTTTTTGTTAAGGCATTAATCTATGCTTTGCTAAGGGTTCAGGCTTCATCTAAGGAGTTCCAGGTCACAAGACATGGAGTTGTAAATCAGGGAGTAACATAGGATATGCCTAATTATGGCTATTCCCTGTAATGAACTGCTAGTAATACGTTTGAACTTATATTTTAACTGAGTTATGCGAAAACTACATTTTTCCAAATACATGTTCCTTTTTCTCAAAAACTATAAACGTTTAAGTGCAAAATTTAGCACACTTATATGAGATAATCTATTACATACACTGAACTATGGTGTATATTTAAGCATAATACTCTTTTTAAAATATGAGGACATTTTTAAAACAAATTAGATATTGTTATACTCGGGGGTGAGGCCAAAGGTTTTGCAGCTAAAATATTAAATTTAGTTACCCCGGCATAAACATTGGGGAGCGTAGCTACAGAGACATACGAGAGATACAGGAACTTGCTGCAGAAAGCTAAAGCGGACGTGGGATATCTATAAATAATACATATAAATTCACATTTAACTCTGGTTTATTATAAAGTTACCTTGGTGCTGCTACAAAATTTCCAAAAGGTTACAGGCAAACACTGGGGGAGATGCTACACACTCACGCGGACCACGCACGCTAAGATATCCACTCGACTGACTCTACTGTTCTGACCCACGCTGTTAGACAAAGAGACTCGTCCCTGAACTTGCCTTCACCCCCCTTGACTAGGAGTTGGAGGGAAATATGCCGCGCCGGACAAGAATTCAACTCACATAATTAGTACAACAATGTTATTCTACCCAGCAATAATGTGTCCGACGCGACAATACACACACATACGTTACAATATAAGTTTTTATTTAACTTCCTTACAAGAAAAAAAAATGTAGAACCAGAAATACTATTGACAGCTTAATTTCCTTAGTTCAGTGTTATGGAGTAGACTGTGTTCTTATGTAGTAAAAAATCTCGGTGCTCTGCTTCAACTGCTTTCTGAGTAAAAAATATCAAATTTTTGTCCTTTACCTATGAAACTTTTTTAGAATTTAATATTTTTTTCATATATAGGTATGGTTATGAAAATTTAAAGAGAGATATTAGTATATGGGCTGGAAATACAGGATTTTTTACATTAATCTGTCAATTACATCGAGAGATATCCATGCATGTCGTTATAATGCCCATACTCTCCATTTAATATAAAGTATTAGGCAAATGCTTTGCTCGTTTGTGTATTAAAAACAGGCGAACCAAATCTGATCTACATAAGATTTTTTGACTAACGGCTTACTCATCTCCGACGAGGCAAATAATTACTAAAACCCTCTTGTTAGAATTTAGTACAATTTCTTTCGCTTAGATGGCGATATGACAGGTTCGTACTTCAGAAGACCGATAGCGTTACAGGGTAAATAGGAAGGGAAGGTTCAAGGTGGAGAACATTTTTAAGAGGATGAATCTTGTCCTCACCCCACGTGTCGCAGCTACAACTTCAATCAGCATCTTTTGGGTGTAAGAATATGTGACTTCCGGGACTACCCAATTTGCAGGTCTGCCAACCTCGCAACAGAAGGGCTGCAGCCTTTATGGGGTTGCCCTAATGATCCAGGATCCATGCCGAGAAGAAGGGGAGAAGCTGATGATTACGCAAACGTCCTCTACCCTACTTCCTCTAGCATCTTCCTTCTTAGTCCTCGTTTCACTGTTCCGCTACTCTTTCTGGGTAAAGATATCCGAGTAAACCTTAGGGAAATTTTATTTAAAGTCACGTCGATACCTTCCTCTTTAAATTTATTTTATTTTTCTTTGCTTTTTACTTCCGCTGCCACTTACCTACAGTAAGTACAGGAAGTACTGCATTACACAAAAACATTCGATACCAAAATTTAAAGGTCATACACGTTTTGTGAACTTTGAATTTAAAAAGGCAATTTTATAAAAAAAACGGTCAGTGTATGTGAACAGCGTAATGAAAATTTGGTTAAATGCGAACCTGGCATTACAATCGGCAACCTCCAAACATGTGACACGAAGATTTTCAAGAAAACCCCTCGCCCAGAGGTATCCCTTACGTAGAACTTAGATCATATTTTTTTATTTTGTGAAAAATGCCTCTAAAGATACCATGAGTTTAAATATTTGCATGAGATATAAAATGCCTATCTTGAACCTTTTGAAAATAACCTATGAAGACCACTTTTATCCGAACGACTTTTGTATAACTAGTAAGCCGCAGAAGATAGACAAAATGTTACTGCAGAATAAAGGTAGATCTCTTAAAAGCACAATTTATTACAAATACATTTTTGTGACTTTAACCATTTCTTTAACAATTTAACTTTAACCATTTTCAAATACTTATACTTTTTTCAAGTGGTAACTTGTTTTTTGTTCTTTCTCGTGGCCAAGCAAAGTGCGTGGAATTTCTAAGTCATCACCTAATGACCTGCTTTTTGAAAGATTTGACTATCGATTTAACCTTCTTATACCTTCAACGAAATGCAAAATGTGTAATGAAAGTTTGTATTCATTAAAAGGGATTAGATAGAAACAAACTTTTTAATAGTGTTTGTGGAACTATGGTAAAACAAAGTCGTGTGAATGCAACAATAAGATTTTTTATAGAAAGAAACGACAGGAAGAAATCAACACGACTTCCCTGGACAAACCGCATTTGTTACCTACATTTTCTAGGGTACTTCATGACGCTATGACTACTTTTTATTGGCTGGTAGTGTCACCTTATAGGCGCTATCACACCTTGTACTGTGTATCGCACCAATAAGCATACCTATGCTAGTTCTATCATCTCATTGGCAAATTACGAATAATATAGGTGAGGAATGGCAACAGGTTTTGTCGAGGTTAATTGCAAATATACAGCAAATGTCTGTTTGTAAATGCTCTTGAATATGAGTCAATTCTTGAGATGTTAGCATTTTAGTCCTGAAACATCAGTTATAGGTGCATATATAAGTTAGCGTTTCCTAGCTGTTTACGTGTGTCCTCTTACATTATTACTATTTCTACCAGCTTGCACCTATAGTAGGATTGCATTCCACCCAAAAATTCTATGTGGAGATTCCATAAGAAATGAGTGTGCACGCGCAGATCTATGAACAGTATAACTCAAATAGGAAATGTCCGATTAATACTAAACATGTTACTTAGCTTCATAATCTTTCAAAAGTTTCGGCACGAAATCTACCCTTTTTAACAAGATTTTTCAGAATTTTGAATGTTATCAAAAACGGCTCTAACAATTTTTATTAAAATACTTCTTTATTTCAACTAACTTTTACTATGGCATCAGCCGTTTCCGAGATATGTCATTGCTGGCTTTAATTGTTCAATAGATCGATATTTTTACTTTACTTACAGTGAACAGAATAAGTATTGTATTCCATGTAAAAATTCGATATCGAGGTTTCACCGGAAATATATCCCTAATTCCCCAAAAGTTATTTTTAGAAAAAAATTTCGTGTGTGTTTGTCTGTGGATAGCATAGGTAAAAACGAAAATTCAGTTAAATACGAAACTTGGCATTTAACTTCAGAACCTAACAAGGATGTGAAACGGACATTTTGAATAAAATTCCTCGACCCAAAATTACCCTTTATATTTATATCCTCAAAAATGTCTAACGATTCTAATTAAAATTCCAGAATATGCTTATCTATATTCATCACAAATAAAATGTATATCTTAAATATTATGGGAATATCCCCTAAATTCCTTTTCATACAGAATGATTTTGTTTGAACCACTTTTGAATAATTAATATACCGTAAGAGATGGACAAAATCTTACTACGCGAAACGCGTAGACCTCGTCGAAGCAGACATTTATATTAAATAAAATATTCTTTTAAATAGATATTCTTTGTTGTTGGTTTCAATTTTGAGGCACTTTATACTTTTCTCAATTGAAAAATCGCTATTCTTTCTTTCTTTTTCGTATTCAGGAAAAGGGAACAGAACTTTAAAGCCGTTACATAGCGAATGGCTTCGAAAATACTTGACTATCGACTATCGCTTTAGCTTACTGTAGGCTTCTTTTATCTACAACCAAATGAGTAAATCAGTAATGAAGGTTTATGTATATTAACAAGAAGTAAATAAAACAGTAAGCTTTTGTAAGAATAGTTTGTAGTGAGTAGAGAAAGTCATGTGAAGCAACATATAAGATATATATAGTTTTTTAATTCGCCACCGCTGTTCATTGTTTCTCGCGATGTCATGGAAAGCGTATAGAATTTCTAGGCCGGCATATAACGATCTAAATTTGAAACATGTACCTGTCTATTCAGTTTTGAGAAATGAACTACCTACCGCCTCAAAATTAATATCTACTTATGCAGTGTATTATTATGATTTATTTAATATACGTATTTGAATTCTTCTATTGTCATCTTGTTAGTTATTAATATTTTTATATTCATGTATTTTGCTTCCATGTATCAGAATTTAACAGTGTTAGAAAGTGCATTTTCGGTAGAATTTTGTTGATTTTATGGCCCAAGATGCCTGAATGTTTTGTTGTGAGGGGATATTTCTATTCTTTTGTTATTCAAGGACATACGCCGTATTAGGCGGCGGAATAGAGACAAGCCAAACGCAGTGGCAAATCTCTGCTTGACGTAAGAAAGTTTGTCATGTGATTCGCATAAGACGCCTATAAGATGACAGCATTCAAAACCACGCGTTCAAGACCGTGAAATGGTAGCCAATTGCAGTATAAATTTGGGGGGGGAACTGAATTAAACAAAAAAAATAGATCTGAGCTATAGAATGTTTTGTAAAGAGCTTTTGGGGTTACAAAGATCAGCACCAGGGGAAGTAGCATTAGTGGAATTAGGAAGAACAAGAAGAAAGGGAGTGATACTAGCAGGATATTAAAATTCTGGTTTAGATGCCTGAGAAAAGATGAAGAGGAAATTTTAAAGATATGCATGGAACAACAAAAGAGTATGAAAAATAAAAATAGCTGGTGGACAGGGGTAGAAAAAATTATGGAGAAGATAGGAATGGGAGATATTTGGAGAACAGGAGAAAGAAATAGCAATGGTTTCTGGATAACAGTAAGAAACAGAGTGGAGGACATAGAAAGACAAGAGATTTGGGGAAGTTTAGAGAATAAAAAGTCACTAGGGTTCTATAGATTAGTAAAAAATAAATGGGGAAGAGAAGGGTATGTGGGTTATTGCAATAGAGCAGAAAAAGAGGGGTTTCCATGGATGAGAACAGGATCAATGAATCTGAGAGCGCTAAGAGGTAAAAAAACGGAATTTGTGAATTATGCGGAGGCAGTAAAAGCACAGAGCATTATATGACAGAATGCAAATAATTAGCAGAATGGAGACAAGAAGTATGGGAAGAAAAATCGGAAAAAATGGATAGGAAAACAGTAGCAATTAAAATGCTAACGATAAAGCAAGAAAAGCAAAATAAGAATTTGGGGGAGTTTTTAAAGAAAGTAAAAGAGAAATGGATTAGAAAAGTAAGAGAGATAAGAAAGGTAGAAAGGCAAACGGAGGAAGGAGAGGATGGGCAATAGGGATTAAAGGTAGCAAAGGATGCTTAGATGAGCCAGAAGGCCAGGGTGCCAGGCAAAAAGAGCAGCATAGCTGGCAAGGAAATTTGTACACAGGTTAGGTTAGTTTATAGGTGGAATATTGTAAAAAGAACTGTGTAAAAATGTACAAATAAAGTACCTACCTAACTACCAACCTACCTATCTAAGAGGTAGATTTGGTTGTTAGCTTAGAGAAGGGATAGTTCGTTTAAAAACAGTGTGAATTTGGATTCAGGGACCCCACTCAAAATGTCACTGCAGTGAAATCCACGCTCCACGACGTCAGAGTTGCCACCAAAATAATGTTGATGTTATAGTTCCGCGGAAGTTAAGTGTTTAATCCCATTAATAGTAGTGAAACTCGGTTACCGGCTAACGTTGCATTATTATATAAATGACCACCGAAATTTATTAGAAGCCAGATAAACACGAAAAGTTACGCAGATAACTTTTATACAAGCGTCGTGTGAGTGTGAAATGTAGCCGAAGTTACATGCCGGCCAATTCGAATAAGGAATAGAATCTGATAGTTCTGTACACAAGAGTTGCGCGTAAAGTTCCGATATTTGAATATAGCGCCAGGACTGTCCGACTCTCGTGGTAATTTTGATAGATAATAAATTCAGTAATAGTGACTTCTCCAGAATCTGATTGCTTGAGATTTAATTCCCGCCTGACGGCATATTTCTACTGCAAGCAGAATCCATCCATCATCGCTCGGCACTCCAAAGAAATAACCAAAGTGTAATAAGGACTAATATACTACGTCAAAATCTAGACTCGTGCCAACATATCGTCGGAGACAGGCGAAGAAGCAGAAGCCACCATCGGGGATCTCACAACGAGCATCGGGAACCGATCCCAGCAGTTTTCTTTTCGCCGGTTAGTGGTGGGAGGAGACAGCCTCATTTTCCTGTATTCCCCTTGTACCTTTAAAGAATCTGTAATGATACTATTTCTGAAAAGGTTTATCTCGATAAACCTGAAATATATAAAGAAGTAAGCTTTTTTGGGGGAGGAGGGGTGAAGTGTGGAAATATCCGGTGAATCTTTAATGACTAGCAAAAGAAGTTTGCGTTTTCTTATTGGATGCCTAACACTAGAAAGCCTGGTTACGATAAACATTTCCAAGATGTCAGTGTTGTCTGTTACTCCCTGTCGGAGGGTTTCAGTCTCCGTTTTCAAACATAAAGATGAACTCACTAAGTTACCTGTCCGTCACAGTTCTCCAAATTAATTCCATTCAAGCATCTTGGAAACTGAGACGTACGTTGAGGGTTTAGAGGTAAATTTATCCTTACGTCAATTTCAAAATCAACTCCAGGATCTGCTAAAACATCAGTGGAGTCTATCCAATCAAGTTTAACTGAAGGATATAACCAGTTCTCTCTATTATATAATAGAGACATTGTATAGTATTATACTGCTTCTTTTCTTCTTTCCAAGGTTTAGGCCTATGACCTGTTCCGAGGCAAATATAAGTAATTAAAAATCTGATGTGTTACACTCACATGACTTTCTCTACTCTTGTACTATCTTTACAAACTCTTATTCTCCATATGCTTCAAGATAATTGAAATGTTAATCTTATTGCTAATTTTCTTGTAGGTGCAAGGGGAATTGGTAAGCTTTAAGCGATAGTCTAATATTTTAAGAGCTGGTTGCTATGTGCAGTATTCCATTCTCTTTGCATGTCCAGCACATAAGAAAAATGAATAACGAATTCTCATTTGAAAGAAACTGTAACTATTGGAATATTTAAGAGAATAACAAGCAATATCTCCAAAATGGTTCACTCAATAAAAAAATGTATATGACATAAATTGTGTATTTTAACGCGATCTACATTTTTTGTGTAGTAAAATTTTGTCTATCTCTTATGGTTTACCAGTTATGCAAAACCTCGTTCACAAAAGAATAGTTTTGGAGACATTCCCAGAAAATTCAAGATATACATTTTATTTGCAATAAAAGTATCTTAAATATATGATATTTTAATCAAAATCGTTAGAGCCATTTCTGAGAAATTTAAAATTTTCGAAAAATCTTCCATGTAAAGAGTAATCTGGGGTGGGAGATTATCTTGAAAACCTTCGTATCGCATCTTTGGAAGATACTGAACCTAAATAGCAAGTCTGTTGGTTTCAGAGTTATGCTGTTCACAGACAGACACACACACACACACACGAACATTTCCAAAAATGTTTTTTTTGGATTCAGGGGGCCTCAAAACATATATTTCCAGTGAAATCTTGGTATTCAATTTTTGGGTGGAATACAATGCTTCCCCTACTTACTATACGTAGTAGAGAAAGTAAAAATGTCGATCACTCCATCTTCTGCAAGGTCTACCAAGATCTCTTGTTCCCTTTGGTTTATAAAATAAAGCAAGCTTTGGAGGTCTACAAGGTAAAATTCTCATCATATGTCTTTCCACTGTTGGTTACATATTTCGTATACTATATTAAATTTTCTCAACGTGATCGAATATCTTGGTTTCTCACTCTGTCTCTTCTTGTCTTGCCAACCACTGATTACAAAAATCGCATTTGTGCTGCTTCCAAGCGCCCTTTATCTTGGCTCCTTAAAGTCCATGTTCCGTTTCCGCATTTCATTGCAGGTTTGGAGACAACATTATATAATTGTTTTATTTCTGTCTTCATGTTCATACCGAAATGCTTTTCAGTAGAGCCATTTAACTCGTTATACAGGGCCTTCGTTTTATTCTAAGGCCGTGGATCGCGCGAGTGCGTGCTCCGCACACAGTATACTACTCTACGAGGTTTTCCGTTCTGAAACTCCTGCGTTACTTACTCACGAGTGTTAGTAACATATATGTAATGAGTACTAACCTTGTTATAAGTGTTGTTGAAAGTGGTGTTCATCTGCGTGAAGGCATTCTTGACATCGTCGGATGAAAATACTATTCACACGCATGAGTTCTTCTTGCGTAATGTTCATAATTTCTGCTTTCATATTGTCCTTAAGTTCGTCTATGATTTGGGGATTATTCCTATAAGCTTTACTTTTTAGCGTTTAGCAAACCCGTTGTTCAAAACTTATTGACCAAACATCTCACAGTGACTCGAACCGGAACTGGATAATCAGGAAATTGCTACTGAAATTGTGTACACACCGTCCACATGATTCAATTTTCACGTAGATAAAGCACGCTGTTCAAGCGTGTACTTGTTGGCAGGTATTTCCATGGACTGAAAAAGAATAACATGCCTAAGGAAATCGCACACAACACACGTATTATTAAAGCACTTCACAACACGAAGACAAAACAACGACTGAGACAGCTCACAGCTGATAAACGAACCCTTGACACGTCGTGTGCCATCTTTGCGTAGTGGCATAATACCGAAGTCACTGCCGTCTCGGCCGATGCACATATAAGGCGGTTGCGGCCTTGGCATAAAACGAAGGCACTGTATTTATTCATATTTTCTTGTAAGTCAGCGTTCATCTGCTCTGTACTAATCTTATATCGCAGATATATAACTGATGACACTTGTTCAATTATACTATCCTCTACGACTATTTTACTCACCTCTGATGCTTTGCATATATTGCCATAGCTTCAGCTTTTATAGTTGATATTTACATGTCATATTGTTTCATTATTTTATTTAGAGTAGTGACTGATCTTTACAGTTCATACTCTGACTCAATTAATAGCTGCTCATCTGCAAACAGGATTGTTCTAATGCTATTTTCTTTTACTTAAACGCCCCTTGGTTTTTAGTGCTAACCATATTTCCATTACATTATTTATATGAAGGTTAAATAGCAAGAGTTACAATCTGCACACTTGTCGAAGACGTTTATTCACAGGAAGGGTTTTTGTGCCTGTCTTAATGTTATGAGATTTAATAGATGTTTTATTGTTTATATATAGTGATTTAAAGGTGTTTATTAAGCTTGGATGTATTTCATACTGGCATAGGATATTCCATAGCTTTTCTCGATTCACTCTGTCATAGGCCTTTTCATAATCTGGAAACAGGAGATAGAGAGGCTCGTTAAATTCTCTTTTCTTTACGGAATCCACATTGTTCTTCCAATAGTATTTTTTCAGCAGCTGGTTGTAATTTCCATTTCAGTTTGCTTGCATAGAGTTTATAACAAGTACATAGCAAGGATATTCCTATATGATTTTCGCACTCATTTTTGTTTCCTTTCTTATACATGTTTACCATCTGCGCTGTATTGCACTCGTTTGGTATTTTCCCATCACACTAAATGTTACTGAACAATTTGTAGTAATGTAATTCTAAGTTATCTACTTCGATATTTCCAAAGTTCAGCCCATCTACCAATGGAGCTTTTTGATTTTTTGACTCTTTCAACGTAGCTAACAATTCGTGCATTTTTGTTGCTTTTCATTCTCCTATTTGGTTTGTTACTGTACTTTTCTGGATATTTTTCGGTGTAAGTAAGTTTTCATAATAGACTACGCATCTTTTTTCTGAAATTGTAGCAATCTTTATCTTCTATTGTTTCATTTAAATTTCTGAATATTCTAAAACTGTACCTATGTGATCCAGTTATATCTCTTTCTAACAAAGTTGCTCCATGTCTCTCTTTTTATTGTCCTATTTACTTGTATTCTTCTATATTTATAATTTATGTATCCTCTTGCTGTTTTGTACAGAGCCATTCCCTAAATGCTGCTTTATTTAGTAATATTACGTTATTTAGCTCTTCATACCATATCTTCAATTTCTTTGGTTTACACCTCTTTTGGATTCCTAGGCATTCGACTGCTGCAGTACAGGGTTATTCAAAAACAAGGAACAGGATTTACATATTTATTTCTAATGTACGACAATAGATGGCGACACATGCGCTATATCATTGAATAGAGAAAAGTTCAAGGTTTTATTTTATGTGTTCAAAAGAGCGTCATTTGTTGTGCGAGGACCACCAGTGCTTTTCAATTTGCATACCTAAACGTCTTCTACAATTTATTGTATCAATTGTAAATTTTTTATGACGAGGTGGCTCGTTGTTGAACTTACAACGAAATGCACGCTGCAATGAAACAGTGGATTCACTCTTTGCATACTGCAGCATACAAAACGGCTTTTCCTGTAGCGTCGCCATTTTCTTGTAAACAAACCCAGCTCCGCTGTAGGCACTGAATGGAACTAATAGGTGGGGGCTTAAAACATTGTACTTTCCTCTATTCAATGATGCGTCGTATGCGTTGCTATTTATTGTCGTTCATTAAAAATGAATATTTAAACTCTCTTCATTATTTTTGAATGTCCCTCCTATACAGCAATTTTTATTTTCTCCCAATCAACATTCACATCTGAAGTTCTCCCTTTCAGTGATTATCTATTCTTTGTTTATATAATAGCTGTACACTCTCCTCTTCTAATAACCAAATTTTAAATTCAGTTTCAAGTCTAGATTTCTTTTTGGTTCCATAAATCGCTTTGGTACACTATTTTTAAAATCAATACATAGTGATCCGTTCCAATTTCTAGACGTCAAACTCTCATGCCCAGCACATAGGACCAAAGTTTTTGGTTAACAATTATATAGTATGTTATCGATCCTTTTCTTCTTTTGAAGGTATAGTTATGATTATCGTTATGCCTGAAGAATGAGTTTCTGATCTTTAAATTATTAAAAGTACACATACCTCTTAACTTTCTGCCATGTTCGTTTATTGTTTTTTCCTATTAGGTCCAATCAGGTTTGGGAGTGTTTTATTCCCAAATCTGGCATTTAAATCGACCGGTACCACAACATAGTTATTATTTCCCACAGTATCTAAGTGGTTTTGAAATATAATTTTTCTGTTTCTTCTCTCTTATTGCATTTGTAGGTGCATATAAACCTATTATGTGGCAATGTGATCTTATTGTCTTTGGTTTTAGTGTCACTACTGTGTCACTTATCCATGAATATGACAGCATTCGTTTCTGTAGGAATCGTCTTACTAATATGCCTACTCCTGAGGCTTCTCTCTCATTTTTTCCTTTCCCTGAATGTATTAAAGTATATTCTGAGAATTCTTTACTTCGTTTTCGATATTTTTTTCTGTAACTACTGTTATGTCCAATTTCCCTTTCTTAATTTCCATTAACAGTTTTTTTTTGGTGTTATACCTTATATCTTCCATGTAGCTATTGTAAAACTTTCTAATAAATGTAATAGCCAGAAATGGCTATTTCTGAGCCATTGTCATAGTCAAGGTTTCCAGTCCGGTTTTTTCTCTGTTTAGTCATTTGAATAGTTTTTGTTTTCCAGAAGTATGTTACCAGCCTTCAGCCCAACCACCAGCCTGGAGAACCAGAGTTTTCTGTTAGGCTTCTCCAACTTACGATGGTTGTCTCCTCTTTACTAACTAGAATCCTCTTCCCGTCTTTATTTCAGAGTTGCCTCTCCTAGATGGATTACCTTGCTGGGCTAAAGGGGTCTATCTGTCTGCCCAAGTTCATATCTTTAGGGGTTTTTTAGTTCCTCTGGTTGATACGCAACCTTCCCATCCACTCTTCCGTTTTCAAGAAACCGTTGGTAAATGGGTAGGATTGTTTATACCGGCAATCATTCGGCAAGCTGCTTACAGTGTTATAAAAACCCTGGGGGATGGGGTCGCCACATCCCTACGTCTTATAATATTATAGTGTGTGTGCGTGCAATCGTGCGGGACGCGTGGAGGTTACTGGTTACTGCATTAATTTAAATCAATTACAGTGCCACTATTTGGAACATATTTTGTAGCTACATTTCTTTCATCGACTATTTCCTGAGATATTTTAGGTTTTTGGAGAACATAAAGTAGACACGCTGGCAGCGTTGCAAGTGTTACTGACCCATGAGAGTGGCGTGTCACTTTTCGATTTCAAAACAATCGAACGGCACCACGTAAACAGGTTTCTCTTTAAGCTCTCAATTGAGTGTGTCTCATGAGCATAAACAAACAAATAAAACATTTTGTGTTTGCGTCCTCCTATACATCTCAATCTTCCATTGACGCATTTTATAACATAATCGCACAATACGGATATTTTTATCAGCTCGTTCAACATTGAACTTATATACGTTTTGCAATTGAGAGTGCTATAATGTAATCAACCCAACCATCTTTTTGGCATGCACACATCTTTTGGCCCTTACAAACTCTACTAAATGCTTTTTTTAACATGGTTAGCAAAGAATAAACAATGAACCAAATGATTCATCCGCTTCACAGCAGTATTGTTAAAAATGTGCACCATTTGCGCACCTGCAAGCTTCACATTTTCTTAACCAACTACGTTGTACTCTAGTAAAGACGCATTATTGCGTATTTCCTCCGCAGCCAGATAAATACCATCTCTCAAAGATATGACGCCAGTAATCGATGTTTTGTAGACCCTGCTTTTCGTACTGGACGCTGAAGATATTCCTTCCAGGTTTACACTGTTCTATTGTAGGCAAATAGCCTACCAGTTGTACTTTTATATCGCCAAAACATTACATCAACCTTTCGTCCTGTATGTCTGTATTAAGAGGCATGTGGAAAACAAAACCGCTGGTCACCCTTCACATAAAGGATAGGAGTGAGGTAGGCTATGTTTTGTTTACGTCTGGAAACTAGTTCAGATTGCTTCGTGACCTAATTCGGGCTGTTTCCACAGTTTTCGAGCTTTACAGCAACATCACGTCTGAAAAAAAAACGGAATATCCTTTTGAGTGATTAAATATTTAAAAACCTTTGCTTGATGTTGCAAAGTTACTATCCAATTTATGCCAGATATAGGTTACCAAACTCGTCTTAAAAGTAATAAACTATTATCTATCTGTTTTTTCGAAAACGCCAGATCAAAGAACCAAATAATTATATAATATATTTCCAGTTTTACAATGTACAGGCAGTCCTCCGGCACACAAGACTATCGTGTTGAAAATTAATAATAAATTGTTATTCATTCTTGCCTATTGTACCATGAACTTTCCTCAATTTCCCAATCAATCATTGCCCCTCCTGTTCCCTGAATCCACCTGCTATGCGGTCTTCCTTTTAATAGTCCTTCCGGATAATATACATACACTCCATTCTTTTAGCACGCCTATTACGCCTTAATCATTTCTGTTGAATAAAATGATGAAAATGATGAGAACTAATATTTTCTTTTAAGATCTCATTCCTAACTTTTTTTTCTCGTTTAGATATCCTAGCTTATCTCCTCCAATAATCCATTTTTGTATTTTATTTTCAACTGATAATTTGGAGTCCACATGCCGGCGCCATATTGTCTAACTATTGTTTTGAAAATTCTAGTTTGTTTCTTTTGTAACCTGTTTATCACATAGCATACCATTTAAGGTAGATATAACATACTTTCCCGAGGGTATCTTTCAATTGATTTCCTTTTCTTATTTCACAGCTTGTGTAACCTTTACTCCCTTGTATTTGTATTCCCCTGTATGTTTTAATTATTTCCATTTCGTATTCCAGTATCAAATTTTGAACGTTTCCAATGGCCGTATATTTGGATTTATCCATATTTATTTTTAGGCCCCATTTCTTTATTCTTGAATCAATTTCTTTGCAAAAAATTCTACGTCTTCATATTCTTGGGACAGAATTAACTGCTCATCCGCAAATTGCAGGGAATATATTGTTGAGTCATCATTTCCCATACTTTTACTTATTTTTCCAACTTTCTATAGCTTTCTGTATAAATTGTATATAATATAGGGGATACAAAGAATCCCTGTCGTAATGTTTTATTAACATGAAATTCCCTTGACAAATGTTTTCCCATTTTTTCTTTTATATATGCATTTTTTATAAATTTTGAATTACTCTTATCGTAATGTCTGACTCAACTTTAAAGCTAACCACAATGTGATAATGGCACATTATCATAGGTGCTTTCTAAATTAATGAATATAATGAAATTCTATTATATCTTTTTTTAGTAATACTTCTATGAAGTACGTATTTTAAGGAACGTGAGTTCCCTTCCAACTGTATATAATACAGAAAACAGTAAATAATTTTGAGAAGGCTATATATAGGTTAAACAAGATTTTGGAGGTTTATTAACTGAAGAGTTCAGTAAATAAAGTGAAAGAAATGGCATTCACAGGAAAATATCCTGCAAGAGCTAAAATAGTAGTGAATGATCAAATAATGGAGCAGGTGGAAAGGTTTAACTATCCTGGCTGTGATATAAGCTGTAAATGTGGCACTGATATACCGAATAGGACCCATAAATGTCACAACATGTCTGGAACTGTAAGAAAAAATTTAAAAAATACAAGAAAGACAACTTAAATTTAATAAGGTCATGGTTATCCCAGTAAAACTTTATGGGAGTGAAACTTGTGTTTTAAAATAGAGAGATAAGTGTCATATTTGGCAGCAGAGATAAGATTTTTAAGAGCCGTCAAAGGTGTAACAAGATGGGATAGACTAACTAATGAAGAAATAACAGAATATTTAAGGATTAGTCTCATAGAAGAAATTACAGAAAATCGTAAACAAAAATGGAAAGACATGTTAACGGAATGAACACAAACAGGCTACCAAGGAATGTATTAAAGGGAGCCGTCAAGCCAAAAATGAAAAGGTTTTACACTTTTATGTTTTTGAATTTTATGAAAATATGGTTAATTCTGCTTATTTTGTGTTTGATTCTTTAATAAATTAAAATATTTACTATTATAAATTATTTTTAAAAACATTACAATTAAGTGAGATTTATGAACCTTTTTACTTTAAATATGAAATTACACAATACAGCATTTTTGAACATAAATGACCCGTTTTCGCTGAAACTACTACAAGGTGTATCTGCATAGAAATTTTACCACATAGTACAAACAATCCCATCATTTGGAATTGACTTAGTTGAAGTTTCTCAAATAGTTTATTTTTACACAATAAAATGTACGGAATTTTATTGATCATTTTAAAGATATACAAAAAATAATTATTCTTCCAACCAGTATTTTAAGATAAAAATGAATCAGTCTACTCAGAAGAAATGAACAAACACTATGTGAAAATATACCATTTCTATGTCAAGAGGGTTCTGAGAAAACGGGTCGTTAACGTAGCTGATTTAACATTAGTGGGGTAGGGTTTGACGAGTCTCCTTAAATTGTAAACCAAAAGGGAGAAGATCGTTAGGAAGACCTGTGCTGAGATGGGGGTGAGACCGGAACAGCTCAGCGACCTAAATCACGAAAGGAAGAAGAAGAAGCTATAACTGATGATGGCGGAAGCCATCCTCTTTCTCAACACAGTGATTGTAGCTTTTGAAGAATATTAATCCATTTCACTTTCTCGGCTATTTACCTATAGAAGTAGAACAAATAGTGCACTTCATCTAAAAATTCCAGCAGAGATTTCACCAGAAATACATTTTTGTGGCCCCACTTAGTCCCAAAATATTCGTGTGTGTGAATGCTTGTATGTATGCCTGTGGCCAGCACAACTGAAGAACGAAAAGTTGGTTAAATACCACGCTTGGTATTTAAACTCTTCTTTCAAGAATGCTATACGAAGGTTTTAAGAAACTCCTTCAACTCAAACTATCCTTTCAGGGAACTTTTTTTGAAACTTTTGATTTTATGAAAAATGACTAATTTTTAAAATACCATATATTTAATACATTTTCATGACAAACAGAATCCATATCTTGAATTTTCTGGGAATAATCCGTGAAGTCCTCTTCATTTTGAATGACTTTCGTATAATTGGTAGGATTATACAGAATATCTTACAAAAAATGCATATCTGTTTAAAGCATACAATTTATGTCAATGTTTTCTGCCCTTAATCATTTCCGAGACATTAAAGACGGTTATCGAGACACAGGAGAGAAAATAATAATAATAATAATAATAATAATAATAATAATAATAATAATAATAATAATAATAATAATAATATGATTCGATCAAAACCGTAACTAAACGAGAAGGCAATATTAATATAAAGAAAAAAAGAACATAATCAAACATAACGACAAATAATGCTGAACAACGAAATAAACAATATAAAGAGAATCAATTTAAAAAAAAGATGTCCGCTCTGTAAATTCATACTAGGAATGGGTTTAGTTGAAAAGGCAGAAAAACAATTTTTGTTTCCCTCGAAAGGAAGGCCACACATACCTGATATTGGCGCCAAGAAGTCTACCGGAAGTCCCGCTTTTATACTTCGGCTCGGACGTGAAGCTAACAATGGCTACAAAGCTTAGCAGGGTCAGAAAGCATGCATATTTTATCTCCGATCTAAGAATATTCCTGGGAAGATTTTAAATTCAAAATAAGTGGTAAGAAGCAGAACGTGAAAGTTGTCGAAGTGGGGATAAGCAATAATGAAATCATGAAACAAAAATGATAGCCAATAAAAGATCGCGTATACATCACATGATACGTTTAAAGTCAGAACGGAACGAAACATAAGAAAGGTGGGGGAAAATTCTAAGTTTGGGTGAAAAGACGGAAAAAAGGAAAACGCCGAGCGAACAGTTGGGTAAAAACTAACCACGAGGACGGTTGATTAAAAAAAAAGAGAAAGAAAATAGACATTAAATTTGAAGTGTGGCAATGAAGTGTCGAAATGTAGGCAATTCGAGGGCTAGTCGGAGGAACATATAAGTAGCATCTTCGCGAAAGTTATGACCATAATAACAGTGGTTTTGACGACGAAGGTGGCGAGTCGACCAGATAGGAATCTTCTAAACAAAAATAAAAAAATAATAACTCAATCTTCGCCGACAGCATTATAAATATTATCAAAGCAGTGACACCACCCCTGGAAACCAGAACCTCAGCTCTACCAGAACAATTCCTAATCTCCGCCATCCAACAATCGAACCCGGGACTCCAAGTCTCCTCGAAGTAGCAGCAGGAAACAACACACATGCGGCAAAGGTCAGCGTCAATGTCCTTTTTATTGGTTTCTGTTTTCAAATATTTATACTTCTCTGGTGAAAAATCGTTATTTTTCTAGTGGTCACGCAACCTCGTAGCAACCCGCTCTATCGCTTAAGCTAATTGTATTCTTCTAATACGCTTGTACAAGGAAATATGTAATAAAGACAGTTATTGGACGTGTTTATCCCGATAAATAAAGTAGATAGCTGAACAGGCTGTTGTAATACTTCAATAGGCGGTGAAAGTCATGTGAATGCAATACACTAATGATTTTACTTTTGCTTTTGTTCCTTCCATGGGCAATGATTTTTAAAAATGCATGATAATACAAAAATGTTGAGAAGATGCATGGATACTTTTTTTTTCTCTGGATGTCTCTGCTAAACACCAAATTTCAGATTTATACAAGCCGCCTTTCAGAGATACAAAAGAAAGGTTTTCATGAAATGTCATTCACCATAAACAATATTTTTCACGATGACATTCATTAAATTATCGTAAGTTAGAGATGGATAGAATGGCCATCAGGATAAAACCTCAATAAATATGCCTTACTGATTTATGTAACTGCCGATAAAAATCTTAATTTGTTACATTTACACAACTTTCTATACAGATTATCGTTTATTTTTATATAGCTTATAAAAACCATTCTCGCGAAAGCTTGTTTTTCTATCTATTTCACGTTAATTGAGACAAACATTTGCAGAAATACTTTCATTACACATTAGGCTGTAGTTACAAGGGGACAGAGGAAACCGAATCGACAGTCAAATATTTAACAACGTGTCGCTATATACTGGCACGAAATTTCATTACGCTTTCCGTGACAGCCAGAAACAGCTGAATAGCCACAGGATTTAAAAAAAATTATTTTACTGTGACAAAACGAATTGCAAGCCAATAGCAGCACAAATAAATCATGCCACAAAATATTTATTTGAAATAAATGGTGTTTTAATGAGATCTACAAGTTTTGTGCGATATATTTCTATTTCTTATAGTTTACCCTTATACAAAACTAGATGGAGTGTTTTAGGACCTCTGCAACAAACTCGGAGGAACATAGATCTCGCAGAGGGGAACATTTTTGTCAAGCAACCACTATCCTCGTCGCATCGTTACGGAGTTATTCATCTGTGTTGGTAGGGTATCCAGTAGGATGTTTTGAGAGGTACAGTCTCTTTGTTTACAACCGCTGAATCAAGTAACATCGCCTCTTTCTTGTCCCTTAAGTCTGGTTAGGTTTGCTAGATCTGAGACGCATAGCTAATTTAACCCATTGTTTGTGAACAACAGCTTCACGCATATCACCTCCAGAAAATACAGGGACTTGGGCCGAAAGATTTCGCACCCATGTGCAGTTTGTCCAGTGGATTCTGCAACGAAGTATCGCAAATCCTACATTTCTCGCGCACGTTTGTTTATCGATGAAGCCTGCTGCACACGAGACGGATACTTCAACAGCAAGAACAGCCACATCTGGTATGTTGAGAACCCTCATGCAGTGTTCGTTAGACATCAACAACAAAAGTATTCTAAACATCTTGGCTGAAATCGTTGGTGGGACCTTTGGTTTCGTCATCTCGTTTAAATTAAATTGGGTAATTCAGTTTAACGAGCGTTTATGATTGGAAAGCGGAGGGAATGCGGCACCGATACAGTGAATCTGGCTATAACACTGGCACCACACAAGGGGGCGCTCCAGGGAAATAGGAGCTGAGAGGAGACACCGGGCGGCCGAAACCAGGAGGACGGCACAGCAGTGACAGGGTCTCTAGTTTCCAGATTGAGACACTCCAACAGTCGAACAGACAGACCAGGGATCCCCGCCCCACACAGAGGGTTTAATATCCTGCTCCGCAGGGGCGATCAGTATGAACTGCAATCAGCCGAAAGCTCGGGCGGAGAAAAAATTTCCACAGAGAGCAACTTTTTCCCTGCCACGCCGCACCGAAACACCATCATCGACACTTCCAACCTTGAAATAGACCTAACAGGGTGAAGGATAAATGGAATGATGAATGGAGCAAAATGGAGGGACAGGAAATTTGGGGGCTGAAAGAAACCTCTCCAGCACTCGCCTGACGACTCGGGAAAACCCCGGGAATCTGTTTTGTTTTACTAATTCTGCTACTTTGGGTTAACACAACTAAATTCTAATTAATGAAGATACTTTGGATCTTTGCTATCAGTGCTGGTATTCTTCTGGTAATTCAATTCAGCTTAGCACATGATTATGATAATTACGTCAAGCCCGAATATTCCGACATAATTATCCTGACAACAAGTACGAGTTAAAAGTAAAATAGAGTGACAAGCATAAAATATTAGCATTTACAAATTGTTTTTGGCGAGATAATTAGAGTAGAACACAGTGGTATTTTTGCCTAATGCTTTTATTGTACCGTGTTGATTTTCACGGCAAGTATATTTCATATCAAAACACATACAACATTGTTAGCTTTTATTCCAAGCAGAACCAGGTAATTAAACTGCGTTAAATACAACTGAACAATTGAACTTATACCAACATACAAATGGTGAGTTCACATAAATGCGTATGCGAATCGAAACAGAGATCATGAGAATAGAAATTAACCTAAGAGAAAGAACTGTAACCTATGATGTTGACTTTCTCTACCCGCTATCGTTTATTTTTATATAATGTCTAAAATCTATTCTTACAAAAGCTTATTTTTGTATCTATTAATCAGATAAACCCTTGCAGAAATAGCTTCATTATACATTGAGAGTTCAAGGAAGCGGAATCGATAGTCAGATGTTTAAAATCGTAGGACATTTTGGAAATTTCGTAATCTTTTCATGACATCGCGAGAAACAACTGAATAGCGACAATATTTAAAAAAGTGAGGTATTGAAAATTCAAATGAATAAAAACGGATATCTCGGGAATAGATGATCCTACAAAAAAGATTATTGCTAATAAATTGTATGTATTGAATACATCTACATTTTTGTGTGGTATGCTTTGGTCTATACGAGGGTAAATCAATAAGTATCCGCACACTATTTTTAATATTCTGTAGGTTGGCTGTATCGGTTTGTGCGCGCACATGTCGACACGCTGTTCCTTTGCCTCCACTTTACTCCAGTGAGTGTTGCATTGTTGCATAATAAGCATGGCTGCATCCCTCGTCGTTTGTACCAAAGAAGAACAGCGTGTGGTTATTCGTTCTTTGTTGTCTGAAGGTGTAGGTACCAGGAGCCAAAATCCATGGAAGACTTTTCGCACAATATGGGGGCAATGTTTTACCCCGGCGAAATGTGTACGAATGGATTGAAAGGTTCAAAAATAGTCGGACAAATGTGAAGCACGAGGAAAGAGTATCCAATAGTAACACCAACAAGAGCAAGTCCGTATCCTGATTCAGAGAACCGAAGACTGACTGTTGATGAAGTGGCAAACCATATCTTTTTTGGCTCAATTAAAAATTCCTTAAGGGGCCGTCGCTTCACCACAGACCAAGAAGTGAAGGAAGCGGTGTATACATGGCTTGCTCCTCAGACGGAAAAAGCATCAGAAAGCTTGCGCAACAATGGACCACGTGCATTTAGAAGCAAGGGGGCTAAGTTAATAAATCTGTACTCACCTGAGTTTCTCTACTTGTACAAACTATTTTTACAAACCTGATTCTCAATCTACTTCATGCTAATCGAGATAAACATTTGCAGAATATTAAGTGATAGTCAAATCTTTTAAGAGCTGGTAGCTATGTGGAGCATTCCATTTTCGTTGCATGCCCTGGACCTAAAAATAGAAATTGTCTCTCTATTACGGTTTATCAGTTATGCAAAAACCATTCAGAAAGAGAAAGAATTTTGGGGACATTCCCAGAAAATTCAAGATATAAATTTTATTGGTCATCAAAGCATCTTAAATATGATATTTTAAAATAAATTGTTAGAGCAATTATTGAGAAAATCAAAATTTTTCGATTAATGTTCCTGTAAGGGGTAGTATCGGGTAGGGAATCCTCTTGAAAAACTTCGTGTCGCATCTTTGAAACATAGTGAACCTAAATACCAAATTTGGTACTTCTCCGACTTTTCGTTCTTGAGTTATGTTATTCAAAGACAGCCACGGACCTTTTAAGTGTCTTTTTTTGGATTCAAGGGACCTCAAAACATGTATTTCCCGTTGAATCTCGGTATCGAATTTTTGGGTGGAATGCAATACTTCCTCTACTTACTATACTTAGCAAAGAGAGTAAAAATGAGGTAATTGTAAGTTTGTATCATTGTTATAAGTTTAAAAAGCTATGTGCGGATATTTATTGCCTTATCGTTGTATTTCTTACGGTTTACCAGTTATACAGAATGTTACAAAATTCCTTCCGAATGAAGAGGGCTTCACAGGTCAGTCTCAGAAAATTCAACATGTGCATTTTATTTGTTATGTAAATATCTTAAACATATGGTATTTTAATTAAAACGATCATGCCCATTTTTTTTTGAGAAAATGGAAAATAAAGAAAAAATGTTCATGTAAAGGATAGTTTGAGATAGAGAATGTTCTTGAAAATGTTCGTGTCATATCCTTTGAAGACGAACCTATATACCAAGCGTGGTATTTCATATTTTCGTTTGTCAGTTGTACTAACGATTTTTATTAAAATGCCGTACGTTATTCTTCCACAAGCTATAAACCTGTCGACCTCTTCCGTCCTCAAACATATCGCTCCGTCTTGTTTATGATGTTTGTTATGTTCATTCGGAAGGAACTTTGTGTAATTTCGAATAACTGATAAACCGTAAGGTATAGACGAAAACGAGCTAAACAAAACTGTGGATATCTCTAAAATATAGAATTTATCTAAAAAAAAGTTTTTGTGGCACTAGCCTTCCACGAAATGTGTAATGCTGGTATTTCTTCGTACATTTTATCTCAATTACGATACAAGAGCTAGAAAAATAAGCTTTCGTAAGAACAGTTTGTGGAATCCATATAAAAAACATCTGATGTGTTACACTCACATGACTTTCTCTACTTTTGTACAACTATTTTTACAAACGCTTATTCTCCATATGATTCATGTTAATCGAGATATCGAGATGTCAATCTTATTGCTAATTTTCTTGTAGATGCAAGGGGAATATGGTAGGTTTTAAGCGATAGTCAAATTTTTAAGCGCTGGTTGCTATGTGGCGCATTCCAATCTCTTTGCATGTCCAGGACATAAAAAAAATGAATAACGAATTTGAGAAATAGTATAAGTATTGGAAAATATAAGGGAATAACAAGCAATATCTCGAAAACGGTTCACTCAACAACAAAAATATATATGACATAAATCATGTACTTTAACGCGATCTACATTTCTTGTGTAGTAAAATTTTGTCTATCTCTTATGGTTTACCAGTTATGCAAAAGTCGTTCACAATGAACAATACTTTTGGAGACATTCCCAGAAAATTCGAGATATACATTTCATTTTTCATGCGAATATCTTAAACATATGATATCTTAATCAAAATCGTTAGAGCCATTTTTGAGAAAATTAAAATTTTCGAAAAATGTTCCATGTAAAGGGTAGTCTAGGGTGGGGGGATTTTCTTGTAAACCTTCCTGTCGCATCCTTGGAAGATACTGAACCTAAATACCAAGTTTGGTGTTTATCCGACTGTTTGTTTCTGAGTTATGCTGTTCACAGACACACACGGACGTTTCCAAAAATGCTTTTTTTGGATTCAGGGAGTCTCAAAACATGTATTTCCTGTGAAATCTCGGTATCGAATTTTTGGGTGTAATACAATACTTCCCCTACTTAGTATACGTAGTAGAGAAAGTAATAAATAGTAGTTAGAGAAAGTCATGTAAATACACATCAGACTTTTATTAAGGAGGTTTCAAAAGGTTTATTTCCGGTTTTCGAATTTTTGGGCGGAATGCAATACTTACCTTACTTACTACAGGTAAGGCTAGGACGACAAGTCTGTAGCCCGCATTCCGAAGGTTCCAGATTCGATCCACGGCGACCTCCCACTTTGACCCATAGGTTTGGGGTGGTTTCTCCGCAGTCGAAGGCGAATGCTGGAGTGCTTTCTTCTCTATCAGGATTTCCTTTCCATAATTTCCCTTTATTTGTATTTTCTTCTCATCTTTTAGATGTGATTCTAGGTCTCGTAGTGCATGGCGGTGCCGTACAGATGGCGCGAATGCATGCTCACTGGAAAGAATGCTACCCGTGGACACCAGAGGGCTGCTGGACTGGTGAGCCTTTCGTCGCCCTCTCTCGGCGGCCCCGGCGAAGACAAACGGTTCTTCGAAAACTTAGGGACTTCCGCGCATCTCTGTATATGGCCTGTATTCTCCTGTGTGGTTCATCCCTTCCTCTTGGGGGTATTAGGCACAATAGATATCTGTAGGTCGGGTGCCGGTTCTCCGTTCAAGAACCTATAAGCAGTAGAAAAGGTAATAAGTAATAATGGGTAGAGAAGGTCATGTGAATGTAACACGTCAGAATTTTTCAGTGACACTATCCATACAACAGCGGGAAATCGTTATTTAAGGTCGCGATGTAACAAGACCACTAGAGCAATAATTCGTGAGAGGAATGGGGTGCCTAGACATTGTAAGGCAAATGTATTCGCTCAATAAATAACGGAAATTCATAATGTCATCTTTGTTTCTGTTTTGCTGGATGTGGAGCTCGCAAATCAAAATCAACGAGCCACATTTTCGTTAAGAGGAGCGCGATGACAAATTGCTCCGTTTCCTCGAGTGGTCTGCGTCGCCTTATGTTGCATGTTCACTGAACCATAAGGCCATGCTGAGGCTTTACGGGTATTCCCTAATGAATGGGTTCTGCAGCACGTTTCTCAACAAGTGACGTATGGTTCAGTGTCATGTCAAGTCACTTTGTCTGCTTCACGTTTGTTTGAGTTTCTCTTCATGTCCAATAGGACGTACTCCTGCTGCTGAGCTATTCTCTGCATTCTGTCTTCAACAGACTACCATCGGAACTGAATAGATGAAACTCTGTTCAGAGAGTCCTCTCCTGATAATAAATTTCATTCTTAAGAGACGACTAAATAGCAAACATTGCCAAACAATGCCATTTTGATTTTTTAAATGTATTTATTTTAAGTCGTTTTAACTCACAAAGGTCTATTTGCGACTCTTACATTAATACAGTGGTGGTTGAACATTAATGGATTTCTAGGAATATACATACATACTGACAGACATATCACTTGATAATAAACAGACAATACTTTTCTTATGTGAACAATACAATTAAAACTGTTACAATTATATGACAATTATTTTAAATTTCATTATACAGTTGTACAGTTTGTAAGAACATTGTAGTAATTTTATACATAATTAAGACAGCTAATATTATTTGGGATGTTATACATTTTCCTGTGTGGGTTATAACGTTATCATTCTGCGAGTACATGGGAACCTGTCAATGGAATTTTGCGTGTTGAACACTACGGCTGAGTTTCTTTGGTGATCAGATAGAAGTGTGTCATTTTGTATGTCCAATTATTAAGCGAGTAATGATAGCTTGATGTTTCCTGTTTAAGTTTGTAAAAATACATTTGTTATTTGAAAATCCTACTAAAGTAAGAGCTTGTTTCCCTGATGTTGAGATCATATTTTTTCCAGGTTCAGTCTTATAAATAGCAATTTCAGCTTTCATGTTGTATGCATTTTAGCAATGTCGGCACAGTAATTATATTATAATTGCATTTTTACTTTCTCTACTACGTATAGCAAGTAGGGGAAGTATTGTATTGCACCCAAAAATTCTATACCGAGATTTCACCGGAAATGCATGTTTTGAGATCCCCTGAATCAAAAAAAGCATTTTTGGAAACATGTCCGTGTGTGTGTCTGTGTGTCTGTCTGTCTGTGTGTCTGTATGTCTGTCTGAACAGCATAACTCAGAAACGAACAGTTGGATAAACACCAAACTTGGTATTTAGGTTCAGTATCTTCCAGTGATGCGACACGAATTTTTTCAACAAAATCCCCCCCACCCCAGAGTACCCTTTACATGGAACATTTTTCGAAAATTTTAATGTTCTCAAAAATCGCTCTAACGATTTTGATTAAAATATCATATGTTTAAGGTATTTTCATGACAAATGAAATGTATATCTCGAATTTTCTGGGAATGTCTCCTAAAGTATTCTTTATTGTGAACGACTTTTGCATAACTGGTAAACCATAAGAGATAGACAAAATTGTACTGCACAAAAAATGTAGATTGGTTAAAATACACAATTTATGTAATATACATTTTATGTTGTTGAGTGAATCATTTTCGAGATATTGCTTGTTATTCCCTTAAATTTTCCAATACTTTCTCTCAGATGGGAATTCGTTATTCATTTTTTATGTCCTGGACATGCAAAGAGAATGGAATGCGCCACATAGCAACCAGCGCTTAAAAGATTTGACTATCGCTTATAACCTACCATATTCCCCTTACATCTACAGGAAAATTAGCAATAAGACTGACATCTCGATATCTCGATTAACATGAAGCATATGAAGAATAATCGTTTGTAAAAGTCGTTTGTACAAGGGTAGAGAAAGTTATGTGAGTGTAACACATCAGATTTTTTCTTTTATACTACTTTCCCATAGTAAATGTAAAGGTATGAACCAACGGACCGGGACAGAGCACCTAGCACCAATCGAATGCTCCAGACCTTGGAGGTTTCCCATTAGGCCAACACCCTGTTTCCTAAAAAGCACACCCTGCTTACGCAGGAAATGGAAGTGGATACGCCTCTTACACGCCCGAAGGGCGAACACCGATAACCTCGGTTGGGTAGACAGCAATCTAGCATGCCGTCTAACGACTCTCTAGGACGGTACCGGAGGACATTGAGGCGTCTCACAACCCCGACTGAATGGAAAACCATACTATCGTACCCAATCCCCCACAGCTATCGGGGACAACTGCTCCATCGAGACCAACCCAATCCGATAGGCTCCCTGGCGGGAGGGTCTCGAAAGTTCGGCCCGACTTACTTCTAGTAACGTCAGAAGTACCACGAGTGCTCGGGTTACGCAGCGCCCGCACCACGGCAGCTGAAGGGGTCGGAACCCCCCCCTTACAGGGAGTTGGGTGGGATAAGGGGAGAGATCCGAAGCGCGACTAGAATAGATGACATGCGCAAGCATGCTGTCCCTAACATTTCCAGATGTAACACATCCTACACCACCCCAGTCTGCCCACAAATCACCAATCTACTGTGGGTCCTTCTCTCAATCGAAGGAAAGACCTAACTGAGTAGTCCCCGAAGCGGCATTAGGGAAGAAACCTCTACAGCACAAGCCACCGTCCAGCCGGAACCCCCGAACACCATCGTCTGGACCTGCAACCCTCAAACAGATGACAGGGAAGATGATGCGTACAGGAAATCACAAAAAGCCCATGGGCTAGAGTGGGTGATTGCCGGGGATCGAAACCGGTACCTCCCGAATGAGGGCCACAGACGTTCCCGCCTGAGCGGTCTTATCTACAGTAATTAGAGAAAATATTGCATTCCAACGAACAACCATTTCAGAGGTTTCATCGCAAATACATGTTTCGAGACACTCCGAATAAAAAAAAAATCTGATGTGTTACACAACAAAAAATGTATGTAACATAAATTGTGTATTTTAACGCGATCTACATTTTTTGTGTAGTAAAATTTTGTCTATCTCTTATGGTTTACCAATTATGCAAAAGTCTTCACAATGAAGAATACTTTTGGAGACATTCCCAGAAAATTCAAGATATACATTTCATTTGCGATAAAAAATCGTTAGCCATTTTTGAGAAAATTAAAATTTTCGAAAAATGTTCCATGCAAAGGGTAATCAGGGGTGGGGGATTTTCTTGAAAACCTTCGTGTCGCATCTCTGCAAGATACTGAACCGAAATGCCAAGTTTGATGTTCATCGGACTGTTCGTTTCTGAGTTATGCTGTTCACAGTCACACACTCACACGGACACGGGCATTTTTCCGAAAATGCTTTTTTTGGATTCAGGGCGTCTCAAAACATATATTACCGGTGAAATCTCGGTATCAAACTTTTGGGTGGAATACAATACTTCCCCTACTTACTATACGTATTAGAGAAAGTAAAAAATCTTTTGTTACATTCACATGATTCTCTACCCTGTAGTTACTCTTACGAAAGCTTATTTTCCTATCTACTTCATTTTAATCGAAAAGACCTTTCCGGAAACAGTTGCATTGCACATTTGTGTTTATAGATGGAAAGGTAAGAGCGATAGTCCAATGTTTTAGAATTGGACGCTATACGTTGACCTTAAAAATCCATACTCTTTCCATGACATTGCGAGAAGCAGCTGAAAATCGACAAGACTTTAGAATGTTTAAATGTTGAACAATTCGAAACATTAATAACGGATGTCTCGGAAATGGCTAATGTACCAAAAAAGTTATTTGAAATAAATTCTGTGGTTTAAAGAGATCTACACTTTTATTTCTAGTACGATTTCGTCTATTGCTTAACTTTACCAGTTATACAAGATTACACAAACCTTCTTCCCAGAAAATTGAACATACCTATACATTTTATTTATCATGTAAATATGATTAATACGTGTTATTTTAATCAAAATCTTAGCCATTCTTCAGAAATTCAAAAAATTCGAAAAAACTTCCATGTAAAGGGCAGTTTGTTTTTTCTGGGAATTTCTTCGAAAATCTTCTTGTCGTAAGTTTGTAAGATAGTGAACGCGAAAATAAAGTTTGGTATTTATCCGACAATATTTTTCAGTTATGTTTTACACAGACACTGAAGATTCTTTTGCTAAAAATGTCTGGTTTTTTATTCACGGAACCTTGAAATATGTATTTCAGCTGAAATATTGATACCTGCTATGTACGTAGTAGAGAAGTAAAAAGCATTTTTAGAAAAATGTGTGTATGTCTGTGAACAGTATAACCCAAAAACGGATAGTCTGTTAAGTTTGAAATTAAGTTGGGCACCTACCAGATATGCGAAGCCTTATATGGAAAAAGTTTCGAACATTTTGATTTGCATGCTGACAGAGACGCTTTTCTAAAATTGTTTTATTTGGATTTTGGAAACCTCGAAGGTGTATTTCCAATGAAATCTCAGTTCTCCAATTCTTTATTGGAATACTTCCTCTGCCTACTAAAGCTAAGTGGTAGAGAAAGCACAACTTGCCCACTAAACCGATAATTGTTTCACTACTATGAGATACTTTTTGGATATTATAAGCATTTCCAGAACCTAAAGACCGTTGTGGTGGGGATGTTAAGGAAATCTTATGTAGTTCGTACATTCATGGATATTTCACACCGATTTGTGTGAACGTGCCTGGATTTTTCAAATGTTATAAAGTTACTATTCTAAAGTTAAACATCTTTAGATTGCCTCACAATAATTTTATAAAATATATGGTGGAGGCAAACTAAATTAATTAAATTCAAGTTTTGGGCAAATGTGAAAACAAGTCAATTTTTCCAAAGTGCTTTTAGCTTTTTTAACGCCTTTTAACCTGGTAGGTCATCGAACGATGAATTAAATGGATGATATGTGCTCAAATGAGCCCGGGGTCCATAGAGCTTAAAGTTACCCAATATTCACCTTCTCAGGATAAGAAAAACCCTCGGGAAAAACCTTATACGAGTAACTCACCAAATTAGAGATTCGAACTCGGGACATCTTGAATGTGAAACAGACACGCTACCCCCACACCACTCATAAAGGGCCTGAACCTTCTATGCTCCTCGCCCTGAGGCACACATAAAGGCTATCACGTGACCAATTAAATTCATTTTAAATACATATTTGAAAAATTTCTGCATTAGGAAGTTCTGAACTTTAGTTTGAAAAATTCTTAGAGGTATAATCCTGGAGGTCTCATGACATCCGAAAAGTAGGATTTTAAGCATGTTTATATATCTCAGCCATTTTAAAATTATTTTTTTTTCATTTTTTCTCTAAAAGGTTGCCAACTGAATTAACATTTCTACAAGAAGGAAGTTGTAAGTATTATAATAGTTATTTGGGAGAAAAATATTTTAAAGTGGAATCAAAACCTTCTGATATTTCAATATTTTTTTTCGGACGGGTTAAATTACGTACACAAACGTCCTTCTTTGAGACATTTTAAAACTGAATGAAGAAAATACTCTAAAAATTTCAAGGAGTTACATAAAATTACCTAGTTTTAGAGGTATATTAACGTTACTGAATGCATGTGTTGAAAAACCAGTTCTTAGAAAAGCATTTTCAACCTTAGCTTGTAGTGCAGGTTACATCTCTTAAATAATATTCAAGAAACCATTCTTTAATAAACCGGCGAGCAAACTATTTGTGTATTTCTTGGTGCTACTCACTTGAAAACAAAAACATTTTTCAAGAGTATCAGTTAAGACTGTCTGAAGTGTCCCTCATCTGGTGCCTAGTACCATCTATAGCCTATTACTACATCAGTGATGGGTAGATGCTCAGAAACTGGCGGTGAGCGGTTAGGCGGGCAGAGGGTACATTGCGTTGGCGGCTGTGTGACGTCATAGTCCATTGTGTCTTAGTGCACTGAATGACTATGGGCTGCATTAATAGGTAGGGAATTGAACGACACATTTTTTACAAAGAAAAATCTATATCAGATTTCTTTCACAATTTTCCTCGTGCTAAATTTCTATGTCTTCATAATAACGCTGGAATAATGCTGAGTGTTAGGATTGACCTACTTATGTGAACAGATCTTCTCAGTGTTAAAAATACGCAAGTCCCGCAACAGGAGTACACCATTCGATCTGAACCTTAAACATGTTCTACAACATTCAGCCCAAACATTAACACCAAACATCGAAAAGCTTGGAAAGGTCAAATCAGACTGCCACAGCTGGGATTTGAATCGCATATCTACAGGTTTCGGTCCGCATGCTCTAACCAACTGGGCTGCCATGGAAAACATTAAATTCCCAATTGACCCACATTTTTCCCGGTAAACCATAAGGAGATCTCAAATTAATTTTCAGATGACCAATGGCGACTTATACTATCCTAGGTACTTAAGTCCCGGGCTTCATAGTTTAATAACCGAATATTAGGTCAATCAATCAGTCTTATTCTAGCTTTCCAACCTTTTCTTACGCACGACTTGTGAAAGAACCGCTAATTACCATTCAAAAACCTATTTATAAAAATCAGATGTGTTACACTCGCATGACACATGACTTCCTCTACTCTTATAAAAACTATTTTTACAAACGCTTATTTTCCATCTACTTCATGTTAATCGAGTTAAACATTTGCAGTAACTATCTTATTGCTAATTTTCTTGCAGGTGCAAGGGGAATATGGTAGGCTTTAAGCGATAGCCAAATCTTTTAAGAACTGGTTGCTATGTGAGGCACTCCATTCTCTTAAATTCCAGGAAAAAAATAACAAACTCCCATTTGAGAAAAAGTATAATTATTGGAAAATATAATCAAATAAAAAGAATATCTCGGAAATTGTTCACTCCCCAAAAACTATCTGAGATCTACATTTTTTGTGTAGTAAAATTTGGTCCCTCTCTTACGGTTTTCGAGTTATGCAAAAGTCATTCAGAATAAAGAGGACTTTTGGGGACATTTCCGGAAAATTCATTACGAGTATATACATTTCATTTACCAGAAACATACCTTATAGGTGTCATTTTAATGAAAGTTGAATGATGATGAGATGCGGTTTAAGGGCGCTAAACAGCTAAGGTCATCAGCGCCCTTACAATGTATATGAAAGTCGAAAGAGCCATTTTTGAGAAAATCAGAATGTTCGAAAAATGTTCCATGTAAAGGGTAGTCTGCGGTGGCGGGATTTTCTTGAAGATATGCTCCATCTTTGAAAGATACTGAACCTAAATACACTATTTGGTATTTTTTGTATTTATTTTTTTACACAGAAATACAAACACACGGATCTTTTTCTAAAAATGCTTTTTTATTAAGGGGGTCTCAAAACATGTATTTCCTGTGAAATCTCGGTTTCGAATTTTTGGGTGGAATGAAATACTTTCCCTACTCCCTTTGCGTAGTAGAGAAGGTAAAAATACAATCAAGAATAAGTTTTTCATCTATTGCCGAAAATCTGTATATTTTCCATAACGATGAAGCTAGAATATCTGTTGAAGTCCTAAGAGGAACTTTTGTTTGAAAAATCAACTATACAAAATACAATCATGTTATCATATAGAATTTCTCTTTTGCCAAATTTTTCCTTAAGTTGTGTTTCTATTACCTGATTTAAAATACTTACAAACTGCCTTGTTTTAGGTAAAGTTATAAAATTAAGCAAGCCATATCGTTTCATTTAATTAAACTGATAATAATATTATTTATGGTCACTGGAACAGCGGAATGAAAACAACCCTTGATAGGGTAACCTTCATGAGCGTACGGATTGTTATCACCAATCCAGCCCCAAGGTCATCGCTAGCGTACTGGCAGTGGCTGCTCGTGGCCTGCTCTAGCGAGCCAAGTCCACACATACCTGCTAAAACATTACAAACTAAGAAATGCGACACTAATTTCAAATACACGCGCTCCACAGGCATTTAAAAATCGCGTCGTTAAATCATCTAGGGTCATAAAAGTTTAACATTTGATTGTACACACTTTAAACTTTAGTAATTAATCGTTTTTTACACAAGTCGTGTGTAGGACAAGGTTGGAAAGGTAGAATCAGACTGGAAAATGCAATGCCATAGCCGGATTTGAACCAGAGATCTTTCTAATTAAGTGAGCTACCATGGCCAAATGCCGGTACTACATTAAATTCCCCAACTAACTCGTATTTTCCCCGGTCACTTGGTTGGAGCAAACGGACGGAAAGCGGAAGACCTTGGTTCAAATCCCGGCTATGGCATTGAACTTTTCAGTGGTCTGATTCTTGTATGGATAGAATAATAATTGATTACCATTAATTGACCTAATAGTTGGTTAATCCATGAAGCCGGCACTAAAAAAGTACTTAACACATTGTAAGTCGGCATTGGGGTGTGTCATCCCAAAATAATTTGAGATCTCCTTGTGGTTTACCGGGAAAAGTGCGAGTTAGTTGGGGAATTTAATGTCCTACTGGCATGTTGCCTTGGTAGCTCAGTTGGTTATGAAAACCATAAGATCCTTGGTTCAAATCTGGGCTATGGCATTGGATTTTTCAGTCGTCTACAGTACGATCCATACAAACATTAACTACTTTAATGGGCCATAATTTCCCTCTGAAAGGTTGCAGAAATGTGAAATTTGTTTTAATGATCTAAGTGGCTCTGGGAGAATAGTACCACTGCCATTTGTTGACTATTTTGTTGATTTCGACAATTACGAACCTGGTTGACAGTCTTTAGTTTGCAGTCGTAACATAAACACCATTTACTCACTTTGAGAGCGTACTTTTATTGTTAAAACGTTTTGGAAGACAAATTCATTAATAACAACACAACGGGAATTTTAAAGAGAATTCAATGTGTGCAATGTTCCAAACAAAGGCAACAATTTCATCGCTAGTAAGAAAGCTGAAGACAGGTCAGGGAAAGTGGAAAAAATAGACCATCACCGAGTGCAGAATCTGTTCATAATGTGTTTAGTGAACTCTCAAAAGAAATCGTTGCGTTGATTGTGCCAGTAGACCGGCTATTCGTCAAGGAGCTGCGAAGAAATCGGGATTGCGACCATACAGAATACATATGATGCAGCAGTTGAAAGCAGAAAAACACGAAAAACGGATGCGTTATTTTCGAAGGTTTCAGGTTTTCTTATTCCACGTCCAGACATTCTCTCCATAACGTGGCTTACAGATGAGGCCTGGTTTCACCTGTCAGGCTACATCAACAAAAAACAGCCAATACTGGGCTGTTGTAAATCCCCATATCAACCACGAAACATCATTGCATGAGGAAGAGGTTGGAGTATGGTGTGAAGTAGATCGTATTGACGGAGTTGTATTATCGTTTAACTATTGGGGAGCCGAACTTGAAGCAGTTACAACCGCACCTATGGTAAAATGTTTCCGGTAGCCTTCGTCCCAAAAATGTTTAAAAAATATTAACTTTGTAATTTTGACTATTTCTTTAAATACTATATATTTATGTTTGCCTCGGCTGCATCAGTATTTTTGTTAGAGATATGGATGACTTAGCAGGCGTGATGCGGCTGAATGAATGTAGACTTACACAGATTTTAAGTTTTTCTTCACTCCATTTATTAATGCTTGAAACGATTTAAATAACACTTCACTGATATAGAGAGTTGTGAGATGTTTTTATTAATTACTTGCACTTATTAACACGTAAACTATTTTAGTCCCACACGAATACGTATTAAATTTCTCGAGGACACATCTCGCGTCCGATTAGGAACACTGTCTACAACCAAAACGTCCAGTTAAGAGCGCTGTCTACAAGCAAATGACTTGATTTCTAGCGCCTAAATTTGTAAATTTCTGTATTTCAAGTCTCTGATTGGCTAATCCTACTCCAATAGAATACCTCCATTTAACGTAAGGTTTTTTTCTGGTTGTTGATTGGCTATTTTTTAAACTGTCTCAAAATTTACATTATTGTTGCTCCAATAATAACTAGTAGCATTTAAACTTTCAAATTCATTATTGCCTCAAGGATACCTCATTGTTAGCAACTCCTACATTACTAAATTATGTAATACATTCTCATATTATTACGCATGTATACAATGATATAAACGTATACAACGACTGTAATATACACTTTTTATATATTGTTACATACACATATTGCTTTAAGGCATATATTATATAAATAGACTGAAATCATTTAAGTGTTAAAAATACTGCCTCAGGTGCGGGATGTCAGCTTCCGGGGTTGTTGGCCCCATTTTCTTTGATACGACTGTAGACACTGCAGTTTACACGGGCATCTTCAACACATTTGTGGAGCAGCTGGATGATACCGAATTGACAGAAAGTTATTTCCAGCAAGATGGAGCAACGTGTCATACATCTAAGACCTACATGCAACTTGTAACCAGTTTCTTTGATAATCGAATAATCTCAAAATGTCTGCGCCTCCCCAGATCACCAGACCTAACCTCGCCGGACATTTTCTTATGGGGATATCTTAAAAATAGTGAACAAGAATAGCCCCTGGACGACTGCTGAACTCCGTGAATCCATTAATAACGAAATAAGCAACATTGGCGAGGATACTCTTAGTAGAATGTCACAGAATATAGTGAAACGAGTGCAGATATGTATGGATGCCGGTGGGGGACACTTCCAACATTTGCTCTGAGGAACAGTAAACAATGTAATGTCCCAATTGTGTATTGTATTACCGCACAATTGCACATGTGTCCTATTATTGGTTCAGGAGTTATGTCCCATTAAAAAATTTCAGGTTTATATGGATCAGCACTGTACCTTTCCAACGTTAAGCTTTAATATTATTAAAAAGCTGCAAAATCGAAACTTTCAATGGTTTTTACTTTCTTTACTACGTATAGTAAGTAGGGGAAGTATTGTATTCCCCCAAAAAATTCGATACCGAGATTTCACCGGAAATACATGTTTTGAGACCCCCTGAATCCAAAAAAAGAATTTTTGGAAACATGTCTGTGTGTGTCTGTGAACAGCATAACTTAGAAACGAACAGTCGGATAAACATCAAACTTGATATTTGGGTTCAGCATCTTTCAGAGATGCGACAGGAAGGTTTTCAAGAAAATCGCCCCACCCCAGATTACCCTTTACATGGAACATTTTTCGAAAATTTTAATTTTCCCAAAATAGCTCTAACGATTTTGATTAAAATATCATACATTTAAGATACTTTCATAACAAATAAAATGTATATCTCGAATTTTCTGGGAATGTCTCCAAAAGTATTCTTCATTGAGAACGACTTTTGCATACCTGGTAAACTATAAGAGATAGACAAAATATTACTGCACAGAAATTGTAGATCGCGTTAAAATACACAATTTATATCATATACATTTTTGTTTTTGAGTGAACCATTTTCGAGATATTGCTTGTTATTCCCTTAAATTTACCAATACTTATACTTTTTCTCAAATGGGAATTCGTTATTCATTTTTTATGTCCTGGTAATGCAAAGAGAATGGAATACTCCACATAGCAACCAGCTCTTTAAATGTTTGACTCGCTTAAAGCCTATCGTATTCCCCTTGCATCTACAAGTAAATTAGCAATAAGATTAACATGAAGCATATGGAGAATAAGCGTTTGTAAAAATAGTTTGTACAAGAGTAGAGAAAGTCATGTGAGTGTAACACATCCGATTTTTTTATGAATGTTTAGGTATCTTTTCTCTTAATTTTACGTAACTTTAGTCATAAAAAGGGCAAACATTTAACTGAAATGTGCGAGAAGGTATTTTTAGGAGTGTTTCAATTGGAGTGCGGCAAACATTGCACCTACAGTCGCCTGTACAGGCAAGCATCCATCATCTATCGATTGCGAGCAGTATTTGGACTGTCAGCTACATTTCAAACGGCGAAACCAGGAGCATGTCTGGCTGTATTACAGCGGTATGTAATTTGTTGTATTCCAGAGGCATTACATTTTTTACATACCGCGAGCGGTGTAAATCTGCCCCCCCCCCAAACTTACAAAACAAGTTTGATGGGACAGCAATGTAATTGCGAATCGCCTGTCCTGTGTGTGATCTATGGAACTTTAGTGATTAACGTTGCACGCTGCGTAGCAATTTAAATAACAATCTGGAAGGAAAGAAAGCAATCCTGATAATGGACAACACGAGTGAGGAATTGCACGCTATGCCAACAAAACGCCAAACACTTAGTAATAGCAACAGAAGTTACACAAATTTGTGAAAAAATGTACAAAGTCCTGTTTACTTTCCCTATTGCTTACCTATAATAAGTAGAGTAAGCATTGTATTCCACCCAAATATTCGATAACGATATCCCACCGGAAATACACGTTTTGAGACTCCCCGAATAATAAAAAAAGGTATTTTTATAAATAGTTGTGTGTGAACAGCATAACTTAAAAACAAAAATTAATTCTTCTTTCACACAAGCCGTGTGTTGGACAGGGTTGGAAAAGTATAGAATCAGATGACTGAAAAATTTAATGCCATAGCCGGGATTTGAACCTCGGATCTCCCGGTCTCCGCCCGGTTACTCTAACCACTGAGCTACCATGGCATCATGCCGGTAGGCCATTAAATTCTCCAGCTGACTCGTATTTTTCCGGTAAACCACAAGGAGATCTCAAATTGTATTGAGATGTCATACCCCAATGGCGACTTACATTCTTTGTAAGTACTTAAGTCCCGGGCTTTTAGTTTCAACCACTATTAGGTCAATTAATGAATTAATTCTTCTTTCACACAAGCCGTGTGTTGGACAGGGTTGGAAAGGTAGAATCAGATGACTGACGGAGACCGTGAGATCCGTGGTTCAAATCCCGGCTGTGGCGTTGAATTTTTCAGTCATCTGATTCTACCTTTTAAAAACAAAAAGTCGGTAAAATACCATATTATTTGTTCAAGTTCAGCAACTTTCAAGAATGCTATAGGAAGATTGTCAAGAAAATCCCCCCACCCAAAACCAACGATGAAATTTTTTTCGAATACATTTTATGTTATCAAAACTGGCTCTAACAATTTTTATTAAAAGGTGTTTAAGCTGTTTTCGTGACAAATAAAATAAGTACATATCTTGAATTTTCTAGGAATAACCTGTAAAGCTCTATTCATTCTGAATGTCTTTTGCATAATTCGTAAACCGTAAGACAAAGGCAAAATTTTATTATACAAAAATGTGTATCTCCTTAGAAAATACAATTTATGCCAAATAAATGGTTTTTTGGATTTAGCCATTTACGAAACATTCGTTGTTATTGGTTAGAATTACTAAATACTTATGCTTATCTTCGCTGGAACGTCGTTACTCATATTTTTATTTTCTCTACAACGTACATAGTCGGTAGATAAGGTATTGCACTCCACCCAAAAATTCGATACCGAGACTTCAGCATAAGTACATGTTTTGATGCCCCCTAAATCCAAAAAGAGCATTTTTAGAAAAAGGTCTGTGTGACTGTGAATAGCATAACTCAAAACTAAATGTTGAATAAGTACCAAACTTGGTATTTAAGTTGTTTGTATTAAAGGTATACAGCATAATGATTTTCAAAAAAATCCCTTCACCCCAACTACCCTTTACATGGAACACTTTTCAAAAACTTTGATTTTATAAAAATATGGCTCTGACATATTGATTAAAATACCACATAATAAAGTATTCACATGACAAATAAAATTTATACCTTGAATTTTCTAGGAATAGCCTTTGAAGTCCTCTTCATTCGGAAGGAACTTTGTATAATCTTGTATAACTTGTATACTTAAGCGATAGACGAAAACGTACCACACAAAAAATGCAGATCTCTTTAAAACACACAATTTATTTCAAATAATACTTTTTGTGGCATAAGCCATTTCTGAGATATCCGTTGTTAATAGTTTGAATTCTTCATTTCTCGGCCATTCCTTAAAGTCCTTTCAACATTCAGTTGTTTCTCGCGATTGCATGGAAACAGTATTAAATTTTAAGGCCAGCATATAGCGTCCAGTTCTTAAAAATTTGACCATCACTATTCCCTTTGTATCTATAACAAAATGTATAATGTAGCTATTTCTGCAAAGGTTTATTTTGATTAAAACGTTGTAGATAAAACAATAAGCTGTAGTAAGAATAGTTTGTATACTCACTAATGAAGATAGGGGGTAGAGAATGTTATGTGAATGTATAATATCAGATTTTTCTTGTGGTCATGCGAAAAGCATGGAATTTCAAAGGTATCGTATAGCGACTCGCTTTTTAAATTCTGACCATCGCTTTAGCCTCATGTGTCCTTTGCACCTCCAACGATGGGTAGGTAATCAAATTTTATCTCGATTAACAAGTAGTGCTTAGAAGTATAAGCTTTTGGAAGAATAGTCTCTAGACAAGTGAGTAGAGAAAGTCATGTAAATGCAACACACTACGTCTTCATTGTCTCATTTACATAGCCGTTTTTAACTTCTGTGGTCATATCCTATAGTTTCATTTGAGAAATGGTGGATAGTGTTATTCTTCTTTGAACCGTAGATTTGTTGACGTTGGGTTTAATGCCTTTTACCATTAAACACATTGACATTTACTGCAACATTGATACTGCCAGACTCTGCGGAGTATAGGTAATTATTCTGTTTAAAGTAGAATTCCTCGGTCCAGCCCGGAATTTAACCCAGGTCCTCTAGGTTAGGAAGTCAGAATGTTGATCACTGAACCACAGAGGCAGTCTAAGATCCTTGTTGTCCTCTAAACAATCGTAGGCTATGAAATAAGCTTCTATGTGTAAAATTAGTTTTGTTTAATTTTAGCAGGACCGAAGGGAAATGAATTGCAATTGGCTAAATATGGATAACAAGCGTTAAAATATCTTTTGTTCCTAATCCTTATATTTTATAGAAAATAAATATTTTGTCTCAAAACGTTATTTACCTGGCTGAAGGCCTTTACTTAGTAAAGGGGAAATAGAGCATTACGCAGTACTGGAATGAATTGGGTCTGTTTATCTCATAAATGCCTAGCGGTCATTTTGTGACCCGGCCACGATCACGTGTATGCGCCATTCGTTTATAGTGGAGTGACTTCCATACGTTCACTAACAAGACTACGCTTTGTCGGCTATGCATGTCACTATCAGTTGCTTCCTTTTGTTCGTGCAGTAAAGTCTTAGTTTGTTCACTGTGTATCCAAAAAGTGAAAGCTCATTTGTGTTGTGTGTTAATTACTTTAGACTATTATTTTTGTTGAGTTTTTGTCCACTGAAATGTCTACCGAAAAAATTCAGCTTCAACGAAAAATTTTTATCTACCATACATAAGTACAACCGGATCATGTAGACAGCTTTAGGAGGCATTTCCTGGTACTCCAGTTCCAAACAGAAATACTATCAGATGTATGGTTAATAAGTTTAGGACGTGACCGTTAAACGCCTAAACCTAAGAAGTGGAGGACAAAATTGACAAAATTGGTGCATCATTCGAAAGCTCTCCAAACACGTCACAGCAAGTGACGCTGTAAAGTTGTTTTGTAGGAATATATAAATCCTTTAGTCGAATTGCACAATAATAATTTTCAGTGTAAATGAAAATCCTTACCTTTAAGTTTAATTCGCTTAAGTTTCTTCCTAGGTACACCTTCCGGTACACCTCCTCTGTTATACAGCTGTTAAACTTTTAAAACTGAAACCCTGCAGAGTGGCTGCTGTTATGAACTACAACCTCGTGACAACGAGGAATGCCAGGAATGTCGCAATGCAGATGGACACCATCTTCAACACCACTTATAACAAAGTTAGTACTCATTAGGTATGGGACCTCGTTACCGTCGATACTCTCGATACTCGATGGTATCGAAGTATGTCTAATACTTTTGAGATAAACCTTCGATACTTTTTTATTACTTTCTCTACTGCGTACAGTAAGTAGGGGAAGTATTGTATTCCACCCAAAAATTCTATACCGAGATTTCACCGGAAATACATGTTTTGAGACACCCTGAGTCCAAAAAAAAACATTTTTGGAAACATGTCCGTGTGTGTCTGTCTGTGAACAGCATAACTCAGAAACGAACAGTCGGATAAACACCAAACTTGGTATTTAGGTTCAATATCTACCAGAGATGCGACATGAAGGTTTTCAAGAAAATCCCTCCATCCCAAATTACGTTTTACATGGAAGACTTTTCGAAAATTTTAATTTTCTCAAAAATTGCTCTAACGATTTTGATTAAAGTATCATATGCTTAAGATATTTTCATGACAAATAAAATGTATATCTTGAATTTACTGGGAATGTCTCCAAAAGTATTCTCCATTGTGAACGACTTTTGCATAACTGGTAAACCATAAGAGATAGACAAACTGTTACTACACAAAAAATGTAGATCGCGTTAAAATACACAATTTATGTCATATATATTTTTGTTGATTGAACCATTTTCGAGATATTGCTTGTTATTCCCTTAAATTTTTCAATACTTATTTTCTAAAATGGGAATTCGTTATTCATTTTTTTGTCTTGGATATGCAAAGAGTTATAATCTGTGGCAAAGGGAATGGTGCTGCACCTAGCAACCAGCTATTAAGAGATATGTATGTGCTTAAAGGCTACTGTTTTTCTATAATGCCCTTGTAAATATATATTTTCCCTTACATCTACAAGAAAATTAGCAATAAGATAAAGTCTGCAAATGTTTATCTCGATTAACTTGAAGTAGACGGAGAATAAGCATTTGTAAAAATAGTTTGTACAAGAGTAGAGAAAGTCATGTGAGTGTAACACATCATGTTTTTTTCTAAAGTTTTAGGGTCGTTATGTTTTATCACGACCTTTCATGTACAGTTGTTTGCATTATTGGATTACAGTATAATACTTACACATTATGCATACATACAGCTTACAATTTGGAATTAAATTGAGTTTTATTTATGGACACTCTATAAATACTATGGTCCTTAGCGCCCCATTCTATATTGGGCGTGTAGGACCGGAAATTCTGCTCAGAGGCCTCTTATCAGGCTTGAGGTTCTTTTACGTGCCGTAAATCTACGACACGGGACCACCGGCTATACTTCCCTTCCGAAGGAACCCATGCTAAGGATTTTTACGCCCGAAAAAATCCATCGCCCTCGCCGGGTTTGAACCCGCGACCTCGGGAAATAGAGGCTAGCACGATACCACTAATCCATGGAGGACTACAGGTTACAATTTTGTTAAATGTATTGATGGATATTAATTAATTTAAGAAAAATAATTACTTTCTGGATGAAAGTTGCATCATTGAGGGCTGCAGGAATATTTCTGGGCATACCAACCTGACTAAGTTGATTTTCAAAATTTGGACATGTTAATATAATATGTACTACTGTTAATGCTGTTTTAAATGTTTCACAAATTGGTGGAGAGCTTCTATTTAACAAATAAGAGTGTGTCAGTTTAATATGCCCAATTCGTAGTCGGGACATTACAATTTGGTTTCGCCGCTGTGGCTGTCTTATTGGATATTCTTGAGTTGAAGTTCCACGTACATCATGAAGTTTGCTTGTAGAATTGTTCATCCAGTGGTCAGCCATTCTTTGTGTATTTTCTTCTTAAAGTGTATGACTGCATCTTGGAGAGGTATTTTGATATCAGTATCTTGTGTTGATAGTTCTGTAGCTTGTTTTGCTGCAGTATCGGCTCTTTCATTACGGTATGTTTTTATGAGATAGTATCCACACGAAATTGAGTGGCTTTTCTAAATTATAAAGGATGGTAACAAGATTATGTATTTCATTTACAATACTGTTGGTAGAGGACGTGTCTTGTTTTGCGTTTAAGGCTCATAGAGGGTCACTGATAATTATGTAAGAGTCACTATGTGCAGTTTCCAGAGCGTATTCCAGTGCCATTTCAATAGCATATAATTCACAACGTATATAGAGAACAAGGATGGTAATTTGTATTGGAGGATGATATCTCCACATATCACAGCACATCCATTGCCTTTTTCAGGTTTAGAACTGTCAGTATAGATCCAGAGTTGGGATGGGTATTTTTCTAGCCTTTCTTTAAATAACTGCTGGTAGATTAGTTGGTTGGTATTTATCTGATTATGCTTGCTTAAATCTATATCACTGGGAGGTATTTTCTTCTTCCAGGGTGGATGATCCGACTGTAGTTGCCTTGAGGATATATTAGAAATTGTGGTGTTCATTTCTTTGAGATATCTGTTTATTCTGTGTAAGTTTTGCATTATTGAAAGCTTAGCCTTTAACTTTATGCTAGATAAAGTATAAAAGGAATTGAGACTTCATGTTATTGCCTTGCACGTTTCCCTAAACCGTTACTAGACTATAGTTCTTGATAAATCTTGACTGCGTTTCATGTGGGTGAATCAACGTTACATTCCATAGACTCTTGTGTGTAAATGAAAACAAGTAAAATAATGGGGGAACGAGTAGAGGTATCCGTGTAGCATTCAGCGTTAACTTAGTCGTGGATGAAACTGATTTATCTGACGTACTAAATAACGTTTCTGCAACAGCTTGCTCTGGTAACTCGCTCTCATCCATTAAATACCTACTCCTGTCCAAAATGTAGGAATCCAACACAAACAAACCAGAACTTAAGACGTGAGATAAATATAGCGCATTGATATTTGTTCTTTCCTTCCATTTGTTAGTTTGTGTTTACGTAAGTCAAACTCTGATCACGAGCATAGCTTACAAGGTATACCGTGTAACTAATTTCCATAATATGGAAGGAAGATACTTAAAATAAAGTTTTCAGCTGAAATATATTTACATAAAAGGGTCCAAACAAACAAATAATAATAATAATTATCATTATCATTATTATTATTATTATTATTATTATTATTATTATTATTATTATTACGCCTTAAGTAGCAATAGGGTACATATAACCTGTGGCATTATCAAGATGATAAATGCTACCAATTGGAGAACGTCAAACAGGAACAATTTCGTAATTAGCATACAATACAAAATTGCTTACATGCGTTTATACACAGAAATCCAGTAATAAGAACATAACCCATTGGACAAGCTATCACATTTACAGTCTTTTATAAAGTGAGTATCGAGTAATAGTGATATCGTCCCATCACTAGTACCCATTATAGTGGGTGTTGCAATTACTCGCGAGTATACAACACGGGAGTTTTAGAATGGACCCCCCCCCCCCGCCGTGTAGTAGACAGCGTGCGGAGCACACATACACACGACCCTGTCTTGTCCATAAAACGACCGTTCTGTATATTTAAGTGACCATAAGAAACATCAAGGCACATCTGGAGAATATGCCTGCATCTAGATATTATAATTAATTCCTGAAGCAATATGTGAGTAATTTACATAGGTTATGCGGGTGAGATAAATCAATTTAAGGGGAGTAGATATCTTCTATGTCCGGTACGTTAAATTCATCACCTTCAATGTACCTTTTCTCTGAAACTATTCATCCCAGAGCAATGGAATTTTGACAGTCCATTTGTCTAATACATGTGCATGAAGTCAGTTTTTATAGCTTTCTAGTTATAGTATGAACACCACATAATGATTTCTCTTTTAACCATTTACACAAAAAGAGGGTTATTATTGTAACTTTTTCAAAAATACATTAATCTTATGTTACATTTCCTTGACTTTCTGTACTCTTGTTTAAACTACCTTTACAAACGCTTATTCTCAATTTCCTTCATGATAATTCTTAATGCTAATTTTCTTGTAGACGCAAGGGGAATATGGTAGGCTTTAAGCAATAGTCAATTCTTTTAAGAGCTGGTTGCTATTTAGAGCATTCCATTATCTTTGCATGTCCAGGACAGAATAAAAGAATAACAAATTCCCATTTGAGAAAAAGTATGAGTGTTGGAAAATTCAAACAAATAAAAAGGAATATCTCGGAAATAGTTCACAACACAAAATACTCTATATGACATGTGTTTTAAGGAGCTCTATATTTTTTGTGTAGAAAAATTTTGTCTATCCCCTAAGGTGTACTAGTTATGTAAAAGTCATTAAAAAAGAAGAGCACTTTTGGGGGCATTCCCCGAAAATTCAAGATGTACATTTCATTTTTCATGAAAATATCTCAAATGTATGATATTTTAATTAAAACTGTTAGAGCTATTTTTGAGAAAAGAAAAATTTTTGAAAAATATTCCATGTAAAAGGTAGTTTGAGGTGGGGCATTTTCTTGAACATCTTCGTGTTGCATCTTTGAAAGATACTGAACCTAAGTACGAAATTTGGTATTTATCCGACTTTTCATTTTTGAGTTGTACTGTTCAGACACATACAAGGACTTTTTACTTTCTCTACTGCGTAGAATAAGTAGGGGAAGTATTGTATTCCACCCAAAAATTCTATACCGAAATTTCACCGGAAATACATGTTTTGAGACCCCCTGAATCCAAAAAAAGCATTTTTGGAAACATGTCCGTGTGTGTGTGTCTCTGTCTGTGTATCTGTGTGTGTGTGTCTGCCTGTGAACAGCATAACTCAGAAACGAACAGTCAGATAAATGCCAAACTTGGTATTTAGGTTCAGTATCTTCCAAGGATGCGACACGAAGGTTTTCAAGAAAATCCCTCCACCCCAGAGTACCCTTGACGTGGAAGACTTTTCGAAAATTTTAATTTTCTCAAAAATCGCTCTTACGATTTTGATTAAAATATCATATGTTTAAGATATTTTTATGACAAATAAAATGTATATCTTGAATTTCCTGGGAATGTCTCCAAAAATATTCTTCATTGTGAACGACTTTTGCATAACTGGTAAACCATAAGAGATAGACAAACTTTTACTACACAAAAAATGTAGATCGCGTTAAAATACAAAATTTGTCATATACATTTTTTTTTGTTAAGTGAACCATTTTCGAGATATTGCTTGTTATTCCCTTAAATTTTTCAATACTTATTTTCTCAAACGGGAATTCGTTATTCATTTTTTGTCTTGGATATGCAAAGAGTATTAATCTGTGGGAAAAGGAATGGTGCTGCACCTAGCAACCAGCTATTAAGAGATATGTATGTGCTTAAAGGCTACTGTATTTCTATATTGCCCTTGTAAATATATTTTCCCCTTACATCTACAAGAAAATTAGCAATAATGTAGACTCTCCAAATGTTTATCTCGATTAACATGAAGTAGATGGAGAATAAGCGTTGTAAAAATAGTTTGTACAAGAGTACGGAAAGTCATGTGAGTGTAACACATCAGATTTTTTTAAAAGTGCCTTTTTATTCAGGGCACCTCGAAACACGTATTTCCGGTGAAATCTTGATAATGAATATTTGGGCAGAATGCAATACTTCCCCTACTTAGTAGAGAAAGTAAAAATGCCAGTTTGTTGGTAAATAGTAAATGTGTATGTGAAAAAGACTTCACTGTTGTACTGTGAATACTTTTTGAGAAAAGATCGACTACATTGAAAGTGATAAATTCAACATGGTGGAGACAGAAGGTATGTCTTCCCTTAAATTCTTTATTGTTTCCTAGAATTGCTTATGGGGGACATTTTACACTCAACGCAGCTCACAATTTTCTGTATGCTATCTCTCTAAATGCCAGATTTATACGGCTGCTGCTCAGTTAAAATCTTATGTTATGCAAATGTGACCTTCCCAGGTATTGTGATAGAAAATAAGGAAACTGGGAAGAATAGCAAAAGGAAACCTGGCATTGAACCTAAAATGAAAATACGATTCGAACCCACAATACTTCGGTTTTCCATACCATAGCTTCGTCAATGCTCTATTGTAACTCCGTAAAGCTAGTTAGCACTCCATTGTCATCTGTTTACCGCCACCAGGACAATCCCCGTTCCAGATCAATTGATCGACTTCCTTATGGATGTCACTGAAACCGCAAGATCGAAAAAGTTCAGTTTTAAAGCTGACAAAGAGATTCGGCTGGATGGAGCAGGAGGTATTTGATGCAGCAGAGAGTAAATAACAAAGAGGAAGGCACGTAAATGGTTGATGTTATCATTGTTTTGTCCATTCATAGGAGGATAGAGCAGGAAGTGTATTATACCTGCCACGACCCACAATGCCGTGTACAGACGTGATTTAGGGTTGTTTCATAGCGCTGACAATTGTCACTAGACATAATAGTTCTCAACTGAGATAATTTGACAAGCAGCAAAGGAAGCAAATGCTAGGCATGTCACATGCGGAATTATGCTGGTTACATAACACACTGAAAGAAATTAACTGTCCAGTACAGCAGTAGCTTCACTGCAGCGGCGTGCGCACCCCGGGTTGGTAGCATTGAGGAGTGACAAGCAAAAGATGTGCATAAAGTTACCACGCTCTGCTACCACTCTACAGGAGCTACTAGGGGATATGTGTATTAATTACTTCTGCAATATATCCCATATGACAAAATATCCATTAGACACCCATTTGTGAACAAAGCCTACATTTATCAAAGTCCATAAATAATGATTTTAGTGTTATTAAGTACTACAAATTTTATTTTAGTTCTGTGTAGCTTTAATAGTTATACGAATTTCCAAAGCAAGTTATTAGTTGTCTCATAAGTAATGTCAGTTTTTAATCGGGCTTATATCATACGTATATGTGCTTTTATTTTTGTCAATACTATTTATGTAGTGCTATGGTTGTTCCGTATCATTAATATGTTGGCGGCCAGCAGTTGATAATAAAAGATTCTAAAATGGAGGCAACAAAGTTTGAGGTTAGAGTCCTTCTGAAACACTACTGGAAACAGGATTATAAAACTGCTACCGCAGCTCGAAGAATATGTGAAGTCGAAGGTTGAAAAAGTTATTTTTACGTTTTTTTTATTAGTCCCACGTTTTGGGAGCCAATTTAAAGAAGGGTTGTTGCTGCTACGTATGGTAAGCCAGTGTGAAGAAGATGTATTATATTTCGACTGTTGGGGAGCCGAACACCTGAAGTAGTAGCAACCGCACGTATGGTAAAAAGTTTTCGGTAGCCTTCGCCCCAAGTTTAAAAATATTAACTTTGTAATTTTTGACTGTTTCTTTAAATATTATATATTTATGTTTGCCTCGGCTCTGTCAGTATTTATATCTTTTAGAGACATGAATGTCTTAGCAGGGAGTGGTGCGACTGAAGAATGTAGGCTTACACAGATTATAATTTTACTTCACTCCTTTTATTAATGCTTAACACGATTTAAATAACACTTCACTGATATAGAGAAAGGGAGCTGTGAGAGTTTTTATTAATTACTTGTACTTTTTAACACGTAAACTATTTTTGTCTCACACAAAATACATATTAAATTTCTCGAGGACGCATCTCGCGTCCGTTTAGGAACACTGTTTACAAGAAACTCAACTGATTTCTACCGCCTAAATTTGTAAATTTCTGTATTTCAAGTCTCTTGTTGGCTATTCCTAATCCAGTAGAATACTTTTATTTAACTGACGCTTTTTCTGCTTGATGATTGGCTATTTTATAAACTATCACTAAAATTACATTATTACTTCCAAGAATTACAAGTAGCATTAAACTTTCAAATTCATTATTGCCTCAAGGTTACCTCATTGTTACCTCATTGTTAGTAACTTTTAACCTATTATTCTAACAGCTCCTACATTAATCAATTACGTAATACATTCACATAACATTATTACACATGTATACAATAATATAAACATATATAATTACTGTAATACACACTTTTTATATCTTGTTACATACACATATTGCTCTAAGGCGGGCTATTATTGAACTTATGTATTATATAATTAGACTGAAATCATTTAAGTATTAAAAATACTGCCTCAAGGTGAAGGTTTCGTTAGTGAACGAATAACACAACGATGGCTCCAGCGTTTCAATAATGTGGACGGGAACATTACACATTTACATCGTTCTGGAATACCCAAGCAGAGTTTTGGTAGAAAATCCACAGACAAGCACTCGAATGTTGTCAGAATAACTTGATGCTTCTAAAGATACCATACATTGCCACATTAAGGTACTTAAAAATCTTTCAGAAGCTGTAAATTTGTACCACATGATTTGACACTTGATCAAGCTCAACTTAGGGTGGATATCTGTCGTTAGCTTATCGCTAATCCCTGTCATAGATTAATCAGGAGAATTGCTACATGTGATAAAAAGTGGTTGTATTACCCCAACCCTGACACCTCGAAACAATGACTCGATACCCGTCAGCCTGCAAACATTGTCGTTAAAAAAATTGGTTCGGCCCCAAAATAATGATATGTGTCTGGTGGAATTTTGAAGGTGTGATTCACTGGGAATTTGTTCCAAATGGACGTGTGGTCGATGCAGAGCTTTATTCGCAACAACTGGAATGAGTTCAAGTTTTGAGACAGGAGTACCCGGCATTAGTTAATAGAAACAGAGTTGACAATGACAATGGAAAAAATTCAGGAATTGCAAGGAATCAAACTCCTACCACATCCAGCATATAGCCTTGATATTGCGCCATCAGATTACCGTATAGATCCGTTGCACATTTTTTACGTGGAAGAAATTTTGAAAACATTGAAGCAGTTGAAATGGGTAGCACCGAATTCTTCACACCAAAAAACTAAAAACTGGTACCATTGCGGAATAGCAAACCTCACTGAAGGTGGCTCTGGACTATGGAGTCTAATGGTCTTTACTTTGAAGATTAGAATCATTTCCTTTAACAAACATTTGAAATAAACCTTTGCTTAAAAACCGAATTGCTTATAAGACATCATCTATAAATAACATTTAATTATCTGCATGTAAGTCTAGTTTCCTGCAAAAGTGCAGTAAAAAACCATAAGCTTTGTTACGAAGAAAACAAAAACTAACAAACCATTCAAGAGACAACTCAAAAATCTTCAAATGCTAAACAAGCTGCAAAGGAGTACAGAAATTAGGAGTGTCTATATACGCTCTAAATGTCTTTAAACCGCATACATTCAGAAAGAGTATTATTTTAGTGCTATGATTTTTAAAGTCTCTTTTCTCGGCACATTTTAATTTTCAAATCCACAGGACATTTTATATACCTATCTAAAAATAGCAGGATAAAGAAATGATGGCTTAAAGTTTTGTTAACATGCTTAATTGTGATGTTAAACAATTCTATTCATATTGTTTAGGACTTTAAGTAACATTCATTTTATCCCAAACTAGTAATATAAATAAAAATCTGATGAGCTACATTCAGATGACTTTCTCTACCCTCCATAGCCTATTAGTGAGTATATAAATTATTCTTGCAAAATTTTATCTTCCTACTTACTTCATTTTAATCCAGATAAATGTTTCCGGAAATAGCTACATTAAACCTTTCGTTATAGATATAAAGGGAACAGCGATAGTCAAAAGTTTTAGAACTCGACGCTACACGCTGGACTTAAAACTCTTTCTAAAACATCGCAAGAAACAACTAAGTCGACTTGAAAACAATGTCTAAGTAATGAACAATTCGAACATTAATAACGGATATTTCAGAAATGGCTGGTGCCACACAAAAGTTATTTGAAAAAAGCTGTTTATCTTATAGAGATCTACATTTCTTGTGTAGTATACTTAGTCTATCGCTTAATTTATACCAGTATACAATATTAAACAAAATTCCTTCCCAATGAAGAGGACTCCAGAGGCTACTCCCAGAAAATTCAAGATATACATTTTATTTTTTATGTAAATATCTTTAATATTTGGTATTTTAAACAAAGTCGTTAGAGCCATTTTTTTTAGAAAATTAAGGGATTTCTAAAAATCTTCCATGTTAAGGGTACCTTGGTATGGGAGGGTTTTCTTGAAAATATTAGTGTGGCATCTTTGGGAGGTACTGATCCAAAATACCAACTTTGGTATTGATGCTACTTTCTTCCCTGGCGTCGCTGCGGTACCGATCAGTTAGGGGACTCCTCAGCTCGGGCCTCCGTCCCGGGAGACCCTAGAGGTAGGTAGCTTGTGGGTAGGGACTATGTGGCGTCGGATGCGTTCTATCTGGAAAAGTTAGGGGCCCCGTCCAAGGTTGCACTCTTTGGCATACAAATCTAGTCACCCTTCGGGTCTCTCTCCCCATCCTTCCCTCCCAGAAGTCAAGTTGGAAGCATCAAGAGCCTACTGGTCTGTGCGCGGTACTCTGCCCCAGTTTCCAGGGATCCCTCCGTGATACTACCCTTTTTGCCTTTACCTTTGGGATACGGGTTTTCTTGAAAATCTTACCGTCGTATCCTTGGAAGGTGCTGAAAATACCAGAAAACGGACATTTCGTTTTTGGTTTATATGTTTACAATAGCACAACTGGGTCATTTCTAAAACAATTACTATGAACATTTATAATACAATACCCCCTCTACTTACTACACGTAAGTGCTGGAGAAAGCAAAAAATGAATAAATAAAGAAAGAAATAAGTAAACTCTGAATGCATAATCCCGCCACCTAGTGTCCCCATATCGGGACTTATATCCAAAGATTAAATTTATTTCTCAATAACTAAAAACATATACAGCTCTTACAGTGATTAATTTTTTACTTTCTGTACTACGTATAGTAAGTATGGGAAGTATTCTATTCCACCAAAAATTCGATACCGAGATTTCATCGCAAATATATGTTTTGAGACCCCTGAATCCAAAAAAGCATTTTTGAAAACATCTCCGTGTGTGTCTGTGAACAGCATAACTCAGAAACGAACAGTCGGATAAACACCAAACTTGGTATTTAGGTTCAGTATCTTCCAGAGATGCGACACGAAGGTTTTCAAGAAAATCCCCCCACCCCAGATTACCCTATACATGGAACATTTTTCGAAAATTTAAATTTTCTCAAAAATGGCTCTAACGATTTTGATTAAAATATCATATGCTTAAGATAATTTCATGACAAATGAACTGTATATCTCGAATTTTCTGGGAATGTATTCTTCATTGTGATCAACTTTTGCATAACTGGTAAACCATAAGAGATAGACAAAATTTTACTACACACAAAATGTAGATCAAGTTAAAATACACAACTTATATCACATACATTTTTTTGTTGAGTGAATCATTTTCAAGATATTGCTTGTTATTTCTTTAAATTTTCTAATACTTATACTTTTTCTCAAATGGGAATTCGTTATTCATTTTTTTATGTACTGGGCATGCAAAGAGAATGGAATGCGCCACATAGCAACCAGCTCTTAAAAGATTTGACTATCCTTTAAGCCTACCATATTCCCCTTGAACGTACAAGAAAATTAGCAATAAGATTAATATCTCGATTAACATGAAGCATATGGAGAGTAAGCGTTTGTAAAAATAGTTTGTACATGAGTAGAGAAAATTATGTGAGTGTAACACATAAGATTTTTTCATATATAACTACAAACTACACAGAAATAAATGAATAAAATCACTAAAGAGAAAAAGAGAGTACAAGGATTATAATAGAATTTAACAGTCTAGGTGTAAATAAAATAATAATTCCATCAATTGTTAAAAGTAAAAATTATTCCTAATAATTACTGGAGATCCAATAACCAAAACAAATGGTAACCAGCAAATGTTTGTACTGATATCCAGTGTATTTTAACTATACTTAAGTATTTTAATTAGTTTATTACTCTGTATTTGTTTAAGCAATCTCTAGCATTTTGTTTATATTACGTGGAGAAAGAAAAAACACAATTGAGCTGTTCTACACAATAAATACATTAGTATTACTGTAGAATTATTGCAGCTGAAGAGAGAATTAGACCCCACTCTGCCAACCCACATACTGCATTAAAAAAAAAAAAACGAATTTGTAACACGTAAATGATGGGCTGTGATAATCACTTCGTGTGCAATGCACTGTCAACACAGTCTGGTGCACAAACAAAATTAGCTCTGTATACGTAAACAGTATTTGATTCGCAAAAACCTGATGCGCTAGCGAACCTACTGTTTTTGTCCAGCTAATAGTGCCGCTCTAGTACAAATTTCCGCAACCAGGGTGCCGTCTGCAGCGTGAACTACATGGTCTTGGTCTTCAGTGTGGAAATGTAGCGAAATACAAAATATGTGATATCTACTATGTAGATATCTATTTTGTATGTATGCTGCATTTTTAATAATTTTCAGCTCTATATATTCAAAATTAACTTTATGCCGTAACATCTGACCCAAAATGAATATAGAAAATTATTGCCTTCAGACTGGTACACATTTTTTTTCCATTTTTAGTTACTCTACTGCGTAGTTACAACAAGTAGAAGTAGTCCTGCATTACCCCACCCAAAAATCAATGTTGAGATTTCACAATAAATACATACGTGTTTTGGGTAACCTAACCTAAAAATAAAATTTTTAAAAAAAGATCCGTGTGTCTGTACATGAACACTATAACGCAAAACTAAACGTTCTATAAATATAAAACCTGGTATTTAAGTTAAGAATCTTGCAAACGTTCTTCGAAATTTTTCAATTTTGTTAAAAATGACTAATGACTTTGCTTAAAATACTATTTGTTTAAGATACTTAAATGCCAAATAAAATTTATGTGTTGAAATTTCTGGTAACAGCGTATGAAGTCCTCTTTTGTATCTAATTTTGTATAACTGGTAAATCATAAGGGACAGACAAAAATGTACTACACAAAGAATCTGATGTGTTACATTCACATGACTTTTTCCACTCTTGCACAAACTATTTTTACTAACGCTTATTCTCCATCTACTTCATGTTAATCCAGACAAACATTTGCAGAAAGAGCTGGTTGCTATGTGTTACATTCCATTCTCTTATATGTCCTCCAGGATATAAAAAAAGAGAAAAAATTGCATGTGACATAAATTGTGTGTTTATGTTACAACGCTACATACATTTTTTGTGTAATAATATTTTGTTTCTCTATTACGGTTTACTAGTTATGCTAAAGTCATCCAGAATGAAGAGGACTTTTGGGAACATTCACAGAAAACTCAAGATATACATTTTATTTGAGAGAGAATATCATAAAGATATAATATTTTAATCAAAATCGTTGGAGCCATTTTTGAGAAGATCAAAATTTTCAAAAATTGTTTCGTGTAAAGAGTAATCTTTAGTGGGTGGATTTTGTTGAAAATTTTTGTGTCGCATCCTTGGAAGATACTAAACTTAAATACCAAGTTTTGTATTTATCCAACCTTTTGTTTTTGAGTTATGCTGCTCACAGACAGACACACACAGAGGCATATAGAGAGATACACTCACACACACGAACATGTTTCCAAAAATGCTTTATTTGAATTCAGGTAACCTGAAATATATATTTCTGGTGAAATCTCGGTATCGAATTTCTGGGTGAAATACAATACTTCCCCTACTTACTATACGTAGTAGAGAAAGTAAAACTGTAGATTAACACACGATTAATTTTAAATAACTTTTTCCGGGTCTTCAGCGATTTCGAAATTATCCGTTATTATTGGTTAGAATATTTAATACCTCTTTTATATTTTTAAACAGCTATAGCTATTCAGTCGTTTCTTGCGATGTCATGGAAGAGTATGGAATTTCAAGACCAGCATGAGATAGTGACATCTGACTGTCGATTCTGTTTTCTGTATTCGCCTTGCACCTACATAGAGATGTTAAATTACACTGTTTCTGCAAATAGACGCCGAGATAGTGCAGTGGTTTCGTTCCCGCTGTCGTACTGAGGTACAAGGGTACGATTACCGGCTTTGGTGTGGCGGCCCTATCCACGCTCACTGACTTGCTGATATGAAGTATCCCCGAGGTCCAATGTGGTTGTGAATCCATGGTAAAAGCCTTTTATTCCATCGTTATCATCATCACCCTGTCCTTGGAGATGACGATTACGCCCGCTGGGTGCTTCCACCTCCATCGTTTGGCGAAATGAGGCAACCCCCGGAAGCCATGGCATATATGGGGAGCATTAGAGACGTCGACGACTATTTCTGCAAACGAACTAGATAATAAAATAAGCGTTCATAGGAATAGTTGGCGTAGCTATATAGAAATAAACTATAGTGGGTACAGAAAGTTGTTTGAAAGTAACACATCAGGTTTTAAGGCGAATGCTGGGGTGTTTCATCTTCTGCCATGGCTCTCCTTCCTCTCATTTCCTGTGCCCATCAACTTCCTTGTCAAATGTTTCAGGGTTGTTGGAGCAGGCGGCGGCTTCCACTCTGTAAAGGTTTCTTCTTCCCTAGGGTCGCTGCGGTACCGCTCCGGGGCACCTTGGAGGTTGGTGACTTGTGGGCAGGGACCGTGCGTCGTCTGGGAACGTTATGGACCCCTCCATGCTTGAGCCGGTCGGCATCCGGATCTGGTCACCCTTCGGGTCTCTACCCTCATGCTCCGCTCCAAGGGGTTACGTTGGAAGCATAAGGGGCCGATTGGCCTGCGTGCGGTGCTCTGTCCCGTTTCCGGGGGCCCCTCCGTGATGCGTACCTTTACCTTTTACCGTGTTATCTGAAGAGGACGATATTAGTATTAAGGGAATGAAAGTTATTTTAACACATCTAGATTGTTTAAAACGTGTCCAAACAATTTTCACGAGAATTCTACAAGAGATTTCGATTAGGTGAACAGTCGGCAATTATGGCACCAGAAATAATTAATGATACAATTAAACATAAAACAAACTAGTAAGAAGCAAAACTTAATTTAACAGGAGCTTAATTTTAAATGTAAACTTCATCTATACATTGGAGGTTCCTTCGATATTGGATTATGGTAAAAATAGAAGCCTTTCACTTACGAAATCGGGTTTTTTTGCTATCCACAGTAATTCTTGTTTAATAAGCAACGTTTTGGTGTAGTAGATGCTACTCCGGGGGTAATATATTGACGGCTCACTCATCCTTTTATGCGGCCGTTCTTATATAGTATTTTTGGAGGGTTTTGGCGACTTTTGGAAGCAATTGCTACCAACGTGAATCATTTGAGTTTTAGACGCTCAGATTTTTCGGCTAGTTCTGTCATCGCTTCGCAGTTCTGCTACACTCCTCTCCTTCTAGAAAGCATCCCTCGGCTACGCTTTGAGGCTAAGGGCCCTCAATCCCTCGACTACGCTTTGAGGCTAAGGGCCCTAAATCGTGTTTTCAGCTATATTGGGATTTCAAATGTTGGCAGCGGAAAGACAACGCAATCAACGTTCCCCTAATGGCACGGGTGGATGCATGCGTTGGGACTTCTGAGTGCCAATAATGTGGAACAAGTGACAAAATATGCCATATATTCATGAAAATAAGTAAAGCACCATGATATTTTTACTTTCTCTACTACGTATAGTAAGTAGGAAGTATTGTATTCCACCCAAAAATTCGATACCGAGATTTCACCGGAAATACATGTTGTGAGACCCCCTGAATCTCAAAAAAGAATTTTTACCAAACTTGGTATTTAGATTCAGTATCTTCCAGAGATATGACACGAAGGTTTTCAAAAAAATCCCCTCATCCCAGATTACCCTTTACATAGAATATTTTTCGAAAATTTTAATTTTCTCAAAAATGGCTCTAACGACAAACAAAATGTATATCTTGAAATTTCTGGGAATGTCTCCAAAAGTACTCTTCATTGTGAACGACTTTTGCATAACCGGTAAACCACAAGAGACAGACAAAATTTTATGACACAAAAATGTAGATCGCGTTAAAATACACAATTTATGTCATATACATTTTTTTGTTGAGTGAACCATTTTCGAGATATTGCTTGTTAGTCCCTTAAATTTTACAATACTTATTTTCTCAAATGGGAATTCATTGTTCATTTTTTTTGTCTTGGATTGGCAAAGAGAATGGTGCTGCACCTAGCAACCAGCTATTAAGAGATATCTTTCTATGCTTAAAGGCTACTGTATTTCTATATTGCCCTTGCGAATACAATACAAGGGGAACACAGTAGGCCTCAAGTGATAGTCAAATATTTTTAGAACTGGTCGCTATGTGTAAAATGTAATTCTCTTTTCATGTCAAAACATCGTTTCTGCAATCGTTTATCTCGATTAATATGAAATAGATGGAGAATAAGAGTTTGTAAAGATAGTTTGTACAAGAGTAGAGAAAGTCATGTGAGTGTAACACATCAGATTTTTTGTTTATTGTGTGTAATAATGTGTTGAAGTCAATAAAAGCCATGCAGTGTATGCGTGTGTTACGCGTATATAGTGATATCGGCCATAATCCAATATCGAAGTATTGCGATACATTGTCTGACTCATTGCCATCACATCTATATAATCATAGTGCTTTATATTTCAGTAACAAAGACCTCTCTTCAGAAACAATGCTTCTCTTAACATTGAATTTTTTCGGCATCTCAAAACTCATAGCATGCAGATTATCAAAGTTCTTTCACACTATTCTAATCCATCCTTCATATCGCAACTTTTTGGTTCTTCTTACTCCATAGTAAGTTTTTGTTTGCAAAGTTACACGTTTTGACTCTGATTTTTTGGTCATTTTAACTTTGTTGCTGATAACCTACAAAAGCTTATTTAAGGAACAGCGTCGCCATAAACAAATGATGACAATTCACTCAATGCGCATGCGCAAATGTTGCCAACTTTGCTGTTCCGTGGAGTTTTTTAATTCAGTGGAGCCGAACCTGGTTGCAGTACTGTGAAACGCGCGAAGCTTAAAACAAAGCTTAAATCTTGCTTAAACTGCGTCCGTAGCTTACTAAAGCTTCGGTTAAGCTTAAACTGTGAAACCGACCCGGGACGCTCTGTTACGTCAGAGTGAGCGTCTCTCGTTCTCAGTAGAGGCAGACAGACACTGGGAGCAGATCGACCGCGTGGCCTTGTCCGAACAGTGGCGTATTATAAGTAAAACGTAACTTGGACTGGAATACATTTACATATTTCTGGTAACTGTTAGACACACATTTGATTCATACCGATGGCATGTTCGACTTACTAATAACAGTACGATACATAAATTAACGACTTGTATTTGCTATAACTGAATACGAAAACGTCGCAACTTCATTTGCAACATACAGAAGAACTAAGTAACTGAATCCAATGGAATTGTGTATAATGATACTTCCCTTGTTTTACGTTAATTGTTAACACCTCTAATAAAACAGCTGCTTGGGGAGATTTTCTTGAAAATTTTCGTGTCCATTCTTGGAGGATTTTGAACTTAAATACCAAATTTGGTTTTTAAACACTTTTTAGTTATGCTTTTAACACACACACATATTCTGACCTTTTTCTAAAAATTGTGTTTTTGGATTCAGGAGTCTCAAATCTTGTATTTCTGTGAAATCTCGATATCAAAAGTTTGGGTGAAATACAATGTTTACTTCTGCTACTTAGGTAAGCAGTAAAAGTAAAAATTCTGATGTTACATTCACACGATTTTCTTTACCCTGTATCGCCCATTGGTAGTTATATACATTATTCTTACGAAAGCTTGTTTTTCTACATAATTCATTTTAATGAGATAAACCTCTGCAGAAATAGCTGCATTACATACTTCTTTTAAATACAAAGGGAACAGCGATAGTTAGATGTTTAAGAACTGGACGCTGTATGCTGGCCTTAAAATTGCATATTGTTTCCATGCAATCGCGAGAAACAGGTGAAAATCGACGGGATTTAAAAAAGGACAAGCTTTGAACAATTCAAACCATTAATAAGGGATATCTCGGAAATGTCTGATGCTACAAAAACAGTTAGTTGAAATAAATTGTGTGATTTAAAGAGATCTACATTCTTTGTGTGGTACGTACCATGTATGCAATATAATACAAAATTTCTCCCGAAGAATGAGGACTTCACTGGCTATTTCTAGAAAATTAAAAATATAAATGTTAATGTAAAGTATAGTTTTAGTTGGGAGAGTTTCTCTGAAAAATCTTTGTGGCGCATCTTCTTTGGTAGGTACTGAACCTTGAGGCAGTATTTTTAACACTTAAATAATTTCACTCTAATTATATATAATATATATATATATATAATTCAATAACAGCCCGCCTTAAAGCAATATGTGTATGTAAAAATATATAAAAAGTGTATATTACAGTCATTGTAAGTGTTTATAATATTGTATACATGTGTAATAATGTTATGTAAATGTATTACGCATTATAATAATGTAGGAGCTGTGAGCATAATCGGTTAAAAATTGCTAACAATGAGGTAACAATGCGGTAACCTAGAGGCAATAATGAATTTGAAAGTTTAACAACACTACTTGTAATTCTTGGAAGCAATAATGTAATTTTTGTGGTAGTTTATAAAATAGCCAATCAACAACCAGAAAAAGCTTTAGTTAAATGAAGGTATTCTATTGGACTAGGATTAGCCAATACAGGAATTTACAAATTTAGGCCGTAGACATCAAGTCAGTTGCTTGCAGTTAGTGTTACTAACCGGACGTGAGATGTGTCCTCGAGAAATTTAATACGTATTTTGTGTGATAAAATAGTTTACGTGTTTAAAAAGTGCAAGTATTTAATAAAAGAATCGTACAGCTCTCTATAGCACTGAAGTGTTATTTAAATCGTGTCAAGCATTAATAAATGGAGTAAAAAAAATTTAAAATCTATGTAAGCTTACATTCTTAAGCCGCACCACCTCCCTGCTAAGACATTCATGTCTCTAAAAAATATAAATACTGACGCAGCCGAGGCAAACATAAATATATAATATTTAAAGAAACAGTCAAATTACAAAGTTAATATTTTTAAATTTTTGGGACAAAGGCTACCAGGTACCATACGTGCGGTTGCAACTACTTCAGGTTCGGCTCCCCAACAGTTGAACTACAATACAACTCCTACAACAAAATAACTTCTTCAACCTAAATACCGAGTTTGGTACTTATCAGCCTTTTTGTTTTGGAGTTATGCTGTTCAAACACCCACATACACGCACACACGACATTTTTTCTAAAAATGCTGTTTTGGGGGGATTCAGGGGGTCTCAAATCATGTATTTCCGTTGAAATCTCGGTATCAAATTTTTGGTTGAACTGCAATATTTTCTCTATCTACTATGTAGGTGCTAGAGAATGTAAAAGTTTCTTATACGTTTACGTGACTTTCTCTACCCTCTATCGTTTATAGGCGAGTATTCAAATTATTCTTACCAAAGCTTATTTTTATATCTACTGCATATCAATGCCAATAATCTTTTGCAAAAATAGCTACATTATACATTCGGTTATAGATACCAAGAAAACTGCTATATCTGGCCTTAAAATTCCATAGCTTCTATGCAATTCCGAGAAACAACTGAATGTTGAAAGGACTTTGAGATGATCAAGAAATGAACAATTAAAACCACTAATAATGCATATGTCAGAAATGACTTATGCCACAAAAAGCTTATTTGAAATAAGTTGTGTGTTTTAAAGAGATCTACATTGCTTGTGTAGTACGTTTTCGTCTATTACTTAACGTTTACCTATGATAAAAGACTATACAGAATTCCTTCCGAATGAAGAGGACTTCAAAGTATTTTTTAAGAAAATAGTTTGTGGGAGTAGCTTGTGAAGCCTGCTTCATTCGGAAGAAATTTTGTATAATCTTATGTTACTAGTAAACGTTAAGCGGTAGAAGAAAACATACTACAAAAAATGTAGATCTTTCTAAAACACACAATTTATTTAAAATAACTTTCTTGCGGAATCATCCATTTCCGAGATATCCATCGTTAATGGTTCGAATTCTTCAATACTAGTCATTCTTTTAAAGTCCTGTCGACTATCAGGTATTTCTCGCGATTTCATGGAAAGAGGATGGAATTTTATGATCAGCGTATAGCGTCCAAGTCTAAAACGTTTCACTATCGCTATTGTTTTTCTATCTATAACGAAATGTGTAATGCAGCTATTTGCAAAAAGGTAATTATGCGCTGCAGAAACGATGAATGAAATGAACCCGAGATTCTTTGAGCCGAGATAACCCGGCATTTGTCTTAGTAACAGGCAACTTATTCCGACTGAGATTCGAACTTGGAGCTTCAAGTTTAGAAGTTAGGTACACTCCCAAGGCATCACGGAGGTGAGCCAATGATAATTTCACTTCCATGGAATCTCTGAAGAAATATACCTGAAAGATGCACAAAGACGCTTTCTATGTACTTTTCAAAGGCCAATTATTATACGATTAATTACTTAAGTTTAGTACATAATGTAAAGCAAATAAGTAGATATATATTATATTAATAATCATACATAAGTATAATTGTTATTGTTATTATTATTTTAATGGTACGTTTAGCAATACATTTCAGAAGCATGTAAGCGATACTTAACGTAAGTTTTCTTCTATTTTCAGGTTAGTACTGGATGTATACAAGGCAGACTATAACAGTAAGTAAGAAATTTTCTAAAAGTGATATTATTAATTTGTTTATACTTATAATATGTTTATAGAGAAAAGATTTCCGCATCAAAGTAAACAAAAAATTATAAATTAAAGAACTATTCTTTCACCCCTTGTTTTGTGTTGGTTTTATGTAAAAATAAGCAAATACCAAATATCATCTTGTCTTTATCTTATATAGGTAAACGGTATATCGTGTATTTGATACAAGCTAACTTTCTCCTCGTAATGAGGTCAATTCATTATTGTGCAATAAAACATTCTGAGAGTACCAGTACGGAAGAGGCTGTGCTAAATTCGTTTTTTAAATACCATGATAAACTATCTAGATTATTCTCGCTGACGTTTGGCAGTAAAAATTGTGGAGATGGCGTTTCTCTACTTGATTTAACATGGAATGTCACGCATGTTAAATTAATAAGAAAATTATCAAATGGACAGCTGCGAATCCTTGACGAAAATGGCTTAAATCGCAAATTTTGACTTGGTTTCATCATTATATATCTATATCAAAGTTATACTTAACGGTATAGCAATACGTTTGAACTAATACATTTTAATATAATATTGTTATAGATAGGTGGGTATGTAGGTAGGTAGGTAGGTAGGTACTATTACAGTGTAGTAACGTCAATAAGATAAAATAATCTGTTGTGTTACACTCGCATGATTTTCTCTACTCTTGTACAAACTATTTTTACAAACGCTTATTCTTCATATGCTTCATGTTAATCGAGATATCGAGATGTTAATCTTATTGCTAATTTTCTTGTAGATGCAAGGGGAATTGGTAGGCTTTAAGGGATAGTCAAATATTTTAAGAGCTGGTTACTATGTGGAATATTCCATTCTCTTTGCATTACCAGGACAAAAAAATGAATAACGAATTTCCATTTAAGAAAAAGATTAAGTTTTGGAAAATTTAAGGGAATAACGAGCAATATCTCGGAAATGGTTCACTCAACAAAAAAGTGTATATGACATAAATTGTGTATTTTAACGCGATCTACATTTTTTGTGTAGTAAAACTTTGTCTATCTCTTATGGTTTACCAGTTATGCAGAAGTCGTTCACAATGAAGAATAATTTTGGAGACATTCCCAGAAAACTCGAGATATACGTTTCATTTGTCATGAAAATATCTTAAACATATGATATTTTAATCAAAATCGTTAGAGCCATTTTTGAGAAAATTAAAACTTTAAAAAAATGTTCCATGTAAAGGGTACTCTGGGGTGGGGGGATTTTCTTGAAAACCTTCTTGTCGCATCTCTGGAAGATACCAAACCTGAATACCAAGTTTGGCGTTTGTCCGACTTTTCGTTTCTGAGTTATGCTGTTCACAGACACACAAACATACACAGACACACGGACATGTTCCCAAAAATTCTTTTTTTGGATTCAGGAGGTCTCGGAACATATATTTCCGGTGAAATCTCGGTATATAATTTTTGAGTGAAATACAATACTTCCCCTACTTACTATACGTAGTAGGGAAAGTAAAAACTAACAAAATTACATTATAAATAATTTGCACTATATGCATAATGAATTGGATGTATGACGTATGGTCCCGTTAAAAGTTAAGTTAGAGAGTTTTCTTAGTGTTTGTGGTAGAACATTGAACAACTTTACTTCATTTATAGTAGTAGTGGTGGTATTTATTAAGTATTTAGTATTACATTAATTGCATAACACAGTCACATGGGTCATAAGACCGTACATGCTCTCTAGAAAAATACCTGGTCTGTATACGTCACTTGCAGTATCAACCAGAAAACAATAATTTTTTTTATAATCACCGCACTATATACATACATATGAAATTGAAAAAACACTCTGAATCACACACTCAAACACACACACACACACAGTCGCGCACAACTACTCAAGCACCACATATGTTTAAAGAAAAATTACATAAACACCTTATCTCTTAGTACACGTACTTCCATTAAGTATGTGCCCAAGCTTGGCCAGTTTTGGCTGTTTAGAATCAAGTCCCAGCATGCTGTCCTCCGTCTGTTGGAAGCCAAAAATACTTCCGGTAATAGTTTTTTCCTAATACCCTCCGTCTGCACGCATGCTGCCAAAATATGCGTCCAGTCTTCTTGTTCCCTGCATAATGGGCAAATCCTCCTGCCATCGTCATCAACAATCTTGCGAGCTTTCCACCCTCCCAACCTAAGCCATGCTATTCCAGTCCTCTGTTTTATACTCAATTCCAAAATATATGTTTCCTTACCCCACCTAGTTTTTATTTCATTTTGTAGCTCCAATGTTGATCTTTGTCTACATTCAGATTCTATTTTCTGCCTGTTTATATCGCATAGTCGTCTTTTGACCTTTCTCACGGCACTGTGTGTATTTTCATTACCCCTTTGCCAGATATCATTTAAGCCAATTTTTGATAATTCGCGTTGCAACCCCGCCGCCCACCATTTTGGATGCTCTATGTTGTTCATTTGATGGCGATAACATATTGCTCTCAGAGTTGTTTGATCACCTTTAATTATTCGCAGCCAGTACCTAACTACGTTTAGTTTAGCAAATACAGCATCTTCCCAGCATCCTACCTCCCGAAGAACTCCGTAGTTTGAAGTACCCCTCCCCAACCCTAGAATGCGCTTCCAGAAATTGCATTGTATTTTATTTACATTATCCACCCTCTCCCATCCCCACACTTCACTTTACTTCATTTATTAACCATAGAACATTAACTGCTGCTACAGATAAATTATCAGTAACGCGTCGTAAATTTTACGACTTTTATTACTATAATTATTATTGTAGTTTTAGCAGTAATCGTTTGTTTGATAATCAACAAATTGTGAACTTTTATAAAATATGTATTGTTCGAATAATCCTGTAATTTTGAGATAAATTGGCTTTAATATTTGAGAAGATTTAATTGCATCCATCAGGCAGGTCATTGTCAAAAACTTAAGTTGAACCAATCTAAGTGTGTAACACAGTGTTATACAATCCTCTTTGGGTTCTGAATGAAATGAACTATATTTCCTTGTGGAGTGCGTGAAGCTGCACGAGATGGTGGATCTGATCACATATGTCCATCTTTCCCTTGTAATGTTAGTTTAGCTAGACCCAGTATAACATCATGTGATATTACATTTTCACGCATTGTGGCATCAGAAGAAAAAGAACAACAAACTGTCTCAGTCCTTTCCCTAGCAGTTCCATTAGAAATGGATTCTTCTTTGACCCTATCTTCCGTTTCCCTCCTCATCCTGAGAATTTAGTCCATAGGATTCTTCTTCACTTTCTACCGCAGCAAAAATTTTCAGTAGTTTGGATTCGAAGTCCCGAATTGAACCGTCCTAAATTAAAATTGTATTCTGTAGAGGTACTATTTAGTTACTTTATACGAAATAAAACGCAAAAATCTCTGAAATATTTTTATGCTGAGAAAAAACATTGTTGTGGTAATTGTTTATAATAAAATAAATTTAAAGGGTCTTATACGACCATTGTTGAAACAACAGCGTTGTTTGTAATTTACCATGTGATGTTTATTTACCCATTGAAACAGAATATGATGGTCGTCACTTTTGAAGCAATGCTTCTGATATTATCTCGTAACTCGTTCTGTCGTTTCGTGCGCCAGCTGCTGCAGTGGTAGAGCTATGAGTACTTTTTCAAGGTATGCGTGAGTGCAATGTGAAGGAAATCAGTTTAAAGTGACTGAGAAATGTAATGTGATCTAACACTTGAGCTATTGAAGCGAGTTGCCGACCATTTGAGATGAAGAAATAGACTGACTCTGAATTGGAGTACTAGAAATTGCAGAAACTGCATTATTATACATGCTAACTTCTGCAGTATCAATTTAACGGTTTGAAATGGCTGTTTGCGCAATAAAACTAGAGTGTAACTTGCCGCGAGTCGCTAAAATGTTGCTCGGAAAGATCCCTCTCGATGGCCGCGAACTCTTACCCACACAAGCACGTCACAAAGTGCTTAAAATATCACACGAGCAGTACGTATCGGTGTCCGTACTGGATTAACTCTTGATTTAGAATTGCGCGTCTTTATTACTTAAGCTCCGCCTACATTAGAACTACTCACACTAACGTTGTTCCACGTACGGGCCAGTACTTAAAATCCTACGTTTGTGTCTGTTACCTTATTACTAGAGGGTCTAGCTAAACTCTCAGAAATACCTTTCACTTCTCGTTTTCAGAATTCGCTTACGTACCTGTTCACACACGTTCCAGGGATTTTTAACGCTAATGTTATTTGCATTCGGCTGTCGCTACGTGAATTTCTTAAATGGATTGCTAATGGCTTTTTTGCTTTCCGAACAAATCTTTTAAATCAAGATTATTACAGTATACTTTTATTTAATATACGGAAAATATTTATTGTAATTGTTCTCTATCTCACTATCACTTATTTATTTAATTATTTATATCGCCCGTCAATAATTACGGTATCACTATTGAGTAATTGCTAAATGATGAACATTCGTATATAGGTGGTCTGGAAAGCGATTTTAATGAAAATAATAGATAACTCGAGAGAAGGTGAAACATAGGTGGATAAAATGAGTGACGCAGAGAAAATACGTTTATTACTTATTATTACATTCCACTTAAAATTTCAATAACGAGATTTCACTGGGAATAAGATTTTTCAGAATCCGTGTTTGTGGGTGTGTGTGAAAAGCACAACTCAAAATAGAACAGTCGGTTAAATACCAAACTTGCTATTTAAGTTGTGTATCTTCCAAGGATACAACTTGAAGATTTTCAAAAATTCCCTCACCCCAAACCACCCTTTATATTCGTAGGTTTTCTTTGGTTTTTAGTTTATCAAAAATGGCTGTAACATTTGGTCAAAATACCATTATTCTTAAGACTTTTGTATTGAAAAGTGTATACCTTGAATTTTCTGGAAATAGTGTATGAAGTCCTCTTATTCTGAATGACTTTTGTGCAATTGGTGAACCATAAGAAATAGACAAACTTTTACTATCCAAAACAAAATCTAATGTGTTTCACTCACATACTTTTTCTACTATTGTACAAACTATTTTTACAAACACTTATTCTCAATATGCTTCATGTTAATCGAAATATCAAGATGTTAATATTATTGCTAATTTCCTTGTAGGCAAAAGGGGAATATCATAGGCTTTAAGCGTTAGTCAAATCTTTTAAGAGCCGGTTGCTATGCATGTTCTCTTTGCATGTCCAGGACATAAAAAAATAAATAACGAATTCCCACTTGAGAAAAAGTATAAGTATTGGAAAATTCAAACAAATAACAAGGAGTATCTCGGAAATGACTCACTCGACAAAATGTGTGTCTTTTGTGTGCGCGCGCGTGTTTTAACGAGATCCAAATTTTTTTGTGTAGTAATATTTTGTCTATCTCTTATGGTTTACCAGTTATGCAAAAGTCGTTGACAATGAAGAATACTTTTGGTTTCATCTCCAGAAAATTCAACATATACATTTCATTTGTCATAAAAATATCTTAAACATATGATATTTTAATCAAAATCGTTAGAGCCATTTTTGAGAAAATTAAAATTTTCGAAAAATGTTCCATGTAAAGGGTAATCTGCGGGGGGAGATTTTCTTGAAAACCTTCGTGTCACATCCTTGGAGGATACTGAACCTAAATACCAAGTTTGGTGTTTATCGGACTCTTCGTTTCTGAGTTATGCTGTTCACAGACAGACAGACAGACAGACAGACACACACACAGACACACAGACAGACACGCAGACACACACACGGACATGTTTCCAAAAATTCCTTTTTTTGGATTCAGGGGTCTCAAAACACATATTTCCGGTGAAATCTGGTATCGAATTTTTGGGTGGAATACAATACTTCCCCTACTTACTATACGTAGTAGAGAAAGTAAAAATCTGATGTGTTACACTCACATGACTTTCTCTACTCTTGTACCAACTATTTTTACAAACACTTATTCTCCATCTACTTCATGTTAATCGAGATAAACATTTGCAGACTCTATCTTATTGCTAATTTTCTTGTAGATGTAAGGGGAATATATATTTACAAGGGCAATATAGAAATATAGTAGCCTTTAAGCACATACATATCTCTTAATAGCTGGTTGCTAGGTGCAGCACCATTCACTTTGCCACAGATTAATACTCTTTGCATATCCAAGACAAAAAAAATGAATAACTAATTCCCATTTGAGAAAATAGGTATTGAAAAATTTAAGGGAATATCAAGTAATATCTCGAAAATGGTTCACTCAACAAAAAAAATGTATATGACATAAATTGTGTATTTTAACACGATCTACATTGTTTGTGTAGTAAACTTTTGTCTATCTCTTATGGTTTACCTGTTATGCAAAAGTCGTTCACAATGGAGAATACTTTTGGAGACATTCTCAGGAAATTCAAGATATACATTTTATTTGTCATAAAATATCTTAAACATATGATATTTTAATAAAAATCGTTAGAGCCATTTTTGAGAAACTTAAAATTTTCGAAAAATCTTCCACGTAAAGGGTAATCTGGGGTGGGGGGATTTTCTTGAAAACCTTCGTGTCGCATCTCTGGAAGATACGGAACCTAAATACCAAGTTTGGTGTTTATCCGACTGTTCGTTTCTGAGTTATGCTGTTCACAGACAGACACACACACACACGGACATGTTTCCAAAAATGCTTTTTTTGGATCCAGGGGGTCTCAAAACATGTATTTCCGGTGAAATCTCGGTATCGAATTTTTGGGTGGAATACAATACTTCCCCTACTTGCTATACGTAGTAGAGAAAGTAAAAATATATATTTGGTTACCTGGGAAATACATGGTTGATGTATTTGAGCAGCCATTTTGATGTCTCGTTAGGCCATATTCTTCACTGTGTAGTTATACATACAAAGAGGATAGCTAATTCTAGGCAGTAGCTTTAGAGTGTCACCTAACTAGGGATTATGCTCATACCTGTTACCATGCATATTTTCCTTGGTGGGAAATTCAAAAGTATATGTATCTTATAGAATACATTGCCAATTTAAGGGTTAAAACACTTCTTGGTAACTGCTGGGGCACTTTCGGGGGAGAAAGTATTTCGTGGAAAATAAAACCCCTAGTAACGGTAACAAACACTTGAAGAGCGAGGTGATAGTGGAGTGGGAATTAACGAAAATGTTTATTGCAATCTATATAAAGAAATGCTTACAAATAATGGAGAACTAATCTGGGTATACTGCGGTGTAATTGCGTTAGTGGGTCAGGTAAGTTTAAAGTAACGAGTCCCAGCGTAAATCTCGGCGAGGTCCAGGCCACATGGGAGAGGTAAACCAACCGGAACCGGGGCGAAGACATCCCTAATGCGAAAACGGTTGCTCAAGAATAATTTAAAGAGTTCTCTCCCCTCGCTGCTAGAATTAAAGTTCCAATTTAGAGCAGCTGTAGGGTTCGGGTTTTCCTTATTGCCTCGCTTGTAGAGGATATGAAAAGAAACTGCCCTCCACTTACATTTCCGCGCTAGCTTACATCCAGACAAAATTAATTTTACAGAGATTTTCTCTGCAGCATTACCATAATTTTTACATTTGTTTACATTGGGCGTTTCAAACGGGATCACGTCACGTTATTTAAATTTCAAGAACCCACTTAGATTCCTTACCAATTAGCGAGCCTCCTTTTGCGTTCAGATAATTTGTTCCTTTAAGTGGAAACCAGTAAATTACTTTATTTATTCAGTCTGCCATTTATAGAAAATAAGTAGTACAGTAGTTACAGTGCTACCTTCACATAACTTTCTCTACTATGTACATAGTAGATAGGGAAGGTATGCCTTCCAAGCATACCATACCGAGATTTCACCGAAAACACATGTTTTGAGGCCCCTAGAATAAAAAAGCCAAATTTTTAGAAAACGGTCCATGTTAGTGCGTATTTGTGAACAGCATAACTCAAAAAGACGAAAAGTCGGATAAACGCGAAACTTAGTATTTAGATTCACTACCTCCCAAAGATGCAACACGCAGATTTTCAAGAAAATTCTCCGACTTACAACTACCTCTTACATGCAAACCTTTTCAAGATTTTCGTTTTTATCAAAATGGATGTAACAATTTTGATTAATATATAATATATTACAGATATTTACATAACAAATAAAATGTCTAACATAAATTTTCTTAGAATAGCCTGTGACGTCCACTTCATTTGGAGGGAATTTTGCATAACCTTGAATAACTGGTAAACGTTAAGCAATAAACGAAAACGTACTACACAAAAAGTGTAGATCTCTTTAAAACAATTTACTTCAAACAATTTTGTTGTGGCATAAGACATTTCCAAGATATGCGTTTCGTTGTTTCTCGCGATGTCATGGAAAGAGTAAGGAATTTTAAGGCTTCAGTTCTTAAACATTTGACTATCGCTGTTCCCTTTCTATCTATAACTAAAATGATGTAACCATTTCTGCGAAGGTTTATCTCGAATATAATGAAGTAGATAGGAACATAAATTCTTCTAAGAATAGTTTGTATATCCACTAATAAACGGTAGAGGGTAGAGAAAGTCATGTGAAAGTAACACATCAGATTTTTGTTGTACAAACTTTTATTGGGAAGCTCAATCTTCTGTCTACTTCAAGTTAATTGAGATGAGCGTTTGCATAAATAGTTTCATTACACGCTTTGTTAAAGCTAAAAAGGGGTTTGCGATAGTCAAACGTTTAAAACTGATCCCTATATACGAGCTTTAAAATCCTTAGGTGCTTTTTCAATAACAAAACAAGTGATGTGATACATTCACATGACTTTCTCCACCCTTTGTCTCTATTAGTGGGTATACAAACTATTCTTACTAAAGCTTATTTTTCTTTTAATTCAAATAAACTTTGCAAAAATAGCTAAAATACACATTTGGTTATAGACACAAAGAGAACACCGACGGTCAAATGTTTAAGAACTGGACGCTATATGCTAGCCTTAAAGTTCCATACTGTTTCCGAGCAATCCCAAGAAACAAGTGAAAAGAATGAGAAGTATCGAACATTTCGAATATTGGCTGGCACCGTAGCTCAGTCGGTGGAGCACCTACCTGCTGTGCGAGGGATCTTGGGTTCGATTCCTGGCTGGGGGGTAGTAATTTTTCTCTAGCCAAGATTATTCCCCATTCTCCACAAAGTCTGGAAGTATGAATGAAAGTGCAAAAGTGCAAGAAAGCCAGCGACAAGCGAACACGACTAAACACCATTGCCTTAGGCAATAAGTTCCAAAGGAAAGGCCGCCGATAAGACCTATACAGTTAAAGGCGGAACTAAAGAAAAATTCGAACATTTAATAATAGATATCTTAGAAACGGCTTATGTCACAAAAAAACTTATTTTAAGTAAATTACGTGTTTTAAAGTGAGCTACATGTTTTATTGTACGTTTTCATCTATCGCTTAACGTTGAAAAGTTATACAAAATTCCTTCCGAATGAGGAAGACTTCCTAAACTATTGCCAGAAAACTGAAGATATACATTGTATATGTCATGTAAATGTCTTTCATATATGATATTTTAATCATAATCGTTAGAGGCATTCTTGAGGATGTCAAAATTTTTGAAATATGTTCATATAAAGGGTAGTTGAGGTGGGAGATTTTTTTGAAAATCTTCGTGTGGCATCCTTAGACGATACTAAACTCAAATACCAAGTTTGGTATTTGTCAGACTTTTGTTTTTAAATTACGCTGTTCACAAACACACACACACACATACGGACGCGTTTCTAACAATGCTTTATTTGGATTCAGGGTGCCTCAAAACATGTTTTTCCGGTGAAATCTCAGTATCGAATTTTTTGTGGAACCCAAATATTTCCCCTACGTACTATACGTAGTAGAGAAAGTAAAAAAATTACAAAAATATTGAACAATTAAAGGATATATCGGAAATGCCTGATGCCATAAAAAGGTAATTTTAAACAAATTGTGTTTTAAAGAGATTATATTTTTAGTACGTGTTTGTCTATCACTTATGGTTCATCTGTTATACAAAATTATACAGATGTTTCGGATAAAGACTTCCCAGATTATTCCCAGAAAACTCAAAATATCCGTTTTAGTCTTAATATAATTATCTTAAATATGTGATAATATTTTATCAAAATCGTGGGAGGTATTTCTGAAAAAATCTAAAACGTCTAAACATTTTCCATGTTGGGGTATTTTCTTGAAAATCCTCATGTCTCATCTTTGGATGATATTGAACTTAAATGCCGAATTTAGTATTTCCTGACATTTGGTTTTTAACTTGTGCTCTTCACACACACACACACACACACACACACACACTAGACAAATAGATAGACAAATAGAAAGATAGACAGACAGATAGACAGACAGACAGACAGACAGACAGACAGATAGATAGATAGATAGATAGATAGATAGATAGATAGATAGATAGATAGATAGATAGATAGATAGTAAATAGATGGATGGATGGATGGATAGGTTTTTAAAATGTATTTATTTGTTCATTTGGGGCTCAAAAATGCATTTCCAATTAAATCTCGGCATCGAATTTTTGGGTGGAATACAATACTTCCTTTACCTCCAAGTATGTGGTAGAAAAAGTAAGAATATACACATATATCGAACACTGAAAAAGAAATCCTTAGTAATGAATAGGACACGGACACGGTTGCTGTTTCGTTGCACTTTGGCTGGAAAACAGTTACGTGCGCACAGGTTTTCACTGAGACCTCCCTCTCCCCAAGCACTGCCAGTCATTCACTCTGAGCAAGCGGTCACTATATATATATATGGCCTGTTCCGAAGTTACGAAGTCCGGCCGTTGTTAGCTGACAAAACATGCCGAAAACTACCAGTAAGAAGAGTGTCTTACTTTTAAATAAATGTGAACGTGAGTATTTTGATGTGAGCGGGGAATACATTTTTTGTAAAGCATGCCACATTGAAATCAAAGGAGAGAGAAGGATTTTTATTGCAATACACTGTAAATCTAAAAAAAAAACTTACAAAATATTACGTTGCTTCCTAGAAATGAGAGGTGAGGATATATAATCCATATCAGAAACCACGAACTCATGTAGCCAAACCAAAGCTTACAGGGATTCGTCTATCATGATGGTAAGCACAAATATCCCATTTAATAATCTGAAAAATTCTGCTTTTCTGGAGAAATGTACAGCTATGAAATTTCCTTGTGAGTCCAATTTACGTAAATGTTATTTGTCATAGATGGCAATACCAGAGTTCTTAAAACTTGTCGATAATTTGACACAACACTTTACAGAAGTAGACAAATGTTCTTCTGCTGAAATAGCACAGCAGAAACTGAAGAGTGTTTTAGATAAAAAAACCCAGGATATGCAATTATGTGCCATATTAGTCAATAATAATAGTATTATTAATATTAAGAATATCATTATTTTAAATAATGAAAATGCACGTGCTTCCCAGAGGTGTATGACGTCGTTTTGCACTAGTAACATCATGTGATATGGAACGGAGTATGAGAAGATGTTTTGCTTTTGATACATTCAGAAAATGTATTGTAATCCATTGTAATACATGTCAAGGCATGTAAATCACACATGGAACTGATCATTTCATCTACCACAGTTCAGATTTATTTATTATTTTGTTCATCTTATTTATACTTTGTAATAAAAGCTTAAGTTACTACAGAACTGTATACTTACTTCTGTGCCCACTTATACCTATAGCGTACACAGTACTCAGCACAGACAAACTCAGTAATGCATTGACTACTGCCTCTCTCCTCTCCGCTCGCTTGTAAACAGAGTACCAGTATAATATAAGTTAACTTAACCTAAAGTCATATCCGAAGCCTAGTAATAAATGTAGATTTGAAATGAGGATAGCGGTGAGATTGTAATTACGGAAGCGGCATGTGCCTAAACAGCAATATAGAAGCAGAAGAAGAAAATAAAACCCGAGTTTAATGCTTTCTCATTTCTACAAATAACTCTTTATGTGTAGACATAAACAACACTACGTTTTATTTTCGCTGCTACGTTTCACAATCGCATGATGTTTACTCGGTCACATGACATTAGATTCCATCGCTGAATGCGACTAGGTCGTCACACGCTTATATTGTTCGTCTACGTTGCTAAATGTCAACATTCATAGTTTCTATTGGGCAGGACAAACGAGGAATAATGGCACATTCACTGGAGCTCACAGGTCATTTGTAAGCGAGATAAGTTATACCTGTGTAAAATCCATACCACGTATTTACAGTTTATTGTGTGTTTGTACAGAGCGACCCAGTTAAAGCTGAACAGTTTTGAAGACTTATAATTTCCTTCTAGAAAGTATAAAACATTATAATTGAGTTTCATTATCTCAGCGCCTCTGGAAGAAACAATTCTATGTGCGGAATGTTCAAACAAGGATATCAATTTTATCGATTGTAAGAAAGCTGAAGGCTCCGTCTTCAGCGAGACAAAGAAAAAAGACCTGCAATGACTCAAAAACGAGTTGATGTTCGGGAACGTTTGTCTTCGAAACGCCCGTTGTGTTTCAATCAATGAATTTGTCTGCCAATATGTTTTCTCAAGAAAAATACGCTGTCGAATTGAGAAATGCATGTCCGTTTATGATCGTAAAACTGGAGACTGAAAACTAACTTCTAACAGACAATAATAGTAAGGCAACAATTGGTAATCAATACCCATATTTCCCACCTGTGTAGTGTGAGAGTAGCGTGTCTGCCTCACATTCAAGAGCTCTCGAGTTCAAATTAGTTTAGTCTGTTATCCGGATAAAGATTTCTTCAGGATCATCCGTTATCTGACAAGAAAAATATTGGATAACTTTAATCTCCATGTACACCGGGCTCATTTAAGCATCATTATACATTTCATTCAATCCTACTAAAGCTTATTGTTCTATCTACTTTATTTTAATCTAAATAAACCCTTGTAGAAATAGTTACATTACATATTTCGTTATCCATACAAAAGGAATAGCAATAGTAAATTGTTTAGGAACTAGACGCTAACTAGAGGTCTTAAAATCCCATGCTGTTTCCGTGCAATCACGAGAAACAATTGAATGTTGATAGGACTTTAAAACAATGACGAGTAATGAACAATTCAAACCATTAAAAACGGATAACTTTAAAATGGCTTATGCCACAAAGAGTTGTTTCACATAAGTTATGTGTTTTGAAGAGATCTACAATTTTTGTGTAGTACGTTTTCGTAATCGCTTGACGTTTAGCAGCTCTTTATGATTATACATAATCCCTTCCAAATGAAGAAAATTCGAGTTATACATTTTATTCCACATGTAAATATCTTTAATGTATGTAGTAGTTTACTCCAAATCATTAGACATTGTTTAGAAAATAATAAAATTCGTAAAATCTTCCATGTAAAGGGTATTCTAAGGTAAGGGAATTTCCTTGAAATTCCTCATGTCACATCTTTGGAAGATACTTAACCTAAATACCAAGTTTGGTATCGCACTTTTCGTTTTTGAGTTATGCTGTTCACACACACATACATTTTTCTAATTTTTTTATTCAGCCTCAAAACGTGTATTTCTGGTGAAATCTCGGTATAAAATTTTTGTGTGGAATGCAATACCTTCTCTACCTACCATGGACGTGGTAGAGAAAGTAATTTAGTGCCAATAGCAACTCTCCCAGAGGCACTAAGGTAGTAAAATAAAATTTTAGTTTTTTATTACTTTCCAGAGGGAAATAATAGGGATTCAAAAGTGTTAAATGCATCACACTGTATAATCAGGGCAGCAGAAAATGGTATTCATATCCCAAATAAGAGCCCAAAATATGACCAAAATCATAAACCTATATTGAATACAGTGTGTATTTACATCTCAGAGCACAAAGATATTTTAAAGGGTGAACAAATCATATCGATCCTACCATGAAAGAAGACAGGGCTGCCATCGATATATCACTTGTTATCAGTGAAAGGGTTAGAGTAATACACTTCCTGTTGCAGTTTGTGGGTGCACGAGGCTCACTAGCCATATCGTCTGTAGACTGCAATTTTGAATCGAGCTCAGCACCATTACACAAGAAATACGGCTTCCTTGAGGGGGAAGAGGGATCTTTATCTTGCCAAGACTTCATTGCAAGATGTTTTTTAAATCCTCTTCAAAGACCCGCACATCATCGCGTCTTGCCTTCTTGTAACTTGAGGATGATCTCCCATCGCTTAGTTTCAACTTTTCGCCTCTAGCACTTGGAAGAACAGCGTTTCTCTTATAAGAAAAACTGTTATCTATGTTTACTTTACCTAGTAGGGAGAGTAGAGCATTACTGCACTCCACCCAAATATTCGATACCGAGATTTCGGGGTAAATACCTACATGTTTTGAGGGCCCTGAATACAACATTTTTATACAAATGTGTGTGTGTGTGTTTGTTTGAGAACAGGTTGACTAAAAATCAAATGTCGCACGCACACACACACACACACACACACACCACCGAACAGTTTTCTAAATAAATCTTACGTTATATTCACATGCCTTTCTCTCCCTTCTATCGTTTAATAGTGGACACGCGAACTATTCATTTTAATCAAGGTAAACCTCTGCAGAAATGACTACATTATATATGTATTTATAAATTAAAAGCGATAGTCAAATGTTTAAAAACAGGGCATTATAGGCTGGCCTTAAAATTCCATACCATTTCCATGATATCGTGATAAACAATTGAATGTCGACAGGACTGTAAAAGACAATTGAGCAAATCAAACCATTAATAACGGATATCTCGGAAATGGCTTATGCCTCAAAAAGTTATTTGAAGTAAGTTGTGTGTTTTAAGCAGATATATTATTTTTTTGGTCAGTAGGTTTTCGTCTATCCCTCAACGTTTACCATTTTTGCAAGATTGCACAAAATTATTTCCGAATGAAGAGGACTTCACAGGTTATTGCCAGAAAATCCAACATATGCATTTTATTTGTCCTGAAAATATCTTTAATTAATATATGGTATTTTAATTAAAATCACTAATCATTTGTTATAAAATCAAAGCTATCGAAAAGTGTGTGTAAAGGGTGATTTGTGGTGGGGGATTTTGTTTAAAATCTTCGTGTCTCATCTTTGAAAAATATGAAACTTAAATACCAGGTTTGTTATTTATCCGACTTTTTTGTTTTTGAGTTAAGTTGTTCACAGACATACACAGATACACAGACAGAATACACAGGGACTTTTTTTAAGTGCTTTTTATTCAGGGGGCCTCAAAACATGTATTTTCGGAAAATTTTATATTCAATTTTGGGATGGAATGCAATACTTTCTCTTCTACTATGTACGCGATAGAGAAAGTAAAAATGATTCTTTTTGTATTCATGATGTCTCAAAATAGGCATTTTAGATGAAACCTGGACATACAATTTTTGGGTGAAATGCAACACTTCCTTTACAGTACATAGTAAAGAAAGTAAAAAGTAGGGAAATTGTATGAACGATGTTGTGGATTCATAATTAAGTGCGAGTGCTGTAGGTATATTTTAGCAAAGGAAGTGTGGTACATGTGTCATGCACTTATGTGGGTGATAATGATGTGCCGCTTTGTTAATGGCCAAGGAACGCAGAACATTCCAGAACCACCTGCATCTCGGGAATGGTGGTATAAATTAGCGCACATGTCAACTGTAAGAGCTCTTGTCTCTTCTCCGTCTTGGCTTTGTCTGTGTTTCTTCTCTGCTTCATGAAACTGGAGCTCCGAAATACAGTCGAGTGCACGGAATTGCGTCAATATAGTGCGCAGTGATATATGTTAAGGAAACATAGGGAGACCCAACGAACTACCAACTGGCTGCGCGGTGTTTTTCCGGTTCGCGATGGCGCTTCGCGCGGCTATTATAGAGTGGCGCTGGTGCAAACATATAATAATTTCCTTAACAATGTTTAAAGACTTCACTTACCAATGCAATGAAGAAGGTGCTGTAACTGGGTACCGTCGTTGTCCATACATTTTGGCACCTCTTTAAGAAACAGTCCATACTGGCCGTAGTTCTCACTGCCAAATGCTGGCAGCTTCCTGTTTTAATTCTTCTAATGTGTGTGTGTCTTATATACTTAATATTTTAATTAACTCCAGAGATAGAAGTCGAGGAGGGTGAGATCGAGGGGACCGAAACTCCAAAAATCCCTACTGATAACTCCGATATCTTCAAATACACTTTCAATTGTTCTCATTGAAGTATTGATTGTATGGGGAGTGGCAGAATCTTGTTGAAAAACGGCAAATGCACGCTCCCTGTCTTAATTCTCTAAAAACGGGGACAAAATTGTATTCACATAGGGGACGTCAACTATTGACTCCAAAAAAAAAAAAAAATTGGACCCCATAACACCTCTGCTCATGACGCACTATACACCAATTCTTTCATCATGGGAGCTACTTCATGAACAATTGACAGAGCTTCAGTAACGATTATTTTCCATGCACACTTATCCATGAAAGTGGAGCCAGGCCTCGTCCAGAAAAATATTAAACATGGGTCTAGTTCGCCATTGCATACATGATTGAGACTGCACTCGCAAAATGTGCGTAGAATAACTTGTTTGAAACTTGAAGTACCACACTTTGGGCGCCAATTTGAAGAAGTTGTTGTTGCTGCTACGCATGGAAAGTCAGTTTGAAGATGATGTATTATATTTCAACTGTTGGGGAGCCGAACTTGTAGTAGTTGCAACCGCACGCATAGTAAACAGTTTCCGGTAGCCTTCGCCCTAAATGTACTTTCAGGTGGCCTTTGCCCCAAGTTTAAAAAAGTATTAACTTTGTAATTAAACTGTTTATTTAAATATGATATATTTATGTTTGCCTCGGCTGCACCAGCATTTATTTTAGAGACACGTTTCTCTTAGCAGGGTTGTGATGCGACAAGAATGTAGGCTTACACAGATTATAATTCTACTTCACTCCTTTTATTACTGCTTGATGCGATTTTAAATAACACTTCACTGATATAGAGATAGAGCTGTGAGATTCTTTTATTAGTTAATTACACTTTTTGACACGTAAACTTATTTTTCGTCTCACACGAATACATATTATATTTCTTGAGGACATTTTTGCTTCTGGTTAGTAACGCTTTCTGCAGGAAACTGACTTCTGAATTTGTAAATGTTTCTCCTTTTCAGTTTCTGATTGGCTAATCCCACTCCAATAGAATACCTTCATTTAACTAAAGCCTTTTCTGGTTGTTGATTGGCTATTTTATAAACTGTCACTAAAATTACAATATTGCTTCCGAGAATCAGAAGTAGTATTGTTAAACTCTCAAACTCATTATTGCCTCAAGGTTACTTCATTGTTACCTCATTGTTAGCAACGTTTAACTTATTATTCTCACAGCTCCTACATTATTAAATTACGTAATACATTCATATAACATCATTGAACATGTACATAATAATATAAGCATATGCAATGACTGTTACATACATTTTACAAATTATTACATACACATTTTGCTTCAAGGCGGGCTGTTATTGAATTTACATATTACATAATTAGACTGAAATTATTTAAGTGTTAAAAGTACTGCCTCAAACTCATGTACCACATTATTATATGGTTTTAACTTCAACAGTTTAGTATCTCTCTGCACAGAGCAATATGAAGAACTTGCCTGTTGTGAAAGAAGCCTAGGCGATTTCGGGGGGGGGGGGAGCCTACAAACGACGATCACTGTCTATTAGGTTTCTTAGATTCAGCACCACCTATGGCCTGAAATTTATTATCCAGATTATGAATTGTTGTACGACCCGGTACCTTTACACATGGGAATCGTTCTGCAAATCGTAATTGTGCTTAACGAGTTGACTGCAATAACATATATGAACCATACTAAATACACGCTGCGCAATAGTAAAAGCAACACTATAGAGTAGTAAAACCAGCGTCAGTAGCGTGACCTTGGTTGCAGCAGCTGCGGGAAACATATGCTCATCCGCCCAGTGGAAAAACACTGCACAGTTGGTTCATAGTTCATTGGATCTCTTAATAGTAAACCATATCTGTCACGCCCAGTCCCCATTGCTTACCTTGTTCTAGCACTCTAATTAATGTTTGTCTTACTCCCTACTTTTTCCTTCTCTTCTTCGCCAGAAATCAACCTGTTTTCATATGTAACTAGTAACGATTGGCTCACCAAGGGCTGGTGTGAATACAGATGATAGTTTGTGCCAACGCTATAGGAAACAAGAGGCAGGCGCGTTTCGGTGCACTCGACTGTACTTCCTTTCGGGCGCTTTTCTTTGGCTTCTGTAAGACGTCTCTGCTTGTTTTATGCACTTCAAGAGCACTAATCTCTTCTGACCACTTTATAAACTTGCACTGTACTTATTATGGTTAGTAAAACAGCATCCCATACAGTACATACCTACTTGTTTCCCTCAAGATCTCGGACATCATTGCGCGCTTTCTCAAGTTACCTGCGCTTGTAACGTTAAGTGTATGCAAAGGCGTTGGTTTGAGGGACAGGGAGATGATACCTCATTCGTTTCTTTGTATAGGTACAGTGTTGTGAAGGACAAAGTTGTACGTAATTTACATGACATTTAGTATTTTTTGCAATATAATTTCAGCCTCCCACATTCTGCTACAAAACATTAATTAATGTATTAATAGAATACAAACAAATAGATTTCTTTTATGACCCACTATTTCTGCTTTCACAGTTCTATTACAATAAATAACAATGCATTTTATAAAGTGTTAAAGGAAAAGCTTCTCCGCGTATCACTTACAAATCCTTTGTATTCAGAACGTTACAAACTTAAACTTCTCAACAACTCTGTACTCCATAAAACGAATGACATATTGATGTACGTGTTGACAATGAGTACCTGTCTCCTTGCCGTATTCCTAGACTGGAGGGATGGACGTGACATCATACGTGGTGTGTAAAATATGCACAAACAACGTGTATAGGGTCTCGAGGCAATGAAGTCCGAGGTCTACTCATTACCATTCATTTTAAAATCTGAGTTACGCTCTAAGCCATGTCTAAACCTACTACTCGTCTTCACAATGGCGATCGTGACACTGCTACGGGTCTAGTCAGGGATTTACTAACTTTTTTAGTTCAACTTCTTATTCTTATAATTTATGTTTTACAAGTTCAAAAACATTATTACATGATACAGGTTTAACATTGTATCATGCTAGAATTTATAGTGGAGAACTTTAAAGCTATAAAAATCGCCTTCCGAATCGGAAGCCTTAGTCGCGCTTCCTGGAGACATCTACATCGTTGCTCCCTAAGATATTTCCGTAAATGTTTCAAGACTCAAAAATACTAGGATTTATCAGCGGTAGTGAGTATCCAATGCATCGTGCCAGCCGAATTTCGAGATCAAGAAGAGTTGGAGTGTCAGTAGAGCTGCCACCGTCGGCGAGTTAACAGCACCTCTGCAGTAGCCAATGGCATGGATGGCACTGTTTGCTGGAAAGTCTTGCAGAGTTTAGACAGCACAACACCATGTCGCTGCTCTGTATCCATGATTGACAGTTACTCGTTCAGTATCTCGTAAGTTGAAGTTTTCTGGCAGAATACTTAAAATACTTCCAGATTCTTATCCAGGGTCGCTGAGGATATTTCCGTTAGACATGTCACAATATTCTGGTTCGTAAACCACAGATGATAAATCCGTCACCATAATGGATCACAAATACCCTTTGAGGATTCGTTCAAGGGATCATGCTACCGAATGTAGAGCAAATGAAAGGTGGTCATGATTTCGTGTAGTGATCCAAAAACTCTGTAGTAAGTGTCAAATGCCTCTCCTTGATGAATACACTGCGTATGCTGTTTTGGCTAGCAGTGGCGCATACTAAATATTTGGATACTGTTCAGGAGAACAAAGATAAGGCTTAGCGTGACTAAGATTTGGTACCCGGAAAGGCAACAAATTAACTAGAGTAAGAATATGTCAATTTTTGTGGCGAAGAGGAAACATGGAATTATATTATGGCACACAAACATAATTATTAAGAAGGCAACATTTACCAGCAGAGTTTTCAGATTCCAATATAGGAATGAAGGCTTGCTTGGCTGTAATGTCGGACACTGGGTATTACATAATGGAGTCATTGTTAGCTAAAATTTGGCAAAGAAGGTTAATCGTCATGGAGATTGGAAGTGGGTCAAGAGCATTGTATATATATATATATATATATATATAATACTAGGGTGGTAATTTTATTTCATTTTAATTGTTTCTTATTCTATTCTGTATTTTTTTTCTCTCTCCCCATTACGTTACTATGCAGAAATTAAATTAAATTGGTATTATTTGTGGACGTTCTTTAACCGCTGTGGTTCTTAGAGTCCCATTCTATATTGGGCGTGAAAGATCGGTAATTTTTCTCAGGGCCTCTTTATCAGGCTTGAGGTTCTTTTATGTGCTGTATATATACGGCACGGAATCACCGTGTAGCTATGTATGTGTGTATTAAGTTCTGTATTCCTACTCTAAGATTTCAGGAACAGAAAAAGCATGTAAGGCAATGAGGCCCATACATTTATTGTATTATGTAAGTGTAGACTGAAACTGTCCCACACTTCTCGGTCTCGGTGCTCGATCCAACACCACTACTTATGGACAACACTTTTAATTTGACTGCTCGGTCCAGCACAACTGCCTAATGGCAACACTTCTGATTTGACTGCTCGGTCCAGCACAATTACCCAAGGACAACACTTTAGATTTGACTGCTCGGTCCAGTACAACCACCCAGGGCAATACTTATAATTTGACTGCTCGATTCAGCACAACTACCCAAAGGCAATACTTTAGATTTGACTGCTGGGTCCAGTACAACCACCCAGGGCAACACTTCTAATTTGACTGCTCGATCCAGCACAACTACCTAAAGGCAATACTTTTGATTTGACTGCTCGGTCCAGTACAACCACCCATGGCAACACGTTTAATTTGACTGCTCAATCCAGCACAACTACCCAAAGGCAATACTTTTGATTTGACTGCTCGATCCAGTACAACCACCCAGGGCAACACTTTTAATTTGACTGCTCGATCCAGTGCAACTACCCAGGGCAACACTTTTAATTTGACTGCTCAATCCAGCACAACTACCCAAAGGCAATACTTTTGATTTGACTGCTCGATCCAGTACAACCACCCAGGGCAACACTTTTAATTTGACTGCTCAATCCAGCACAACTACCCAAGGGCAACACTTTTCATTTAACTGCTTGGTCCAGCCCAACTACCCAAGGCAACACTTTTGATTTGATTACTCGATCTAGCACAACTACATAAGCGTAACTCTTTTCATTTGATTGGTCGTTCAGGCCCAACTACCCAAGGGCAACACTTTTGATTTTATGCAATTTAGTTATGTCAGAGAGAGAGCAACCAAGTTGTCGACACAGGCATCCAAAATCTATAGGTGATCATTGGTCAATTAATGACACCTTGTGTACCTTAATGTGTCTTTTAATAAAGGAATTGTGTTTTTACGAGGAGATTAAACTCCCTATCCCGAAATGTTACATCTGCTAAGTTTATTACCTATTATCTCAAATTATTTAATATATGACAATGAAAGTTTTACAGTATGTGGATGAATGCCTTCTATGTGTACTGATCTGCTTCTGTACATTACATCTATTAAGTAAGATAGGATGTTATTCTCAATTACACCATATTTTGGTTTAAGTTTAGTTTATCAGCAATTCTCTTTTTTTTAATAATCAACCATCAGTAATACATTTATGTAAGAATTTTATTATATGGCAGGAAACAGGTATTTGTGAAGAAGGAAACCACATGGTTTGAGTACACAAAAACTGACATGCTTAATAATAGCACCAATTTATGTAGGAAAGCTTCCTCTAAAAGACAGGCTGACGTTTACCTTTTTACTCCAAAGTGTATAGGGGAGTTATCAAGCATAGGAACTCTTAAGCGTTTGGGTTTATTTATTTATGCATTGTAAATCATAATTGAAAACTGTTAGTGTTTGAAAATATGTTTTGCCATAACATTTTCCTTAAGCATTGGTATGTTTAAAATAATTATTTAAAAATTGTATATATGCCTAATAAGAAAGAAATAGAAAAGTTGGATACCGTGAAAAAATACGTTAAGGGGAACAGAACGAAAATAATTGAATTTGCAATGAAATAAATATCGCAAAAGCATAAATATATAACAAGAAAACAAAAATTCTAGGAGAAATGTTTTTATATGACTTATAGTTGTAAACATGTTATTTTTATTCATATATCATTTAAATAAAACAGGAATTATTAAATTAAACTATTTGTTTTACTATCGTTAGCAGCCAAACAAAGTTTGAGTAAACAACGTTAAACTTTTTAAATTGTTTGAAAAATGTCCACGGAGATGATACAAGAAAAGCGAAAGACTTGTATTATAAATTCGCAACGCGAATTGCTGAGTATAGTAAACAAGAAATAGTAGATAATTAATTATTATACTAGAAAGAGAGTCAATCAATATTCTTATTAAACATGTATGTAAAATATTTTACATATATTTTATATATATATATATATATATATATATATATATATATATATATATTGTGGCAACTCTGTAAGAACATATGCGGTTATGGCACATTTGTTTTGTAACTGTTAGGTTGGTAGTACGGACCGGTAATGAGTGGGGGTAAACCGGTTGTAGCTTGAGTTAGCGTCTAAGACGCTTCCTCTTCTAATGTAACCAGCGAGCAGTGTAGACGTGTGTGTATGACGACGCTTCGTCAAGCAGGAGGTAACATATATCTTTATTAATTTTGAATATAACTTGACATCCAAATTCACATCATGAGGCTTTATAATGTAGTTAGATCCTTCCTTCCTTCCCCATAATGATTTAGGAATATTTTAGTAATTTTCAGGTGTTTTAGGAACTTTGTTTAGCTCGCCCCGTCGGACCTCGTGTTAGTTTGATATGATTTAAACTCCGGTACCATGCTCTACCCACCGTGATATGTTAAAATATAAGAGGTTACAACATTTTGGTGGATGCCCGGGTATATTGTTTGTCGTTAAGAAGCACATTCAGAACTAAATAAAACACGTATTCTAGTAAAAGCTAATTTATTGGATTTGTTATTTTAAATAACTATCTTACCTTTTCAACCAAAAAATATCCCGAGAAAAGAGTTGTTGCAAATTGAGCTAGTAGTATTTTAAAACTCTTAAAAAACAACGGACGAGAAGAAACATTAACAAAACTATTATGCGTAACACATCTATAGCTCGACAATCACTGAATAAGAAAATATCCGTCAAGAAAGGCACTTCTACCACTCCAGACATAAGTTTGTATTTCCAACTGCCTGAGCTTGCGACAAATTCAAATCGAGCAGTTCAAAGTTTACAGCATCCGAGCCTACAAGACCATCGAGAGCTTTTACCAGCAGTCAGCGACGACCCCTCATTGTCCCACTCCAACCCAAACTGCAATTCATCCTGACGTCACTAACCAACTCTCACTAAAAACTGTTTCAAATCGTAATTACTAGTCCTAATCAGCTCTTTTAGGTTATCCAGCAAAATATAGTTAAAATTACCGAAAAATCAGAGTCAACCCGCATAGCGAACTTTACTTTTCAAGTGGTGAGCATTCTTCTAGAAAATGTGAAGCCACATAATCATGTACAACCAATCGAACCAATCTTGTGGAAAAATTATTACGATGATAAATGTGGCTTAGAATTGTGTGAAACAGTTTTGAAAGAACTGCATGATGTAGATTGTGAGGTGCTGGAAAAATGTCCAGCTACAATTAGCATGTTTCACCTAGCACACAACCTCAATGCCATGAGAAGCATTATTCCTGAACGCTTTTTTACTGGATTATAAAGTACTGCAATGACAAAGAGTGAGATAATGTAAACAATAAACTATGAAGTAAAAATGTAAAACTTGTTTTGTTTACCAGTCGGTTTAATGTTTGTTTCAGTAACACCGTCTGGTGCCATCATTGGCGACGGTTTACTGGTGGACGATTCATGAACCAAACATGCACTAAAACAGCCAAGCGAACAGTAGGTACGAACGATTCATGAATCGTGAACGAATCGTATGAATCAATTCATGAATCGTGAACGAATCGTATGAATTGATTACTGCAAAAGAATCGCTCAACCCAACCCTAATACGTGGGAATGGTTTGGGCCATTCTAAACATTCTAGATCGTCTGTCTTTAGTTGTGCATCTCAGCTAAAACAATTTGCATTCCTTCAACACTGATTTCTTTAGTAATATGGCGACTTCATGGCTTAAGCCCCAGTCCAGTACGGCTTAAGCCAAGGCACATATAAGCACAGCTTAGTAAATTTGCTCTGTATAAATTGCGGTCACAGGATCCTTACTCCCCACAGGATGAAGGAACCTTTGAATGTGCATTTTACTATTTTTAAGGAAGATTAGCATTTAATGTGTCTGTTTGCTTTCAGTACATGCAAAACGTTTCGTCTCTTTCTTTCACGTCTTTTGTCAGAATTATTTATCTTTTTAAGAAAACTGAACGCTGTAATTAGACGGTGCTGGAAAAAGGCCAATGTGTTTGCAGAATGGTCCTCTTATGAATTATGCACACGGCACTACAAGCTGCTCCAACGAAGGCACGATCGAATGAATTATTCAATTGCAATCCCATACATGAGGCGTAACGTCTATTACCAACCGAGGGACACCAATATCCTCTTCTCGCTTTATCATCCCCCACACTGCGTGCGTGGGGAGGAAAATTGAGGTAGCAGTATTCAACGTCCTGTTCCCTTTGTCCTTATTATAGCCATCCCACCTTCCGGAACTCTGGAAATCTTTGAATTCAGAGCATTGTGCTACTGTGTTTACTCCTTCCGTGTTTTCTTTGCTTTTTATTTGTACTCCTCTCTTTTCTTCTTACTGTATTTTTTGTAGGGAGTGGAAGGCTGTCTATTTTTATTATTTTTCCTAACTTTTCATTTTACATCTTTTCTTATGTTGTTTTTCCCTGTAACTACATGCCGTTCTTTATGCATTTTTCTTACATGCATATATACGTTTTATATCATTTATATTTACTATCCAGTATTCCCCGTTGTTTGTTTAAAACTACACCACAGATCCTTATCACGTTCTGTCATTTTTTAATGTTCATTTTTTGTGTTTTCTAGCAAAACCTTTTATAAATCACATTATTTATTAAATAAGATTTTCTTGTAGTCTATCGATCCATAATTACCTGTTTATTTCCTTTATTCTTACATAAGATGCCATTTTAAAAAACGTTTATATTACATTTATTTTATGCTTAAAACCTCGCCTACAGAATGAGAGATTTACTGTTTGTTTTCAAATCTAGCTTTCCTGTTTGTAATAGATTCAAACTGGTCTTCATAAGCAGCGCTTGCTCGCACACATTCGAATATAAACACTCAATACTTTGCTATTTTAATTATTTTTCCACTTAAATAGTAAGTAGAGAACACATTTGCACTCCACTAAAAATTTGATACCAAGATTTCACCGAAAATACTGGTTTTGATGCACCTGAAACCAAAAAATAAATTTTAAGAAAAAAAAGAAGGTCCACGCTCGCGTGCGTATGTGACTTTTATTTCTTTGAACAATGTAACTGAAAAATGAAATTTCGCATAAATGATTAACGTGGTATTTAAGTTCAATACCTTCAAAGATGCAACACAAAGATTTTCAAGAAATTATCCCAAATCCAAATTCCCTTTACATCAAAACGTTTTCGAAATTTTTGATTTTCTCAAAATAGGCTCTAACGAATTTTATTAAAAGACATATTTAATATATTTACATGACAATAAAATGTATATCTTGAATCTTCTGGTCACAGTCCTCTTATTCGGAAAAACATTTTGTATAATCTTGTATAACCTGTAAACGTTAAGCGATAGATGAAAACTCACTGCAAAACAAATATAGATCTTTAAAATACACAGTTTTCCGTTAACTCTGTTTGTGGCATAAGTCATTTCCGAGATATTCGTTATTAATGGTTCGAATTGTTCAACACTTCATTCTTTTAAGGCCCTGTCTATATTGAATTGTTTCTCATTATTGCATAGAAAGAGTGTAGAATTTTATGACCAGCATATAAAGTCAAGTTCCTAAACATTTGATTATCCGCCTTCCCTTTGTACATACAACTAAATGTGTAATGTAGTAATTTCTGCAAAGATTTACCTCATTAAAAGAAGTAGGTAGAAAAATAGACTTTCGTAAGAATAGTTTGTATACCCAAAATTAAACGATAGAGAATAGGAAAGTCATGTGAACGTAACGCAGAATGTTAAGAGTGCTGTCAGTATTCTGTTGTTTCTGCATGTTGTGGAAGGCGTATGAAATTTCTAGACTAGCATATTATAGAGACCAGCATTTTAAACATCCGGGTCTAGAGGTACCGTGCTAGCCTCTAGTTCCCGAAGTCGCGGGTTCAAACCCGGTGGAGGGCGATGGATTTTTAGAGCATAAAAATCATTAGCATGGCTTCCTTCGGAAGGGAACTAACGCCTCAAGTAAAAGAACCTCAAGTCTGATATAGAGGCCTCTGAGAAAAATTGCGGTCATTCACGCCCAATATAGAATGGAACGCTATGAACCATATTAGTTAAAGTGCGTCCATAAATAAAACTCAATTTAACTTTTCTCTCTCTTGTGTAATCAAAATGTTTATGCAAATGTTTATCTGTATTAAAATGGAGTAGACAGAAAAATAAGCTTTCGTAAGAATAGTTTGTATCAGCTAACTAAAAATAAACTATGTTTGCCAGAAACAGTCACTATTTTTTGTTACTTAAAGTCATTGTTACCTACATAAGCGAAGGAATACATGGAGAAATTGTGATTATTTCCAATTTACCTGCAGACTTTTTCAAATGCTACTTCACTTAGTGAACCTTTCCTCTTTGTCAACATTATAAAATAATTTTGCAACTTTCACTTCGATTAGTGAAAACGTGAAGAACGCTTCGACCTCTTAAGCCATTACGAAAACTCACAATCACATTTAAAAGCCAAAATGGAAAAGTGTGACAGTGAACATTAAAATACAAAGAAAATAATTAAATTAAATGTTAATCAACTAATTGTTCTTTCAAGCAAGGCTGTGTGTAGGACAAAGGTCAGAAAGTAGAATCAGACTGAAACAGTCAATGCCATACCCAAGATTTTAACTAGGGATCTCGATCTCCGCTTTTAGTGCGGAGCTATCATGGGCAGAAACCAGTAGGACATTATTGATTGACCTAATAGAGCTTATCTATAAGGCCCGGGACTTAAATTACTTAGGGCATTGTAAGTGGCCATAGGGGTATGTTATCTCAACATGATTGGAGATACTGTTGTGGTTTACGGGAAAAAATGAGAGTGAGTTAGGGAATTTACGTCCTTTAACCGGGAGGGCATATCGGACGATGAATGAATGAAAAACATGAAATCTGCTCAACTGAGCCAGGGGCCCATAGAGCTTATATTTACCCGATATTCATTTTGTTTCATACTACCCGGAATTTCACGTTTTTCCGTCTCTAAATCAGTACGTCAAACTGTTCCGTTCAGTTACCTTCTGTATTCAAACACCGGATATGAATACACAACGATAAATCTACTACGAGAATAACCTTTCATAGCATTTTCTTCCGTGTTGCATTTTTTTGCATATTTGTATATTAATCTTAAAATTTGAATATTACTTAACTCACTTTAATTGATTTAATTACAGAGATATTTCTTTCCATATTGCTATTAAACTTCTGCAGTCCCATACTCAACAATAGGTTAAAATATTTGATACTTACTCCGACAACGGCGCCACTGCACGACAAGCTCCAAGGTTACCAACATGTATTATATCAACTCACATGAGCAAATGAAACGTATGACTGCGTCCATGTCCAATATAATATGCAATACAGTACTTAACTAATATTCAGGGTGAATGGCCTAAAACGTGCACCACAAATATTTCGGAAATGGAAAGTGCCATAAATGTGCGGTTTTCACAGAATTGATTATAGTAGTCAGGGTCTCGTATTTTCAGGCTATACTTAGATTTTAACAATGCTTAGAAATTGTATGTTTTTGAACAAACCGACGTTGTTTGTGTCGTATTGACACCAACAAAATAAATGTAGAGTAAGGTCAATGGTGTGTCACAGGATTCTAGTGCAACTAGTTAACGTGATGTCTTATTTTGAAAATGTTACACACCGATGTTTGTGTATACCTGTAGTAGCACAGACTAAAGAAAAGTAATCGCAAATAGACTACTGTGGATTCTGACAAGTAAAGAGAAAATTTACTTTCAAAATTTGTGCTCAAAATGACCACCGGCAGCTTCAATACACGCTTCTGGTTGCTATGGAAAGACTGCTGCACCCGTTCTAGCATTTCAGCGGAAATTTCAGCGCAGGCAGCGGTGATACGCCGTTTCATATCATTTAGAGCTGTTGGTATGTCCTTGTAGACAGTGTCTTTCAGCTTTCCCCACAGAAAAAATCTAAAGGAGTCAAATCCGGTGAACGGACCGGTCAAGGTACAGGTCCTCTTCGTCCAATCCAACAATTTGGAAACAATACGTGAAGACAAGCTGTAGTAATTTGTGCACTATGACCCATCATGTTGGTACCACAAGTTCCTCCTTTCTGCAGGAGAATGTCTTCTAGCAGCTGTGGAAAACGGTCTGTTAGGAGGCTGCGATATTTGTGCGAATTCAGTGTTTCTGCTACGAAAAAAGATCTATGAATTGATGGTTCAGTATCCTAACCGCAGGTTTAAACCCCATGGATGCTGACGTTCTTCCCGACGAAACCAACTGGGATTGTTAACAGACCAATAGTGCATGTTTCTGAGGTTTACCTGGCTATGATTAGTAAACGCTGCTTCATCACTAAACAAGATACATGATAAATCTGGAACATCAATTCTTAATGTCCATGTACAAAGGTTAACACGATTCTCAAAATCGTTTCAATGCAGCTCTTGATGGAGAGAGATGTGATAGGGATGGAACCTACGTCGATGGAGAATGCGGAATACACTTGCCTGAGACATGCCGCTGCCTCCTGCGATTGCATGGGAACTAATTTGCGGACCTACTGCAACAGCAGCCAAAACATTAATTTCTCCCTCTTCTCTGGTTACTAATTTGTTTTTGTTATGTTTTCAAAGTGTTACACTAGCACTTTCACTTAACTGTTTCAAGGGGTTGATAAATAATTGCCGAGATGGTTGACGTCTTTTGGAATATGATTCCGCGTACGGTACAAGAACGAACTTCCTAACTTCTCCATACACCATTAGACCGTTAGCATGTCGGCTTTTTCTGCATTGGTAATTCCGATCTTCCACTCACGACCTATTACTTCAACTATCACAAACTGACTAGGAAGTGCGGCTTAAGGGCGCTAAACTGCTGAGGTCATCAGCGTACTAGGAAGTGGCAATGCAATCAGTGAACAGAGAACACAATGTAAACAAACATAAAATCGTACCTAGCAACTAATCAGTTGAATGGAACAAACAACTGTCGGTGTAGAAAGATTTCACAATACGTTTCCGGTAACTACTTGTACGATATTGTAGGTAACTACAGGAAGGCTTTTTTTGGGGGGTAGTGCTTTTTTCAAGACTCGTTTCGATATTCTGGCCTCGGCTTCTCTTCGGTCGTAAACAAGTAGGATGCTCGGAAGATGCTGTGTTTGCTAAAATAAATGTAATTAGATACTGGCTGCCAATAATTAAAGATGACCAAACAATCCTGAGAGCAATATGTTAATGCCATCAAATGAATAACACAGCATCCAAAATGGTGGGCGGCGGGGCTACAACGGAATTATAAGAAATTGGCTTAAACAATATCTGGCAAGGGGGTAATGATATTACAATGCCGTGAAAAAAGTCAAAAGACGACTGTGTCATATAAACAAGCAGGAATATAATCTAAATGTAGACAAAAATCATCATTGAAGCTACAAAATGAAATAAAAATTGGGTGGGGTAAGAAAATATATATCTTGGAATTGGGTATGAAACAGAGGACGGAAATAGCATGGCTTAGGTTGTAAGGGTGGAAAGCTCGTAAGATTGTTGACGATGCTGGTAGGAGGATTTGCCCATTATGCGGGGAACAAGAAGACTGGACGCATATTTTGACAGCACACGTGCAGACGGAGGGTGTTAGGAAAAAATTATTACCGGAAATACTTTTGGCTTCCAACAGACGGAGGACAGCATACTGAAACTTGATTCTAAGCAGCCAAAACTGTCCAAGCTGGGTTTATATTAAATGGAAGTACGTGTACTAGGACATAAGGTGATTATGTAAATTTTGTTTAAACTTATGTGTTACTTTAACATTTATATGTAAGTGTGTGTGATTCAGAGTATTTTTCGTTTTATGTGTGTTTACAGTGTTGGGAATATAAAATAGGCGTTTCTGGTTCTGCAAATCAAATTTACCAGATCAGGTATTTTTCCTGAGAGTATGTAGTGTCTTTTGACCCATGCGACTATGTTTTATGCAATTAATGTAATACTAACTACATAATAAATACCACTAATACAACTACTATCTTACTTTTCCTGAAAAAAACTCGCTTCCTATACAGTTTTGTAAATAACTACTTCAGGATAAGTGAATACCTTGGGAGAACCTTATCCAAGCAACTCACCTCAACCGAAATTCAGACTCGGGACTTCTTGAATCTGAAGCAGACACGCTACCTCCTTGGATTAAATGACAAGCTGGTTCTACTACACTGCAATTCTCAGGTAATAACAGGGACTTTGTTGAAACTCCACAGCGAAAGAAAACGAGGATCTGTGTATCAACTAAAGCTAGGCAAATGAAATTTGTAATTCTGAATTTGTCGTAACAAAGTGGGGAAAGAAGAGGGTGCTGTTTTTAACACGTTTTTTGCGTTCATAGCCTAATACCTGGAATTGCATGGTGGCTTTTCAAACCTCAAATGACGATTTAATTAATGTTGTTTAGTTCGCCGTCAAAAGCGTAGCGTAACAAAAAATGTTGGATACACATTTTCTCTCAGCACACGTTCATCTATCTAGCTGCACTGCTACTGACAAATATCCTCGATTAACACATCACATTTCCATTGTTTCATTGCTTACCGAGAGGAGTTTCAAACAAATAATGAACAATCCTGCTCTTCCTAACACGATAATGCATAGCTGTATTCCAAATACGACCTACTGCTCCGGAGTGCTTCATAGTTTTGTTTCCATACAACCTCAGCCATCTGCGTTTTAGATATCAATCACTCGGAAGTTTTGTCATTTTCGCCTTTCTGAGAGAGATCGAGGACGATTGGAGATATTTTAGGTTTTAGGCATCTTTTACTTTCTCTACTACACACATAGGTAGTGGGTAGAGAAGGTATTGCATTCGACCCAAAAATTCGATACGGAGATTTCACCGGAAATACATGTTTTGTGGTCCCCTGCATAAAAACACATTTTTAGACAAGAGTCCCGTGTGTATAGGAGTGCGTCATCCTCCGTGGTGTAGTGGTTATCATATTAGTCTCTAGTTCCCGAGATCGCGGGTTCAGACCCGGCGTGGGTGATGGTTTTATTCGAACGTAAAAATCCTTAGCATGGTTCCATCAGAAGGGAAGTAAAGCCGGTGGTTCCGTGTCGTAGATTTACGGCACGAAAATGAACCTCAAGCCTCATAAGGTGTCCTTTGAGCAAAATTACCAGTCTTTCACGCCCTAAATTAAAAACGAAAATTTGGATAAATACCAAACTTGGTGTTTAGGTTCGACACTTTCCATAGATGCTACACGGGGTTTTCAAGAATATCCCCTATCCCAAACTACCCCTTACATAGAACATTTTTCGAAATTTTTTATTTTATAAAAAGCGGCTGTAAGGATTTTGGATAAAATACCATATATTAAAGAAATTTAAATCACAAACAAATGTATATTTCGAATTTTCTGAAAATAACTTGTGATCTTCATTCGGAAAGAATTTTGTATAATATTGTTTAGCGTTACACAAAAGTTGTAGATCTCTTTAAAACCTACAATTTGTTTAAAATAACCTTTTTGTGGCATCAGCCATTTCGAGGTATCTGTTATTAATGGTCAGATTTGTTCAATACTTTGTTATTCTTCACAAGTCCTGTAAATGTTCAGTTGTTCTCGCGATTGCATAGAAGGAGTATGGAATTTTTAAGGCCAGTATATAGCCTCCAGGTCTTAAATACTTGACGATCATTATTCCCTTTGTACTCTAACGAGCTATTTGTGCAGTGGTTTATTTTGATTAAAATGAAGTAGTTAAAAATAAAATTTAGTACGAATAAATAATTTGTATACCCACTAATAAACCATAGGGATAGAGAAAGGTTTTTGAATTTTTTTATATGTAAAGTCTGCTGAAAAATTGAATGTCATAGCTGGGATTTAAACATGGTTTCCCGCTGTTCGTGCAATTGCTCTAACCATTGAGCTGCTATGAGAACTTGGCGGTAGGACGTTGAATTCCCTAACTTTTTTCCCACCGGTAGACAACTTTAGAGATAACAATATCAACGACTTACAAATTAGTATGTGGTTTATTCCAGGGCACGCAAACATTAAACTATGAGAATTGTTATTAAGTATTCGTATTTTATGTGTATAATTAAATTAATTATACATTTTAAATACCTACCCGGCTTAGGTATTGGTTTCAAATCCAGGCTATGACATTCAATTTTTCAGCTGACACGGCATAAAAAACAACCCCCACAGTGGGTCTTTTAAAGGTAAAATTAATTGAATTAATCATATACATAAAAATAATGAGTTTAAACATGTTTTTATAACTCAAAGGTTCATTTTGATAATGAGTGTTTTATGAAACAGAACTGATTAAAGTTTAATAACCAAATTACTCGTCAGAACATGATGTATTTATTTGTATTAATACAAAGCGTTAAAAGTCACAGATTTACGAACAAATGTACCACGAATACTCGCACACTCAGAAAAAAGATACCACTGTGTCAGTAGTTGACTTTAGACATGTCTCTCCTGGCATGAGTGGGAGAGAGAGCATGCGTAGCAGCATTCTGAGCACTAGTGAAGGTAGACATATCGTAATGTGTCTAGCCAAGAGATCCTGGAAGCTGGCTGTTGAAGGAACAGAAGGTATCACATTGCATTTTGTCTCTTTGCTTTATCAGAAGACATTACCAAATGTCTGTACGAGAGGGACAGTTTTGTACCAGATAGCGAAATCTCTCTTCTTAAATTTTATAATAATTATATAAATAATTTTAGTTATTTACGTACAATAAAATACATTAATTGTGCTCAAATGTGACGGAAGTCTAAAACCAAAAGTAGCTAAAACACCTTGCCCTGCCTCCCCTGACACTACGTCATAGCTTCTGGTATTCTAGTAGAATTTTATGATGAATTCTCCCCTTAGAACTGTAATATCGAAAACTCTCCGTAATATTTGAAATAATACACCAAAATATACCGTGATATCCATATAAATGGGTGTTGCACCTTCTGATATTCTGAACCTCCCAGACAGTCTTCAAAAGTTGAAAAACGTGCATGGCCTTACGTTCAAATCTGAGTATTGCAATCACATGATTTTTCCAACTCACTCTTCCATAAACTATTTGTAAAAACCTTATAGCTAGAGCACCGGGCGCAAACTGGAAGATCCGTGGCCCAAATCCCGGCTGCGACATTTAATTTTTCAGCCTAATTCTAACTTTTCAAACTCTCACATCTTTTCAGAGAAATATATTATATGACTTGAGAACACAGAACCTCCATATTTAATAATACCAATTTGTGGAGCATAACCACCCCTAAAGATTTTGCTGAAGGTTCTCTCTCTACACCAAATTCTGCAGCAGTTTTGATGGGTTTTTTCCCCCTGTTAAGTGGTGCAGAGTTCACAGTACAAAATGGCAGATGCATCAACATTGTAAAAAATATGTTGAAAATACAAGTATTGTGCCTGCAATGATACTATGTGTTGTATTATAATATGTATTATCACTGAATGTTATATATATAACATACCTATATGAACTGTATAAAAAGGCGAAAATGCCACCTATATTTTGATAGTTTTCATTCTTTAGTCTCCCTTTAAAGTGGACATACAAAAATGAACATATCATACGTATTATACGTATTATCTTTATTGGTGTCATATATTTGGGGGACGTGTTCCTGGCATCAAAGCAGTAAAACAAACTCATATGTACATGGGTCTGAAAATCAACCGTTTCGTTGTTATAGGTCAAAAAATATGTATTCCATGATAGAACAGACGGATATGCACTATGCGTATGGCCGTGCAAACGGCAATGCAGCACGAGTATGTGAACTTTATGCAGAAAGGTACCCTGACAGGCCGTTACCGTGTGCAAGAACATTCGCACGAATTCACCAACGCTTGAGAGAGAATGGCGCTTTTGAGAGGAGTACTAGGGATGTTGGGAGACCAAGAGCGGTACGAGGCACTGAGCTTGAAGAACGAGCTCTTCGTGCTGTGGATGCAGACCCATCACAAAGCACAAGACGTATGGCTGTAAGGGAAAGAGTTAGTCATATGATTATCTGAAGAATACTGCATGAGAATCTTCTATATCGTATCATTTTCAATGTGTGCAAGGATTAAATGAGGCGGACGTTGAGCCAAGAAGACGCTCCGTCAATGCATATTACAGCAGTGCGCTGTGTTCATCAATTTCCTAGCCTGTATCTTATTCACGGATGAGGATGGTTTTGCACGCGACGGCATCTTCAATTTTCATAACCCTCGTTACTGAAAATCCCAATGAAGTACGACAGGACAACCATCAACAGAGGTTCTCTCTCAACGTTTGGGGTGAAATCATTCATGATCACCTTATTGGTCCATACTTCTTCCCTAATCGTCTGAATGGACAAATTTATCTCCAGTTTCTCAGAATTGAGTTGCATAACTTAGCTGATAATGTGCCTCTGGACATCATCCAACAAATACGGTTTTTACACGATGGTGATCCAGTTGATTTCAGTATGATAGCTTGTAAGTTTTTGAATGATCGATTTCCACAAAGATGGATTGGTCGAGGGTGACCCATTGTATGGCCTGCTCGATAGCCTGATTTGAATCCAATGGACTTCTTCGTCTGGTGACATTTGAAGTCCTTGGTTTATGCTACTCCTGTACCTAATATTGGCATTTTGAGAGGACTTATCCAAACTGGATTTGACCAAATACGAAACACACTAGGAATTTTCAACAGAGTACGCCAGAGCATGGAACGCAGGTTTACTGAATGCATCGAAGCAAGAGGAAGCCACTTCGAACAATTTTTGTAACTTTCGATTTTGTGTTGTTACTTTCAAATAAATGATTTTCAGACCAATGCTCATATGAACGTTTTTTACTGTTTTGATGTCAGGAACACGTCTCCCAAATATATGACACCAATAAAGATACACCCTGTATATAAAAGCCAATATATGTATATATGTGTATAGGCTTCTACACCGTTTCACCAATTTCGTCCAAGCTTGGCACAGATAACCTTTGACACAAGGCTAAAATTACTGTGCAGCTTACAGTAAGAAATTCCGCCCCACTTCACGCCATTAGTTATTTAATGTTATGTAATGTCTACAAAAGCTCAAGACCATTTATATCTTAAAGGTGAATATATCACGGAGGGGTCCTCGGAAACGGAGCAGAACACCGCAAGTAGGCCAGTCGGCCCTTTTTCTTCCATCGTGACCCCTCGGAGGCAAGGATGAGAGGAGAGACCCGAAGGGCGACCAGATCTGGATGCCGAAGGGCACAAGCATAGACGGGTCCCTAACGTTTCCAGATAGAACGCATCTGACGCCGCACGCTGCCTTCACAAGCCACTAACCTCCAGGGACACCCGGAGCGAAGCCCCACGCTGAGGAGAGACTTAACTGAACAGTACTGCAGCGACGTCAGGGAAGAAACCTTTACAGAGCACAGTCACTGCTAGCCGCAACCTGCCGAACACTGTCACCTCGTTCTAAAACACTGAAACATATAGCAAGGAGGATAATGGGTACAGAAAATGAGAGGAAGGAAAGTCGTGGTAGAACATGAACCACCCCAGCATTCGCCTAGCGACTCGGGGAAACCGGGAAAACCCATGGGCCAGAGTAGGTGGTCGCCGGAGATCGATACTGGGACCTCCCGAATGCGGGTCACAGACGTAAACGCTTGAACCATCCCGCCCTGTCCATCTATATCTTTCTCAATGTATAGGTCGAACATTGCAAACATAAAAGCAATTCCTTAGGTTTTCACGGCCTCACAAAATAACAAAGGAACACCGAGTTCCTCCTCTCTAACTTTCATCGTGGAGTAATAATGCGAATAACACAGTGAGCGTGTGGCTATGTTAGCGCAAATGTAGAGTCGCTGCAATCGTTTGGTTGAAAAATTAAATAAAAGTTCAAACTATGTTATATTAGACTGTGATAACAGTAACAGCATCAAACTAGGCTGAATAACTACCACTTCTTCCTCTTATTTATCTTCATTCGAGTATTCACTAAGTATTGATATAAAATAATACAAAGAATTCAATATAACCCACTGACTACATAAGTCTTTACGATACTCAAATATTGCTAACCTAAGCGTAATAAATAAGTCGAAGTTAATATACATACATTCTGCAATCATACTCTGTTGTTCGGTTATTCACATACTATAATCTGTAGTTTCTAATTTTTTCTATGGAAATCTTATGGTGTTTTTATAAGCAGAAAACAAAAAAAACCCGGGTGATATAAAAGTCATAGTCGGCATGCATAACAGCAACAGCATCAAACGGAATGAAGCACCACTGCATCTTGTGCTCCTCCTTTGTGTGTTAATTTTGGCTCTTATTTTATTTTGCCTTTCTTGTGTTTTCTCAATAGCTTTATGTATACTGATTACTGAGAATAAATAGTACTGTATTGTTATTTAAAGCCCTATTATTTGTTCTCAACTAAACTTTTCTCTATAAATAGACAGCCCAAATGTCATAACGTGGAAGTCAGCTAAAATCACGTGAAATCATTGCCAAACATGATATTTGTGATTGTACAAATGATTTTACAAAGTGTTTTCTCAGAGTCTTTATTTAGCTCTTTGTAGTGTCCTGGGAATTTTAATTAGATCTTTAAGTTCTTGTAATTTCATAAGAACGGGGGGAAGGTAAATTAAATTAATTATATCGTCTTCGAGTTTACAAAGCTACCTGTGCAATTTCGTATAAACCAGCTAGTATTTGAGGCAGTATTTTTAACACAAATGATTTCAGTCTAATTATATAATATGTAAATTCAATAACAGCCCGCCTTAAAGCAATATGTGTATTTAACAATATATAAAAAGTGTATATTACAGTCATTGTATATGTTTATATTATTGTATCCATGTGTAATAATGCAATGTGAATATATTACGTAATTTAATAATGTATTAGCTGTGAGAATAATAGGTTAAAAGATCTTAACAATGAGGTAACCTTGAAGCAATAATAAATTTGAAAGTTTAAATGCTACTAGTCATTATTGGAGCAACAATAATGTAAATTGTGAGACAGTTTATAAAAATAGCCAATCAACAACCAGAAAAATGAAGGTATTCTATTGGATTAGGAATAGCCAATCAGAGACTTGAAATACAGAAATTTACAAGTTTAGGCGGTTGAAATCAATTCAGTTGCCTGTAAACAGTGTTCCTAACCGGACGCAAGATGTCCTCGAGAGATTTAATACGTATTCGTGTGAGACGAAAATACTTTACGTATTAAAAAGTGCAAATATTTAATAAAAAATCTCACACCTCTCTCCCTCTATCAGTGAAGTGTTATATAAATCGTATCAAGCATTAATAAAAGGAGTGAAGTAAAATTATAATCTGTGTAAGCCTAAATTTTTAGTCGCACTACAACCCTGCTATGAGAAACGTGTCTCTAACAATAATACTGACGCAGCCGAGGCAAACATAAATATAATATTTAAAGAAACAGTAAAAATAGAGAGCTAATATTTTTAAAAATTGGGGCAAAGGCCACCTGAAAGTACATTTGGGGCGAAGGCTACTACTTCAAGTGTTCCGCTCCCCAACAGTTGAAATACAATACAACTCCTACTTCAAATCGGCTTTTTCCATGTGTTAAATAATAACATTCTCATATTACAAATGAAGTATAAGTAAATATTACAATAAAAGGTCTATGAAAACATTTGGAAATACCATATAGATGGAAATATTAACCACAAATATAGCTAGAGGAACCGAAAAGGCAAAATATTGTGGTCATAAAATTGTCTGCGCCATCGTCTGTAAGCTCTTCGTCCTAGAGCTCTAAGCATTTAACAGGAACTCTGTGCTGTTTTCTGCTCTGAGTGACTGCTTGTTGCGCATTTCTTGAGCTTCATTTGACGCAGTACAAATTGCTCGTTTGGCCGGGGCGTTCAGAGTTATAATTCAACTCACTGGTCCTGCATGGCTTCTATATAGCTGTGAATAGCCGTCAGATAATTTCGAGGGTTCGCTCTTCCTTGAAAGAAGTTTATGGCCCAGTTGCGTATCTTCGGACCCTCAAGGGTCATAACTTTCATACACCGAAGTGCGGTTCGGTGCCACGTTTTCAAGCAGCTATTCATATTTTTCGTGACTGCAATGCTGTGTCCCTCGGTATTCACTGAGGTTTTTCCACCTTTATCGTGATTGCATTTCAGTAGAAACTGCAATATGAAGGCAGAGCACTAAAATGCCAAGTGTTAGTATAGTTAGATTGAAAAATGCCAATAATAATAATAAAGACAATTGGATACGAACAACTTGTTAAATCCCCAGTCACTCCTCAGTAGATGCTGGCCTCCATATTGTATAAACTCATGAGAAACAAAGGAAGTACCCATAAAAAGTGATGATTAATGTGAAATTTATTATTATTATTATTATTATTATTTTGGACAAAATTGAGATCTCTTTACTCCCGTGCCATAGTGACAAAGGTTTATTTGGAAACGTAAATCACAGCTTCTCTTTTCAATGTGTATCTTATAACCCTAATAAAATGTTAATGTGAATTTCACGCTTTGAAGCTGTCGTCGGAAATCACTGCTTTTATTTATCGCAGAGTCCTGTTTATCAAAACTGTTAAGCTAATTTGTGCCATGTGATTTAGCTCTGAGGTCGTGTGACGTAGAACCAGGCAACGGAGGGAACGCCTCGCACCTCGCGGGTTTCTTATGCTCACCATCCCCAGGTGAAGGAACACAAGCAGGATGCACGGAGGTCTTCAATGACTCCAAGCATGATGACCCTGTTACACCCGTGGGCTGTTTAGAGATGGCTTCCCTCGAGCGGAAATGAGAAACTCGACCCAACTGAGGCGATTCAGAGAAGGCTGTCATTTGTCACGGCCGAGAAGAACTTTCCAACGATAAAGAGCTGCACCATCTGTCCGACACCGACCAAACTGAACCATGTTAGCCTCTGGTTCCCCAGGTCGCGGGTAAAAACCCGGCGAAGGGCGATGGATGTTTTGGGCGTAAAAATATTTAGCATGGCTTCCTTCCGAAGGGAAGTAAATCCGGTGGTCCTGTGTTGTAGATTTACGACACGTAAAAGAACCTTAAGCCTGATAAAGAGGCCTCTGAGCAAAATTTTCGGTCTTTCATGCCCAATATAGAATGGGACGATAGTAGTTAAAATAAAACTCAATTTCAATTTTTTCCACCAACACTGCACAGCCCCTAAGCCAGCCTAAAACATGAAAGGGTAAATGAAATGAGGGGAAAGAAATTAGTGGCAGAAGAGAAACCATCGCAGTATTTGCTTTTTCAACCAGGGAAAACCAGGTAAAACCCATGATGATATTGGCCGGATTCAAGAATCGCATCCGGAACCTCCCGAATGCGAGCCTCGCACATTACCCCGGAGTCATCTCGCTAGGTCTCTCATCCTCTACCAAGATGTGTTATCTTTCCTTGTCGCTTGCGTTCTTAGTTGCTCACTAAGCACAATGTAAAATAGACAAATGTATATTGCACCTAATTTTCTTAAAATAATGAATAAAATAATATAATAAAATAATAATAATAATAAAAATGAATATAACAGCAATCTTTGTTTAACTCATTGCTAATTGGCTATGAATTTGGTAGAAGGAACATCATAATCAATGTTATGTACGCGTCGTTTCTGTCCTTTCCCCAGCCTTCTACATTTTAACACTATTCATGGCATAGAAATAAAATAGTTATAACATACTTTTCATAGCAACATCTTCATACTTAAAAATATCTTGTGCTACATTCACATGACTTTCTATACCCCTATCGTCTAATAGTGGGTATACAAATTATTCTTACGAAAGTTCATTTTCCTATCTAATTCATTTTAATCGAAATAAAACTTTCAGGAAATAGCTGCATTACACATTTCGTTACAAATATAAAGGGAATAGTGATAGTCAAATGTTTAAGAACGAGTCCGTGCTCTTTTCATGCAATCGCGAGAAACAACTGAATACCGAAAGCACTTGAAAAGAATAACAAAAAGTATTGAACAAGACGAACCATTATTAATGTATATCTCGGAAATGGCTGCTGCCACCAAAACCTTATTCGAAATAAATTGTGTTTCAAAGAGAATTACATGTTTTGTGTTGGACGTTTTCGTTTATCGCTTAACGTTTATACAACTTAGTACAAAGTTTCTTTCAAATGAAGTGAACTTTACAGGCTATTTGCGAAAAATTCATTTATAATGTAAATTCATTTATAATGTAAACATCTTTAAGATATGGTATCTTAATCAAATTGGCTATAGCCATTTTATAAATTAAAACATTTCGAAAAATATTCCATAATGGGTAGTTTGGGGTGGGGAATTTTTTTGAAAATCTTGGTGTCATACCTTTAGAAGATACTGAACCAAAATACTAAGTTTTGTATTTATCCTACTTTTCGTTTATGAGTTATTCTGTTCACTGACACACACGGACCTTTTTCTTAAAATCGGATCATTTTTTGGACGCGTTGGGCCTCAAAACCCTACATTTGCGTTAAAATCTCGGTATGAATTTTTTTTGTGGAGTGCATAGCTTCTCTACCTACTGTCTACCTGGTACAGAAAGTAATACGCTCATTTAAATGTTGGAAAACCATTAAATGTTTAAGTATAACAAATAATGATTTGAATTTTATCCCTCGGAGAACTAACTAAAACATTAAGGGGACACTCTGGTACCAAAATGGCTAAAATTGCGTTTCTTTTCACAAAACCTTTTTTTTTGAGAAATATTATCTTCAACATACCCAGAATATAGCCATTAAATATTATATGTCAAATCCATCTAGAAATTGGTGTATTTCAAATTTATTTAGACGCTTGCAGTGAAAAGTGGCAAATCTGTCAGATCTCAGTTCGTAGCTAAGGTTCGGTCTATTTGTGGTTTTTAAATTTTAATAGGACTTTAGACTTTAAAACATACATGTGGACTGCTCTTATTGCACAAGTGCTGCTATCTGTTGACAAAAATATAAGAAATAAATTACGTTGTTTACAAAAGAACTAAAATATCCATGTGTGTAGTTCATTTTATTGACCACTTGTGTCTTTTTAGCAAATATAATGGGAAAAGTGTCAAGTGGATAGATGATAAAGAAAACTAAAGCTAAGCTTTTAGCTGAAAGAAGATGGAGACATTCCACAGCTGATAAAGATAAAGAAACTTATGCCAATAGCTCTACAGCTGAAAGTGTTCCAAGTCTCTCCTGTGTACAGATAAAGTTGCAAAGCCAGATTACCTTCCACTTGACAGTAATGTTTTGAAGAACTTGTTTTCAAGAGTATTATGTAGTGCGTGCAAATAAGAATGTGTTACTGTGAATTTCAGAGAGTTCTGTGATTTTTCTATGAAGATTGTAGTAAAGTCCAGACCTGTGAATATGTTTTGTGTGAAACATTTTCATACAAAAGAAAAGGTACAATCACTGAAAAGAAAACTAAAGTTGATTTTGATATAAACAAGAAAATGGTAACAACATTTTCTAAATTTGGAAAAAGACACGCAGTTATGAAAATATTCGCTATGGGTTTAGGTATGCATACATTGAACAGCGCCAGTTATTTCAGTCTTATAAAAGAAATACAAATGGAGAATTGTAGTTTTGTGGATAAAATATTGACTGAGGCAAGGTAGAGAGTAAGGGAAGCACATATGAAAAAGAATGTTCACATTAATCCTGATAATGTGTTAAACATAGCAGTGAGCTATGATGGTGCATGGGCAAAACGTGGATTCACAAGTAATTATGGAGTAGGTTGTGTCATTGACGCTGACATTTCAGCTAAAAAGGTTGACATGGCTGTGGCAGAAGCTATATCTCTTGTAAACCAAGGACAGTATTTGACAGAACTGGCAAAGAAGTCAGAAATTTCTCCTCTTTCCAACAAAATAAGCAAACGTAGAGATGAACATCGTGTCAAGCAGAGTGTTCAACGACACTTAGATACAGAAATTAAAAGGAGAAATGCAACAAGAGTGGCAAATATCACCAAAGAAGATTTGAGGCTGAAAGGAGAGGGAGTGATATATGCTGCAGGTGAATTCTAATGGGTGAGTGAAGAGCAATATTTCCAATAACTGTGCTCCAAAACTTTATATAGGTTTTTCTCCATATAACACTTTTTGTTCTTTGGGGTATATTTTGCAGTAAATATTGAGAGATAAGGCTGAAATTTTCAGAACATGTAGGATATAACTTGTTAAAGAAAACTATGCATTGGTTTGTTAATCACACTCATATATACAAGTATATGCCTTTTTTTCTTTGTAATTATTGGAAATTTGTCTTTTTATTCTTATCTAAATAGTAAAAAAATCATATCTTTAATAAATATTAATGTTTTTTAAAATCAATGAGCAATTTTATTGTATAGGCCTAGAAAAACTGGCATACCGAATTTCAAGCCTCTATTTTAATTCTAAACTACAAAATTTATACCTTTTATTAGTATTAAATTCTTTCTAAAATAATTTTAATTAAAAACTATTTAATTTAGAAAATGAAACTTATACCAACAATATATCAAGGCAGGTGCAATTTAACCTGAAAATTTCATTAAAATTGGTTGATTAGGGAAGAAAGTCCATTTGGTACCAGAGTGTCCCCCTGACTAAAACATTAATACTGTTCACATGTATAGTTGAAATAAGTAAATTATTGACCGATTTGTGATTGTAGAAATATTTAAACAAAAACTATTAATGCTACAGAATTTTTTTTGATATCAACTGTAGATTGGAGTTTGATGTTTTCTCGCAATTATTTTGATATCTTATTTATATAGATAAAATATCTGTAAATAATATCTATAGAATATCCATAAATAATATCTATAGAATATCATGTACTTTATATAGACATATTCCAGTTATAAAAAGTTAATATCTACAGAAAATTTAAAATACGTATCCTAGTTTTTGCACATTTTAATCAAAATGCTTTAAGCTATTTGGAGAAAATTAAAATTAAGGGAAATGTTTCGTATAAAAGCTTTTTTAAGGTCGGTGACATTTCTTCAAGGTGCCCTCCTTGTCTTTGAATCATGCTATTCGTAAACAGAAAGGCACACAAACACACACATCTATTTATAAAAAAAATCCTCTTCTTCCTTTTTATTTCCAATATTACACAACTTGCATTTTCAGAAATATACCATAGATAATGTTTAAGTGTAAATCCGTACTTTCTATACCACATGAAGTTATGAAGAATGTGTTATATTGTAGCCAGCCATAGGTTGAGGTTTGAACCTGGAAATCGGATATTGCTTTAAATTTATCAATATGCGGTAAGATGGTGAAGTGTAAGTGGCCTAGCTTTGTAGCTCACAGGAGCGCACTGTCTGCGGATCGGAAAGTACCTAACGGCCACGGGGGCAGACTCTCACTCATCGACAGCTGACAATCTCGCACGGCGAAGCTCCGAGCGACAGGGGTACGACACCCCCGACATAACTCATTTAAGGTTTTAATTAGTGATAACCTCAAGATACACCAGCAGACCTCAGGTAAGCCGAACTAGATATACGTTCCTGCTCGTGCTATCACAACCCCCAGCAACCATTTAAATTAATCTCAAATACAGTAGCTAGTTTTTTATACAACCACGGGCTATTACCGGCGCCTCCGTCAATAATTGTAGCAACCCTTGGGGTAATTAACCTAAGGGATGCTGATAACCAGGGGGTGGTAGTCTCAGTTGGGGAGAGCAAGTTGGTAACGGCCTGGGTAGGCAGAGTACATGGGAGTAAGCCGGGGAAGAGGCATCGAATAATAAGCCGGGGGTTGTATAAAACTAGCTACTGTATTTGCGATTAATTTACATGGTTGCTGGGCTGGTGAGGATAGCAGGAGCAGGAACGTATGTCTAGTTCAGCTTACCTGAGGTCTGGTGCTGTATCTTCAGGTTACCATTAAAGTCTTGAATGACAGAAGAAGAGATTGCAGAACCTATAAAAACTGAACAGAAGGAATGGGAATAAAACCTGATGTTGCGCTCGCATGATTTTCTCTATTGACTCTTCTACAAAGTATTCTTAGGAGAGCTTATTCTTCTATCTGCTTCTTAATACAGATAAGCCTTCAATTGATTTACTCATTTAGTTGTATGCATATGAAGTACACACTAAGCTAAATGGATAGTAAAATATCTTCAAAGCCGGATTTGAAATTCTGTTCGCTTTGCATGAACACAAAAATAAAAGAAACAAAAACAAAGAAGAGCTACTTGCAGATTTGCAGTTGAGAAAACTATCAAGTATTGAAAATTCAAACCAATATCAAATAATATCTGAAAAACGGTTAACGCTACGAAACATTTTACTCGACATAATTTGTGTGCTTCGACGAGATCTACAATGTTTTGTGTAGTAGTAAGATCTGGTCTATCTCCTAAGATTCACCAGTTACACAAATGTGGTTCACAATAACGAGGACTTCACAAGTTATTCCCAGAAAATTCAAGAGATGCATTTTATTTCTGTTGAAAATAACTTAAACGTATGGTATTTTGAGCAAAATCGCTACAGCCATTTTTGAGGAAATAAAAAATAATGACATTTTTTCAATGTAGAGGTAGTTTGGTGAGAGGAGATTATCTTCAAAATCTTCGTGTCACTTTACTGGAACGTCCTAAACTGAAATATGAAGTTTCGTATCCAACTGGCTTTTCGTTTCTGAGTTATGCTGTTCACACACACATAGTACATAGAACTTTTTCTAAAAATGCATTTTATGGTTCGGGGTATCCGATAAAATCTTGATATCGAATTTCTGAGTGGAATACGGTACTTCCTTTACTTACTGTAAGTACGCAATAGAAGAAGTATAAAAGCTGCGCAGAATATGATGCCAAAAATATTTAATGCTCTAAAAGGAAGAGAAGAAGAAGAAGAATTAGAAAAAGAAGGCTCCAAACATTTATTTTCAAACTACATAACACAACGATATACGGGTAAAAAAGAGCATTATTATTATTATTATTATTATTATTATTACACAAAGCCCATACTTATTATTATTGTTATTGATAATAACACACAGACAAAGTGCATAGTTTTATTAGTACGAGGGTCGTCCAATAAGTAAGATTCCCTGTTTTATAAAAAAATTATAAAACAGCATTTTATAAAAGCACTTTAACATCGTGACAAAGATGAATCAGAAGTGAACAGCTGGTTATGAACACAGGACTTCTAGTTCACTTCTGATTCATTTTCGTCATGGTGTTAAAGTGCTTACATCCATGATGACCTTTGAATCAGGGGAACATGTGAAAATCACTTGGGAAAAGATCTGGTGAATATGGAGGATGCGAGAAAAAATTCCAGTTGAATCTTCTGAACTCCGCCTGGGTCAAGACTCACCTTGGAACCTTTTAACACCGATGATGTAGTCAAATCACTGAACAGCTGGTTGCGAGCACAGGACTCGAACTGGTACAACACTGGCTTGGAAAAACTTGTGTCACGTCCCCAAAAATGCTTGGAAAAACATGTTGACTATGTAGAAAAGTAACAGAAGGATTTTACTATATAAATATAATTAACTCAACACAATTAATTGTGTGTAATGTTTTTTTATAAAATAGGGAAACTTACTTATTGGACGACTCTCGTTTATTATTATTATTATTATTATTATTATTATTATTATTACCCAATAACACGGGGGGAAGGCCACTCTCATTATTATTATTATTATTATTATTATTATTATTATTATTATTATTATTATATACTTCTACTCAGTCTACATATTTAGGAGTGTGAAACAAGGTTAACCTCAGTATATAGCTCAACTGACATTCTATAGCTCATGAGAGTGTTACCAAAAATTCTCTAACGGGGGTTTAGAGCCCTCAAAACAATAAGAGTAAAACGCGCAACAGTATTGCAAGTATTCCAACGCTATCTAAGTTTGTGGAAAACCCAACGCTTCAATAAACTGATCTCAATGGTTGTGAAATTTACCGTGTAAAATCGCTTTGGCAAATTATGTAGCCGAACAACATATAACAATGAGAAAGAAAATCAATAACTCCAGTTTTCCAAGATAATATGATATTAATACCAAAATAGGACGCAATGAAATTAAAAATCTATAGTGAAAAACAAAAAGAGATAATGCTGCTCGGATGCTAGAAACAATATGAGCTAATGAAAGATCATACTAAGGCTGGTAAAGAAGGCACGCACCACGCTCTTCTATTCTGTCGTTCAGGTTGAGTTTGTTTCATTGTCAATAAATTACCTACAGATTATTTATTCCGTTAGAACATAAAGCCATTAACACCCAGTTTATCATATGTAATCCCACGAGAGGTTACGAATTGATACCGTAATTATTGAACTGGAATATACAAATAATTTAATAAATAAGTGCAATAAATAATTTCCATATATTAAATAGATGCACGAGTTAAGATAAGAAGCTTGAAAGCTGAAATGTATATCCGAAAATTAGATGATTAGGAAGTCAAGTTAGCAAAAGTATTACATCATCCGAGAATAGAGGATGTATTACCTTAAAGGTTCTGGGAATTCAGTTAGGTTATAAGCCCCGTGCGTTTGCAGGGTCACGTAGGCATTATTAGAAGAGAAAGACACTTAGATTCTGAGATTTTAGTCCAGCTCCCATGGTAACAAGTTAAGAGGCACACGTAGTGTATTGACTGCGCGTGAAAAATAACGTTGGTGAGGATTAATAAAGTATGCGGAGCTAAAAGTAATAAAGGAGTGCAATTTTGAATCATAGAACTTCTCTCTCCCTCCCTCTCTCTCTCTCTGGTACCGACACTGGTACGTACTGCTCGTGTGATATTTTAATGCCTAGCGTCGCGTTTCTGTAAGTAATATTTCGCGGCTATTGCGAGAGGTCTCGCTGATAAGCATTTTAACGACTCACGGCAAGTTATGCTTCTAGTTTCTTTCATTGCGAAAAGAGTTATTTCCAACTGGAACTTTGATACTGCAGAAGTTAGCAGGTGAAATAATGCAGTTGTTAAAATTTCGAGTGCTACGGTTCATAATCAGTTTCATTCTTTATATTCAAACGATCAGCAATTAGCTTCAATAGCTCAAATATTAGTTCACAATAAATTTCTCAGTCAGTTTAAACTGGTGTTATCCTTTAGCAGTTCTCGTAGCTTACTATTAGAGCAGCTGGTGCACGAGACAGCAGAATCAGATCACGAAGCATATAAATTAAACAGCTTCAAAAGTGTTGACCATCTGCCCGTCATCAGAGCTTATCTTATGAAACTCCTAATATCGAATGGAATTTATAAAGAATATTCCACAAATAAAATGAAACGTACTACATAAATAATTATTACTTCTTACTCGTGTTCTTTAACACCAAATCACTATTGTGTCGGCTGTCATTTCACGGCATACTAAACGAATGAACAATCCAATGTGTTATGGAATAGTAGTACCAACAGTAGGAATGAGTAAATAGTTAACCTCGAAATTATCAAGCGAGACTCTGGGTTCAATTCCTTAGACTGGCCAATCTGAACATGGGTTTTTTGTGGTTTTCCCTGTTTGGCAAGGCAAATGCTGGGGTAGTTTCTCGTATACCACTTTTTTCCACATTTCCTTTCCATAGACGACAACGCACTACACAAAAAATGTAGATCCCTTTAAAACACACAGTTCATTTCAAATACTTTTTAGTGCCATAAGCCATTTCTGAGGTATCCGTTATCAATGGTTTGAATTGTTTATACTTGGTAATTCTCTTGTTTCTCGCGATTGCAGGGAAAGAGTATGGAATTTTAAGGCCAGCGTATAGCATCCAGGTTTAAAACATCTGACACTTGCTGCTCTCTTTGTATCTATAATAAAATGTGTGCTATGTCTATTTCTGCAAAGATTTATTTGGATTAAAATGCAGTATATAGAAAACAAGCTTTAGTAAGAATAGAATTAATTGTACTTCCACACAAGCCGTGTGTTGGACAAGATTGGAAAGGTAGAGTCAGACGACTGAAACATGCAATGCCATAGTTGGGATTTGAACGTCGGATCTCCCGGTGATCCGTGGTTCAAATCCCGGCTATGGCATTGAATTTTTCAGTCATCTGATTCTACCTTTAGTAGCAATAGTTTGTATATCCACTGATAAAAATAGAGGGTAGAAAAAGGGTTCCTGTTTTTACATGTGATAGCTACCGTTGTTATTGAGTTACAGCAGTCATTTTTTTCATGTGGTTACAGTTGTTATTAACAAATAGCCATGGAACGTTATAGCATTCAGCAACGCATAGAAATTGTGAAAATGTATTATCAAAATGTTCGCCAAACCTTCCGTGTATTGGTAAAATTTATGGTGTGCATAATCGTCCCTGCGAGAGAACTATTCGGCGTTTGATCGATAAATTTGAAAGAAGTGGTTCTGTCAGCGATCAAAGAACGCCTGTACGTAATCGACGTAAGCGGTCCAACGAAAACATAGGCGCCGTTGATGAGAGTGTACGCGAGAACGGAAACAAATCAATTGCTCGTCGAGCGCAAGAATTGGGAATTTTGCCGACCACAACTTGAAAAATTCTGCATCTGGACTTGAAGTTTCACGCTTACAAAATGGTGTTAACTCAAGAACTAAAGCTCAACGACCATAGGTTGCGCCGTATATCTGCTGACTGGCTATAGAGCAATTGGAAGCTGACCCGGATTTTTGTCGAAAAATCATCTTCAGGGACGAACCTCACTTTTGGATGGATGGTTGTGTTAACAAACAAAATTTCCGCTATTGGAACAACCACAATCCAATGCAATTCAAGAACGACCACTTCATCCCCAAAAGGTTACTGTGTGGTGTGGATTTTGGTATGGTGGAATCATTGGTCCATATTTTTTCCAAGATGAAGATGGAGAAGCTCTAACTGCCAATGGAGAAAGATGGGCTCTTATAAGGCACTATTTTTGGCCTCAATTGGATGGTATGGATCTCAAAAGCATCTAGTTCCAGCAAGATGGTGCCACATGTCATACTGCTCTCGAAACAATCGATCTTTTGAAGGAGAAGTTCAGAGGTTTCATCATTTCCCGTGGTGGTGGGCCCCCGATGTCATGTGATTTAACGCCGTTGGATTACTTTTTGTGGGTTTATGTTAAATCTCGAGTTTATGTCAACAAGTCAGAAACAGTAAATGATCTTATGAATAACATCACGCGTGTTATTCGTGAAGTTGGACATAATTTACGTGCTTCTGTCATTGAAAATTGGGTGAACCGTATACGCGCAACACAACGAAGTCGCGGTGGTCACTTAACTGATGTTCTCTTCCACACGTAATGATATTAATTATGTTCCAAAATAAAAAAATAAATAAACCTCTATAGGTTATAAAACGTGTTTTACTTAAGTTCAAAGATAGGACACTCTTGAGAATATTTAACATATTTACGTATATGAAAAACAAAAACTTTAAAAAAATTCAAGATATAGAAACATACTGTGTTGAAAATATCTAAAACGTGGTATGTTAATCAAAATAGTTAGGAATTTAACCGGGGAAAATAAATAAATAAATAAAGAACATTTTTATCATGTAAAGGGTAGTTTGGGAGTTTGGTATTTAACATACTTTCTTTTTTGAGTTATGACCTTGATACACACACACACACATCTAGGTCTTTTTCTAAATTCCTTTTGAATTCACGGATTCTCGAAACGTGTATTTCCGGTGAAATCTCTATATCGAATTTTTGGGTGGAATAGAATACTTCCTCTGCTTACTATAGGTAAGTAATAGAGAAACTTAAACGCTGCTCAATCTACAATGAAGAAGAGGAAGAGCAGGAAAAAGAAGAAGATAACAACGACCATGACGGTGATAATGATAAAGGTTATTCAATCATTTTTCTACTGATAAAATAGCTTCGCATTAAGGTATACAAACAATTTAGTTATAACTAGTTATGATCTAACTAAACAATTGAAGCCGTTCTGGATTGTGTAGCTCATTCTGGGTTATTCCGTGCGCCAGCTGCTCCAGTGGTATTGCTTTGAGTTCTTTATCGCATGGTATGCGTGAGTGTATTTCGAAAGGATAACATCAATTTTCGAGGATCATCCAGAAAGTAAGGTTACAATGTTAGGATCGAAAAATGCTTGTGTTTAATTGAAACTTGCAGAGGTCGATACATTTCTGTATTCAGGGTACGAGCTTTTGTACGCCAGAGTCATAGATCTCCGCCGCCAGCTCTTTCAGTACTTATTCACAGCTTCCTCGACCTCCTGATCGTTGGAAAAAAGTTTACTGCCCAAAACTCCTTTAGTTTAATGAATAGGTGATAGTTCAAAGGCGTCAAGCGGGTGAATAGCGGGCGTGACAATATCCCATCCAAACGATGTCAGCATGTCCTGTGAAACTCGCGCGGTGGGGGCTTTGCGTTGTCATGCAGGAGGCTGACACTCCGGGCCGGTATCCCCCTTCTGTGGTTCTGAATGACTCTTCGAAGTTTTTTTAGGGTATGGCTGTAAGCCTTTGCATTAATGGTAGTTCCTTTAGGCATAATATCCACCTTACGGTCCCAAAAATAAATGCCATGACTTTTCCGGCTGAACTGGTCGTCTTGAACTTTTTGGTGGCTGGGGAAGATGAATAAGCCACTGGAGTGATTGTCTTGTCATCACATCACTACTATAAAGGATCCACGAGCTTTCGATGGATATTCGCAGCGGTATTAAGTTAAAAACAAATGACCGCAACGAGCTCTCCATCGGAAGAATTTACTGTGACTGAACACAATGGCCAAAAAACACGCGGGACCAAACAATCTGACCGTTAGAATCCATCCTACACGGCAGGTGCACAAACTTCGAAACAAAAAATTTCTCCAGCATCAGGACCCATTGTAACCTTACCTTCTGGATGGCCCTCATAGATAGGTGATACATTTTAGTATTGACTAAAAGGAGCAGTTTGAGAAGTGTCACCGACTACTGAATTAATGAATTAATTACTTCTATGACGATAACTAAGCGAAACGTCAGTTACCGTAAGATCTCTCGTAATCACTGTTAAATCTTTCTCGCTCAAGCTCCTCACTGTGCGCTACGCAAATTAAAATAAAACTAACACTTACAAGGATCGTCACACGAGTCAGCCACGGAATTAAGTGAATCAGCCTCAAGAGAGAGTGTCTCTGATTTAGAGTGCACACCCTTTTCTTAAATTAAGTTTATATATCAATATCCCTACAACGTCACTTCTCGCGCGGTCCAATCTTAAAATCTGAGTATGCGTATCTGACACTGTTCCTATGCGGAACGTGCCCGAATTTCAGAATTTAATTTACCTTTCTCTTTTACAGAAATATCTTTCAAACGTATTGAACTAAACCCTAACTGCATTCCAACAATCTTTAAGCTAATGTGTTCTATCCTGAGCTGTTACTAATGTCTTCCTTACATGACTTGCCAATTACCTTCTTCTTTCCGGGAAGAAATCTTTAAACTCAATATACAGATATTATTTATTGAAAATTGTTTATCTTAATGCATTTTTCTTTAATTATTTATATATTCTCGTCTATAACCACGGTATCACGATTTCAGATAGAATCTTTAAAATGTATCAATTGTTGATATTTGTCAGAGTGCTATTAAAGTAAACCAATGTGAAACGATAGAAACCTTCATATAGCCAAACCAATGCAAACCATTTTTCACATGGGAATTGCTCTAAGTCTCTTCTGCTCCTTTTTGTACACAAAATTAGGGTTAATGGAAAACTTTGTCAAAGTATTGGATAAAGAATAAAGTGGTTTTTGCTATTTGAAAGAAGTGTTTTCCATTTTATCGTATGCCAAGTTAAAGGAGAGGATTTTCGTCGGACCACAGATAAGGAAGTTTGCAAGAGAACAACTGTTTGAAACTAAGCTAACTTGTGTAGCTCGATGTTCTTCCAAAGCTGCGGTAGAAGGTTTTCTTGGCCAACTATAATCTCTTGCAGACAGTTTATTCCAATGTTACAGAGATGTCTCTATGTCTTTATTCCAACTTGAGACTTGAAATTTTGGATGATATTAGCGAGGAGAAGGAAAGCTTTTAACGGAAACGCTACAATGGCTAAAACAAGAATGTTACGACAGTGGCTTGCTTCTGTACACTAACACATAAGGGATCACCATTGCGTAACAAACATTTCTAGTTGTATTAAAGCACCAGCGAGATGGCGGTAACGTGTAAGGCTCGCATTCGGGAGATCCCGGCTTCGATTCCCGTTTAACCTCTATGACCTTAGGTTCTTTTATTTTTCTTTGGTCGGTAGACGAATGCTAATGTGCTTACACATCTACTAAGACTTTCTTTCCTTTATTTCCCTCTCTAATGTTTCAGGTATGATTCTGGGTTTCGTGCTGTGAGCCAGTGCACGACAGATGACGCGGATGCCTGCTCCAGGGAAATGTTATTCCCCATGGACACTATAGGGTTGCGTATTTGGACGCGTCGTTCTTCACCCTCAGTTCCAATAATGGGACGGTCTTCGAGCTAGGAACTCTTTAAGGACTTCCTCGCGGCTCTGTGGCCTGTTTGCCTGCGCTGTAGCTTCCTGTAGTTCATTCACATCTTCCTCCTGGGGATGGTACCCGCAATCATAGGTCGCAGTATGCAAGGTTGTATACCTCCATTGCATACCACATACTCTATACAAGCATAACTTCCTTAAGTGGGGACTAAAGGACAGATATTGCCAAAAGCAATTTTGATGTAGTGCGTTCACATGACTTTCTCTACCCTTCATCTTTATTAGTGGGTATACAAACTATTCTTGCTAAGGTTTATTTTTCTATCCACTATATTTAATCCAAAAAAACATTTGCAAAAATGCCTACACTATACATTTCCTTATAAATACAAAGGGAACAGCGATAGTCAAATGTTTAAGACCTGGATGCTATATATTGGTCTTAAAATTCCCTACTGTTTCCATGCAATCCCGAGAAACAACCAAAAACTGACGTGTCTTCAAAAGAATGAAAAGTATTGAACAGTTCGAACCTTTAGCAACGGATATCTCAAAAACTGCTTATGGTACAAAAAATCTTATTGTAATTAAATTGTGTGTTTTAAAGAGATCTACATTTTTGCGCAGTACGTTTTCGACTATCACTTACAAGTTATACAAGATTGAACAAAATTCCTTTCGAATTAAGCGGACCATCTAGGCTATTGCCCGAAAATTCAGGATATACATTTTATTTTTCATAAATATTCTTCATATATGGTATTTTAATCAAAATCGTTAGCCATTTTTTAGAAAATAAATTTTTTTGAAAAATATACCATGTAAAGGGTATTTGGGGGTAAGGGGATTTTCTTGAAACTCTTCGTGTTGCATCCTTGGAAGATAGTTAACTCAAGGGCCAAGTTTGGTATTTATTCCACTTTTCGTTCTTTAGTTATGCTTTTCACATGTACCCACACGGAGACGTTTTCAAAAATGCTTTATTTGGATTCAGGCGGCCTCAAAACATGTATTTCCGGTGAAATTTCGGTATCGTTTTTTTTGAGTGGAATGCAATGCTTCCCTTTCCTTACTATACGTAGAGAAAGTAAAAATGTTGTATTTATCCTTTTGTGCGCCCTTATAAATTGAAATTTGTTGTACATCTATCATTTTAGGCTGAATACTTACATTTTAAACATATTTCAAATGTTACTGCATCTGCCATTTTATACTGTGAATTCTGTACACTTTACAGAAAAGAGGCATAAGTTATACGCTTTGTAATAGAAAGGTAAACTTTGGCCCGTCTTTTAGAGAACGTTTTGCTCTACAAATTGGCATTACTGTATGGTATCTCCGGAATTCTCAGGTCTTGTAGTTTATTTATTTGCAAATACATGCAAGTTTATGTTTTGAATTTTTGCTTTAAACAGTTTGAATAATATTGTCTGATATAAATAACCGGTTTGCTCAGAAACTACTGAAAATAATTAAGTTAATTTTAGGATGATAAAAACAGCCACTAAATGATGTTACGGTGTACCTTGTTGCTAATAAGATGTTTTGTAATTTAAAAAATCTATATAATGATGATTTATGCTGATGAATGTTAATTAAAACATGAATATAATGCAGAAAAAACCTTGCAGGGGTTTCCTTCTTGTCAGTTGTGGTTATTTACGATTAGTAATGCAGCATAAACGTTGAAGGGTAACCAGCCAGCACAAGATTTACCTAACCCAACGTAACCACTTGGTGGATGTTGTCTTCGTGAAATGAGAAGTGTTGAAGTTGTGATTATTAGTTGAGTCGACGAGTTACGAGGTCCTGCCTTCCATTCCAGCTCCTACATAGAATTTCTGTGTCCACGGCTGCAGTCGGCTGTAAGAAATCTTATTGAGCATGAAACTGGATTGATATCTAAAAGTGTGCTTCATTAGACGACTTGTTAGAATGAAGGACACTAACGAACCTGAACTGATTATTTTTACTTTTAACCACTTTTGCAAGAAACTTTAACAATAACCCTTTACAATGTTCTCCTAGCGAGAATTTGACGCTCACCACCTTGATGGACTTTGGATCATGATTTAGTGTACACACTTTGTTCACTGGAGATTATTTACTTCACACAAACACGTTCAGTAAACTGTTTCATTCGCGCACTCGACACTTCTTTGTCTCGACAAGCACTGATTTCGGAACGCGGAATCGTTTCTCTGACGCTAGTATATTTTACATCTACGTAATCAACACAAATGTTCACTTGCAATAGTGTCCGTGGCGGACACGAAATTCTTTCCTTACATCGTTGCAGTTCTTATTTTTGGCGTGGAATGTTTAAACTAAGTAGCGCAGATTTGTTCGGTGAGTGAATTAACAGAACAGCGTGATTTTTATTATAAACGTCAGCATATATAGTATGTTAGTCTGTCAGCCCGTATTTTTTGTTGAATTATCTTATTGGTTGGTTCATCGCGTAATTTCTCACATTCTAGAATTCTGGAGGGTATTCAGTTATTCCCTATTGACTTCTAAGAAAGTCACATGATTTAACACAAAGAGCAATTGCCTTCTTGAGAACTACCTTGTTATTTCCGTAAAGTAGCAACTTATGCCTATATAATACGCACTGAGAACAGAAGTTGTTTGTGACTTTTCGAAACTTTCCCCAGGTTTTGTGTGCGATGCAGTTGTCATTCGTGAAACCAAGTCCAGTGGAAAATTGTTTTGCGTCATACACCAAAATTATCGCTAACATATGTTAAACTAGCAACCAAACTAATGTAATTATTCACATAACTGAGGCAGTATTTTTAACGCTTAAATGATTTGTCTAATTATATAATATATCAGTAGGGGGGAAATGGGCATTGAAGCACTTTTAATTTATGCATGGAATGTCTATTCATATGCAAATGAGCTCCCTACCCCCATTTTCCCCCACCCCCAGCTCCTTGGTAGTTTTACTTGCAGCTGAGGGCCATAAATCTTGTTGAGTACAATGGAAGCTTGACAGTTAAGCAATTAAGGCTGTCAATCAACTGTCAAAACGAACAAAGGGGTCATAAATTTAAGGTTCTGTAACAAAGGCGAGATGTTTTTCCTACCCATTCCACATCCGACCACTTCTGCACCTGCTGCAGTTACCCACTCCACTCCTATTGTTTGTCGAACACGTGGCATACTCATTCCACTAGCTTTTAACAAAAGAACAATGCTTACCCTTCAGCTGTCAAAATGAACAAAGCCCATGATGAATTAGGGTCGTGACAAAGAGAACCTAAGCCAATTAACAGAGAAACAAGTTCTATTGTCCGGGGCAGGCCTTTATTTCTCATTCCACTGCCCCATAACAAAGCCGGTACCTTTCCATTGTGGAAGAGATTCTATTGTGTGTGCCTTTCTATTGTCCGGGGGACAAGCCTTCTTTAGAAAGACCATCTGGCATACTCATTCCACAACCCTATAACAAAGCCAGTCCCTTTCCATTGTGGAAGAGATTCTATTGTGTGCATTTCTATTGTCCTGGGCAAGACTACTTTAGAAAGACCCCTGCGGCGTTCCCATTCCACTGCCTCCATAACAAAGCCGGTCCCTTGCCATTGTTTGTCGAGCACCTGCTAGCTTAACAAAAGAATCTGAAGATTGTCTTATACTCGTACTGTCTTTGTTCGCGTGAAAGAGAGAGAAGCTTGTTTACCAACTCTGCGTAACAACGTCAGAGTCGGCCATCATTATTTTTGCCCTGAGGGACTGTTCTCTCCGATGTTTTACGAGATCCTGCGAATATATCCGAGCATAGTTAAACAAGCATTCTGTTTGGCCCATTTCAGGCAGCGACTCTGAAAAAGCGCCTAATATACATTTCATTACATGCATTAAACCTCTGCGTGGATATCCATAAATCGGTGTTCGATTCTTACTGTAATCAAAAGTTTATTGCTAATGAGAAATTAATGATTGATATTATTATATCATTCATTACCTTTATTAATAAAAGGGCGTTCAGAGGTTTGTACCTCGAATCTTGCCAAGTGAAACCCTAACTATTAAACTATGCACGGCCAGATTAAAAATGCATTTATCAAATATAATTTAATTTTTTTATATATCATTACCCTAATTAATGAAAGGGTGTTCAGGGGGGTCCTAGATCGAATCTGCGAAACTCTAATGTGCAATTACTATTAAACTGAGCACGGCCAGATTAAAATGTATTTAACAAATATAATTTAATTTTTATATATCATTACAATAATTAATAAAAAGGGTGTTCAGAGGGTCCTATATCGAATCTGCGAAACTCTAATGCTCAATAACTATTAAACTATGCACGGCTAGATTAAAATGTATTTAACAAATATAATTTAATCAATGAAACGGTGTTCAGAGGGTTCTAGATCGAATCTGCGAAAATCTAATGCTTAATAAACATTAAACTATGTGAGTATTGGCGGTCAGATTAAAACGTGTTTAACAAATATAATTTAATTTATACAACATTGCAATGTTTAACGATCTGTATTCTTAGAAACCAGAGGCCCCTAGTTTGAATCTTACCCTGCCAAACGCTATAATAACTATTAAAATATTGAAGCAGGGGGCGGTCGGGTTAAAATTGCATTTAACAAATATCATTATTTATATTAAACCCTGATGCATACTTAGATATCACGATGCCTAGACACCATTCTTTCTTCTCCTCTGTTTTTCTTTCTAACTATCTCTTTCTTTCTCCACGACTTGTACACATTCAGGCGTTCACATATACACGAGCACTTGTACACACATCAGCAAACATACACTGGTGCACGCATGCACACACACGCAAACACGTACATGCAAGTACACGCACGCGCACACACACACGCAAGCACATACACACACGCACATACATACAACAGTACACATACACATGCATACACTAGTACACACACGCATTCACGCACATCAGTCGTATACATACATACACCAGTGCTCTTACACTCACACATACATATACATGGACACACGCACACACACACGAATACACACACACGCATACACACATACGCACACGACCACACACACACACGTGCAAGCACATATGCCTGTTCACTTACACCCAACAGCACCAACCCACACACGCACACACCAACTCACATGCATGTCCTGAATGAAAAGAGACAAAATGATATAATAAAAACTAATTATAGCTCGGAATGCGACGCGTCATTTACGAATTGTTCGAAACCGGTATGGATGCATGGGTTCGAATCCTAGGAGTGATTACAAATTCATCTTCTAATAACTCCAAAACTGATTAAAATAAAAACACTAAATAAGCTTTATTACTATTATGCTATTAGCTCGTTTCTTATGCATGTATATTAGAGTCCAGGTGTCATGGGTTCGATCCTTAATTTTAAAATCTCAATTATCTCAGAAACTAACAGGGATAGTGGAACGCCCGAAAGCATGATTGTTAGTTCCTATGATGGGTAATTAATGCCTTATATAATTTCCAATCAGTTGTCCCTAGTTCGAACCCTGATTTTTCAGTGACTTCCTTAATTTTCCAGTGTACACTAGAATATATCACTTAGATCAATGTTGCAACTGCATACAGGTCTTTTAAACACATCAAACTAATATTATAAATAATTTTGTTTCTGTCGTTCTGAGTTCGAATACCGATTAAATGAAGTTTACTTATAAATTTAATAACATAGTAAATAATTAAGACAAAGGCACCAAATAAACCTATTACGTTTCTGTCAACAGATAATATCTTCCGGGCGTATATTCGGGTACCTGACGTCCAGGGTTCAATCCTTAAGTTTAAATCTCAATTATCGCAGAAACTAGCAGAGATAGAACCGTGGACGAAAGCATGTTTGATAGCTCATGCAATGAACAATTAATGCTGTATATAATTTCCAATCATTTGCCCCTAGTTCGAATCCCGATCTTTCAATGACTTCACTGATTTTCCTCTGTACTCTAGAATACATCGCTTAGATTGATGCTTTAACTGTATGCAGCTTTGTGTAACGACATTATGGATGTACTATGTGTGAGAGAGAGCGAGAGAGGGAGAGAGAGAGCGAGAGGAAGTGAAACAAGTAGGGATAGAAGTGCTGAGAGCCTCTGCGAATGCGCAGCAAGAGATGATGTCATTGGATGCAATAATCACGTGACGTGTAAGCATCACAGCCATGATGACGTGCCGGCATCGCCTGGAGGGGGTTTAGATCCATATATAATTAGATATCTGCCCATGTTAGAACTGTTATGTACTTAATAACTTTACATTCAAGCTTTAAAGAGCATTAAAAGCAACGTGAGCTGCAGGCCGTCTACACATTCAGCACATATCAAAACGTGGCAATGCAAGGTGAGTTTTACATAACTATACAAAATCACTGTTGGCTTTTACAATACATTTAATTTTGTTTAAACGTTACAGTACATGAAAGACGATTCGTTACAAGGAGCATCATATTTTCTAATCTGTGCTTCACATTTACATGGATTTCACTGCATACTCTTCTTCAGTTCACATGATTTTCGCCACACATTCTTCTTACATAAACATTCATACGATTTTCTCCCTCATTCTTTGTTTCACTATACACTCACATGATTTCCTCTCTTCATTCTTTGTTACCCTACAGGTTCATGCTCTGTTAACATTCACATGACTTTCTCTGCACATTCTTTGCTTCCATTAACATTCACATGATTTTCGCCACACATTCTTCTTACATAAACATTCATACGATTTTCCCCACTCGTTCTTTGTTTCACTATACACTCACATGATTCCCTCTACTCATTCTTTGTTCCCCTACAGGTTCATGCTTTGTTAACATTCACATGACTTTCTCTGCACATTCTTTGCTTCCATTAACATTCACACGATCTTCGCTACACATTCTTCTTACTTAAACATTCATATGATTTTCCCCACTCATTCTTTGTTTCACTATTCATTCGAACACGATTTCCTCTACTCATTCTTTGGTTCTCTGCTGGCTCATCTTCAATGAACATTCACACGATTTTCTGTACTTATTGTTTGTTTCTCTACACATTCATAGGCTTACTTATAAAACATACACACCCTAGTTCTAATATAAAGAAGTGTATAACTCGTTCTTCAACTTGAATAATGTAGTGAAAATAATAATTCATGACAATGTCTGTTACAGATTGCTTAGCTGATAGACCTAACAAGATGGTTGAAGAGCGTAGTTTCCTACCGACTCGTCGATTTCAAGATTTCGAAATAGGTCTTAACTATGAGATAAAGTCCTTAAAGAAAGTTCAAACAAGATATGGTACCAGGATCGTATCTTCGCTGGAGGATTGTCAAGTGTTCTTACCAGAGCGCTATAATTCGTTAACCGATCAAGAGATTGCAGAAATACCTGGGAACGTATACCTCCAGTATAACGGTATGGCAGAGATGGGGAAATTTAAGACATGTAAATTGTCTTTTATACATGCAAAGAAGGTGCGTAGAAGTGACAAACTTAAGTATTGAATGTTCTTCTATTTCATAATGAAAAATTCATAAATAAAACAACTGACTCATTGATATTACATATAAAGATACAAAAGATGCATATTATAGAATTTCATAAAAAATTTACGAAATCACAATATCACTTGCTTTGAGTTTAATTATATCTAGCGCATTGAAATAACTCTAAATATCCGAATGTTTATACAAATCTTTGTGCTTCATTTTACATGTATCATAACAAAAAATGTAATTCTTTTCAGGTTGCTTTACTTGACCAAGATAGTTTTCTAAGACTTTCATTGTGCAATGTTTCAGGCTGTGCAATAAGAGGAAGAATAAGAGCAACAGCTTTGCAACCATGCAAAGGATGCTGACGCTATTGGAGGGTAGAATAACCACCATCGGCTCCTACAAGAAACATTTCGGCAAGAAGCGGTTGCTGAGACATCTACATCACCGAAACACGTTAAGATAGGATCCTTATATAACATTACAGGATATACGATGAAAAAATAAGGACAATTTTGTATACAATTCAATGCATAGCTGAGAGTTAGCTCGAGCGAGTCTACCTATATTCACTGAAATTAAGCATTGTGAGCAATGATTTAAATGACTGTGAAAATACTTTAAATAATGGTGAAATTTGTATCCTAAAAGACTTGAGCCTGTATACATTAACAGTATTAAGACCGTTTGCCACACTGTAGTACAAATTATGAAAATAAAAAGACTTTCATTTAAATAATAAAGAAATTTGCATAACCTGCTGTTACAAGTGTAATGACATATGCAGAAACAACGAGTCGGATGAGAAAGTGATGGAAATGTAAGATAAATAATAACAATAAAAAGAATTAAGGTATGCTTTTACATAGCGTTTTTATTCATTAATAATCCTTACATTCCTAATGAAAAATAAATCATTATAATGATTAGTTTAAGTTATGTCACAATGACCAAAAAGAGAACCGTATTTAGCTGCATTACTCGATCTTAAGTCAGAGCACCAAAAAATGACAAATCACGGCTTCTCCATTTTAGATGTCGTGTCACTATTCAGGTAAATTCCTGTAACACAGCAGGTTGAGTATGCAGATCCATGGTCCTAAATGGTGAAACAGAGACTTATCCAGCTTTACAGTCTTGAGGATCTCAGCATCAAAAAGTCGAATCACAGGCCTTCTCCACTCGATGAGTACAGATTTAACAACAGCATTCTCTTCACCCTGAGACGGTGTAAAGTATATAAATTTTCAACTTGACAAGGGATTCTAAACTCGTTGTTAGAGTCCAGAACTGATGTATTATATAGTGAAAACACATGTTCCTCTTCTTAGTGACCTTGTCGTCGAATCTCGGTGTCGACAACATTGAAGATGTCCCATGATTATAGGATTCTGAAGCCCAATAACTGTAGGAACTGCTGATTGCGTGATGTTAACCTGATGGGCGTCAAGGGCAGAGCATGATGTGTGCGTCGAATCATTCCATTATTATATCCTCGACGTCGTTGACTTCTTCTAAAATCTATACTCATGATGCTTATATCCTTGTTTCTAAAGGCAATGATATTGCTGTTAGGCCCCCCTGTTTGCTCTATGAAGCGGATGTTTATGTACAACAGGTAAAATTTGATTTGATGGTTCCTGTGAAATACGGTATCCAGCCGTAACAGACGTGAAAACTGGTAGATGGAGTGTCCACTTTTACTATAGAGGAAGGAGACTGATGCAATACTGCGCTAAATTCGTATGATGCTCAACCTAAATATATTCACTAGGAAATCAGATTCAGACAGCTGATTAGATGGAATAACTTTGTCACTGAAGGGCCACAGAACGTTCCTATAGAACAATCACTGGAAAAAAATCAAGAGTGAATGGACATTTTAATGACATTGCATTATTATTATTATTATCATTATTATTATTATTATTATTATTATTATTATTATTATTATTATTATTATTCACTGATCTAATAAAGAAGACATTCGCATCCTAATATGATGAATCTTCTTAATATGTGGATTCCTTCTAACTCTTTCATGGTTTCAAGGTTCTGCAGATGCTAATCACGCTATAAAACCACCCAGTTTTAAATTGTGAATAATGTCGCTAATCGCATCGGAAAAGTCATTTTTATCAGGTGTATGAAGCATCATTAGTACCCTTAGCATGTTTACCAAATCCTTAGGATCTGTGTAGCGGTATAGCATCTCCTCTGTATTCGCTTTGAATATATCTTCTAATCTAGGTGAGTTGACACTAGTATGCTTGCTTTCATTAGTGTGTTTATTCAGAGCTTGCTCATTCAAAGAAACTGCTCTCATTGTTTCACCAGTGGTAGCTCTTGACGTTATTACAGGATCACTTGAACTGGTTCCAAGTATGGCACATCTTGAATCCCGCTCTTCGGGACTTGAGAAGATTTCAGGATCTCGTTTGGGTGTTGTAGTCAATGCACAGCTGGTCATCACTTTACTGCATCTTCTCCTATGTTGCTTAAGCCTTGAAATTGTCCTGTTTTTTAAAGTTCTATTGCATATGCAGCACTTAACAAAGCGATTACTCCCCCCTTGGGAAACATACGAAAAATCAAGATTCTCGTAAATTGACTGTAATTGTCCGGCTTTGTGAGTGTTCATGCTCAAGCAGTATATATAAACTAGTCAATGTATACTGTAGATGTTGAATTCGTATACGATAACACGAGACTGAGCTATTTTTTAACATTTATGTATTTATATATGTACTCAGGTTTTGATGCATATAAACAGCCATGTCTGAATTAGACTAAGCAAAATATTGTAGCATTCGCACATAATAGTTGTAATTCCGTTAATTATAACTATCTCATTAAGCACAAGCAGATTCAAGTAGCCAGAAATGGATTCATGGAGGTAAGAGTACAAGTTTCCTTGATAGTTAGCACAAAGAATGCGAGAGTTGAGTGAGATACTGGTCATTTTCCCTTTGCTGGTCACCTTTTTTTCCCTTTGATGGTCACCTTTTTCCCTTTGCTGGTCACATTTTTCCCTTTGCTGGTCACCTTTTTCCCTTTGCAGGTCACGTTTTTCGCTTTGCTAGTCCCATTTTTCCCTTTACTGGTCACCTTTTTCCCTTTGCTGATCACGTTTTTCCCTTTGCTGGTCACCCTTTTCCCTTTGCTGGTCACATTTTTCCCTTTGAGGTCACCTTTTTCCCTTTGCTGGTCACATTTTTCCCTTTGAGGTCACCTTTTTCCCTTTGCTGGTCACATTTTTCCCTTTGCCGGTCACCTTGTTCCCTTTGCCGGTCACGTTTTTCCCTTTGCTGGTCACCTTTTTCCCTTTTCTGGTCACGTTTTTCCCTTTGCTGGTCACATTTTTCCCTTGCTGGTCACGTTTTTTCCCTTTGCTGGTCACATTTTTCCCTTTGCTGGTCACCTTTTTCCCTTTGCTGGTCATGTTTCTCCCTTTGCTGCTCACCTTTTTCCCTTTACTGGTCACCTTTTTTCCCTTTGCTGGTCACATTTTTCCCTTTACTGGTCACCATTTTCCCTTTGCTAGTCACGTTTTTCCCTTTGCTGGTCACGTTTTTCCCTTTGCTGGTCACCTTCTTCCCTTTGTTGGTCACCTTTTTCCCTTTGCTGGTCACCTTTTTCCCTTTGCTGGTCACGTTTTTCCCTTTGCTGGCCACCTTTTTCCCTTTGCTGGTCACCTTTTCCCTTTGCTGGTCACATTTTTCCCTTTGCTGGTCACCTTTTTCCCTTTGCTGATCACATTTTTCCCTTTGCTGGTCACCTTTTTCCCTTTGCTGGTCACCTTTTTCCCTTTGCTGGTCACATTTTTCCCTTTGTTGGTCACGTTTTTCCCTTTGCTGGTCACATTTTTCCCTTTGCTGGTCACCTTTTTCCCTTTGCTGGTCACGTTTTTCCCTTTTCTGGTCACCTTTTTCCCTTTGCTGGTCACATTTTTCCCTTTGCTGGTCACATTTTTCCCTTTGCTTGTCACCTTATTCCCTTTGCTGGTCACGTTTTTCCCTTTGCTGGTCACCTTTTTCCCTTTGCTGGTCACCTTTTTCCCTTTGCTGGTCACGTTTTTCCCTTGATGCTCACCTTTTTCCCTTTGCTGGTCACCTTTTTCCCTTTGCTGGTTACCTTTTTCCCTTTGCTGGTCACATTTTTCCCTTTGCTGTTCACATTTTTCCCTTTGCTGGTCACGTTTTTCTCTTTGCTGGTAACATTTTTCCCTTTGCTGGTCACCTTTTCCCTGACTGGGTTACGTGATGGGCACGCCAAGGACATTGACATGAATCAGTTTTCCACTAAGTTCACGTCTAAAGTCGCTTTGAAAGTCTAACATATGAATAGGCTGTGAGCATTCTTGTTTCATCCGCTCTAGCTTGACAGCTAAAATAAAATAAATCGCTCTTAATGTATATACGCTAATGAGAAAGTATAAAAGAACTATCCCGAATAAAATCGATTAGTATAACGTGAGAGCTAAGGTGGTTAAGCTCGCAAGAAGTTTCGGTTTAATTAACTCTCTCACTAGCCTGCAACCGTTGAAGACATTTACCTGGTTACATATACTGAGGAACTGGGGTAAAGCTAGAGAAAAATTAAAGAGAGGAGAACCTGGAATCATTCCGTTAGACGAATCGTGTAATCTTAGCGACATTGCCTACGCTCAGCGTAAGGTCTCTGCTTCGAGAAACTTTGCTGACAAGATCTGGCTGAAACGACTTGGAAAAGAGTGCAAACATCTGATGTTACATTAGGTGAAAAAGTTGGCAGCGTGACTAGTAACAGCAATTATGAAGGGAAAGGTAGCTCCAGGTGAGGGAACCACGAAGAAGAAACGAGGAGGATTTCTACCTCTCATACGAATTATTGCAGCTCTAGGCGCTGCTGCTGGAGGTGCAGCCCAAATTGCCTCAGCAGTAAATAAGAAAAAGGCAGCAGATAAACAACTTGCCGAAATGATGAGGCATAAGAGAGAAATTGAGAGAAAGGTATCTGTTGGCGGCGGGTCCAAAAATAAGAAACGAGGAGGATTTCTACCGCTCATACCAATTATTGCAGCACTAGGAGCCGCCGCTGGAGGTGCATCACAAATTGCTACAGCTGTAAATAAGAAAAAAACCGCGGATAAACAACTTGCTGAAATGAGACGTAACAGAGAAATTGAAGCAAGAGGGAGAGGTTTTCGAGTGAAGAAGAATAAGGGAAGAAACACCGAAACGAAGAGGAGACAGAGCCTGAAAGGGAATTCAAAAAGCTCAGGCAGAGGTCTATACTTGTCCCGGAAAAAGCATTGAGTAACATAGACCTTGCCTTGTATGCCCGACATTTAACCCTCCGTCAGTCGATAGGGGCCTGAGAGACCCCTGGCATTATATAAATGTTATAATTTTCGAACGAACGCACCTATTCAATTGCCTGACTAGAACATCTAACATTACACCTTGCGCGATTATTTGCTGCAGCGATAACCTTATTTGTTTATTTGTTTGGCTGGAGGAATGAATAATCAGCAGTTACGTGTCGCACAGGCCAACCAGGCCCGCGCGCCTGCTCGCGTTACATATTGTTGACAGATATGTTTCTCATTAGCTTTTGTGTAATATTGCTTTACTATTGCAAGGAGCTGTTACTGCTTTGTCATGAATACGAGTAAAACGTACGATCTACAAAATCCGAATGATTTGGAAGAAATACATCGCCTACTTTACGATGATAATGCCTTGCCCGTGGATGACAACTTATATGACTCTGATTCAGAAGATAAACTCGAAACGAGATCTTTAGATTCAGAAACTGACAATGAAGATGAAGAGGAAGACGATGAAAGCAGCTTGTGAGATAACATGTATTTTATAGCTAACATCATATGCGTATCATAGTAATTCTTTTTCTTCTTCTTCTTCTTCTTCTTCATCTTCTTCTTCTTCTTCTTCTTCTTCTTCTTCTTCTTCTTATTATTATTATTATTATTATTATTATTGACAATACATTCTGTTGTTATTCACAGGAAGAGATGGAACAAAATGAAAAAAACACCTTTGAAAATAACACAGGCAAAGGCTCACAATATATTGACCAAACTTCCTGGTGTGGTAGGAGCTGCCAAAAATGCGAAAACGGAAATTGATTGTTGGAACGTTTTTGTTACCGAAGATATAGTTGATTTGATTGTTGAAAGCTCAAATACTTACATTAGCATGTGCAGCACAAATTTGATTTATGAAAGAGACAGCAGACCTACAGATGTAATAGAAATAAAAGCTTTCCTAGGCTTATTGTACCTGGCAGGAATTTTTCGTGATGGACGCCAGGATATTCACGAGTTTTGGAGAACCGATCTTGGAATTCCTCTATTCCGAATGGCTCTGTCCGAAAAAGATTCAGTTTTCTAATACGCTGTATTCGCTTTGATGACAAAAGCTCAAGACTGGAGCGACGAAGATTGGATTAATTGGCTGTAGTTAGAGAAATGTTTACATTGTTTCTGAACAACTGTCAGAACCATTATTCTCTTGGACAAAATGTTACTGTCGACGAACAGTTGCCGGCATTTCGTGGTCGATGTGCTTTTAGACAATATATACCATCCAAGCCAAACAGGTATGTTTCACCAGTGTATAGCTGGTGAATGAATTGCGCAAAAGACAACTTTCTTTTGTCGGTACAGTGCGAAAGAACAAAAAAGAGTTACCCACTAATTTCACTTCTCCAAAAGATCGCAGACAGTACGAAAGCTTATTTGGCTTCACAAAAAATGAATCACTTGTTTCATATATTCCAAGAAAGGATAAAACAGTAGTTTTGCTCTCAAGTCTACATGTTTCATCCACACAGTTATCAGAAGGTGCTGAGAAAAAGCCTGAAATAATCCTGCATTACAACGAAACTAAATGTGGAGTTGATGCAGTAGATAAATTGTGTGCTACATACAATGTAGCCAGAACAGAGGTGGCCCATGGTAATTTTTGACCATATCTTGAACATTGCATGTATTAATACTAGGGTTATCTTCCTTGGAAACCAAAATAAATATTCCACAAGGCAGGAGTATTTGAAATCACTATCTTTAGCTTTACTGTTGCAACAGCTACAAAGGAGAGCAACAGCATCAAATATATCCGATGATTTGAAAGGACTTTTGACAAAATATAAACCTGAAGAATCCGGAGTAGATGAATTGTCAAATACACCACTATGCACATTGAAAAGGAAACGATGTGAACCCAGCAACAAAGACAAAATGAACTGCAAAACTAAATATGCATGTGGGAAATGCAACACCTGTGTTTGAGCAAACATGCTAAAATTATTTACGATAGTTGCTTAGTCGGGGAAAACACGGGCGAAATAGTAGATGATTCTGAGTAACTGAACATTTGAAATTACAAGTTGTATGTATACCTGGAAATGGCAATGTATTTCTTTATACTTACTGTAATACAATTTATAACGTATATGTACTCATATTTTAGCTTATATTTTTATTTTGTAAGATAATACCTATTAATGAAAGCCTTGTACGCTTAATATAAATAAAGATAAAAACAGGAAAAAAGGAAATAAACGAAAGAAAACAAAAATACAAATAATAACAACAAAAATGTAGTGCGGGTCTACTAGGCCCCGCGCGACTAACGGCGTTCTACCAAAGCGCGCGCCTGACGGAGTGTTAAAGATTCCTCATATTAGGATGCGAATGTCTTCTTTATTAGATCAGTGAATAATAATAATAATAATAATAATAATAATAATAAAAATGTCATTAAAATGTCCTTTCACTCTTGATTTTTTCCAGTGATTGTTCTATAGGAACGTTCTGTGGCCCTTCAGTGCCAAAGGTATTCCATCTAATCAGCTGTCTGAATCTGATTTCCTAGTGAATATATTTAGGTTGAGCATCATACGAATTTAGCGCAGTATTGCATCAGTCTCCTTCCTCTATAGTAAAAGTGGACACTCCATCTACCAGTTTTCCCGTCTGTTACGGCTGGATACCGTATTTTACAGGAACCATCAAATCAAATTTTACCTGTTGTTCATAAACATCCGCTTCATAGAGCAAACAGCGGGGCCTAACAGCAATATCATTGCCTTTAGAAACAAGGATATAAGCATAATGAGTATAGATTTTAGAAGAAGTCAACGACGTCGAGGATATAGTAATGGAATGATTCGACGCACACATCATGCTCTGCCCTTGACGCCCATCAGGTTAACATCACGCAATCAGCAGTTTCTACAGTTATTAGGCTTCAGAATCCTATAATCATGGGACATCTTCAATGTTACCGACACCGAGATTCGACGACAAGGTCACTAAGAAGAGGAACATGTGTTTTCACCATATAATACATCAGTTCTGGACTCTAACAACGAGTTTAGAATCCCTTGTCAAGTTGAACATTTATATACTTTACACCGTCTCAGGGTGAAGAGAATGCTGTTGTTAAACCTGTACTCATCGAGTGGAGAAGGCCTGTGATTCGACTTTCTGATGCTGAGATCCTCAAGACTGTTAAGCTGGATAAGACTCTGTTTCACCATTTTGGACCATGGATCTGCATACTCAACCTGCTGTGTTACAGGAATTTACCTGAATAGTGACACGACATCTAAAATGGAGAAGCCGTGATTTGTCATTTTTTGGTGCTCTGACTTAAGATCGAGTAATGCATCTAAAGACGGTTCTCTTTTTGATCATTGTGACATAACTTAAACTAATCATTATAATGATTTATTTTTCATTAGGAATGTAAGGATTTTTAATGAATAAAAACACTATGTAAAAGCATACCTTAATTCTTTTTATTGTTATTATTTATCTTACATTTCCATCACTTTCTCATCCGACTCGTTGTTTCTGTATATGTCATTACACTTGTAACAGCAGGTTATGCAAATTTCTTTATTATTAAATGAAAGTCTTTTCATTTTCTTAATTTGTTTTCCAGTGTGACAAACGGTCTTAATACTGTTAATGTATACAGGCTCAAGTCTTTTAGGATACAAATTTCACCATTATTTAAAGTATTTTCACAGTCATTTAAATTATTGCTCACAATGCTTAATTTCAGTGAATATAGGTAGACTCGCTCGAGCTAACTCTCAGCTATGCATTGAATTGTATACAAAATTGTCCTTATTTTTTCATCGTATATCCTGTAATGTTATATAAGGATCCTATCTTAACGTGTTTCGGTGATGTAGATGTCTCAGCAACCGCTTCTTGCAAAAATGTTTCTTGTAGGTGCCGATGGTGCTTATTCTACCCTCCAATAGCGTCAGAATCCTTTGCATGGCTGCAAAGCTGTTGCTCTTATTCTTCCTCTTATTGCACAGCCTGAAACATTGCACAATGAAAGACTTAGAAAACTCTCTTGGTCAAGTAAAGGCAATCTGAAAAGAATTACATTTTTTGTTATGATACATGTAAAATGAAGCACAAAGATTTGTATAAACATGTTATTTCAATGCGCTAGATATAATTAAACTCAAAGCATGTGATATTGTGATTTCGTGAATTTTTTATGAAATTCTATAAAATGCATCTTTTGTATCTTTATATGTAATATCAATGAGTCAGTTGTTTTATTTATGAATTTTTCATTGTGAAATAGAAGATCATTCAATACTTAAGTTTGACACTTCTACGCACCTTCTTTGCATGTAAAAAAGACAATTTACATGTCTTAAATTTCCCCATCTCTGCCATACCGTTATACTGGAGGTATACGTTCCCAGGTATTTCTGCAATCTCTTGATCGGTTAACGAATTATAGCGCTCTGGCAAGAACACTTGACAATCCTCCAGCGAAGATACGATCCTGGTACCATATCTTGTTTGAACTTTCTTTAAGGACTTTATCTCATAGTTAAGGCCTATTTCGAGATCTTGAACCCGACGAGTCGGTAGGAAACTACGCTCTCCAGCCATCTTGTTAAGCCTATCAGCTAAACAATCTGTAACAGACATTGTCATGAATTATTATTTTCACTACATTATTCAAGTTGAAGAACGAGTTATACACTTCTTTATATTAGAACTAGGGTGTGTATGTTTTGTAAGTAAGCCTATGAATGTGTTGAGAAACAAAGAATAAGTACAGAAATTCGTGTGAATGTTCATTGAAGATGAGCCAGCAGAGAACCAAAGAATGAGTAGAGGAAATCGTGTTCAAATGTATAGTGAAACAAAGAATGAGTGGGGAAAATCATATGAATGTTTAAGTAAGAAGAATGTGTAGCGAAGATCGTGTGAATGTTAATGGAATCAAAGAATGTGCAGAGAAAGTCATGTGAATGTTAACAAAGCATGAACCTGCAGGGGAACAAAGAATGAGTAGAGGAAATCATGTGAGTGTATAGGGAAACAAAGAACGAGTGGGGAAAATCGTATGAATGTTTATGTAAGAAGAATGTGTGGCGAAAATCATGTGAATGTTAATGGAAGCAAAGAATGTGCAGAGAAAGTCATGTGAATGTTAACAGAGCATGAACCTGTAGGGGAACAAAGAATGGGTAGAGGAAATCATGTGAGTGTATAGTGAAACAAAGAATGAGGGGGAAAATCGTATGAATGTTTATGTAAGAAGAATGTGTGGCGAAAATCATGTGAACTGAAGAAGGGTATGCAGTGAAATCCATGTGAATGTAAAGCACAGATTAGAAAATATGATGCTCCTTGTAACGAATCGTCTTTCATGTACCGTAACGCTTAAACAAAATTAAATGTATTGTAAAAGCCAACAGTGATTTTGTATAGTTATGTAAAACTCACCTTGCATTGCCACGTTTTGATATGTGCTGAATGTGTAGACGGCCTGCAGCTCACGTTGCTTTTAATGCTCTTTAAAACTTGAATGTAAAGTTAATAAGTGCACAACAGTTCTAACATGGGCAGATATCTAATTATATAGGGATCTAAACCCCCTCCAGGCGATGCCGGCACGTCATCATGGCTGTGATGCTTACACGTCACTTGATTATTGCATCCAATGACATCATCTCTTGCTGCGCATTCGCAGAGGCTCTCAGCACTTCTACCCCTACTTGTTTCACTTCCTCTCGCTCTCTCTCTCTCCCTCTCTCGCTCTCTCTCACACAGAGTACATCCATAATGTCGTTACACAAAGCTGCATACAGTTAAAGCATCAATCTAAGCGATGTATTCTAGAGTACAGAGGAAAATCAGTGAAGTCATTGAAAGATCGGGATACGAACTAGGGGCAACTTATTGGAAATTATATACAGCATTAATTGTTCATTGCATGAGCTATCAAACATGTTTTCGTCCACGGCTCTATCTCTGCTAGTTTCTGCGATAATTGAGATTTAAACTTAAGGATCGAACCCTGGACGTCAGGTACCCGAATATACGCCCGGAAGATATTATCTGACGACATAAACGTAATAGGTTTATTTGGTGCCTTTGTCTTAATTATTTACTATGTTATTAAATTTATAAGTAAACTTCATTGAATCGGTATTCGAACTCAGAACGACAGAAACAAAATTATTTATAATATTAGTTTGATGTGTTTAAAAGACCTGTATGAAGTTGCAACATTGATCTATGTGATATATTCTAGTGTACACTGGAAAATTAAGGAAGTCACTGAAAAATCAGGGTTCGAACTAGGGACAACTGATTAGAAATTATATAAGGCATTAATTACCCATCATATGAGCTAACAATCATGCTTTGGGGCATTCCTCTATCCCTGTTAGTTTCTGAGATAATTGAGATTTTAAAATTAAGCATCAAACCCATGACATCTGGACTCTAATATACATGCACAAGAAACGAGCTAATGACATAAAAGTAATAAAGCTTATTTAGTGTTTTTATTTTAATTAGTTTTGGAGTTATTAGAAGATGAATTTGTAATCACCCATAGGATTCGAACCCATGCATCCAGACCGGTTTTGAACAATTCGTAAATGACTCGTCGCATCCCGAGCTATAATTAGTTTTTATTGCATCATTTTGTCTCTTTTCATTCAGGACATGCGCGTGAGTTGGTGTGTGCGTGTGTGGGTTGGTGCTGTTGGGTGTAAGTGAACAGGCATATGTGCCTGCACGTGTGTGTGTGTGTGTGTGGTCGTGTGCGTATGTGTGTGTATGCGTGTGTGTGTTCGTGTGTGTGTGCGTGTGTCCATGTATATGTATGTGTCAGTGTAACAGCACTGGTGTATGTATGTATACGACTGTTGTGCGTGAATGCGTGTGTGTACTAGTGTATGTATGTGTACTGTTGTATGTATGTCCGTGTGTGTATGTGCTTGCGTGTGTGTGCGCGTGTGTGTACTTGGATGTACGTGTGTGCGTGTGTGTGCATGCGTGCACCAGTTTATGTTTGCTGATGTGTGTACAAGTGCTCGTGTATATGTTAACGCCTGAATGTGTACAAGTCGTGGAGAAAGAAAGAGATAGTTAGAAAGAAAAACAGAGGAGGAGAAGAAAGAATGGTGTCTAGGCATCGTGATATCTAAGTATGCATCAGGGTTTAATATAAATAATTATATTTGTTAAATGCAATTTTAATCCGACCGCCCCTGCTTCAATATTTTAATAGTTATTATAGCGTTTCGCAGGGTAAGATTCAAACTAGGGGCCTCTGGTTCCTAAGAATACAGATCGTTAAACATTGCAATGTTGTATAAATTAAATTATATTTGTTAAACACGTTTTAATCTGACCGCCCAATACTCACATAATTTAATATTTATTAAGCATTAGAGTTTCGCAGATGCGATCTAGAACCCTCTGAACACCGTTTCATTAATTAAATTATATTTGTTAAATACATTTTAATCTAGCCGTGCATAGTTTAATAGTTATTGAGCATTAGAGTTTCGCAGATTCCATCTAGGACCCTCTGAACACCCTTTTTATTAATTATTGTAATGATATATAAAAATTAAATTATATTTGTTAAATACATTTTAATCTGACCGTACATAGTTTAATAGTTATTGCACATTAGAGTTTCGCAGATTCGATCTAGGACCTCCCTTAACACCCTTTCATTAATTAGGGTAATGATATATAAAAAAATTAAATTATATTTGATAAATACATTTTTAATCTGGCCGTGCATAGTTTAATAGTTATTACGCGTTAGAGTTTCACTTGGCAAGATTCGAGCTACAAACCTCTGAACGCCCTTTTATTAATAAAGGTAATGAATGATATAATAATATCAATCATTAATTTCTCACTAGCAATAAACTTTTGATTACAGTAAGAATCGAATACCGATCTATGGATATCCACGCAGAGGTTTACTGCATGTAATGAAATGTATATTAGGCGCTTTTTCAGAGTCGCTGCCTGAAATGGGCCAAACAGAATGCTTGTTTAACTATGCTCGGATATATTCGCAGGATCTCGTAAAACATCGGAGAGAACAGTCCCTCAGGGCAAAAATAATGATGGCCGACTCTGACGTTATTACGCAGAGTTGGTAAACAAGCTTCTCTCTCTTTCACGCGAACAAGGACAGTACGAGCATAAGGCAACCTTCAGATTTTTTTGTTAAGCTAGCAGGTGCTCGACAAACAATGGCAAGGGAACGGCTTTGTTATGGAGGCTGTGGAATGGGAACGCCGCAGGTGTCTTTCTAAACTAGTCTTGCCCGGGACAATAGACAGGCACACAATAGAATCTCTTCCACAATGGAAAGGGACCGGCTTTTTTATAGGGTTGTGGAATGAGTATGCCAGATGGTCTTTCTAAAGAAGTCTTGCCTCAGACAATAGAAAGGCACACACAATAGAATCTCTTCCACAATGGAAAGGGAACCGGCTTTGTTATGGGGCAGTGGAATGAGAAATAAAGGCCTGCCCCGGACAATAGAACTTGTTTCTCTGTTAATTGGCTTAGGTTCTCTTTGTCACGACCCTAATTCATTATGGGCTTTGTTCATTTTGACAGCTGAAGGGTAAGCATTGTTCTTTTGTTAAAAGCTAGTGGAATGAGTATGCCACGTGTTCGACAAACAATAGGAGTGGAGTGGGTAACTGCAGCAGGTGCAGAAGTGGTCGGATGTGGAATGGGTAGGAAAAACATCTCGCCTTTGTTACAGAACCTTAAATTTATGACCCCTTTGTTCGTTTTGACAGTTGATTGACAGCCTTAATTGCTTAACTGTCAAGCTTCCATTGTACTCAACAAGATTTATGACCCTCAGGTGCAGCTAAAACGACCAAAGAGTTGGGGGTGGGGGAAAATGGGGGTGGGTAGCTCATTTGCATATGAATAGACATTCCATGCATAAATTATCTGTGCTTCAATGCCCATTTCCCCCCTACTTATATCAGTTCAATAACAGCCCGCCTTAAAGCAATATGTGTATGTAAGAATATATAAAAAGTGTATATTACAGTCATTGTATATGTTTATATTATTGTATACATGCAATAATGTTATGTGAATGTATTACGTAATTTAATAATGTAGGAGCTATGAGAATAATAGGTCAAAAGTTGCTAACAATGAGGTAATAATGAGGTAACCTTGAGGCAGTAATGAATTAGGAAGTTTAATAATGCCACTAGTCATTCTTAGAGCAACAATAATGTGATTTTTGTGACAGTTTATAAAATAGCCAATTAACAACCAGAAAAAGCTTTAGTTAAATGAAAGTATTCTATTGGATTAGGATTAGCCAATCAGAAACTAAAATGAAGCAAATTGTAGAAATTTAGAAGTCTGTTACTTGTAGACAGCGCTCATAACTGGACGCGTTGCTTGAAGACAGTGTTACTTACGCGAGATGTGTCCTCGAGAAATTTAATATGTATTTTGTGTGAGACAAAATAACTTGCGTGTTAAAAAGTGCAAGTATTTAATAAAAGAATCTCACAGCTCTCTATATCAGTGAAGTATTATTTAAATTGTGTCAAGAATTAATAAAAAGTAGTGAATTAAAAATTATAATCTGTGTAAGCCTACATTCTTCAACCGCATCACGCCCTGTTAAGAAATTCATGTCTCTAAAAAATAATACTGATGCAGCCGAGGCAAACATAAACATATAATATTTAAAGAAACAGTCAAAATTACAAAAGTAATGCTTTTTTAACATTTGGAACGAGGGCTAGCGGGTATCATACGTGCGGTTGCAACTACTTCAAGTTCGGCTCCCCAACAGTCGAAATATAATACACCTTCTTCAAACTTGCATTCCATACATAGCAGCAACAAACATTCTTCAAATTGGCTCCCAAAACGTGGTGCCAATAACGTAATAAAGATACTACCTACTTCATAACATAAAGAATATAGATAATATACTTAATTATTAATAATACGTAACATATTGTTATTATTTCGTACAGAATAATGCCTCAACCTCCCTCAATAAACAAACTTAGTGGATAAAAGTGTACCAGTGAACTTAGAATCATCTGTTCCTGTAACTAGTGCAGTCTGGTATCTTAATTAGTTTCTGAAATAATTGGCCTTAAACTTTAATATTGTGGATAAAACTTTTAATCTGCCTTTAATAACCGTAATAGAAAATTCAAGATGACGCTTAATTGAAATATAGAAGTTACATTCAGGTTGCTGTGAAATTAGCTTTCTTATTTACTACAGTAACTACATAAACATTGCAATGCTTCTGTTAGTCTGAATAGTATTATCATGTAAATTAAAGTGTTATAGACTGATATGAAATGCTGCTTCTAGAATAGTTTTCATGAGTAATACTTAATAAACTGGATGTTCGTACACTGGAGTGCAAGAAAGGTGCCCCGTTTAGGAATGGAATCATTTAAACTGGTATTACAGTGCGTAGGCCCGCCTTTTCCAAGCGTCACACTTCTAGACAAGTAGCTCATGTCATCTCAAGAGCGGTTACCCTTCCCTCTCAGACCTTTTAAAATAGCTATGATCTTTTTAGTTTTCGATATTGAAATCGCTTTAATTTTACCAATGACCAGGAATAGGAATTACTAAACAATTAAAGCCAGGACGAAAGGAAATTAGATTAATTCTTACTACACTTTACGCAGTAACGTACGGATAACAAACCACCCCATCCCTCGTACTCACCAAACCAGTTTTACCTGCCGTCAGTGTCCCTTGTTTTCTATGTTGTTTACGCTCGTTGTATGGATTGCATTGGTAATGACCATTGAGCGTAGCTAACTTAACCCTATCAAGGCTTTTCGCGACCTTAAAATACAGTATGCAGATAAATCGGATATCTCTGTCTCTATCTAACGCATACAAGTTGGCATTAACTTCGCTCTTCTCTACCTTCGCGCTGTCGCCAAAACGCTAATAAGTAATAACGTGCTGTAAATATGATTTCTTATAAATTTCAGCTTTGAACACATTATCATATGTAGCATATTTTCTCTACCAGGTTGTATCACTTGGAGCGTTTATAGATTTTTATGGGCGTAAATTTCATAAGAAAACGAGTTTTTCAGTAGAAGTCCAATACTTGCTGTTTGCTTATCACTAGAGCTCGGATTTTAATGAGAAGTCATTATTTCCCTGAACTTTAGGCTGAATTTTACAACAATTTATGCATGAATCCAGGTATTGTAATGTAGAAAAATGTATTTTATTCTGCATTTAAAGTCAAATTTACGCCTTTTTTAATAATAGATAATATTTCGGCCAACTTTTGCCAAAAGATGCATATTTTTCTTCCTATGTTTAAGCACACAATATTGGTCACATGACAATGTTTCAGGTGATATTGTTCACAAATAAACACAACAATTACTATATCTGCACTTCTGTAGTAAACAAGCAGCGTAGCACGCTAGTCGGTTCCCTCACATAAGACATTAACTATCCTCAGCGACAATTAAACCTTTGAAAATGGAAAATCTAAAAATCACCTTGTGATCCAGTGCAGAAACTGAAGATTGACAGGACGTGTTAACTAATTTAGAATACTTTAAACAAGTGATACGCAGTAGTAAAAGCATGGTTTTATTGTTTGGATAGATGTTATTGTTTTCAATGTACTTCCTGTTTTTTTTGTTCTTTTAGACACTTGCAGACATTTAAAAAATAAGCGTTAGTTTCAAACACTGCACAAAGTAAGTACTATACTCACAATTTGTTCTGATGTGAATTTTGTAGTACATGGTATATAAAAAAATTCACAAAAATGTTTTTCAATACACTTATATAAAGTCATATTTTAGGTCATAAATGCTTGCATGTTTCACTGTTTTTAGATCACTAAAACCCGGTGCAGTAGAAAGGCCAGCCAGGGAGAAACTTCTTTGTCATTGGGTTTACACCTAAAACCAAGCAAGAGAACATGTTCAGGAAGTTTGGAGACAGCTTTTAAAAGAAGCAGAAATCCGGTAACTTCTTGCATTTATTGCCTATGACAAACAAAAATCCTTATTCGCTTTTGTTCGTGGTCGTACAAACAGCATGGAATTTCAAAGCCATGGTGTACCTATCGCTTTACCTACTGCATCGTACAATGAAATATATAAATGTGAATTGAAAGTTTATCTTGATTAACAAGAACTTATGGAAGAATAAGTTACTGTAGGAATAGCTTGTAGAAGAGTGAGGTACAGAAAGTCATGTGAGTTTTTCTGTCTCTCTAATCCCCCCAAAATGGAGCTGAATTCCTTTTATAGCACTGCCTTTAAAACAAGTGCGCTGGATTAAACATTCCCATTTTCAAAGCACTTATGCTCTGGTCTTTTATATATTAGTGTAGACTTATACGTATTAACCATTTATTACACGAAAAATAAGAAACAGAAACCTTGGATTATTTACAAAGCAATTTGGTATCGCACTATTTTCGCTCTTTAACTTCAGGCAGTGTTTTGCACCCTAAATGAAGTCCAAACTTTGAAGATTTCCTATATGACTTGATAATATAGCTTTATTCTCCAGCATTTCGGCGAAAGCTTGAATATCACCACAGTTTCAACCATTTAGAAACTGTGTAAATGGTAGAACGCACTCGGCTCCAAGAATCTCATAAGAATAAAAGTCCTATTCACTCAGGAAAATGAAAAGCATAAAAAGTAATTTTCCCCAAACGTTTTCTCTGCGTGAGAATGTGGAAGGGTCTTCATTTTTCCCTTTGTGTTCAAGCTTCCGCAAGCGTATGTGCTGATTCTTTTGTTGAACCAAAGGGGGAGGATTGTAAAAACACTGGATATAATATAGGGTTGCGTTTGTTAAAACCCTCTTCCTGTTGTAAATTTAAAATCGCGGTATCCTGCAAACAATGCCCAACCATTTATTTAGATTTGTAAATTGGAACGTATTAAGGCATTGTTCCATTGTGTACCAGTTCTTTAACCAAGCTTGCCGCGACACACTCATCGGTTTCATGCGAATGGTGCCGTCCCGTTTAGTCCCTTTACGAAAAACCGATAATAAAAGCGCCTGTTGCCATTGTTTTGTCCGTTTTTGCTCATCCACAACCGCTTTCCAAGTATGAATGCCTATTCTTCAAAGTTGCTATTACAAACACTCGCCCGGCCAATATACGGGATTTGTATCTCTTTGTTGGAATGAAATAGTAATGTGGGAAAAAAGTGCATGCTTTTTGTCGCCATTGGAGTGCGTCTCTTTTGACCTTCTTTTTGCATTGCCCTGACAGGGGAAGCACACAATCTCATCGAAATGAAACCCCTCTTAAATATTTATGTGATAAAGAGGATAGGGAGAAACTGTAGATTTTAAGGGGGGCGGGGTTAAAAGCCCTATCCCACAATGTTAAATCTACCAAATTGATGAGCCATTATCTCAGAAAATAATACATCAGACTGAAATTGTTGCAGGCTGTAAATGCATGCTTCTAACTTCGCTGACCGAGCGACATAGCTCCGTGATAACTTGCGAGTCCGGGTTCGATTCCTGGGACCGACCGCTCTGACCATGACTTTTTCGTGGTTTTCTCTGGTTGGCTAGGTGAATACTGGGGTGGATTTTTTCTCCATGAATGTTAAAGGGCTAATTGGGCCTGGTCACTAGCTGGACGAGTGACGTTCAGTGGTGACCTGCCCATTAGCCAACTTGATCACCCTCCAAGTTAAGCAAGTATTGGGCTTGGTCATTAGCTGGGCGAGTGACCGTTTAGCAGCGACCCGCCCAATTTTTAACTTGGTTATCACCAACTCCTATACCCACATCTTGCTTCGCTGACCACTCAGTGCTTAATTTCTCAACAACGCAAACAACGTTTGTGGCCCACATTCGGGAGGTCCATGGTTCAAATCCCGTGGGCCGATCAATTTGACTGAGGTGTTTTCGTGGTTTCCCTCAGGTAAATACCAGATTGGATATTTAGTATGATGACCCAAATTTGCACCTTAAGTCTAAAACAATAGTAAAAATTAAAAATAGCTGGTAATAGCGAATGCTATGCCATATATCCGCAGACAATGGAAGTAGGTAGACTCGACTTTGGACTGGACAGCAACCTAATGCCATCTGCACGGCACCACGCAGTCATAGTTACAGGGATGAGACCTAGAAGACTAACTGTCCGCCTTTTTATATGAAAGCAGTTTGACTGGACAGCACCCTAGTGCCATCTGATCGGCAGGAAACAGAAGATCCGGCTGCTATGAGCTAGGGTTTCTGTGGACAATGACGAAGCGGATGGTTACAGCGATGAGGCCTAAGAGTTATCCACTAACAGATCTGTCGCGATATGAACCTGTAGTTCAAATAAATAGAGTAATAATAACAACCAATTTATCTTAAGCTGTTGCAGTGAGTTCACCAAATGTTAAAAGCGTGTATACTAATGTCTGCTACATATACAATGCACATTTTATGTATGCCTGATAAGTAATATTTCATGAATCAGCTGTTTATATCCTGAAGTTATATTTTTTAATAGAACTTTGTTGCTTTTTTTCAGAAACACAATTAATGATACAATTTTGAAATTTAGTACAGTCACTCGTCATTTCCTTTCATCCGAACTAGAGTGAATCGAATAGCTTAATTACAGCTTTCAGAAAAAATTATAATACCTGAAAAATTACTTTTCAAGAAAAAATAATCAGAAAATTGTTATAATAATAATAATAATAATAATAATAATAATAATAATAATAATAATAATAATAATAATAATAATAATAATAATAACTCACTAATGTCCATATTTCGATTAATGTCCAATTGTTCCCTGTTTTCAAAGAAAATGGTACATAAAGCAAATAAAGTGGAGGCGTGGCAGCTATTTATAGGGCACTTTAACTTTCGTGGGCGTAAACAGTGTCCCAATTATGTAAACTCATATATGATTCTGTTCAGCAAGAATTGCACAACATTTTTTCTTCAAAATAAATAACAAATGACTTTTGAGACTTCATTCACCCATTTCCCCTTAAGGAAAATCTGATTATTTTCTTAATTATACCTTCTTCAAGTGTTTCTGAGGGTCATTTATACCGGAAAATTGTATTCGCAAACAAAACTGGGGAAAACACACTTGCATATGTTTTCAAATAAAGGAACTAATGGTTTGAACACACAGAAGCTGTCATACTTAGCAGTAGTATCAGCTTGTAGAGCAAAGCATTTGGAAAAAAAATCTGATATGTTGCACTCACATGACTTTCTCTCTTATTGCTAACTTCTTTGTAGTTACAAGGGGAATATGGTAGGCTTTAAGCGATAGTCAAATATTTTAAGAGCTGGATGCTATGTTGAGCATTCCATTCTCTTTGCATGCCAAGGACATAAAAAAGGAATAACGAATTCCCATTTCAGAATAAGTATAAGTATTGGAAAAGCCAAACAAATGACGAGGAAAATCTCGGCAATGGTTCACTCGACAAAAAGCATGTATATGACATAAATTGTGTGTTTTAACGAGCTCTACGTTCTTTTCTGTAGTAACACTTTGTCTATCTCTTACGGTTTAGCAGTTATGCGAAAGTCATTTTGAATAAGGAGGACTCCTGTGGCATTCCCAGAAAATTCAAGATGTACGCTTCACTTGCAAAGGAAATATCTTTAAAATATGGCATTTTAATCGAGAGCCATTTTTGAGAAAATCAAACTTTTCGAAAAATGTTCCATGTAAAGGGTAGTCTGGGTGGGGTATTTTATTAAAAATCTTCGTGTTGCATCCTTGTAAGGTATTAATTTTGAATACCAAGTTTGGTATTTATCCGACTTTTCCTTTTTTAGTTATGCTGTTCACAGCCTGACGGACACGCAGACAGACACACTGATATGTTCAAAAATGCTTTATTTGGATTCAGGGCACGTTAAAACGTGTATTTTTGCTAAATTCTCGGTATCGAATTCTTGGATGGAATGCAATACCTCCCCTACTTACTGTACAGAAAGTTTGATTCAATTTGGTATTAAATTATGCGTAATTTACGTCGAAATCTCCCAAGCACTTCAGGTTTTAGTTTTATCTTTTGAAGTAATAGATTTTGCAATTTCCAGCAAACCAACACTCTTGAATTTTAACATTATGTTCAAATTTATGACATCGTTTAATAATGCAAGGCATTGATGCCTATTTTTCTTTTATTCAGGTGCAACAGCGTGGACCAACATCTTTACAGCAAGTTTTTCTACGTCACATTAAGGTCTCAGGGCTTCTACGACGTGGCCCCTCATACACACGACCTCGCGACGTGCAGTATTTGATGTGACGCATTGCAATGCTGCCAACTGCAGAGACAGGAAACAACACTGACTCTCTTTATGGGCAAGTTTTTATGTCGGTCGTGAAGAGTTTTACTGCGTTGCACAGTCCGCAAGATGTGTGGGAGTTGGGGGAATTACCACTTTAATAATCAGCACCACCATCACCTTTATTTGGGGGGTACATTGCTTTCTTTTCTGCCATAATGTTTTTATGTTTTTAATATGGCAAAATATAGGTAGTAGTTTTTGAAATTCATTGTGGTACCTTCTGTTTTCGGGTACTTTAATGGTTACAAAGAAATTTTCTTCTGCATTTTTAATCGCCTTCCTTCTGCCAAAAGTCCCTTATTGAGCTATTCGTCTTCGTTTCTTGAAAAAGCAGTCTAAACCCCACCATTAACTTCTGTGCTATACGAAATTAATATTTATGTTATATTTCTGGTTGCGGAGTTATATTAACGGAAGACTAAATCGCTTATTTAGTAAGCTCCTTACTTGCACCATGAAGGAATCTGTTGTATGCAATGTTGTGCTTTTTTCTCGACTTCGTTGGTAAGTATTCCAACGTTAATCTCTCCGCTGCTTGCAAAAATTTTTCTGGTTCTGCTAATCTATTTCCGAATCATTCAAATAATCCGGTATTCGATTAAACGATACAAGGCCTCCGCTTAGTGTATTGTTATGCCCATAATATAATATATAAGGTAAGTCTAGATACGGAATCATTTATCTATAAATTTCAACATAATCGTGGCTGACGAAGGGGCGTCATAGGGAAAATCTGCAACATCGTAGCAAATTATGCAGTCTTTCTTACATTAACATCAAGAGAGAGGCTTAACTTTCAATAATTAACACATTTCAAGCTAAAGCTGTTTATTCTAAAAAGAAAAATTTATGAAAAGTTACACTTAGCTTTTGTTAAGTGCTTACGCGACCCATGTTGATCCACTAACACCACATGCTCTAAAGAGGAAGAAAGCTAGCTACGTTCTACCAGCATTAGCACCAACTTCAGAATATATAATGTCCCCAAATATAGCAAACTACACCCCTATAACTACGCTAAATGCCACAATGTAATTATATATATTATTATTAGTGATGGGACGATACCACTATTTCTCTATACTCGATACGAGATAATGATTTTTGAGCATCGATATTTGATGCTTTGTAAAAAATGCAAAGACGATAACTTGTTCAGTGAATTATGCTCTTATTAGTAGTTTTCTGTGTATAAACGCAGTGAACTATTTTGTATTGTATGCTGCTTTCGAAGTTATTCCTATTGACACTCTCCAATTGGCAGTATTTTTAGTTTCTCTACTACGTATAGTAAGTAGGGGAAGTATTGTATTCCACCCAAAAATTCGAATTAAAACAGCAAATATGCCGCAAGTTTGGTATCCATTACGTGCGTGGTCAAAAACATGCTTCAATTCGCTTCTGCTATTGTAATGATGTCGGTTTTGTTTTTCCATGAAATTGTCATATTTTTTTACATACAGTTTCTTAACTATGTATTCAGCATGGATGGTGTATTATAAAAACTATAACCATTTTTAACTATTTCTATTTAAGCGGCAGGTTTTAAACGCTCCACTTTTAGTGCCAACTGTGTAAAATATGCATTTTGCTTTTGTTTCGTTTCCTTGAATGCTTAGTTAAAATCGTGAAATGTTTTCCTTATTTTTGTGATTCTAACTCCTGAACATTACAGCTTATTTTTCTTTCTGCTTAGCAATGTTTAATTAAAGCGTGCATTTGTTTTCGGCTATTCTCAGACCTATAGCTCAGTCCTATAAAGCTGTAACAGATAATGTTAACATATTATAGCACGTAAATACACTTCAGCATGCATCCATTAAGCATCGGTTGTAAGATTTTCGTTCCTGAGTTTTGCAGTTAACGTTCGTTCATTTGTTTGTTGTTTACTGTGCTTAAATTTGCATAGGCTCTGCGTCAAGATTTAGTAAGAGCTGCATGTTCGGTTCAGGCTCGCAAATTAAGAGCAATACTCGCTTGATAATCCAATTATTACTATGCCTATATACAAACAGGATACCTTCAGATGAAATGCAGCAAATCCCGATGTAGAATTTCTGCTTTTCGGCTTGCCAAAAGTGAGGGAGAAAGAGGAGAGAGAAAACATGCGAGAATACAGGATGATCCGATTGAGATGTCAGAAAAGTAAAAGTTGTATATAAGAGGATAAGACACACATCTCTGAGCAGTTTTCTGTAATATAACTGGAAAGGATGGACGTTAACAATAAATGATGTTTTAAACTTGACCCGTGTGGCATGGCAACACACGTGCTTAGGAGACTAAATGGCGGTCATGTTACAACAGTCCTAGAGCCCATGGAAGTCACTTCACCACTCATTAGCACAGCAGAATATGCCATACAAAATGTTTTGGAGGATTGACAGATAGTACCTTAAGATGTTTCCACACATATTCAGCTTTGATACAGCGTAATTACGAAGCTCGTCTCAAGTTTGCTGTCATGATTTGTGAGAGGCAGGAAGCGGACGATCAGTGGTTAAATCAATGGATGTTCATGGACATTTCATGAGAGTGGCCGAGTCAACAAGCATAACTGCATTACATGGAGAACTGAGAAACCACGTGTCTCATATGACACATTTCACATACCATACAACACACTAAGTATGCTGTTGTGGCGTGACCATTTTGTCTCCTATGCACCATAATACTGTCATGCTACGCAGAAGAATTCTGAAACATCTCATTGTTAACTTCCATCCTTTCCGCTTATAGTACAGCAAACTTCTTATATATGTGTGCATTATCCTCTTATATATAACGTTTTACTTTTCTGACATCTTAAACGGATCACTGTGTATCTTCTTAGGTATCTTTATACACAAATGCGATTCCACTCTTTTCACTAGTTGGCCACGATATGAATGTGTCCGATGGGAAGGGGAACTAAACAGTTACGAAACAAGCGGGCGGGGCACCTAAAGAATAGTCAGGTACAGAAAACATGAAGCTGAGGCCTGCAAAAAGTAGTACTGTTTTCGTTGTGCAACCATCCCATCCCCTACCGCCTTGTCCCTCTCACCCCTCTCATCCCTAGCTTTGATGACGTTAGGCAATTTTTACAAAAACACTAGCGCCCTCCTACAAGCCCATTCATAATGTGGCCAATTAGTACCTATAATCCCTTTACCAGAAAACCTAACTTCACGTAAACACATGAGTCATTAACTATAATGATACACGGGAACACAAAGCACAACATAACGCAGTACCTTAAATATCCTTAAACAAAACTTCTGATTAATATGAAATGGTAATTAATATGATTAGTAAAACTAAAGAAGGTTTTGGCTTCCGTTTAATTCTGTCCACCACTCTTTGCATTCAAGCAGTTGGCAAGGCGATAAACATAGCACTTCTAAAAGTGCTGTTAGGTTGGTGAGTGGCAATAAAGATGAAATAGTGAAGCGTTCTAAAGGTAAGACGTTAAAACGGCGAAAAACGAGTTGTATTGAATGTTTGTAACAAACTAATGCAGAAGAATCCAACTGTCTTTGTGAATAAGATTGTTAAACTAACTACAGTATCGGTGAGTGTAACGTTGCATATGCGCGTAAAGAACTGAAGGAGACGGGCGCATTGCGAACACCAAGGAAGAAAAGAAGCAGACGTGAGCCCGAATTAAAACAGCAAATATGTCGTTTGTAGGAAAGTGTACGAGTTTTCTTCAATAATGAACCACCAGCGTTAGAAGGTCTTAAATTCTGTCAAGAATGATCCTATGTTGCCTTCTTTTGTGCTATCCACCTTTCAGAAATTATTGCTAGATGGAAAGGTAGAATCAGATGATTGAAAAATTCAATGCCATAGCCGGGATTTGAACCACGGATCTCCCGGTCTCCGGGAGAATTTTTCAGTCATCTGATGCTACCTTACCAACCCTGTCCAACACACGGCTTGTGTGAAAGAACAATTAATTCCATTATTGCTAGATATTGAATTTACGTTTCTGAAAGAAATAAAGTGAATATAATTGTCAACCGAGAGGATGTCGTATGATGGAGACCCAGACATCTTCCCAATAGTGATGCCACAAACAGATTAATATGGATTAGTTTCATGGGGTTTATTTTAGTTATCCTGTATTTAATTTCAATTCAGCTTTTGTTTTTCATTCAATTCATTCTCTGTTTAGCCTCATCTTATATAGGACTTACAGGTAGGTGCCTGGGTCAGAGGCCCGTCGAGGAGCAGACACTCATGGAGTAGACAGAAGATCCAGGATGGGTGATCAGCCCGATGCCTGGGATGGGATAAAGGAAGCAGATGAAACGAAATGAAGGCGAAGTGGATGAAAGGAAAGGTGATGATGGAGCAGTTGGTGGAATGAATGGCGGGAGAAACCGGAGAATCCGGAGAAAACCCGCCCAGACGCCGCTTCGTCCACCACAAATCCCACATGTGAGAGGCGAGCGGTCTAACCACTCGGTCACGGCGCCGCCCCATCTTTTATTATTATTATTATTATTATTATTATTATTATTCGAATAGTACACCGTTATAATGAATCATAAGCACGAGACATTAGTCCATGTGGCATTTATTTGTTTGTTTCTCATAGCTGATACGAACACCAGGATAACGCGGAGGGATACAAAATGTTTTTTTTCTACATCAAGTCCGGCTCTAAGGTTGGATTGATTATAACTAGATTGTGTCCTGCATAATGCAATACTGGCATAAAGATCATATATGGAAGTTCAGAAAAAAAATATTTACCTTTCGAAACATGCGGTTGGAACATGACTCAGCATTTCTATACGTGTTGTCAAACCACTAACAATAAATAGCAGATTGAAAATTAATATTAGTTTTCTAGAGTTTCTGACTTTTATGGTAATTCCAAAACTCTATCTAAATAAACCTTTTCCATATCTTTTAAAATAATACTGGTACTTCAGAAATTTCCCAATTTTTATGTAATTACTTTTCTATCGTTCAGATAGCAAATATTCTCAAATTTTTTCAATACATCGCTTTAATAACTCCTTATTACATTTATTCATTATCACTGATTTGTCACAAATTTTGCGCTCTGAGAAGGATGTTTGAACACGGTGGAAATTAATTTTCCTAAAGGCCATTAAAATGCAAATTGAAGTGCATGTTAATCATAATTTAAAATTGTAGTAATGTTTTCATCTAGGCAATATGCTTTTACGCATAATTAAAACTTTTTATATAAACTGCCGCTGGAAAAATGACTTATTGTTATAAAATACCAAAGGCCACAAAACGTAATGATGCTGATGACGAAGTCCTTTGGCATATTAATGATGATTACAATAGTAATATAATATTTTCGATCACCATATCATGAAAATCTGTAGTCGAAAAGGCAAAATATAATGCTAGAATTTTCTGTGCAAATAAAATAGTTATTCAGGGTTTAACAAGATAAAGAAACATTGCTTCTTAAACGTTTCCTTTCACTTTTGTTCCGTACAAAAAGTCATTTTGGAACCAATTATTCCTAATTAATGCAATTTAAGTCCACGGAGATGTATAATTACCCAAGGTACTGTATATTTATAGGTGTATCAGATAGATTATGGTACAACTCTCTGTCTTTTTTATGCCGTTTCATGTCTATATGTATTGTGACCGCGCGCACGAAATTACCTACGGTCCGGCTCGTCTACCTCGCTCTGGGTAGGGCTAGTGGACAGAACAGCCATGCAAAATAATACCAATTATGTCCCATTTCCCCTCTCCAGAGGAATTCTTTTGGCCGTTTCGAGTAGGTTCTCTTTTAGAAACCTCCGCTTTGATGCCGGGCCCTTATAAGGGGCTGCTCTGCCCAATGAAGTTCAGTTGAGTGTTAGGAAGTTACGAAGTTAAGTGCAGTGAAGTATTCGAAGAGCTTGGAGATAAAAGTGGACAGTGCCGAGTGCAGCTCAGTTGTTACATAATTGCGACTCAACAGTTCGGTTGTGATTTGATGGATCAGTTGTGATTTGATGGATCAGTTGTGATTTGATGGATCAGTTATGTTCTGCTCTGAGAGGTTACATTTATTGTACGATTCTAAGTAATTTGAAATTGCTAAAACAGTTTTAATTGAGATTTTTATTAATATGTTAATTAAATAATTAATTCTTATTTTAGAAGTAATTCATTTTTTTTCATACGCGTCAAAAGTGTGTCAAGTAAAACGTTTGTATTACAATTATCACCTACGTGATAAAATTAAAGTGCGTTGAATAAAAAGGTGTTCTCATTTGTTGCTGTACGATTAGTTGGAAATAATTCCAAGATTGTTTAAATATAATTACAAAATTTGATATTACAAGTATCTTTACTTCAGGGGTTACAAAAACAGAAATTTAGGATTCTTTTACAAATTAATACATTTTGTTTTATTCCAATGGGCTGATTAAACAATTTAAACTGTTTTTACTTTCTGTACCACCTACTTAGTAGGTAGAGAAGATATTGCACTCCACCTGAAAATTCGATACCAAGATTTTACCGGAAACACATGCTTTGACACCCCTGAAAAATACATTTTTAGAAAAAGGTCTGTGGGAGCGTCTGTGAAAAGTATAACTCAAAAACGAAAAGCAGGATAAATACGAAAATTGGTATTTAAGTTAAGTGTTTTCCGAAGATGCGACACAAATATTTTCAAGAAAATCCCCCCCACCCCAAACTACCCTTCATATGTAACATTTCTCGAAAATTTTTATGTTCTAAAACAATGGCTTTAATGCTTTGGATTAAAAGATCATATATTAAACATATTTACATTAGAAATAAAATGTATATCATGAATTTTCTGGGAACAGTCTACGAAGAATACTTTATTCGTGAGAAATACTGTATAATCTTGCATAACCGGTAAACGTTAAGCGATAAGCGAAAACGTAATACAGAAGAAATGTGGATCTCTTTAAAACACACAATTTATTTCAAATAACTTTTGCGTGCCATCAACCATTTCCAGGATATCCGTTACTAATGGTTGGAATTGTTCAATACTTTTCTTTTCAAGTTCTTTCGATATTCAGTTGCTTCTCGCGATTGCACGCAAGGCGAATAGAATTTCAAGGCCAGTAGATAGCGTCCAGTCCTTTAACACATTTTGGCTATGGCTACTCCTATCTGTAACGAATTGTGTAACACAGCTAGTTTATCTCGATTAAAATTAAGTAGATAGGAAAATAGGCCTTTGTAACAATAACTTCTATTCTCGCTAGTAAGGGATAAAGGGTTGAGAAGGTCATGTGAATGTCACACATCGGAATTTTTTCCCTTTCTTTATGATGAGACGTTTCTCCAAATTTTTACAATATATTATGAATTTATAAATACTAAAATACAATTAAGAGATTAATTTCCATACATGGGTATGGGAAGATTCAGCCATACAAAGTATGGTGAGGAAAATGTAGTTTTAGAGCCACCTTGATCAAAATTTAAGCACACCCAATTTAATACATTCCAAGAAAAATACTGATTAAGTGAATAATCTCTGACTTGTGGTTTGCTCGTGTGAAGTATTGGGAGTACCGAGAATAATAGTATTTACCTCTAATACGTTATTAAATATACATGAAACACTAGCAAATAAATGTTTAAAGCTTACACACTGATACATTCAATTTAAATGCATTTTGAACATCTGTAATCCAATATACCATGTATATACTGATTCAAGAAGAATAAAAGAGTTTATGTGCAGTCGAGATTTCGGAAACATACCCATGCTTCCGGATTCCTATAGAGTTTTTCTTCTTTAATCCTGCAGAAACTCCTCATCTGTTTTCCACAACCAGCCCTGGGTGAGCCAATTGGTCCGAATAAAATTCCGAGACAAAGGCATTAGCTTATGAACGAAGGTCAGGCCTAGGTGAGCGGCAAAAGGTGAGGAGTACCGAAACGTTTCACCTGAGTGGATGGTAGGCATTCCTCGCAACTACGGTTCACACCAGACACTCGAGACTTCATCTCGTATTGGTATGATGTCAAAAGTCAGACACTCGAATATTAAACCATAACAAAGTTCGTTTTCAAACTCAAGAGAGAAATAAAAGGGCGGAGTAAAGTAAACATTAAGTGGAGTGCTAGAATCAGGCAAGGGGTGGAGCTGAGACAGTTTAATATTTCTTTATCAATATGAACCACTGCGCATTATATCCACACCTTTCCATAATATCTCATTTGCCTTACTGTCAACCACTCGTCACTGCGCGCAGCAGTGAGGTATCGTCGCTTCATTTCGTTACAAAGTCATGAATCCACGCTTAAATTGTGAAGAAACTGCATAAATAATAAATTATAGGGCTAAAGCGATATTAAATATAAGTTGTCAAAGGAAATCCAGGGGAATGAACAATGACTGGTTATGCTCCTAGGGTTGATTGTAGTAAAGCATCCCACGTGCTTCTATTGTTGAACAATAAATGGATAATTCATGTAGTTTTGCCAGTCAACACTGCGAGGTTTAATTTTTACTTTCTCTACTACGTATAGTAAGTGGGGAAGTATGGCATTCCACCCAAAAATTCTATATTGAGATTTCACAGGAAACATTTGAGGCCCCCTGAATCCAAAAAAAGCACTTTTAGAAAAAGGTCCGTGTGTGTGTGTGCGCGCGCGTCTATAAACAGCATAACTCATAAACGAAAAGTCGGATAAATACCAAACTTGGTAAACTAGGTTCAGTATCTTTCAAAGATGCGACACGAAGATATTCAAGAAAATACCCCCAACCCCAGACTGCCTTTTACATGAAACATTTTTCGAAATTTTTGATTTTCTCAAAATAGCTCTAACGATTTGGTTAAAATATCATATTTATAAGATATTTCGTGGCAAATGAAGCGTATATCGTTAATTTTCTATGAATGTTCCCAAAAGTCCTCTTCATTCTAAATTACTTTTGCCTAAGCGGTAAATTGTAGAAATAGACAAAGGTTTACTACACAAAAAATGTAGATCTCGTTAAAAACACAATTTATGTCACACTCTTTTTATGCAGTGAACCATTTCCGAGATATTTATTATTTGTTTGTATTTTCCAACACTTATACCTTTCCTCAAATGCGAATTCCTTATTAGGTTTTTTTTTTATGTCCTGGACTTACAAAGAGAATGGACTGCTCTACATAGCAACCAGCTCTTAAAAGATTTGTCTATTGCTTAAAGTCTACCACATTATTAATGGTTTAAATTGTTGAATTCGTTATCATTCTATTAAGTCCTGTCTACATTCAGGTGTTTCTTGCGGTTACATAGAAAGAGTATGGAATTTTAAGAGCGGTGTAGTCCTTAAACATTTGATTATCGCTATTCCCTTGGCATTTACAACGAAACAAGTAATGTAGCTACTTCTGCAAAGGTTTGTCTCGTTTAAAAAGGAGTAGACAGAAAAATAGGATTTCTTAAGGATAATTTTATACCAATTTATAAAGACAGAGCGTAGAGAAAGTCATGTGAATGACACATCAGATTGTTTTTTTTTTTTAATTTTCTTTCCTATCCACATGGGGGGGGGGGGTATTTGGTTCCACTTGACTACATTTAGCTCTTTAGGTGTAGCGTTAGTCTAATTTTACAGCGTGGTTTGCATATAGTAATACTTATTCTCAAGAGAATAAATGCCTCACATTTGAGAGCATATAATCGTGGCTTAGTCCAGTACAACTGCAGCACCTAAATGAGCCCTGCAAAAGAGGTATTAAGTCGTATACTGTTGTACAAATGAGCCCTAAAATCCTGCTTTAAAGTAGTTTAACGACGTGATAAAGTTTTATGAAACAAGTGTATCTCTTCTGTCGCCCTTCTGCTATTACGAAGATGCTAAAGTTTTGCATCGTTTGTTTTCCAAGACTTCTGATTTATGCATAAAAGAGTGACAACGTCAACAAATCAAACTTTGAAAAACTGATCCCTGAATTATGTATTATTTTTACAGGAGGTATGTAATCATAAATTCCTATGAATGCAGAAATTTTCAAAAATTCGATGCCGAAAGTTAAACGTGAATATATCATATTTTGAAGCCCCCTGTCTGTGTGTGTCTGTAAGCAGTATAACTAAAAACTGAAAATTTTGAAGTAATAAATACCAAACTTGGGATTTAGTTCAATACCTTCCAAAGATATGATGCGAAGATTTTCAAGGAAATTACCCTACCCCAGATTACCATTAACGTGGAACATTTTTCGAAATTTCTGATTTTCTAAAAAATGCCTAACGGTTTTGATTAAAACATCATATATTAAAGATATGTACATGACCAATAAAATGTATGTCTTGAATTTTGTGGTAACAGCCTATGAAGTATTCTTCATTCGGAAGTAATTTTATATAATCTTGTGTACTACACAAAAAATGTAGATTTCTTTAAAACATACAGTTTATTTAAAATAAGTTACTTGAGAAATAAGCAATTTATGGGATATGCATTATTAAGGGTTCGAACTTTTCATTACTTGGTTATTCTCTTAAAGTCCTGTTAACACGTTAACAAACACATAGGACCATAGAACAAACCTTCAAAATAGAATTGCATAATTAGAATTTCAGTTAAGGCCTTTTATAGCAAATTACATAAATATTAAAAAGACGTAATATTTCTGGCAAAAAAGTCAAACCTTAGACCTTTAACTGTATTTTACATCAAAATACAGCTCTTTGTCTATCTGCATGCAAACTTTCGGGTCTATAAATTAAATCCGTGGCTGTAATCATTTTTCTGCTTTCCCTACCACGTTCACAATAGGTAGAGTAGGTCTCGTATTCCACCCAAAAATTCCATACCGATATTTCAACGGAAATGGATGTTGAAGCCTTCTGAATAAAAAAAAATCATTTTTAGAGAAAGGCCTGTGTATGTGTATGTGTGCGCGCGCGCACGTGTTTTTTTCTGTGAACAGCATATCTCAAAAACGAAAAGTCGTATAAACACCAAACTTGTTATTTAGACATAGTACCTTCCAAAAATTCCTCACCCTAAACTACCCTTTACATGAAACATTTTCCGAAATTTTTAATTTTCTAAGAACTTACTCTAAGGATTTTGATTAAAATGCCATATATTAAAGACATTTTCAGAAAAATAAAATGTATATCTTGAATTTCCTGGGAATAGTTTTTGAATTCCTTTTCATTTGGAAGGAATTTTATATAACACTATATAACTTGTAAACGTTAAACGATAGACGAAAACATACCGCTCAAGAAATGTAGATCTCTTTAAGATACACAAGTTATTTCCAATAACGTTTTTGTGGCGTCAGCCATTTCCGAGATATTCATTATTAATAGTTCGAATTGTTCAATACTTGGTCGCTTTTTAAAGTCCTTTCAATATTGAGTTGTTTCTCGCGACGCCATGGAAAGAGTAGTAATTTTAAGACGTCCAGATCTTAAACATTTGACTGTCGCTGTTCCCTTTGCATTTATAGCGTAAGCCAGTATTTTTAACACTTAAATGATATTAGTTTAATTATACAAAATATAATAACAACCCGCCTTAAAGCAATATGTGTATAATATAATATATAAAATGTGTATATTACAGTCATTGTACATTATAATTAAGTATATGTATAATAATGTTATGTGAATGTACTCGTATTACGTAGTTTAACAAAGTAGGAGCTGTGAGAATAGAAGAAAGTTGCTTTCCGTAGCAAACAGAATTACAAAGTAAATACCAAAAGTTGCTATAAATGAGGTAACCTTGAGACAACAATAAATTAGAAGGTTTAATAAAGGCTACTAATAATTCTTGGAACAATAATAATCTAATATTTAAAACACTTTATAAATAGCCAATCAAAAACTAGAAAAAGCTTAAGTTAAATAAAAGTATTCTATTGGAGTAGGCTTAGCCAATCAGAGACTTGAAATAGAGGAAATGTACAGATTCAGGCAGGAGAGGCTAGAAGATTGTGTAACCGAGCAGTTCGGTACGGGTTCAGTGTGAGACATGAACATTCATAGCGGTGAGAATAATATAAATTTTACCTGTTAAAAGTGCAATTAACAATAATCTCACAGCTCTATAGTGAGATACATCAGTGAAGTGTTATTTAATCGTGTGAAGGATTAATAAAAAAAAGTATAATACAATTATAATTTGTGTAAGCCTTGTTCTTTAGCCGTACCAGCCCTGCTAAGACATACGTGCTTTACAAATTACTAATGCCGCAGCCGAGGTATGCATATATAATAAATAAACATTAAAATACAAAGTTGATTTTTAAACGTGGGGGCGAAGGCCACCGGAAACGTAAACGTGGGGCGAAGGCCACCGGAATGTTTGTATCGTACGTGGGGGAACACTTCTAGAAACAATCTCCCGCAAAATTGGCATCCGTTACGTGTGTAGTCTAAAACAGCTTCAAGTTGGTATACCATATGTGGTGCAACAACTATAACAATTAAACTACTGCTCTCCAACAGTGGGGCATCAACTACTTTAGATTCAAGATCCATGCAAGAAGCTGAACTAGCATCGAAACCGGTACCATTCCTACAAATTTAGTGCCGTTAAATTGGTGCACATCACCTTCTTGCCGTATATCCTCCTAAAGGTTTATCTCGATTTAAATGAAGTAGAAAAATAAACTTTCGTAAGAGTCATTTTTATAGCCTCTAATAAACGACAGAGGGTAGAGAAAGTTATGTGAATGCAACACATCCGATTTTTATGTTTAGTCACATAGGCCCCATCACGTATCAAGTCTACGTTGACCTAGACGGACGAAGTGCTTGGATCATAAATTGGGCTAGCGCTGACCTTCTTTCCTCCCAACCATTTTAAGTCCTTTATATTACCCTAAAGCGCATATAACATTCAGAAGAACAAGTATATGATGTAAAATGAGATTTTGATCTCGCCAGAAAGGAAGCAGCGAGTTTGAATAATCCTTTATCAGGAAGTTATCCACGGCACTAAATTTGCACTGCAGCGGGGGACCCTCACATTATACGACCAAGACAAAGGGATAGTGATGAAGATGTATACACTGGATGGGCTCGAGTTGTTGCTGGTCGTCAATGGAGTACTGTCCAGCGGCTTGTCCTCTTGGGAACAGGAACCTTAACACAAAGGCCTGCATTATGTCGCCTTTACCACCGGGTCGGAGCTGTTTGTTTTATTTCAGCTTGTGGAGTTGGCGATAAATACACGGTAATGGAAATGGCCAGGCTACAAACACTCTGTTTACATTAATACGTAGTGCACGGAGTACATGAGCAAACCGCTTTAAAACGTTAGCACAGATTATCGCAGAAAATAAGGTTGTATTTTAATTATGTTGGTAACACTGTGGTGAAAGTACTTCCATTTTATCCTTGTATTTCGAGCAATTCCGATTAAAAATGACTTAAGTTAGAATGATTATTAATTTAGATATCAAAAAGGATGGAACTGATCTATTTGGCAATCGAAATTAATTAAATTGAAATTTAAAAAGAATAGATCAGAGTTTAGAAGTGGCCGAGTGGTTAGACCGCTCGCCTCCCACCGAGGCGGCCCGGGTTCAATCCCAGGGACCTGCATGTGGGATTTGTGGTGGACGAAGCGGCGTCTGGGCGGGTTTTCTCCGGGTTCTCCGGTTTCCCCCGCCATTCATTCCACCAACTGCTCCATCATCACCTTTCCTTTCATCCATTTCACCAACATTTCGTTTCATCTACTTACTTCATCCCATACCAGGCATCGGGCTAATCACCCATCCTGGATGCTCTATCTGATCCATGAGTGTCTGCTCCTCGACCCCGCAGGCACCCGCTTGTAAGTCCTGGGGGTGTAAGTCCTACATACGAGGAGGGTAAACAGATAATGAATGAATGAAAAAGATCAGAGTTTAGGAAATAAAAACTAAAAGGTGTATTAAAACTATAAAAAAAGTTGTCTTCCAAAAAGCCATTCATTTTAGGATTAAAAAATACGTATTACTTTAAATTCAGTGAGCACTACTAACCAAAGCAAAAATGAAGTGGCGATACTTAACGGTGATGTAATTATTGAAGGTTAAAGTGAACTTCTTAAAAAGTGAAATATTTTTAATGATGCAATACTCACATTTAAGACTCGTGAAACAAAATGCATCGTAACAGTGAAAAGAATGTGTTTGTAAGAAGAATAAAACCTAGATTTATAAGAAGATAAGGAAGTGGTAAATATAATGCAGAAAGAAGGATAATTAACGTGATCTAAGTGGATTATTAATGGTTTATTGCAACACAGTTTCCTGTATATACAGGCTGTCACTATGGACAAAGCATGCTTGACAAAAAAATTTAAATGAGAAAAACAATGAACATAAAAATGGATAACAAATAAGCCTGAATTTTAAATTATAGGTCATATTTATCAAAGCAAAAGAAAAGTAATAATAATTGTAGTAATGATGAAGAGAAACAGTAATAAGAATAAAGAAAAGAAAATAAGAATAATTTAAGGTGTTGAATAATAAAATAGTGCTCAGTTAGATGATAAAGAAATCCTGTCTTTCTCAGGTTGTAAAATGTTACAATTTAACTAACCTTTTATTATAGTTTGTCATTAGAATTAATTGCTGTATTAGTATAGTTTGTGTGTTACATTCACATAATTTTCTCTACCCTTTGTCGCTTACAGTGTCGATATAAGTTATTTCCATGAAAGTTTATTTTTCTGACTACTTCATATTAATTGAGATAAACTTTTGTAGAAATACCTACATTGCACATTTTATTATAGATAAACAGAACAGCCATAGTCAAATGTTTAAGAACTAAGGGCTATATGCTGGTCTTAAAATTCAATATTGTTTCCATGCAATCGCGAGAAATAGCTGGAAAACGATGGGACTTAAAAGAATGACAAATTATTGAACAAATAACGGATAGGTATCTCAGAAGTGGCTCATCTCACAAAAAGAAAGGTGTTCCATGTAAAGGTAGTTTAGGACGAGAGGATTTTCTTGACAGTCCTCGTAATACTAACTTTGGTATTTATCAGACCTTTCCTTTTTGGAGTTAGGCTGTTCACATACACACACACCGTTTTCTAAAAATGCTCTTTTCGTATTCAGGGGGTCTTATAACAGGCATTTTTGGTGAAATCTCGGTATAAAATTTTTGGACGGAATGCAATACCTTCTCTACCTACTATGTACGCGGTAGAGAAAGTAATAAGTAGTTTATAATAAGACTGTAAATGAAATAAAGTATTCCAAAGGTATCTACGAAAAAACTTCTGATGTGATACATTCACATTAGTTTCCCTACCCTCTGTCCTTTATTAGCGGGTATACTAACTATTCCTATAAATCTTCCTTTTCTATCTACTATATTTTAATGCAAGTAAGCTTTGCAGAAATAGCTACATTACACATTTCGTTATAGATGCAAAGAGAATAGCGATAGTCAAATGTTTAAGAACTGGACATATACGCTGCCTTAAAATTACACAGTTTCCATGACATCGCAAGAAACAATGTTGGCAGGAGTCAAACAGTGTGACCAAGAAGTGGACAGTTCGAACCATTAATAATGGATATCCCAGAAATGGTTTATACCACAAAAAAATTATTGGAAATAAATTGTATATTTGAAAGAGATCTATATTTTATTGTGTATTTAACGTTTTGGTCTCTCGCTTAACGTTTAGCAGTTATACAAAATTATACAAGATTTCTCCCAAATGAAGTGGAGTTCATAGGTTATTCCTAGAAAATTCAAAATCTACATTTTATTTGTAATGTAAATATCTTTAATATACGGTGTTGTAATCAAAATTTTTAGAGCCATTTATTAGAAAATAAAAAATTTCGAAAAATTTTCCATGTAAAGGGTGGTCTGTAATGGGGGGGATTTTCTTGAAAATCTTTGGGAGATACCGAACCAAAATACAAGTTTGGTATATATCCGACGTTTCGTTTTCGAGTTATATTGTTCACAGATATGCATATACACGGACCTTTTTCTAAAAGTGCTTTTTTGGATTCAGGGGGTATCAAAATTTCCGGTGAAATCTTGGTATCGGATTTATGGGTGGATTGCAATACCCTTCTGCCTACTATGTACGTGGCAGAAAAAGTAAAAATCTAATTCAAGTAAGTCAAATTGGGAGAATATGAATCTAAAATAAAATTTAAAAAAATCTTGTGTGTTATATGCTCATGATCTTCTCTACCCACTATCCTGTACTTTTATGTAGCTTCTGTAAATCATTCTTGCAAAAGCTTATTCTTGTCGCTGTTTCAGGTTAACTGACTTTAAAAGTTTATAGAAAAACACTTCGTTATATACACAAAAGTAAAATCTTTAAAAACCGCTTCTTACACTCACGCGTTGAAATTCCACTCACTTCCTATGACATCGCTTCCATGTTAAGAAATAGCTTAACATGGACAACACTAAAAGATCTAATGTGATGCATTCACATGACTTTCTCTACAAACTATTCTTACAAATACCTATTCATCTATCTTCTACTTGTTAATCGAGATAAATTTTCATTGCCTATTTTTACATTTGGTTGTATTTATAAGGATACAGTTGGCTAAAGAGTTGGCAGATCTTTTAAAAAGTGGATTCTTTGTGATGGCCTTGGAATTCTATATTCTTTGCATGACCACAAAAAAGAAACAAATAACGACTTCTTCAAAAAACTATAAATATGTTAAAAGTTCAAAGCAATAACAAAGAAATTCTCGGAAAAGGTTATAGCCATAACATTCTTTTCACATAATCTGAGTGATTTAACTAGATCTAAATTTTTACTTTCTTTACCACGTTTACTGTAGGGGGAGATGATCTCTCCACACAACACTTAGTTACCGAGATTTCGCAGCATAATACATATTTTGAGGACTCCTGAATTAAAAAAATATCATTTTTAGAAAAACTTCTGAGTATGCGTGTCTGTGAACAACATAAATCTAAAACGAAATATCGGATAAATACCAAACTTGGTATTCACGTTCAGTACCTTCCAAAAAAATGAATTGAAGATTTTTTCAAAAAAATATCCCTGTTCCAAACTATCCTTTACATGAAACATGTTTAAAAATTTTATATTTTCTAAAAGATGACTAAAGCTTTTGATTAAAATACCATATATTAAACATTTACATGACAAATAATATGTATATTTTGAATTTTCCCGCAATAGCATGTGAAATCCCCTTCATTCAGAAGGAATTTTGTATAACCTTATATAACTGGTAAACGTAGATAGACGAAAACGCACTACACAAAAAATGTAGATCTCTTTAAAACACATAATTTATTTCAATTAACTTTTGTGGCATCAGCCATTTCCGAGACATCCGTTATTAATGGTTCAATTTGTTAAATACTTTGTTTTTCGTTATAAGTCCCATGGACTTTAGTTGTTTCTGGCGATTGCATGAAAACAGTATGGAATTTTAAGGCCAGCGTTTAACATCCAGTTCTTAAAACATTTCACTATCGCTGCTCTCTTTGTATACTAACGAAATGTGTAATGTAGATGTTTCTGCAAAGGTTTATTTGGATTAAAATGAAGTAGATAGAAAAATAAACATCTTAGAAACAATTAGTTTACTCATTAATAAACAATACAGGGTATAGAAAGTAATGTGAATGTAACATATCAGAACTTTTTTGTCTAGTAAGATTTTTTCTTTCTCTTACGGCTTACCAATCATATAAAGGTCATTCAAATTGAAGAGGATTCTTCCATGAAATTCAAGATGTGCATTTTGTTTATCATGCAAATATTTAAAACATTTTCATGTAGTTTGAAAACATGTCATTTGGTAATTTCGTGTCGCATCTTTGGAAGGTACTGAACCTAAATATCAAGTCTGGTATTTAACGACTTTTCCTTTTTGAGTTATGCTGTTCCACAGACAAATAGAATTCTTCTAAAGACGATTTTTGGGGGGATTCAATGAGCCTCGAATATTGTGTTTTCAGTTAAATCTCAATATCTCTACAAACTAAGTACACTGAGGTGCATAAAGAGTGGCCCACTTGGGCGTGTAGCTGAATATGCTGGTAATGACAAATGTAGCCCCACCCCCTGGCAGGTTGAGCTGCTCTGTTTCACGAGCATAATTTCTAGCCACTGGATTGGCAGGGTACTTTCCTTCTCCTAAAATATGTCCAACTGCCGAGTGGTAACATTACACTGCCGTTAAGGAACTTGTTGAGTTTAGGTGAAAAAGTTAATATATAATAAAAACGTAGAAATAAACATGAAAAACTCTCTGTGTTTGTCTCCATTTCGCTGATAAAAGTTCTGTTATAAATGGTGTAGCTCTCTTTCAGTTTAACGACACACGCAAATAACGTTTTACTCCTTACTGTAAGGTCGCATTATGAGGTATTGCTCTAGCGTTTCCATTTGTACCAGTCGTAACGAAACACTTTCACAGAAACGGTGTCCGAACCACCCCTTCATTTTATATCGTTTATATCATCGTTCAGTATTTAGCTTTTGTCTCTGAGTGGGGGGATTAGGCAGTCATGTAGGGAACTAATACACTCTGGGTGGAGACAAAAGTGGTTACCTGAAGCTGCAAACATTACGGGGAGAAAAACACTGATGCGATATAGGGGACACTTTTTATTCACGTTAGTGTGGATATTTACTTAATCGACTTACCCTTACGTATGTAGGGCTCACGTCTCCCTAGGGCTTATAACCGGATCAGAGGAGTAGAAGAACATTGAACTATAAATAAATAACACGGAACGGGGGATCGGCCCGTAGGGAGAGCGGGGGAAGAAGATGATATGAAACGAAGGAAAAATGGGTGAAAGGAAAGTTTAGATGGAGCAATAAGTGGAATGAACGCTGGGAAAACCGGAGAACCCTGCAGAAAACTCTAGCCAGACGCCGCCGCTTTGTCCACCACAAATCCCAAATCCGGATCCCTCAGATCGCCTTGGTCTAGGCGAGCGGTCTAACCAGCGCTGCCAATAGAGGTACTAAAAATCCAAATATAAGCTGCCTATATGGTCGTCTTTTTAATACTTTAATTATTTAGATCAACCATGTTTACATTTTCTGATAATTTTGTTTCTTTCTATAAGGAATATTGTTATCAGCAACCAAATCTTTGAACTCCATTTACTAACATAGAGTTAATTAAAACATAACTCTGCTACCTGAGGGATTGATTATGATGGTAATCCAGAAGCAAGGTTATCGATTCCTAAATGGATCACAAACCCAAAGGGGGATTATAATTTAATACTCTGTAACACGGAACGGTACCTGCGGATAGATAGATGGTTACTCATCTTCATAGCTGAGTATAACATGAAAGCCCACCTTTTGTTATAACGTTACCTAGTAAATTAAACCGTACTAGATCCTAGTGCAGGCTAAATTAAATACAAACATCAAAAGCCTAGTTTGTCAAATTAAACACACGCATAAGAATTAAATATTAAAGTGCCCATACAACATCTTATTACTTCCTCTACCACGTACATAGTAGGTAGAGAAGGTATTGCATTGTTCTGAGGCGCCCTGAACCCAAAAAGCTTTTTTTAGAAAAACATCCGGGTGCACTTGTGTATGTGTCTGTCTATGAACACCATAACTCAAAAATGAAAAATCGGATAAATACCAAACCTGGTATTTAGGTTCAGTGCCTTCCAAAGATGCGACACATTTTCAAGTTAATGTCTGCACCCCAAACTACCCTCTGCATGAAAAATCTTCGAAATTGTTTAGAGATGTTGATTTAAATAAAACAACTTAAAGATATTTACATGGCAAATAGTATATCTTGTATTTTCTGAGAATGACTTGTGAAGTCCTCTTCATTCGGAAGTAATTTTATATAATTTTGTATAACTGGCAAACGTTAAGCGATGGACGAAAGCGTACTACACAGAAAACGTAGTTCTCTTTAAAACACAAAAATTTATTTCAAATAACTTTTTTGTGGCCATTTCCGATATATCCGTTGTTAATGGTTCGAATTGTTCAATACTTATATCATTCTTTACATTGAGCTGTTTCTCGCTATGTCACTGAAATGGAACGGAATTTTAAGGCCAGCGTATAGCGTCCAGTTCTAAAACATTTGACTATTGCTATTCTCTTTGTAACTACAAAAATTGTGAAATATAGCTATTTATTTCGATTCCAATGAAGTAGATAGAAAAAAAAACTTGTGTTGCGCTCACAAGACTTTCTCTACTCTTGTACAAACTATTTTTACAAACGCTTATCTCCATTTACTTCATGTTAATCCAGATAAACATTTGCAGAAACGAACCTATTACTAATTTTCTTATAGGTGCAAGGGGAATATGGTAGGCTATAAGCGACAGTCAAATGTTTTAAGAGCTGGTTGCTATGTGGAGTATTCCATTCTCTTTGCATGTCCAGGATAAAAAAATAAATAAATAAAGCGAATAACTAATTCCCACTTGAGGAAAAAAATAAGTATTTGAAAATTCAAACAAATAACAAGAAATATCTCGGGAATGGTTCACTTCACAAAAAAAATTGTACATGACATAAATTGTATGTTTTAACGAGCTCTTCATTGTTTGTGTAGAAAAATGTTGTCTACCTCTTACGGTTTACCAGTTATGCAAAAGCCATTCACAATGAAGAGAACTTTTCGAGACATTCCCAGAAATTTCAAGATATACATTTTGTTTGTCATAAAAATATATTAAATGTATATATATATATATATATATAGACATCGGTAGAACCAGTTTTGAGAAAATAAATATTTTCGAGAAATGTTCCATGTTAAGGGTGTTCTGGGTTGGTGGGATTTTTTGAAAGATACTGAATCTAAATACCAATTTTGGACACACGACCTTTTCCTAAAAGTGATTTTTTTTGGGATTCAGAGGGCTCAAAACATGTATTTCCGCTGAAATATCTGTATCGAGTTTTTGCGTGGAATGCAATACTTCCTCTACTGGCTATACGTAGTAGAGAAAGTAATAAGAGTTGCGTAAAAATACTTTATATAGTCACTAATAAGCGATAGAGGGTGAAGAAAGCCTTTTCACCAGCGTTGATTACCAAATATTTAAAAAATTGACAATGTAATTTTCCAATCGCTTAGAGATTTATGTATAAAGTCACTTGCACTTAAAAGCCTTAGACGCATTTAGTTTTATTGTTCTATTTAATCGCCGAGACTGAGATGAGCTCAGCAGAAAGCACGAGGTTTTTACAGTATGCTTTCAATCTGACTTTTAATTCCCATTAGTACAGCAATGGAAGTCGCCACCATATCCATTTATCAACAGCTTGACAAGACGGACAGCAAGGCGATTTTGTTTCTCAAACACATTGGCAGTGATTGGTTAATATGAATGTATGTGTCAGGTTCATCTGTTTTTAATTCGGTCAGCCCATCAGACACAATGCGCATATATATGCCACCGAACGTAACATTCTTTTTGTTTATTAAATGCCAGTGGACACGACCGCGCTAAATCCTGCAATTAATGGATTTATCTGTTTCTGACAAAGACAACCGTGGAAGTTTCACTAATGCATTGGCAGATAGATTGGATGACCCAGCTTAATAGTCCGATATTTATATACGCTTTGATGAGGCATAATGAAATGGAAGAGGGAACTACGTACATTATAGTATATTATATTTATATATTATAGTTTTATATATAAGGTGACATTTCAAGTTAAAATTGTGTACTAGTTTTATTATTAAAATGTGAGCACACTCCAACTTACTGCTTTTTAGCGCAGGCATGTAGAAAAAAAGAAATTGATGTTGGGGCGTATTTACTCCTGCACCGTATCTTCTCTCTCTCCCTCACCTTCTGTCTGTTTGTGTCTGTCTGATATACCTCTTCTTCAGCAATAGTAATTATTACAGAGGTGGGAGCTCTTCTTTGTGAATAGTGGACGCGTCCTTCAGCGCTACCCGGCGCACGATTGGTTGGAGAGAGAGCGAAGGAGAGCCGCTCGCTGCTAAGGAAACACTTAGGAGGCTAATCGAGAAACATGGTGAAAATTCGAGAGCGACCATTCCTCCCCATCGGCAACGTACGAAGCTAGGCTAGTATACAGAGAGGTGTATTCACCAGGTGTTTGTTGAAGTGACGTGATTACTCGGCGAGTTATCTGAGTGAATGCTAGAGAAGACACACCAGTGAGTGACCGCAAGAAAGAGGAGGAAACCTACTTTTGACATTGGAGTGATATTGGAAGAGAGGAGTCTTGTGTTCGACACTGTAGCGAGTAACGCGGCTGCTTCATTCCTGATTCATTGCAACGCTACACGCAAGAGAAAACGAGGAGTGATCTGGGAAATTTGAACGGAGTCACAGTACAAATCATAACATCCTGTGGATCACTCTGGTTGTGAAATTATATCACTCTCAAGGACAATACTTTGGCAACAATAAATCCAGAGCCAGAGCCATTTTGCCTTGAATCTATTTTAGTATCAATTCTCACAATACAAAATGTGAATTGCATATAAAAATGTTTAAATGTTACAGTTTAAGAATATAACGTTCGGTAAATATTACCGGCCCTTGTAACCTTTAACTCAAGGTGATATTATATAAGGCTGATATTGGCACCAGGAGTACAGGCGCATTCATATACATGCACATGATCTTACGCAAGCAAACCACAAGGCAAAATGGTGGCAGACGGCCAGCTCATCAAATAATTTCAAAGCTATATACCAACTGCCAAACATAAAAATGTGTAACATAAAAGAATAAACTAAACAAAGAACCGTACTGCCTATGGTTTATCAACAAACATGATTAGAAATACAGAACTTGTATACCGGTTTACATTTAACAAGTAATAACCTGGCGGCTTGTAAAATGCTAATCCAACTAGTAATGTTACTGAGAAATACTTTCTTATATGTTACATTCATATGAATTTCTCTACCCATTCTTTAGCAAAATATTACTACAAAGGCTTATGCTTCTATTTATTTCATGTTAATCGAGGTACACATTTTTAAAAACGAGTTTATTGTATATATAGTATAGGCGGCGCCGTGGCCGAGTGGTTAGACCGCTAGCCTCTCACCGAGGCGGCCCGGGTTCAATCCCAGGGACCCGCATGTGGGATTTGTGGGTTCTCCGGTTTCCCCCGCCATTCATTCCACCAACTGCTCCATCATCATCTTTCCTTTCATCCATTTCACCATCATTTCGTTTCCTCTACTTCCTTCCTCCCCATACCAGGCATCGGGCTGATTCCCCATCCTGGCTGTTCTGTGTGATCCATGAGTGTCTGCTCATCGACGGGCCTCTGACCCCAGGCACCCGCCTGTAAGTCTTGGGGGGTGTAAGTCCTACATATGAAAATTCAAACAAATACCAAGAAATATGTCTGAAATTGTTAACTCTATGACGTACATTGTGTGCTTAACAAGAATCACATTTTTTGTATGTAGTAGGATTGTTTCTATATCTTAAGTTTACAAAAATAATAAACATTTTCTAAGTAAATGGAAGTTTGTTTTGGGAGATATTCTTGAAAATTTCCTGTCGTATATTTGGAAAATACAGAACTTATATGCCTAGATTGATCTCTATCGGACTCTTCAATTTTGAGTTATGCTGTTCACGGACACACACACACGCGCGCACCTTTCTCTAAAACTTATTTGGTTTCAGGGGGCCTCAAAACACATATTTCAGGTGAAACCTTTGGATTTAATGCAATATCTCCGCTACTTTCTCTAAGAACCTAGTAGAGAAGATAAAATGACAAAGACAGTGGACACTTCGAACCAATAGTAACGGATATATCCGAAATGGCTGATGTCACAATTGATGTTATTTGAAATAAATTGTATGCATTAAACAAATCTGCATTGTTCCGTAGTAACTTTTTGGCTATATCTTATGGTTTACCCGTTATACAAAATTGCTTCCGAATGAAGGTTGCTTTGTCATGCAAATATTTGCTATGGCATTTTAATCAAAATCGTTAAAGCCATTTTTGAGAAAATCAAACATCGGAAACGTTTCCATGTAAAGCATATTTTGGAATAGGGAGAGTTTTTAAAACTTTGTGCCCCACTTTTGGATGTTACTGAACTGCAAATTCCAGTTTATTTATCCGGTGTTTCCTTTTTGAGTTACGTTGCTCACAGACAACACACACGCACACATTCGGACCTTTTTCAAAAAAATTCTCTTTTTAGGTTCAAGGAGACTTAAAACTCTCTTTTCGGTGATATCTCCAAATCTGTTTACTGTAAGTATATGGGTGTATAGAAAATATGGCTCATAATAGAACGGAGCTGTTTATGTTGGTGTTGATAAAATCTAGTCCCACCCCCTACCAGTGTGACCACCTCTGTTTTTCAAGCATAATGCTTGCCATTGGATTGACAGGGTACTTTACCTTCCCCAGAATGAACTCATAAAATTGAGAATATACTGGCTTTCATTCATATCAAATAAGATGGATGCCTGAGTATGTTCTACTCTGCTTCCATTACTTGAGCATGTTCTCAAAATGAAGTAGATATTTAGAAGTTTTATTCCTACCAAACTGAGCGTTTACTTGAAAAAGTGAAGCATATACTATGTACTCATTTTTACTTTCTCTGCTATGTATAGTTAAGTATGGGAATTATTGTATTCCACTTGCAGCTTGTCCCCAACTTCTGACTCCATCAAGCGGTATCATTTCTGTATATGACTTGCCTAAAAGCAATACATGGATGTAAAATAAGCGATATTTATTATCTATGTAGAATACAGGAGCGATTTGGATACCACCTCTATGAAGGAGTTTCACTACGATTGCAACACAAGGAAATAATAAACCAATTACAAATAATTGGGCCTTCTAGAGGAAGGGCAGAAGATTATTTGCATGTCAGGTTAGACTGAACGATAGCTACGACATTTATACATGCGAGCTTTCTTCAGTGACATGGAGACGAAGGTTAAGTTATTGCTGTTACTAAACGGCAATAGGAAAACTGCCATTAAGAAAACGGCAATGTAGCATGAAAATATAAGATCGGCAGATCGGCAGATCGGCAGATCGGCCGAAGTTGGTTACCTGAATGTGGAAATCTTATGGATGGAAAAAACGTTATGGTGAGTGTGCCACTTTTTAATGCACGATAGTGTATGTAGGTACGTGATAAAGTAATAAACTATAATTCCTAGAATAACACGATACAATTCGCTTTAACGCTATTCGAATGTTTATATAAAACACTTTTTTTTAGCATGGCCTAAAAGTAGAAATTCTAACACAGTGCACATAAGCTAAAATCTTTAGATTACCACACTAGAGCGATAATCTTCATTATGACCAACTTTTGGTTTCAATTTCAATCGCATGGGAATTACCCTTTGTATTTGCAGATGTTTAATACGAGGGTTAGTCAATAAGTAATGCCTCCTATATTTTTTCTCCTGAACTAAGTTAGTTATACAACAATCTGAATTTGGCGCAAATCCTCAAACCTTCTCCACTCCACTGCAACAGCAACTTCCTACGTGAACTGTGGCAGCACTGCTGCCTGTTGAAAAATCGCTGACATCGATGTTCCTATAGGACAGCATTCTGTCATTGAATTCTTGAATGCGGACGGTGAAACGCCCATTCACATTCATTAAAGGCTCACAAAGGTGTATGGTGATATAACAGTGGATGTCAGCACGATTAGAAGATGGGTTTGTCGCTGTAACGGAGCTGGAGGGTAACACCGTTGGCTGATGAACAGCGGAGCGGCAGGCCCGTGACTGCAGTGACTCCACGCAACATTGACGAGTGGATGAGATCATTCAAGATGACCGGCAGTTAACAACGGATGAATTGTGTCGCATTACGTCCCTCAGTGTGGGTGACGATTATTCATGAACTGGGGTACTCAAAAGTTTGTTCACGGTGGTTACCCCGAATGTTAACGGACCAGCATAAGCAGACGCGTAAAACAATAGTCTCCGAATATTTGCAGCGCTTCATTTGGAGGGAGATAAGTTCCTGGACAAAATTGTGACTGGAGACGAAATGTGGGTTCATTTTTGGAATCAAAGAGACAGTCCATGGAATGGCATTGCACGACCTCACTGCGGAAGAAAAAATTCAAAACTGTGCCAATGGCAGGGAAAGTGATGGCGACCGTGTTTTGGGACGCAGATAGTCTAATGAATTGATTTTTCGGAGCAGGGATGCACAATAAATTCTGCATAATACGTCAGCACCCTCAAAAAGCTTAAAGCATGTCTTCAGCGAGTTCACCCAACAAAAACCATGGCGAATGTTCTGCTTTTGCATGACAATACAAAACCACACACCATTCGTCACACCACCGAAGCGATTGTAAACTTTGGATGGGAAGTCTTTCCTCATCTCCCATACAGCCCTGACCAGCACCATCCATCTGTTTGGGCCGCTAAAGGAAGCTCATCCTGGGGTTCACTTTCAAGATGCGGATGCAGTGAAAACGTCTGTGCGTCAATGGCTTTGGAAGCAAGACGTGCGTTTTACAACCCTAGCTAAAAGGTGGACTAAACCTGTGGAAAAGGACGGGAATGACATTGAAAAGTGACAATTTAATCCTCAATGTTGTGGCTTTCATGCTGTGTATTCAAAGTTTAAGTTTCTTGCAAATTACAAGAGAGAAAAAAATACTAGGCATAGATCTTATTGACTGACTCGTAATTCGACTTGGTATGATTAGGTTTTACTTTTCATTACGTCTTTTTACATGATGAATTTCTTATGGCACTCGCATTATCTGTTTGTCATACTTTAATTTATCGCAATTCGTTATATTGACAGGCTTCTGCTTTCTATACGTCATTCTTTTATCTAGAATAACCTACATAAAGATTAAAAGCCGGAAATTAAGAATTCAAAAGAAACTGAAATGGAAGAGCCAGGTGAAAATGGCAGAAGCAGCAGAAGGGATAACACTAGAAGTACTTACCCCAAAAATCCAGAAATAAATATGATATAGCATTTAATCGCTTCATTGTCTGGTTTAAGGAAACCTACATTGAAAATAATTTCACTGCAAATGACTGCTAGTGAATCAACAAAACTTCTGACATCACGGTTTTTAACATTATTTGCTTTGTTTCAAGAACTGCGTTCTAAACGTGATCTCCGTTAGTTTCAGGAACCAATCAATCAGTATTATTGAAATTCTACAAATTTGACCACTGTCTAAAAAACAGTGTATACCACACGTGTTAAAAGTGGTTTTATCTCTTGTATTCATAATGTGCTATTGTTTGCTTGTAATTTCTCCTCAGACCTGCACTACTTGCTTTGTATTGAGAAAAATAATTAGCATCTGTTTGAGAAGACAATTTTTTTGGAATTTTAACACATATATTTGGTTTTAATGCTGTAAATATAAGGTATTCCTTCTACAGAAAAATTATGGGGGGATATAAAGCAAATTAGAGGAGAATTACCGAGCGAGAATAATTAGAAACAAGCCGCATGCACACATATACATTTGTGAGCCCGGTAACGTATAGAATATTCATAAGCGGCCGCTAAGAGGAGCAATTTTGCTGTGTTGTACACAAGTTCCAGTGTTCACAAAACCATTTAGCGAAACTGTTACGGTGACGCATCCAATAAACGCAGCTCCGTTATTGCTGGTATGTGGCCCGCCTCTGTAATATGACGTTTTCCTAAGAGCATCTAATGCACTACTCTGCTCTGTACCTCGAAACAATTCCCTAGGCTCCACGGTAGTGTGGTACTTACTTCTTTTTAAGCTAAAGGTAATGCATCTGCGAACTTTGAAAAATCAATAGAATGAAAGATATCTTATTGAAATATAATTTTACATGCACTAACAGCAATGTCTTTGCCACGTTTCAAAAGTTTAGCTTTCGTGGTTATTTAAATATTAATTTTAAATTTGATGACTAGATTTAAACGGAACTGGGCTACCTGAACACAAAAGAGTAATTTTTAGAAAAAGGTCCCGGTCCCTGTGAGTGTGTGTGTGTGTGTGTGTGTGTGTGTGTGTGAACAGCATAGCTCAAAAACGAAAAGTAGCATAAATGCAAATTTTGGTATTTAAGATCAGTACCTTCCCAAGATGCGACACGAAAAATTTTAAGAAAATGTGCATTGTAAGTATCTTTAATATATAGTATTATAATTAAAATCCTTAGGAGCCATTTTTTGAAAAATCGAACATTTCGAAAAATGTACCATTGAAAGGGTAGTTTGGGGTGGGGTTTTCTGGGAATAGCCTGTGAAGCCCTTTTCATTCCGAAGAAGAAATTGTGTATAATCTTGTATAATTGCTAAACGCACTACACAAGAAATGCAGGCATCTTTAAAAGAATGATATTAATGATTCAAATTGATTCAATACTTAGCCGTTATTTTAAGCTACTTTTAACATTCAGTTGTTTATCGCTGTCATGGAAACAGTATGAAATTTTAAGGCCAGCATACAGCGTCCATTTCTTAAACATCTGACTATCACTCTTGTCTTTGTATCTACGAGTATAAGGAAATGTATGATGTAGCTATTTCTGTAAAGGTTTATTTGGATTAAAATGAAATAAACATAAAAATACGCTTTAGTAACACTAGTTGTATACTTACTAATAAGCGATAGACGGTAGAGAAAGTCGTGTGAACGTATCACATAAGATATTTAGAAAAAGCTCCGTGTGTATGTCTGAGTGTGTGTCTGTGAACAACATAACTAAAAATGAAAATTTAGATAAATGCCAAACTTAGTATTTAGGTTAGTCACCTTTCAAAGATGCGACACGAGGATTTTCAAGAAAATCTCCTATTTCAAACTACCCTTTAAATGGAACATTTTAGGAAATATTTAATTTTCTCAAAACATTTTATTAAAATATCATTTTAAAAAATTATTTTCATTAAAATGTCATATTAAACATCTTTACATGACAAATGTACATATTGAATTTTCTGTGAATAGCCTGTAGGTCTCTTCATTCGGAGGGTATTTTGTATAACTGGTCAACATTAAGCGATAGACGAAAACGTACTACACAAAAATGTAGATCTCTTTAAAACACACAATTTATTGCAAATATTTTTTGTGGCGTAAACCATTTGCGATATGCGTTATTAATGGTTCGAATTGTTCAATACGTTGTAATTGTTTTAAAGTCCTTGAGAAGATATTATCTTTATTTGAAGAAGATATTGTCTTTACGTTGGAGTTGTTTATTTATTTAGCTCCACTTATGGAAGCCAATTTGAAGTAGGCGGTTTGTTACGTTATTTGCACCACGCTTTGGGCGTCAATTTGAAGTAGTTAGTTGCTGCTACGTACTGAAAGTCAGTTTGTAGATGCTGTATTATATTTCAACTGTTGGAGAGCCGAAGTTTTAGTTCGTTGCAATTGCACGTATAGTAAACAGTTTTCGGCAGTAGCCTTCGCTCCAAATGTATTTTTAGGTGGCCTTTGCCCCAAATTAATAATATTAACTTTGTAATTAAACTGTTTCTTTAAGTATTAAATAATTATGTTTGCCTCGGCTGCGTCAGTATTATTAGAGACATGGAAGTCTTGGCAAGGCGTGATGCGACAATGATGTAGGCTAACACAGATTTTAAGTTTTAATTCACTCCTTCTTATTAATCCTTGACACAAATTAAATAGCGCTTCACTGATATCGAGAGCTATGACATTCTTTTATTTAATACTTGCACTTTTTAATACATATACTGTTTTCGTCTCACACGAATACGTATTTAATTTCTCGAGTACACATCTCGCATCCAGTTACAAACACTGTCCGCAGGCAACTCACTAGATTCCAACCGTCTAAACTTGTAAATTTCTGTATTTCAAGTCTCTGATTGGCTAATCCTACTCCAATAGAATACCTGCATTTAACTAAAGCTTTTTCTGGTTGTTGATTGGCTAGTTTTATAAACTGTCACTAAAATTACATTATTGTTACTCCAAGAATCACAAGTAGTACTGTTAAACTTTCTTACTCATTATTGACTCAAGGTTACCTCATTGTTACCTCTTTGTAAGCAGCTTTTGACCTATTTCTCACAGTTCCTACATTATTAAATTACGTAATACGTTCATATAATCTTATTGAACAGGTATAAAATTATATAAGCATATGCAATGACTGTTACATACATTTTACAAATTATTATATATACATATTGCTTCAAGGCGGGCTGCTATTGAATTTACATATTATATAATTTGACTGAAATCATCCTATCGACATTTAGTTTTTTGTATCAGAATTTTTACTTTTTGTATTCCACAAATTTCATCATTTTTCAAAAGTTAATAATTTTTCAAAATTGTAGCATTGTTTAAGAAAAGTATGTGATCATTTCTTTTATGTAGTTTTCAGAGAGAATACAAAAATTTTAAAACAGGATACTACAAATTTGCTTTGTGTGGAGCATTTTCAGTATAGAAAAATGCTGAAAAACTGTTTGGAAGAAAACAATGTTTAAATTTGGGCGTATCCATTAACAAACTCGTCCATTTATAGCTTCAGTTAATTCGTAGTTAAGTACACAAGTTGGAGAAACTATATGTTTGCTTAAAGTTTAAAGTTCATATTATTTTATTATGAAAAAATCTGATGTGTTACACTCAAATGACTTTCTCTACTCTTGTACAAACTATTTTTACAAACTCTTATTCTCCATCTATTTCATATTAATCGAGATAAATGTTTTCAGAAACGATCTTTTGACATGCAAAGAGAATTACATTTTACACATAGCGACCAGTTCTGAAAATATTTGACTATCGCTTAAGGCCTACAATGTACCCCTTGATTTGTATTTGCAAGGGCAATATAGAAATACAGTAGCCTTTAAGCAAGGACATATCCCTTAATAGCTGGCTGCTAAGTGCAGGACCATTCTCTTTGCGACAGATTAATACTCTTTGCATATTCAACACCAAAAAAATGAATAACGATTTCCCATTTGAGAAAATTGTTGAAACATTTAAGGGAATAACAAGCAATATTTCGAAAATGGTTCACTCGAAAAATGTATAGGACATAAATTGTGTATTTTTACGCGATCTACATTTGTTGTGTAGTAAAACTTTGTCTATCTCTTATGGTTTACCAGTTACGCAAATGTCGTTCACAATGAAGAATACTTTTGGAGACATTCCCCGAAAACTCAAGATATACATTTTATTTGTCATGAAAATATCTTAAACATATGATACTTTAATCAAAATCGCTAGAGCTATTTTTGAGAAAATTAAAATTTTCGAAAAATTTTCCATGTAAAGGGTAATCTGGGTTGGGGAATTTTCTTGAAAACCTTCGTGTCGCATCTCTGGAAGATACTGAACCTAAATACCAAGTTTGGTGTTTATCCGACTGTTCGTTTCTGAGATATGCTGTTCAAAGACAGACAGGCACACAGAGACACACACGAACAAGTTTCCAAAAATGCTTTTTTTGGATTCAGGGGGTCTCAAAACATGTATTTCCGGTGAAATCTCGGTATCGAATTTTTGGATGGAATACAATACTTCTACTTACCATACGTAGTAGAGAAAGTAAAAACAGAGAATTATGTGTATACGGGAAGTTAGCTCGTAGAAGCTTTAGAATCTCCCTTATATAAGAGGACATTTTGGATGGAAAATCTCAAGATAATGGCCCCCAAATCTATATTATCAGTATTACATAGAGAGAATCGTTTTATGTATGTGTATGTAGGATAAGCTCAATATCCACTCTACCAATTTCAATAATTCTTTCACCATTGAAAATACTTACTTTTTCGACGGACATGGTCTATAAAAAACTTCTAATTTCAATTCATAGATTTCTTAATATCTAAAGGAGTCAGAGCCTAAATGAAATAGAGTTTTAATGGACGCTCTTTAGCTGCTCTAGTCCTTAGCGTTCCATTCTATACTGGGCGTGAAATACCGGTAATTTTGCTCATAGGCCTCTATTATCACACTTATGGTTCTCTTACCTACCGTAAATCTACGATACGGGACACTGACACCGGTTTTGCTTCCTTTCCGAAGGAAGCCGCGAGATTTGAACCCGGGACCTCGGGAACTAGAGGCTAGCATGGTAACCACTACACCACGGAGGACGACACAGAGCCTATGCTCTAGAATACAAACACATTGGGGTTATAAGAGAAGTTACTAATGAAGACGGCCTTGAGTTTTAGTTGAGAATGCCATGGTATTTACTCAACAGAAAATGCATGTAAAATAAGACAAACGCCGCGGATATTTCATTGCAAATAATTTATATGATCTCAAAGCCGTTTATCAACTAAGACACCGCAAAATGCATGTGCATTAGAAAAATATATGAATCGGGAAAGTAGGTTTCATTTAATATCCATTCTCTGTACTGTTTATGATGATGCAGAGTATTCCATATGTAATTTACATAAACACGAGTCTTAAAGCGATGATGATATGATAATAATAATAATAATAATAATAATATTAAATGTAAATATTAGTTTTATTGATTTTGTTTGGAAAGTATTTTTGCACATATAATACACATTTTGTTTTAATAAAGTTGTAAGTGTTGATAACTCTTCGGTTATACATCATCGTCTAATGCCCTCCATATGGCTAGTAATCTTCGGGGATACTAAGTGATGACCTGGCCCATTTCTGAGGTGCAGACACCCACCGGACGGAATCCGTTACCGATGGTAGGGTGGTGACGAGGATGACGGTGGAATGAGAGGACCTACAGCTTTTACCGTGGACTTCGTACCATGTTGGGTCTTAGGGATATTTCACATGAGCAAGTCAGAGTTAAAGACGACTTATAATCGTAATCACATAGTCGGCAATCGAACCCCGCACCCTCAGACGAGAGCCGGAAGCGAAACCACACCACTGCGCTACCCCGGTGGCCCTCGGTTGTGCTTTATTCCTCTTAAAGCCTTAAACAAAACAGCGTTTTACAGATATATCGTTGTAAAACCGATATACATAAATTGTGATTTATTGAACTTCAAACACACTTACTCCATTAAAACAAACTGTCTTGTTTTATTTGTATATTAAAACACTGCGATGCAGTGAATTTTAAAACATGATGCCATTTTGATGTTTTAATTTTAGTCATCAGTACATTTTATATAATGATGCCATTGGGGAGGGCGTCCTTTAGAGAAATAAAGAAATAAATGAAATTTAATTTCAAAGCAACGCCTGCATATGAAGTATGTTATTCAAAGTTTTCTCCCCTCCCCCAATAGATTAAAATGGCTACCGAATTGCCCTTTGATATGAGTGGCATAAAATCATTCGCACGAATCAACATCAAAGCTCTCATACATTTATTATTTTTATTATCACCCCACCACCATTCATAATTTCTAGTATCGCCATTTGTAAATATGCCGATATTTATCTTTACCTACATTAACATTGCCAGATGGCTCCAGGAAAAAAATAATGAAAATAATATTCCTGCACATCAGTTATAATTGTAACTTTATGCAGAATGCTTCCCTGGCTTTTTTGTGCTCTTTCTATTCTCTTTTTCGTCTCTTCGATTTAAAATAATGAAATACAGAAGCTTTCAGACTTCATTCGATTTTCGATAGGATGTAGAAATGGAGAGAGCGTACGCATAGAATTCTGCGATACAGATCTGCGCTAGGTAGGCCGCCTTTTCATTGGCGAATTCAAGAAGATATCTTTAAACGGATTCGTGTTCTTTAAAATCGAAGAGACGTGCATTACGTTTCACAAATCTCACGTTCATTAATCTTGTTACACTTTAACGTCATGTGGCACTATAACAAACCTTGTCGGCTCCCTTTGTTTGGTTTCTTATAACGCAAAACTCGTTATTGAGTATACGCTAACTTTTCCTCCTCACATCTGTCATGGAGGAGTCTAGGAGTGATGCCATGGCACACCCACTACAAGGTAGAGAAATGTCCCCCAAAATATACAGAAAACACGCAAGTTAAGCAGACAGCCGTATGTGAACCCTGGGTTTCGTACATATATTAATCCAGCCAAAGAGAAGCAAATATTGATTGAACATATTACACAGTTTAAAATGCTCTGACCATATAATGGTGGATATATACCTCTTTACATTGCTTGACTATTAATCTTGTAACAAACACTCAGGGAAACAGCAAAGTTAAACCAAGAAGATGCTCACAACCAACCGTCCAAGTAGCTGTGTGGAATTCTGATTGAAAGCTGTACGCTAATCACCGATAACACCGGTTTGCGTCTCGGCGTAGTACATGTTTTTATTATTATTATTATTATTATTATTATTATTATTATTATTATTATTATTCTCGTTTATTCACCAAAATTGTGAAACTATTAAAACTTCCATGTTAAACTGTTTTAATTAATTTCCTTATTGTCTTAGATAAAATGTGTGAAATCTTACTTCATCTACAGCAAATGTACATGTCATTTAAACCCCGGTGGAGGGTGCTGGAGTTTTTCGGGCTTAAACATCGTTAGTATGGCTTTCTTCGGAAGAGAAGTAAAGGAGATGGTCTGGTATCGAGAATTTAATGTGCGTAAAAGAACCTCAAGCCTGATAAAGAGGCCTCTGAACAAAATTTCCGGTCTTTTATACCTAATATGGAATGGGACGCTAAGGATCACAGAAGTTAAAGAGCGCCCGTAAATACAATTCAATTTTTTATGAAATTTAAACAGTTATCTACCTGTAGTTTATCAATAAAGAAACACTAAAAAATTATAGCATATTAAATGCAAATAAAAAGAAAAATAGCAAATTAAGGTGATAATAACGATATTAAACATAATATTCGTTTAAACCAAGATTGCATTTATGAATACAGCAACACAGTCAAAAAATTAGTGCATCCAGGTGATTCGATCCACCTTACTCCAGACGCAGACGGATTATTTATAAACCTCACGCTCGTTCCAATTGAGCTGTCTGGAAATATGAAAGATGGGTAGTTCAATTTAACATAATATGTAGTAATTTTCTTGCCCCAGTATACATACGCAATTTGTCTAATTACGAGTATTCTGACCAAAGACATGAATGTTACACACTTTGGGTAGTTCCGATGTCTTCAGATTGTAGTATTAATTGCAGATTGCATAAAACTGCAAAGGCTGATTCCCTGTAATATTGGTTAAACACTGTACTGCGTATTATGTTGAGCATGGACGCAGTCATACGTTTCATATGCTCATTGCAGGGCCAATGTTGTCATTGTTTGTGTTGGAGTACGGAAAGTAACTGAACGAGAAAAATTCAATTTGACGTACTGCTTTGGAGACGGAAAAACACGAAATTACAGATAGCGTTTAACAAATATTATTTCTCTACTAGCCCTTCAAGAATTCCATGTTGAGATTTCACCGTGTGGTGTCTGTCCGTAAACAGCATAGCAAACAAGAACAAACAAAAATAACTTGATATTTAAGTTCAGGACCATCCAAGGATGCGCACGAACTGCCGTTTATAGAGAAAACCTTTAATTAGTTTTTATGTCCTCAAAAACGACTAAGGATTTTTATTAACAATATCATATGATTAAGCTATTTTCATGACAAATAAACTGTATTTCATCAATTATCTGGAAATGGTCTGTAAAGTCCTCTTCATTCTGAATAACTTTTGGATAGACAAAGTCGTATTATACAGAAAGATATATCTGGTTAAAGCACACAATTTATGCCAAATAAAGCTTTTTTGTGATGCTGTTTCCAAAATGTTCTTTGTTATTGGTTTGCATTTTCAAATACTTAAATATACTTTTTATGTTGTAAGCTGCTATTCGTTTTTTCTCGTGGTCTTACAAAGAGTAAAGAATTTTGTCTATTTTAATTTCGTGATATCGATTTTACAATACAAAAATGAACATTTTGAACCTATTTACTACTTAACTAGTTTCGTAATGGTACCTCATTACGCAACTAGTTTCGTAATGAAGCTTCTATTACGCAACTATTTTCGTAATGTAACTCTTATCACGAAACTGGTTGAGTATTGTGAACCGTACATAAATAATAAACAAAATATTATATTTTGAACGTTTTGTTTTCAAACACTAGTATTCACATTTCTTATATTACCCTTCATACCGAAGTCGGGATTTATTAGGAATTAAATTATCTGTAACAGAAATGGCTGCGTTTGCAATATCTTCGACAGAATTCATTTTTCAAAGTTTATTTAATTCATCTAATACTCATGTTCTTCTGTTTTAAACAAAAACTTAACAACAAATCGTCTATCAAATCATGCATGGCCCACTACACACATGTATCAACTATGTATCAATGTAGTGTACTGTTTCAGTGATTACTAATACTACATCTTAAGTAAAAATGTTAATTTACCAAAGTAAATAAAAATCGATTTTACGTAACTAAAGTAGATAAACGATGTACGATTCACATAACGTAACTACATATTACAATACTCGATTGGTTATTAAACTTGGCCTGCGGTCTCGTTTGTCAATCTTTCAATCTCATCTCTTATTTTAACGATATTCGTATGGTAAATTATTATCGCATGGAATACGCTGTTTACAAACCTGACTACTGCTTTAGCCTACAGTGTTCTTATAGCTACAACGAATGTGTAAAGTGATAATGAAAGCTTTTCTGGATTAAGAAGAAGCAGTGAATGTAATACATCAGATTTTTAATAAACGCAAATCAAGATCAGGATTTTCTCAAGATTAATTTAATGCAGATGAAAATTGTAACCATTTAAGACGCTTGTTTTTATATTTGACTTTCACAGCATAGAAAATCATGAAATAAATATCACATTATGGACACCAATATAAGGATGTGGTGGTAAGAGAACAGTTGAGTAGTGCTTAAACTCAACAGATGGGTAACAGAGCTGACAAACTTTGTTATTCTATGTGCTTAAATCAACCAGTTGGTAATACAGGACTTGACAAGGCTGCTCTCGCATACAAAACAGCAGCTGTTTGGAAGTCATTAAGGAAAGTGCGTGCGCGAGCGTGCGAGATACTTGTTAAGTTGTTCTATTCAGGGAGGGAATTAGGGTCGAAAGTGCCTGACAAAATTAAACGAAAATGAACCTGTACATTTTAGACATATATTTTCAAAGTTTATATTCTGAAATTTATTATGCCTTTTCTTATAAAGCTCATATTTTCAAAATTCATCTCCAAGTTTTTACTGAGGAAGTATTGCATTTTACCAAGGTATTCGATACACAGATATCACAAAAATACACGTTTTAAGGCCTCTGACTAATAAAAAGCGCCTTGCAAAAATGTGTGTGTGTGCTTGTGAACAGCATAGCTCAAAAACGAAAAGACAGTTAAATACCAAACTTAGTATGTGTATTCAGTTTATTCTAAGAATGCTACACGAAGGATTTAAAGAAAATTCCCGCACCCCAAACTAACCTTTACATGCAAAAATGTTTGTTATTTATTTTCTCAAAAATGGAAAAATGTTTTGAATTAAATGCCACCCAAAACTAAGTATTGCAGAAAGAAATGTCTTAAATAAGAGTTGCTGGATATTATGGGGGAAAGTAAATGACATTAGTCGTGTTTTTATTGGAGGACATTATAATGGTCACTTTAGGGTCGATTTAATTTTCTTAAAATGGGAACCTACAACTAAAATCACCATCACAGCGTCCTCCAAATAAAACACGACTAATGACATTTGCTTTCCCCCATAATATCAAAAAACGTTTACCAAAGGCATTTCGTTCTACAACGCTTAGTTTCGGAGATATTGTGCATTCTCAACTTAAATGGCCTACCCTATATTATATCTTGAATTTTCTGGAAATGACCTATGAAGTCCTCTTCATTATGAACGCTTTTTGTAGAATTAATAAACTAAATCTTACAACTCAAAAATGTAGAGGTCGTCAAAGCATACAGTTACGAAAAAATTAAATTTTATTTGGTCTTAAGCATTTCCGAGATATTCTTTGCTGAATTTTAAAATAGTTTATTTTGTCAAGTGTTTAGTCGCTATTCCCTTTTTCTCGAGCTCATGCAAATTTGAAAAGTGACTCTGTCTTTAGATTATCACGCTTTTCTTGTACCTATTACGAATGAACAAATGTGTAATGAAAGTTTATCTACAGTGCTTTTCTTTCACACTGAGGCCACCGCATGACTGTTCCCGCACCGGCCGCCGCAGCTATGACTCCCACCGAAAGAGTTCTAATATCGGTGTAACCGTCTCACGTTTTCATAATTTTAGTTACAATTCAATGATAATAAGTAATACCTTATCATAAGTTGTAATAATTCTTTTAATGTGGGTGTGTGTTTTGCAAAGACTTTGTTTCAAGTTCCCCCGTAGATAAAATTCATATACACTTAAATCAGGGGATCGTGAGGGCCATAATTCCTTACTAATTAGCCTATCTTCACTGCGCTCTTCGTACACTTTCGGAATTTTCGTTGTTATTTACGTTTTTGTAAGAACAATTGCTAAGTTCTTTATACAAATTTTGTTTAGTTTTTTTATTACGAGTGAGAAAATACCATAAAAAGGTAGGTTGCCATTTAAAAAAATTAAATTGCCCCTAAAATGACCATCACAAGTCCTCTAAATTAAACACAACTAATAACATTTCCTTTCCCCCATAATATCAAGCAACTTTTATTCAAGACATTTCTTTCTACAACGCTTAGTACTGGAGATATTGTACAGTATCAACTCAAATGGCCCACTCTATATAATGATATTGCTTTATAAAGAACTGTTATTATCATAGGGCATTCTGTACCCATTCTTTAACAAACTATTATTACAAAAGCTTCTTCTACCTATGTCATGTTAATCGGGTTAAACATTCGCAGAAATGGATTTCTTACGTATTTCCTTGTACTTAAAAGGGAATGAGGAAAATCTCGTACAATTAACAAAATCGATAGTCAAACCTTTTCAAAGTCAAAGTGTGTGATGTCTTCGACATTCTGTTCTTTTTGCGCGAAGACGCAAAAGAAAGAAAGAATGAACGAAAGAAAGACAGAAAGAAAGAAAGAAAGAAAGAAAGAAAGAAAGAAAGAAAGAAAGAAAGAAAGGAAGAAAGCATACCGATGTATAGTTGAGAGAAGTACTATAAAGTATTTGTAATTACGAACTAATAACAAAGAATATCTAGGAAATGCTTAACTCTACGAAATTTATTTGTAAATAGTGTGTTTTATCGGGACCTACATTTTTTGTGTAGTAGGACTTTTTGTATCTCTTACGGTTTACAAATTATACAGAAGTCTTTCAGAATAAAGAGATCTTCTGATACTATTTCCTGAAATTTCAAGATATTTTTTATGAAAATAGCCTAGACATATATTTTAATCAAAATCGTTAGAAAAAAAATTTAAAATTTCGAAAAATACACTATGTAAAGGGTAGTTGACGATAGGTAGATTTTATTCAAAATCATCTATGGAACATCCTGAACTGAAATACAAAATTTCCTATTCAAGCAACTTTTATTTTTGAGTTATGCTGTTCCAAGACACGCAGACATACGCGGAAATTTTTCTAAAACTGCTTCTTATAAGTTAAGGGTGACTCGAACTTGCATTTTCGGTGAAATATTGGCATCGGGTTTTGGGATGAATACTTCCTCTACGTAGTTTAAGTACGCAGTAAAGAAAGTAAAAATATCCACATAATTTATATTTGTTTGATTTTCATGCATCTATTGCTTTTACCTTCTCCTGAAAAGTTGCAAAAGGTGGCTAAATGCCTTTCAGCTCCGACCGATTCTTGACGATATTTCAGAGAGGCTTTATCTTAGTCCTGGTAATGTTGGGTGGCATGAAATTAATATGCATTTGGCATAATGTGTGTGCCACTTCCCACGTGAGCTCACGTGACCTGTGGATAAGCTGATAAGACACAGCCTTAGTGACAGAAGTGGAACGGAAGAGTGTGCTTGGTTGAACAACAACCTGGGACCGAACAAGATGGCTCTACTACCGCCGTGCTTCAACTGTTTGCCAGAGGCAATTATGTGTTACCTGTACCTCCACTGTTACGTGTCACATGTGTGCATGGTTAAATAGGTTCACTGTTGTCGGCGAGGCTGTGTCGTGCCAGGAAGTAACAAAGGGGGTTACGCTGTGCACTTAGTGGTTAACACACAAGATGAGACAAAAAGAGGAGATGGTTAATACTCTGAACTATAAGCTATCCATACTTTTTACATAAGTTTATGAGGTGAGGCACAGTGACTAGAGTAAATGCGTGTTTGTGGTGCTAAATGGAAATTTTCTTCAAAAGACAAAGTCGACATCATCGACGTCGTCATCATCACCATCATCATCTTCACTTTAAGGTTTGGGAATGCTGCGCATTCCGTCTTCACAATGTTCAGGTTCCTACTTCATTTCTCTTTTTGTCATCTATACTTCTGTTCTAATGTTACAAACAGAGAAATTTGTATACGGGGTCTTCAGATTTATTCGGCCGTTGCCGCCAGTAGCTTGTCTGCGCATGACGTCAATACTTTGAACCGAGTTTATCACCAGTGCGAAAAAAATGAGTGAAAGGAGTGGATGTCTTCAGTTTCAAGGTCACCTCAGTGAAATTCGACTTGCATCGTACCTTTCCAATATTTACATTTGGAACTTCTTTCGCTTGCGTCTCGTACACTCGTAATCTCAGCATGTATGCTGGTGGGTAACTCAAACAATAATTGGATTGTTTTTTTAGCGGAGTGTGTCTCGGCTTAGCACTCAACCATGTAAATTCTGTGATCGGTGGTAACTTGCACCTTGCATGCAAACAATGCACAAAACGTCCTAGTGAAAACCTCCTGCACCGCCTCAGTACCTCAACCTATTCAAGAAGTGGAAAACGCAATTCAGTTCAATTCCGCACCTCCTTATTGAAAAAAGGGGTTCACTGAACTAATAATGACGTCATCAACTTAAACCTACTGGCAATAAAGATAGAATAAATGAAGGCCTGTTTTTACATATATGCATGGTGGACCATTTATAAGGGGACAAGGTACTCTGAAATGGTCAACAATTACACTTTTTTTTGCTTTAAGCACTAATAAAACCTATTATTTTCAGTTTCAGAAAATATATACTTTTGGGATTAAGACGTCTTTAAGACATTTAAATACCATATAAGTGTTAGTCTGCATTTCTTTAAAGCTGTCATGCAACACCCCTTTTTAGAACATTTTTGTATCTTTCAACAACGAACGACTAAATCATGCCCAGCAAGTACTTCAGCAATTAACAAAAGAGGCCAGAATCAAGAGAAGGTAATCAGAAAAGCTGAAGCAATCCAGAAATGAAGGTACAGATTATTATGACCCTGGAATGTACTGAAGTGTGTCACAATTTTAATGCTCAAACTTTAAATTCAGTTTTGTCAAAACAACATTTTCGGATACTTATGTACCTTTTCTCAGAAAGTATGATAGGATGAGAGCTGAAATTTTCAGCACATGTATACAACACATAGTTATACTTTCGGAACCACAATCATAATTTTATAAAGTGTATTAGTGATATTAAGAGAGAAAAAAACGTAAATTTTCCACATTTTTACTTTTTGACTATGCAAAAAACATTTTTTTTTCAATTTATAGTGAAATTATGTACATAACTAAATAATTGAGATTCAGAACATAGTTGATTATACCAAGAACAAGTAGGCAAAATTGTGATTCTGTATTGCGAGTAGTATCAGAGAAAAAGGTACATGAATTTACAGGTTTTAAGAGTAAATTTTACTATTTTTCTGCTGCATGAAATAATTTTTATGGACTCAACTACATAAGCTATCAATACAAACTACGATATGAAATAACTGTCATGATCTATGGAATAGTTTTTAAAATCTGCAGGAAAAACCACTGAGAACTTTAAGAGCAGTGGTAATTTAACGCACTTAAGTTGTAATTTCCATGTGTTCAGACTACCTTGTCCCCTTGTAGAAAAATGTATAATATCTCCAAAACTAATCGTTGTAGAAAGACACATCTGCAATAAGATTTCCTAGATATTATGGGGAAAAGTAAATGCTATTAGTCGTGTATTATTTATTATTTGGAGGACGTTTTGATGGTCATTTTAGGGTCAATTTAATTTTTACTTTCTCTACTACGTATAGTAAGTAGGGGAAGTATTGCATTCCACCCAAAAATTCGATACCGAGATTTCACCGGAAATACATGTTTTGAGACCTCCTGAATCCATCCTGTGTGTGTGTGTCTGTGTGTGTGTGTGTGTCTGTGAACAGCATAACTCAAAAACGAACAGTCGGATAAGCACCAAACTTGGTATTTAGGTTCAGTATCTTCCAGAGATGCGACACGAAGGTTTTCAAGAAAATCCCCCCACCCCAGACTACCCTTTACATGGAAGATTTTTCGAAAATTTTAATTTTCTCAAAAATGGCTCTAACGATTTTGATGCAAATATCATATGTTTAAGATAATGTCATGAGAAATGAAATGTATATCTCGAATTTTCTGGGAATGTCTCCAAAAGTATTCTTCATTGTGAACGACTTTTGCATAACTGGTAAACCATAAGAGATAGACAAAATTTTACTACACAAAAAATGTAGATCGCGTTAAAGTACACAACTTATGTCATATACATTTCTTTTGTTGAGTGAACCGTTCTCGAGATATTGCTTGTTATTTCCTTAAATTTTACAATACTTATACTTTTTCTCACATTCGTTATTCATTTTTTTTATGTCCTGGACATGCAAAGAGAATGGAATGCGCCACATAGCAACCAGCGTTAAAATATTTGAATATCGCTTAAAAGCTACCATATTCCCCTTGCATCTACAAGAAAATTACCAATAAGATTGACATCTCGATATCTCGATTAACATGAACCATATGGAGAATAAGCGTTTGTAAAATTAGATTGTACAAGAGTAGAGAAAGTCATGTGAGTGTAACACATCAGATTTTTTTAATGGGAACCTTCCTTTTTTTATGTTGCTTTGTCACTCCTCATTAAAAAATAAACAACCTTTGTTTAACGCACTTTGTAATTGTTCTTACACCAACGTAAATAACAACGAAAGCTATGAATGACTGTTACGAAGAGCGCAAAGAATGGATGTATCATCCATGGATGGTCATTTGAGGATCAAGTTACGTTTCGTAATTGAGAACCAACATTTTTTTTTGTTTCCTTATTTCTCATCACGAACTAAACAGCTTTTTATAAAACATTTTCGAATGAGAAAACAACATACAAAATGTAGGTTCCCATTTAAAATAATTAAATTGACCTTAAAGCGACTATCATAAATTATAAGTATTTGTTTTTTCAGATTGTGAATCAAATCTTAATCCCATTAATTGACCTAATAGTGGTTGAAACTATGAAGCCCGGGAATTAAAGTACTTACAACATTGTAAGTCGCCATTGGGGTGTGTCATCTCAATACAATTTGAGATGTCCTTGTGGTTTACCGGACAAAATGCGAATCAGTTGGGAAATTTATTGTCGTACCGTCATGTTGTCATGGTGGCTCAGTGGTTACAGCAACCGGAGGGAACCGGGAGATCCGTGGTTCAAATCCCGGCTATGGCATTGAATTTTGCAGTCGTCTGATTCTACCTTTCCAATCTTGTCCAACACACGCCTTTTGTGGAAGAACAATTAATTCCAGATTCTTTACTGTTCGTGCGCGTCACAGAAAAAACGTTAATTTGTAGTTATATTTAAGTAAACCGGGCCTAGTCTCGATAAGAAACCTAAAGTAAATCGCCGTGTTCTCACGAGGAAAACTCGATGACATAGAAAAAAGGTTTGTACGCTGTTCAAGAAAATCTCTGAGAAACCTTACACACGAATCAGGAATTTGGCAAACCTCAGCTTGGAATGATACTAAACTTCTAAAAGTAATAATCTATAAAATAACTGTAGTCCAAGAATTGCAACCACGTGATAATATGAATAGAGTAAATTTCTGCATTTGTATGCTATATAATGTTAATGGTCAATCTATTGAACCGTATTAAATTTTTTATGGAGGAAGCGTGCTTTTATTCGCAGGGCCATGAAGAATTAATGAGTGTTAATGTAAATTTTCTTAAAAGGTCTGAGAGATGTGTTGCAGCATAGGGACATCATTTCCAACATATTATATGTCGAAGTTAGATGGTTATTGTAGTTAAAATTTGCGTAAAAAATCTATGCGCTTGAGTTTAAGGGGCTATGAATATATGACTCCGCCAGCAAAGAGCGGTGCTTTCTGGTGACAAGAAAATTTCCGTAAGGCCGGCCACGAAGGCTGTGTATTTTCTGGAGTAATATTTTTGCTTGAAGTATGATTTGCAATTTTTACTTTCTCTACCACGCATAATAGGCAGAGAAGGTATTGCACTCCACCCAAAAAAATCGATACCGCGATTTCAACGGAAATAATGTTTTGAGGCCTCCTGAAAGCATTTTTAGAAAAGGTCCGCGTGTATGTCTGCGAACAACATGCTTCATAAACGAAGTCGTATAAGTAACAAATTTGGCATTTGAGTCCATTATCTTCAACAGACCCGACAAGAAGATTTTCAAGAAAATCTTCCCATCCCCAACAACCCTATAATGGAAAATTGTTCTATACTCTAATTTTTTCAAAAGAGCTCTAACGGTTTTGATTAAAATGCAGTATATTAAATATGTTTACGTGACAAATAAAACATATATCTTGAATTTTCTGTGAACTCTTCATTCAGGAGGAATTTTATATAATCTTGTATAGCTGGTAAACGTTAAGCGATAGACGAAAACGTGCTGCACAAAAATGTAGATCTTTTTAAAACACATAAATTATTTAAACACTTTTCTGTGGCGTAAGCCATTTTCGAGGTATCCGATGTTAATGGTTGGAATTGTTCGATGCTTCGTAATTCTTTAAAGTCCCGTCGACATTCACTTGTTTCTCGCGGTTGATGGAAAGAGTATGGAATTTTAAGGCAGAATATAGCGTCCAGTTCTTAAACATTTGACTATCGCTGTTCTCTTTGTATCTATAACTAAATTTTAATGTAGCTAAGGTTTATCTCTATTAAAACGAAATAGATGGAGAAATAAGCTTTTGTGAGAATAATTTGCATACCCGCTAATAAACGATAGAGAGGAAAGAATGGTGTCTATCACTTCAGATCTTTTTCAGTCGAGCTGGAGGACATTGCCGAGATATTGTTTCGTAGTTTAGAAAATACTTTTCATGTAAATTTCAGTTTTACATAAGGCATCCCAGCATATAGGTTGTAATATTATCCCCAAAACAGCTCGTTTAAACACCAATTGTTCTATATGATTTTTTTCTGTGTTTTAATGCCTTTTTTCAGTTATTTACGGAAACATCGCAGATCAACTGGAAAATGAAAGTCTCCCCTGAGCATGCAGCAAATTTCTTGCAGGATCGCGTAGTCTATATACTCCACATGTGGAGGCTATTTTTCCTGCTGAGTAGATGATCCTGACCATTTTTTATATTAAGAGTCGGAGTCAAACGTAAGCCGGTGAAGCCTATAAAGAATATGTTCTTTCCTCTCCATTTTATTTGCATGACATCTGGTATCCGAGTGACGTCATCTGCCGTCCACTCAAGAGAAATGAAAAAGGTTCCAGAAGTAAGCCATAACACGCTGTCTCAACTTATCAAATTCCGCCCAGCGCTCACGTGACCTTTCCGGAGAGAACTTCGACGAGATCACGTAAGCTTTCAGACACAGGAACAAGGAGGCTGCATAAAAACTTGCATACCCACATTTTATGGAATCCAATTTGTCCACTGTCCTTCTTATACCGGACCTTTTTCTCTCTCGGAAACCAGAAGCTCTAAAGAGATTCTCTGCATTATATAAAAAGAATATTGAATCTTTTTACGATATAGGGGGCTACTTCGCAACTCCCAGCACAGTCGGTATTATCAAAATGTGAATGTTACAAACACATTTTTATTATGTTGCCAAACCGTATGTTATTACCCGGAAATAACTATCGTGATATTTCTTCAAGCGATGTAACCAAAGTATATTGACAATAAATTGAAGTAGCTACTTTAAGGTTCTATAAGAGAGATTAATACATTCTATATAAATTCCACTTAATTTTCTTAAAATTTTACAGCTTCATTAATCATCAGCTTCACAACAGTAACGTGTATAATATTTATCAAATGCATTAAAGAATTTTATGAAGTTTATACAGGTGACCCATTTGAGACTGTATAATATTTCCAAAAGGAAAGAAGCGTCTTTAATAACAGTTGCTTGATATTATGAGGGAAAGTAAATGACATTAAATGTCTCACTCATAATAAAACTAAACACCATTTGTATAAATCACCTTGAAATTGTTCTTACCCAACGTAGTTAAGAACAAAAATTCTGATCGGGTGTGTACGAAGAGTGCAATGAATGTTTAGATCATCCCTGGATGGTTCAGAGTCAGGTTAAGTTTCGTAATTGGGAACCCACAATTTTTAATTTTGTTTTCTTATTCCTCATCACAACATACAGAATGTAGATTTCCATTTAAAAAAAATTAAATTGACGTTAAAGTGAGCACCATAACGTCCTCCAAACAAAACATACTAATGGCATTTACTTTCCTCCATAATATCAAGCAACTTTTATTCAAGACATTTCTTTATACAACGCTTAGTTATGTAGATAATGTACAGTCTTAACTTAAGTGGTCCAGCCAGTAAATGAACACCAATAAACAGAATTTTGAATTATTCATTATTATTTATGCTTAAAGTCTTATAATATTTTGTTTTTCTTACAAAATATGCAATACCCTAGTTATTGTAAATTACTGAGTGAGAATTGCATACCTTACGATTTATTAATCTGCTGTGTTCCTGATACTTGCATTAGAAAAAGAAACAGACTTAAACTATTTATGTTGGTGTAATTACAGAAGAACTAAATTTGAAGTATACAATTCAGTAGTAAGAACTACCGTCACATGTCAGGCTGAAATTTGGAAACTCAAAGAATTAGCACCGAAGTCTTGTCTATGGAAATTGACTTTTTAATACGTAGCAAGGCATTCAAAACTAGAAAAAATTATGAACACTGCTATTAAGAAGGAAATGGAAGTTAAGAATTTCGTGGTAGAAGATATAAACAACTAAACTGAAATGGACACAGCAGGAAAATTGCAGAAGAGAGAATACCCAGGAAAATTTTGGGAATGGTGTCCACCTGGGAGAAGAGAATTGGGTAGACTCTGAAATACAAGGCGTGTTTTTAAAGTAAGTATCGATATTTTTTAAAAAAATAACCGAACATTATTTTCCAAATACTTTATTATCATTCCGACGTTACACTACTCGACATAATCACCGCTGTTATTCAGGCACTAGTAACGAGAAATCAGTTTTTGTATGCCTTCAGCAAAGAATGATGTCGCCTGTGATGAAAGATAAGTCTGCACTTCTTGTTTTACAACACCATCGTTTTTGAAATGCTTTCCACCAAAGAGGGTCTTCAGATGAAGAAACAAATGAAGATTGACTGGTACTACATCCGGAGGATGGTCGAATTATTCCCAACTAAATCATGGGATCAAATATTGAGTTTGTTGTCAAGCGCCATTGTTTTCCCATAAACCTCACACAATTGGCGGTGAAGGTTGCTGGCGTAACATTTATCTCATTAAAAAAATCACTGATCTGACTTCACAGTCGGAAGGTCGTTTGATTGCTTTAAACACTTCGGAACGCTCTAACAACAAGAAAACACAAACTGACGATCGCTCACAGCTGCGTCTGGCTTCCTAATGAATGGAGGAAGTGTTCGCGCATGCTCAAAATCGCGACTCCAGCGGCAAAGTGTTAAAAAAATATTACCTTAAATACTCGCCTCGTACTTGAATGTAGTAAAAAAGGGCGGGGATGAAAGCAAAAGGACTGGAGAAGGAGAAATGGAATAACAGGAATGAGTGGAGAGGAAAAATAAAGCCTTGATAACAAAACGTAAGTGAACATTGCAATGCAGTAAGTAAATAAATAATTATAGAAGTGTAGTCGGTTTGTTATTACAGGAATATTATCCGAGTTTACCAATTATCGTAATTGTAGCTGGAGGAAGTGTCCGAACATTTTCAAAGTATTTGCTTAACGACTGCATTAATTCTGTATAATATGCTTTCTATTTGGTCTAACACATCTTTTCAACAGCCATATGAATTAATATTCAGTATGCTATACTGAAGTGCTTTTTCCCGATTTGTTGGCCAAAACTACTAGCGCCTTCCTCATTTCCTAAACTTTACGAAAGCTCGATTTATGGCACTCAAATAACAACAAATATGACTGCCTGTATAGTCTGGTATTTAGCATACTAACTTCCAAATCCAGGAGTCCCGGGTTCAATCCCCGGGTGGAGGGTGGGAACCTTTCTTTAATAAAGATTATCGCTATTCTGCGTAGTCTGGAAGTATGAGAGTGAATATATGTGTAAATTGAAAGACAACACAAAGATCAGCACCAGCAGTAAACGAGTGAACACCATTACCGTGAACAATTGTTCTAAAGGCAAACCCGCCTATATTGTAGCACCCATACTGGGGGTGGTTACCTCAGTAGTTACACTAGGGGGATAGCTTAGAGGTAGGGGTGCTGCTTTGGTGCCAGGGTGGTTAAGTAGGCCGGGGTGGCGTTCCAAGACATGCGTAGCGAATTAAGTACAGGGGATGCATAAATCCTAGAAGTTATTTTTACTTTCTCTACTACGTATAATAAGTAGGGGAAGTGTTGTATTCCACCCAAAAATTCGATACCGAGATTTCACTGGAAATATGTTTTGAGACTCCCTGAATCAAAAAAAAAAATTTTTGGAAACATGTCCGTGTGTGTGTGTGTGTGTGTGTGTGTGTGTGTGTGTGTGTGTGTGTGTGTGTGTGTGAACAGCATAACTCAGAAACGAACAGTCGGATAAACACCAAACTGGGTATTTAGGTTCAGTATCTTCCAGAGAGACGACACGAAGGTTTTCAAGAAAATCCTCCACTCCAGATTACCCTTTACATGGAACATTTTTCGAAAATTTTAATTTTTTCAAAAAGGCTAACGATTTCGATTAAAATATTATATGTTTAAGATATTTTTACGACAAATCAAATGTATATCGGAATTTTCTGGGAATGTCTCCAAACGTATTCCTCATTGTGAACGACTTTTGCATAACTGGTAAACCATAAGAGATAGACAAAATTTTACTACACAAACAATGTAGATCGCGTTAAAATACACAATTTATGTCATATACATTTTTTTTCTGGATGAACTATTTTCGAGATATTCCTTGTTATTCCCTTAAATTTTCCAATACTTTTTCTCAAATGGGAATTCGTTATTCATGTTTTTATGTCTTGGACATACAAAGAGAATGGAATGCGCCACATAGCAACCAGCTCTTTAAAGATTTGACTATCACTTAAAGTCTACCATATTCCCCTTTCACCTTCAAGAAAATTAGCAATAAGATTAACATCTCGATTAACATGAAGTATATGGAGAATAAGCGTTTGTAAAAATAGATTGTACAAGAGTAGAGAAAGTCATGTGAGCGTAACACATCAGATTTTCACTATAGTGTGCATTAGGCCCGCAAACGGGCAATCTGAGACGGGGCGAAAGTCCCTGCAAGGAGAACAAGGTTGAAGCATTCTTACCTAGATTAACTGCTGTCGAGACGGCGGCACTTTTACGATGTTGACTCGTTAGGGCGGAGGTGTATGAAGCACCCGTGTAGCTTGGTCGCCAGCTATAGCCTCCGGCCGAGGGCGAACATCAGACGGCGGGTCACACGCTGGTTGTAGTCAGGCAGACAGACGACCGCACATGACCCAACCTCTCGCGGTATAAATACTTTAGGAAATACTTACTCCACATTCCCGTATATACCAGTGTTGAGGTAACCGAGTTTCAACACTTTCTTCTCGATTGCCAAATCTGACGTAATCCCTCAGCACTCAAATTGACTGCACTCAATTGTGCGACTGCTCGCTCTGCTACAATATGACCTAAATATTAAAGGTGGCATACAAATGGAACAAAAGAATGGGAACTAGGAATTTTCAATGTTAATGTGTCATTATCAATACGCGTTACCAAAGGGCGATCATATCGTCGAAATTGTGCAAAATAAATATTTTTTATTTAATAGTGTGCCACATATCTGAGTTTATTAACAAAAACAGAATAATAAATATCTACGAAATTAGATATTTTAAAAATGAATATAAATACAGTAAAATATAATTCAAATAAAAGAAAAAAGAACATAGTTATAAGTGTAATTAAAAATATCATCTAATTGCTAAACCATATATGTGATTCTTGAATTTGCCACAGAGTATTAAATTACTACATCATCTTGAAACTTTGTGTTAATTTTATGTATGGATCTATAGTGAAAAAGAATTGGGAATTTTTCCGCGGGAACCACATAAAAGAACAGTAACATATGTGGAGTTTAGCTTGTAGAATCCTCTAAAATATGGAAAAGTGGGTTTGTAATCAAATCTCGTGGTCGGATACATTATTTCAGCTCAATAATTCAATCTACTTATGACAATTATATATATATATATACACACATTTTGTGCTTTCTTCATCTGCAGGCTGATCAAAGGGGAGGGCGAGTCGTACCACCGCCCAGGGCGGCTAAGTCTTAAAATATGATTATGATATGTGAAAATATGACAGAATTATACATCATACTTAACGACTTTCTGGAGAGCTTTTGTTATGAAACTGGGGACAAATGAAGCGCCAGCATGATGTGGATACGATCCTCATTGATAATCACCATGTGCAGCAAATACTCAACAAGCATCACGTTTATAAATAGGAGTATTTGAAGCTACTCTTGAACCTCTCAGGTCTGTTATGCCCCTATTGCTATTCTGATAGTTCAGCTTGTTCAGTTAACCCCTGTGTTGTTAGCCTACGTTGTTAGGAACTGCTGTTTTTAACTCCAGAGAAACTTAAATGGACAGTTTTGAACTAAATGCAATAAGAAGACATATCCAGACTACTACACCCGAAATGAGCATTCTACCACACACAAACTTATTTGTTCACTTTAAGAAGTATAGCATCTTCTTGTTGTTCTAGGGGTCCCGGGTTCGATTCCCGGCTGGGGGTGGCAATTTTTTCTCTAACGAAAATTATTCCTTATTCTTCCCCAGGGTCTCGAAGTATGAATGAGTGAGTAAATGTGTGTATGATCTAATGATTAAAAACAAAAGTGCAAGAAACCCAACGACAAGAGTTACACGAGATAGCACCATTGCCAAATGGCAATAAATTCCAAAGGAAGGGCCGCCGATAAGACCAATGCAGCTAAAGGCGGGGTATAAATGTAACTTTAAAAAATCAAAAGATATTTGAGGGAAGCCTTATCTGTTTGAACAATCTTCCATGATAAGAGAAAAATAGTACTCGAAAGATCCGATATTGTAGCCCTAAGAGCATTATTTTTAACATAATTACAAAATAAGAATTTGAGGTGAAGAGCATGATTGGCTGAAACGTGGTTAAACGCTGGCAATGCCGTATCAAAGTGCTGGATTGATCACAGAATTGAAAGGTCCATGATGTCACCCTCAGGACTTGATTATTGCCCATGCTGGAACATCTCTTTTATTTATGGCCACCTACTGCTTACCATGACACTAATCATGATCATTTCTACAGATGGTTTAAGGATAAGTTACTCCTTAACATCTTGTGTTATTGTTATGGACAATGCCGCATAGTACATGGCCTAAATAGATAAGTGCACCCTGGGAGTAACACTAAATTACTTAATCTTACAGTGGCTCACTCGCCATAATGTGGCATGTAACATTACAATCAAATAAGGAAAACCTATTTACTTCTGTTACTTGTAAATAAAACAAGCCCAGGCCCAAATATATTGTGGATTATTAATCACTGTAGGCTACAATCAATGTATTTTCAATTTGTGCGTGTTTTTAGTCTTTTAATCTCTCGATGAAGGGTTAAACACGAAATATTGAACCCAAAATTTTTATTGTGTAACTTTGCATTTTATCTTTAACTCAACAATCTCGTTGTTTCTCTACATAGAACTAGCGAAAGATGATTGGAAGGAGTAGATGTTCGTAGTTTCGAGGTCACTTTAATGAAATGGGACTTCCAGTATTTACATTTGGAACGTCTTTCGCTTGCGTCTCGTAAACTCGCAATCTCATTATGTATGTTGATAGGTACCCAAATAATTGGACGGTTTTTGTAGCATAGAGTGTTCCAACTCAACTATGCAAATTCTGTGATCGGCGATCACTTGCATCTCGCGTGTAAATGTCCTAGTGAAAAATAGTTCTACACCGCCGCAGAACATCAACCGGTTTACGAACTCGGAAACTTATGCTGTCCGAGGTTCAATTCTGGATCTCCCCTTTGAGAGAATGGGCTCTCTGAACATCTGAAGACCTGGTATACTTACTTTGTGTGAAGATAAGGGGTCATGGAGGACTGAAATAGTGAATAAAACTTAGCTATGTCTGAAAGCGTAAGGAAGGAGCACTTGGATTAACGCACAGGGCGACAAAACTCCTGGAGGCGGCGCTGCTTACGTGTGGAATGACGATGATGATAACACAATTTATTAAGCTTGAATTCCGTCAAGCTATAGTTGCAAGAAAGTTACCGGAGAAGCATTCAACTATGTGAATCTATATTCACAAGGTATTCATATTATTAATGCTAAGATTCTACGACCTGCAGCAGCAAGAGATTACGCACAGGAATCTATTCAGTGTCGTCAGATTCCGAAGAAGTTTCAGTAGAATATTATCTTCAATTGCTGAAGTAAGGGCATCAAATAATTTTGGGCTACCTAGATGCTACTATGTACTTGCATAAATATAGCAAGTATTGCATTCTACCCAAAAATTTGATATCGAGATTTCACTGGAAAAACGTTTTATGGACTTCTAAGAAAAAGATCCACGAGTGTGTCTGTCTGAACAATGTAAGCAAAAAAAATCGAAAAGTTATATAAATACCAAATTTGGTTTTTATGATTTAGTTTTATCCTCCAAAGATACGACACAAGATTTTCAACAAAATCCTCCCAACCCAAACTGCCCTTTAAATGTGACATAAATGTTTGATTTGATTGGCTGTATATATTTTGATTAAATACCTTCTGTTTAAGATATTTACATGACAACCGAGCGGAATGGCTCTGGCGGCGTCTGTTGTCCGCATTCGAGAGGTCGCGGTTTTGTCCCTGGTGACCGCTCAGTCTAGCCCATAGTATTTTGTGGCTTCTCCGGGTCGACAGACGAATGCTGGGGTGGTTCGTTTTCCACCAGGAATCTTCTCCCTCTCATTTCCTGTGCCCATCATCCTTCTTGGCATCTGTTACAGGGTTGTAGTACTAGGGTGTTCGACGGGTTGGGGCTGAACGGTGGCTGTGCGTTCTGCAGAGGTTTCTTCCCTGGCGTCGCTGCGGGGACTTTTCAGTTAGGCTCTCTCCTCCGAGATGCTCCACCTCGGAAACGCGGGAGGGTGTTTGCTTGTGAGTAAGACAGGACGGCGTCGGATTCGTTTTATCTGGAAACGAATGCTTGCGATCGACGTCATCTGTATCTGGTCTCTCCCATCATCCCTCCCTCCAAGGGTCACGTTGGAGGGAAACAGGGCCGCTAGGGCCTATTTGCGGTGCTGTACTCCGGTTTGGGAGTCTCTCCTTTACCTTTACGTTTTACATGACAAATAAAAATTTTCTGGCAATATCCTGTGAAAGTTCCTTCGTTCTGAATGACTTTTGCATAACTGTTAAACCATAATCTTAAGACAGAGATTATGTAGATCTCGTTAAAGCATACAGTTTATGTGAAATAAAATTTTTGTGGAGTCACTTCTCACATATTTCTCTCTGTTCGTTTGAATGTTCAAATACTTATAGTTTTCTCCACTGCCGCCGGTCGCTGGAGGTATAGCTTCCGCGTTTCCGCCAAGCTGAGGGTCCTGGTTTCGAGTTTCGCCATGGGCATGGGTATTTCTGTTCATGTGCCTGTGTTGTGCATGCATAACTGTAATTGTGGTATAACGCGGCAATAAACCATAGAAAACACAGTAACAATAAACCGGGGAAAACCAAGGGAACATTAAAAAAAGGAACTGCTAAGTCGGTTTTTATTTTTCTATCTCATACAAAGAGCATCGAATTTCAAAACTATCACATAGCGACACGCTCTTTAAAAATCTGACTATCGCTTTAGCTACTGTGTCCTGCAACCAGATGGGTAGTGTGTCATGAAACTTTATCTGGATTAACAATAAGTAGTTAAAATAAAAAGGTTTTGTAAGAAAATTCCTTAGAAGAGTGGGTAGAGAAGGTCACTTGAGTGCAACAAATCAGTTTTTTATTTATTTTTTTTAAAATTTCGGAGGTACAAAGAGATATGATAACGGTACCCTGAGGCTGAAGTGATTATTGATTATGTGTTACAATTGGTTCAGTTTTCCCGTGTGTATCTAGTCATAAAATTGAATATTAAATGAAATTACCATGTCTTCGAACAGAGTTATAGGAGAATAGGTAATTATTCTAATGTATTTCGTTTTTTCTAATCAACCCTGCTGTTTCTTGACTTTTTTTTTAAGTTCCCTTGCTTACCCAGTTTACCATTAATGTGTTTTCACTGTTTTCCATTATCATTAAATACCGGAATTACACACATACACACGCTCACAAACACCCATGCCCTTGATGGGACTCGAACCCATCCTCAGCTTGGCGGAGTGCCAAAGCTACATATTCCAGCGATCACGGCTAAGAGGGCCGGTCTGACAGAAGTACGTCGGGCCGAAAATTCGAGCCCCTCCCGTTGGGGAGCTTTTCGGATTGGGTTGGTCTCGACGGGGCAGTGGTTTCCAATACCCATGGGAGATTGGGTACATCTGTATGTGTTTCCATACCGGCGTGGTAGTGAGACACCTCAATGTCCTCCGTACCGCCCTGGGTAGCTGATAGACGGCTTGATAGAAAGCTGTCGGCCCTTCCGAGGTTATTGGTAGTCGCCCTTTCCGGAGGACACGCGTAAGGGGCGTAGCGGGGTATGCGGGGCGGGGCCTTTTTAGGAAACCAGGTATTGGCCTCATGGGGAAACCCCGGTTAGAGATGCACTCGGATGGCGCTAACCCTGGGCAGAGAAAGGGGGGCTTTAGCCGGGTAAACCTTTGCACTTAAGTGTCTTTCCTTTCTCGCCGCCCCCAACATTGTGTCTTGCAGGAATGTTGTCACCAGTTACACACTTATAATTATACAAGCTGTCTGACCGAAGCTGCAAGGTTAGTTTTAAACTCGAATGAGAAATTAATTTTACTTGGCTCTCTCCGTTCTTTATGAAATTATTGCATAATGATCTAGAAGATTTCTGTGGTGAATCCTCCCTCCCCTTTATCCCTTATAATAATTGTAATTTTGTACAGCCTCAGATAATCCTAATATTGGAAAAAATCTCCCGATATTCACACAAAAAGATGTGAAACATCGGCAGAACGTCTGTTTATTGGCTGTCGCTGAGTCGCACTACCTTAAGCGTGAGTCGTCCTCTTGTCACTGGGCGTACTAAATTCGGATGTCTACTGCCTGCTTGTCCTCAGAGGTACTGAAACTCAAACTTAGCGCTATCACTGCAATCTCAGGGGTGTGAAGGCAAATCGTGACTAGGTGTTTAGCTTTAAAACTGGAATTTTATTCCGGAAATGACAAATATGGGTTATCAGGCGGCTAGCAACACTATTCCCTTATTTACATCTTCTTAAATACCTCCTTACAACCGCTATCATCCTGCACAACACGTAACAGATGCGGTGGCACTATCGATAACAAGATAAGACTGCCGAATTTCTAACTTTTATACAGAGGCATCTTCACGCTAACATTCATGCCAATATTTGTGACGTGCCTTTTGATTGGCAACTGCTTAGAGGGTATGAGAGTTAAATTGTCCGATTTTTATAAGGCAAGCGAACGACTTTCTCCCTTATACAGTCTCGTATTTTACCCAACTCCGTGTTCTCTGTTCCCTGCTTCTAAGAATTTAACATATTTCCATTTCTACCATTGGTCCCCTCTGTCGTTGTAATTACTACTCTCCAATTCCATGTGTTGCAAAGTTCACTTACTAACTGTCCCCTAACTGCTAGCTCACCTTTCCTTGGCTATCAGTTTTTACAATATTATGTATATGTAATTCTGATATCTTATAAATATATGTTATTTTTAATCTTGATTATTTACGTATCTATTAGTTATCGATCATGTGCACTTCCTCTATATCTGGCATCCTTTACCTCCCACTAACTGTCTTCCAAAGTTCTGAAAATGATGCATAGACTATAAGTAGCCTTTGGCGGTGGAACAAAGATCTGTCGGAATGGTAGAGCAATTTTTACTTTCTCTACTACGTATAGTAAGTAGGGGAAGTATTGCATTCCACCCAAAAATTCGACACCGAAATTTCACCAGGAATATATGTTTTGAGACCCCCTGAATCCAAAAAAAGCATTTTTGGAAACATATCCATGTGTGTTACTGTGTATGTGTGTGTCTGTGAACAGCATAACTCAGAAACGAACAGTCGGATAAACACCAAACTTGGGTTTTAGGTTCAGTATCTTCCAGAGATGCGACACGAAGGTTTTCAAGAAAATCCCCCAAACTCAGATTACCCTTTACACGGAACATTTATCCAAAATTTTAATTTTCTCAAAAATGGCTCAAACGATTTTGATTAAAATATCATATGTTTATTTTCATGACAAATGAAATGTATATCTCGAATTTTCTGGAAATGTCTCCAAAAGTATTCCTCATTGTGAACGACTTTTGCATAACTGGTAAACCATAAGAGATAGACAAAATTTTACTACACAAAAATTGTAGATGGCGTTAAAGTACACAATACATGTCATATATATTTTTTTGTGGAGTGAACCATTTTCGAGATATTGCTTGTTATTCCCTTAAATTTTCCAATATTTTTTCACTAATGGGAATTCGTTATTCATTTTTTATGTCCTGGAGCTACAAAGAGAATGGAATGTACCACATAGTAACCAGCTCTTGAAAGATTTGACTATCGCTTAAATACTACCATATTCCCCTTGCACCTACAATAAAATTAGCAATAAGATTAACACCTCGATTAACATGAAGCATATGGAGAATAAGCGTTTGTAAAAAAAGGTTTGTACAAGAGTAGAGAAAGTCATGTGAGTGTAACACATCAGATTTTCAAATAATTACACTACGTGAATTTTAAACCTTTGTACATTTGGTCTCATGGATATTTAATAATATAAAACTACATATATTTCACATAATACATAGACTCTTCCTATATACAACTAAATAGAGCTGAAACGGGTGAATATAAAGCTACATCATTCGTAGGCAGCCATGTTAACCTCTTCGGAAAAGACGCCTAGTCTGTGACCATCGAGAAAAATACTTTTCTCAGTTGTTAATAATAAAATATCGGTCTACTGGTTTTAATCAATTGTTAACATGCCCTGCTAACGATCCTGATTATAATACGCAAAGGAAACAAAACCCAAACGTTCTTACTTGAGGCCTTACTAAAATATTTTGGCATGCATTTCGTAGCGTTATAGAGAGATTCGATTTTCTTTTGTTTTGTGTAGTGACTTAGTTTGCTACATATTGACTATCTACAGAGAAAAACAGCAGCACTACGTTCTCCAACAAGATAAGTAATAATCAAATATATCCAAAATTAATTCTTCAACAATATCAAATAAACTATGTAAAAACGAAAAAAATGGGTCTGATGTTAGACGAAAATTTGAATTAAGAAACTCATATAGATACTTACGCAAAAAAACTCAGTAAAATGTGCTTCCTAATGAGGGCAGTCAAAGCCATGTCTATTATTATACATGTACCTAGAGCATACATTCATAACGTACAATGTAACAATTTAATTAAATCCCTCGATCTACGGACTGCGCGAGTATTCAGGAGGGATAAATCGCCCCCACTCTACTTGTCTTTTGTCTTTAGCTACTGCGTTATCCAATGAGGTGTCTTAAAGAGGAAGTGAGCTAATGTGCGGAAAAAGAGTGTCACCTCACTGTTGTGAACACAGCAATTTTATAGTGTAGATAAATTTAACAGGATCTTGTTTACGTCGTGATAACTCAGAACTAAAATTCTTATTCCATTTCTACAAGAGGCATGATAAAGACCGCAGTTTCAAAATGATGTCTGATTGGTCTCCCTGTAAAAAGAAAAAAAAAATGCCGCTAGTTTTCTTTGTAAAATCAATCGACGAGGAACTTTTTCGTTAAGTGAATGCCATTAAATACCCTAAAAGTGTAAATTAACTTTTGGAGGATATACCATTATAATACCGCATGTATGTGAAATGCTATCGCTAGTTATATGCATTATTTTGGAACTCCTTGCACCTTGCTTCCTGCGTGACCTATCTCAGCAATCCACAAACACAAAATGTTTGTTGCAATGCTCTTGTTCTGCCTCTACAGTTAGAAGTTACAAACGTGGTATGATAACGTGATAAACGATTTTGTGAGAGTAAAATCAACCAGGCGAAATTATGGCGTGCGCTGCTTAAGCACCGGCTCAGAGACACGCCCGCCCAAGGCAGTTAGAGAGGGGAATACATGACCACGGAGTTACCCCTTCCCAGGGTTTCTTCTGAGTTGCTGAACTATAGTACATGGTATTATTTTCTGGGGAAATTCTAAAGACAGTTGAGGCAGTATTTTTAACACTTAAATAATATCAGTCTCATTATATAATATATAAATTCAATAACAGCCCGCCTTAAAGCAATATGTGTATGTAACAATATATAAAAAGTGTATATTACAATCGTGTATATGTTTATATTATTGTATCTATACGTAATAATGTTATGTGAATGTATTACGTAATTTAATAATGTTGGAGCTGTGAGAAATAGGTCAAAAGTTGCTAACAATGAGGTAACAATGAGGTAACCTTGAGGCAATAATGAGTTTGAGAGTTTAATAATGTTACTTGTGATTCTTGGAAGCAATAATGTAAATTTTTGTGACAGTTTATAAAATAGCCAATCAACAACCAGAACAAGATTTAGTTAAATGAAGGTATTCTATTGGATTAGGAATAGCCAGTCAGAGACTTGAAATACAGAAATTTACAAGTTTAAGCGGTTGAAATCAATTCAGTTGGTTGCTGACAGCGTTACTAACCAGACGCACAAGGTTTCCTCAGGAGATTTAATACGTATTCGTGTGAGACGAAAAAATAGTTTACGTGTTAAAAAGTGCAAATAATAAAAGAATCTCACAGCTCTCTATCAGTGAAGTGTTATATAAAAATACTATCAAGCATTAATAAAAGGAGTGAAGTAACATTATAATCTGTGTAAGCCTACATTCTTAGTCGCACCACAACCATGCTAAGAGAAACGTGTCTCTAACAATAATACTGGCACAGCCGAGGCCAACATAAATATATACTATTTAAAGAAACAGTTAAATTACAAAGTTAATATTTTTTTAAACTTGGGGCAAAGGCCACCTGGAAGTACATTTGGGGCGAAGGCTACCGGAAACTGTTTACTATACGTGCGGTTGCAAGTACTACAAGTTCGGCTCCCCTACAGTTGAAATGCAATACAACTTCTACTTCAATGTATTTCGATAAGAGACAGGTGGTATCGAAGTCAACTTGGAATGTTAGGGGTTTGTGAGTGTGCTGACGTAAGCTTTTGTGTCGGGTCGCCACTGGAAATGTGCACTGACCTTCAGACCTGCTCTGTATACGAACGATTGGCTCTGAGGCCTGCTTGGAAACACGACATTCTCGGTGATAATTGATTGGACCACACATTCTTCCATTCCATCTCAACGGAAGGAGCTAGCGCATCTTCGTGGAACATGTGTTGCCAGAACTGCTGGAGGATGTTACACAAAGAATGTAACACAATGTTACACAAAGAATGCACTTCCAGCACGGTGGGGCGCCAGCCCATTTCATCATTGCTGTGGGGTATCATCTGAGATCCACCTTCAGGAATCGATGGATCGGCCGAAGTGGCCCTATGGCCTGGCCATCCAGTTCACCTGACCTTATGTGTCTGGATTTCTTCCTCTGGGGCGTATGAAACTGATATTTTAAATTTTATTTATGGACGCTCTTTAATTACTATTGTCCTTAGAGTGCCATTCTATATTGGGTGTGAAAGACCGGAAATTTTGTTCAGAGGGCTCTTTATCAGGCTTGAGCTTCTTTTACGTGCCCTAAATCTACAACACGGAACCACCGGCTTTATTTCCTTTCCGAAAGAAGCACATGCTAAGAAGTTTTGCGCCCGAAAAAACCTATCTTCTCAGCCGGGTTTGTACACGCGACCTCGGGAACGAGAGGCTAGCATGGTAACCACTACACCACGGAGGACAACGAAACCGATGTGCAAACAAGAAGACCTCGTCGCTAGAGTTATCGTCGCTACTGGTACCGTTGCAGACACTATACGAGTCTTCGAAGAGACGAATGTACTACGGCCATAAGGCTAATGGTCGCGCATTCGAGCAGTTCCTTTGAATGCCACTGCTGTAATTAGCATGCTAAACTACTTTCTGGATAAATCAGAAACTGTCTTCAGGGAGCATATATTCCTTACCGAAATACATTTGTTTTGATGTTCTCTACCATCTGTATTAATTTGAACGATTATTTCGGAGCATCCTGTATAACAAGCTACTTGAATACATAAAAAGTATTGAATTACATAAAAAATTAAAAAGTATGTTATTAAATTTTACAGTGTAGATAATGTTTACTTTCTCTACTACGTATAGTAAGTAGGGGAAGTATTGCATTCCAACCAAAAATTCGATACCGAGATTTCACCGGAAATACATGTTTTGAGGCCTCCTGAATCCAAAAAAGTATTTTTGGAAACATGTCCGTATGTGTGTCTGTATGTCTGTGAACATCATAACTTAGAAACGTACAGTCGGATAAACACCAAACTTCGTATTTAGGTTCAGTATCTTCCAGAGATGCGACACAAAGGTTTTCAAAAAAATCCCTCTCCCCAGATTGCCCTTTACATGGAACATTTTTCGAAAATTTTAATTTTCTCAAAAATGGTTCTAACGATTTTGATTAAAATATCATATATTTAAGATACTTTCATGACAAATAAAATGTATATTTTGAATTTTCTGGGAATGTCTCCAAAAGTATTCTTCATTGTGAACGACTTTTGCATAACTGGTAAACCATAAGAGATAGACAAACTTTCACTACACAGAAAATGTAGATCGCGTTAAAACACACAATTTATGACATATACATTTTTTTGTTGGGTGAACCATTTTAGAGATATTGCTTGGTATTCCCGTAACTTTTCCAATACTTTTTCTCAAATGGGAATTCGTTTTTCATTTTGTTATATCCTGGACATACAAATAGAATGGAATACGCCACATAGCAACCAGCTCTTAAAAGATTTGAATATTGCTTAAAACCTACCCTATTCACCTTGCACCTACAAGAAAATTAGCAATAAGATTAACATCTCGATTAACATGAAGCATACGGAGAATAAGCATTTGTAAAAATAGTTTGTACAAGAGTAGAGAAAATCATGTGAGTGTAACACATCAGATTGTTTACATCTGTAATTATTGTTAAGTTTTAATTTCTCATTTGATGTAAATTGTAGATAATGAATATAACTTTGACGTATTTTACAATACGTAAAGGATGAATAATGATTAGATTAATTTCTTGAAATGAAATATCCTCATATTTGTCTTACTTTCTTGCATATTCTGTGGAGTAAAAGCAACTATTTTCTACTCCATGATATTCTCAACGGAAAATCAAGGCCTTCTTTTCAGGTACGTTCTTTTGTAACCTCAGGTTGTTCACATTCAAGTAAAGGGCTTTGTAAATACTTTTTAATATTTTATTGATTTATGAAATTAAATTAAAGGGTGTTCTATAGATCTTGTCCATGAGAAAGCTTTTCAGTGGTGAAGGAATTATCAAAATCGGCTTTTAAGATTATCCCACATACACATACCCACATTGAAATTTTCTCTATTTATAAAATTAGTATACATAGGAAGAAACTTCTTTGACTTCAGTCAAACTGAAAAACTACCTACTGCTTTTTGCTTTAATATAAGTAACTCGAAAACTCTTCCAGTTACAAAAAATTAATGGAATTTAATTGTTTCACTTCGTAGAATCTATATGAAAATTTTCAGAAGAATTGGATGAGAACTCCTTCATGGTAACATTTTGAATAGTCAAATGTATGAAAAAAACTCCTTTTTGCAGCTTCATATTTAAAATTAAGTTAATTAAATTTCATACTTCTATCTTGTGGAACATTAAGGTAAATATTGACAATATAGGAAGTGATTTCACCAAATTTTAGTGGTACATTGCTTTAACAGTCATATTCCTCATCGAAACTAGAAGTTAGCTAGTCTGAATTAGTTCAGACAGCTCCTTTCTGATGCATGTAACTTGCTGACCTTTAAATTTGAAATAAAATACGGAAATAATGTAATTTTAACAGATTACACTGTGGAATACAAACTATATTTATTGAGGCTCTAGGAACTGCAATTGCAGTTTAGTATCTATAGGTACTAATATTATTAAGAGAGAAAGTGTGTATGTGTAAGTTAATACAGAAACCAATCAACCGATTTTGATAATATTTTCACAATTGAAAATTATTTCTCCCCACGGCCATAGGCTATATCACCACTTCTAATTTAAACTCATAAATGGTTAAAATACTACAGTAGAATTTATCAAAATTAAGACATGAAAATGTTGGAGTCATACTTTCTAGGATAGCGTTGACTTTTCAAGTTGCTGTTACTCTTATTATCGGAGGTGGCTCTATGCCCCACAAGGGGACGCCCCCGGGAGGAGACCTCGGGCGGCGGGAAACAGGAGTGACGGCACAGAAATGACAGGTTCCCTACAGTTTCCAGTTTTAGACACCCCAATAGGCAGACCGGGGACCCCCCCCAAGAGGGTCCAACGACTCTTTCTGAAGGGGCGGTTCTTATACCCCGGCAAATAGCCGAAGGACGAGGGACGGAGAAAGTTCCACAGAGAAGTATCCTTTTTCCCTGCCACGCCGAACTGAAACAACATCGCTGACCCTTCCAACGCTGAAACAGACCTAGGGGTGAAGGATGAATTAAATAATGAATGGAACGAAATGGTGGGACAGCAAATTCGGTGGTTGAAAGAAACCACTCCAGCATTCTCCTGAAGACCCGACGAAACCCCGAAAAAACTCATGGGTCAGATCGGCCGGTCACCGGGAATCCAACCCGGGACCTCCTAAATGCAAGTCGCACGCGTTACCGCGGTGCCATCTTGTTCGGTAAGTTACTGTTATTTTTCAGAGAATGTTGTAAAAACCAAAACAAATTGTAGTATACACAGATGAACATTATATGACTAAACTAAAGAGTAATGCTAAACAAACAGAAGACGGAGCGATAAAAACCACAACGGTTTTTACGGTTAAAACGGTATCGCATATGATTTATTTCTTTAATTGACATTTTAAACTTATTGCAGATGTATGTAATGTATTTACCCTTCTGAATGCCAGAATCCTCTAATATCACTTATACAAGTTACTTGTATAGCTGTATTGTTTTGAATATTTCAAACAAGTTCCTTATTAATATAATATATTAAATTTTCATTCTAATACAGTTTTTAAGCAGTTTGTGATCGGCTAACGTTAGTCCTGCCTACTTTACGACTACCCCACCAAAGTTCCTACATTATCGGTTGCCAAATTTTAAGTATCGGAAACACAACTTTTACTCTTTGATTAGATAATTTCTAAGAATTTTTTCCCTTTCTAATTTTCAGAACTGGCTCGTGCATTTTAACATAATTCTGATTTCTTAACGTATTGATTCTAATCACCTGAACCTTATACGACTGTAAAATTAATCGTGCGTGTTAATAACTCCGGTATCAAGACAATAGTGATGTCGTGTGAAGATAACACCAGTTTCTTTAAAGCTGCTTTTATTATTCAGGAAACCTCAAACTAACACCGATTTTTTGGGCAATACTTCCCCTACTTGCTATACAGATATTGTAGTAGAGAAAGTATAAATTATGTTGCATTTTCTCCCCGCATGCATGCTGTAGGGTGTTTAACGTATGATTGGTATTTACAGTGTTGGTGGAGCTTAGATTGCAGCCTTGGGGTACAACCGCTCTTCCACACTAACGAAGGTAATTAACTTCCTTCCTGTGATATACAATACCACCACCCGTCTATCTCTGGGGTCAAGACCGCTCCTACAGATAGCTGCTTCATCCGTCAGCTTAGAGCGGGTTCCAGTGTTTTAGCTTTACTCCCTTCATAACAGCCCAGTCTGTAACGCTTTGATGAACACAGAGGAAGGATGGGAAAGAAGCAAAGGAACATCGCGACGAGGTTCCGAAAACCAATAAACATCAACTGTAAATACTGAGACTTTGTACTATCATGTGTGGGTTTTTTTATCTTTTCGATCTGGCAATTAGTTACTTGAACTTACATTACGTTCCTACATTACACTAGAGTAGTCGACCTTGGCCTTCTGGATGAAGGTGTATATGTCGCAGGCTTTTACTGAAATCCTTCAATTCGCGAAGATCCTAACATATCATGAAAAACTGGCGTATGTTGAAAGAATACGAAAGTACACTTCCCGGGAAGTTCTTTGTGAAATGATGTAACGCTATCTTCCGATTTTTAGAGCCGCCTTCAAATGGTGTATAGCATGAAGGTAACAGTTGAGAGCGCGTGGAATCGTGCCGGTATCGTGATGATCCAAGCGGACTCGAAATAAAAAAATAATTTGAATTTTATTTATTATAATTGGAATGGTTCTTAGCGTCTCATTCTATAGTGAGAAATTTTGCTCAGAGGCCCTTTTATCAAGCTTGAGGTTCTTTTACGTGCCGTAAATCTATAACATGGGACCACCGGCTGTACTTCCCTTCCGAAGGAAGCCATGCTAATTATTTTAACCCCCCCCTTAAAAATCCATCGCCGGGTTTCAACCCGCGACCTCGGAAACTAGCGACTAGCATGGTACGGAGTACGACGTCACTGTTTCAGTGCGTACCTGTACCTCCATAAGGGAGCGCCATCGGGCCGTCGGAACTAGGAGTGATGATACAGCAATGTCAGAGTCCGTACATTTCCCAGATTTTCCAATTTGAGACTCCCCGACAGCCCGACATGACCTCTGCCCAACACAGAGAGTCCAACACCCCGCTTCGAAGGGGCGGTCGGTTTACCCCGGCAACCAGCCGAAGGCCGAAGGACGGAGAAAGTTCCACAGAGAACATGCTTTTTCCCTGCCACGCCGCACCGAAGCACCATCGCCGATCCTTTCAACCCTGAAACAGATCTAACGGGGTTAAGGGTGAATGAAATTAAGAATGAAACGAATAGAGGGACAGGAAATTCGGGTGCTGAAAGAAACTACTTCAGTATTCGCCGGAGGAACCGGAAAAAAAACCCATAGTCAGAGTAAACGGTCACCGGAAATCGAACCCCAACCTCCCGAATTCGAGTCACGCACGTTACCATTGTGCCACTCCTCTCGGTATCGCGCCGATATAATGCGCAGTGGTTTATGTTGGCAAGAAAATACTGAACCGCCTCTACCACGTCAGTCCCCACCCCTTACCTGGTTTTAGCACTATACTCAAATGTTTATCTTAGTCTCCTTTTTCCTTCGCTTCTGAGTCTGAAACCGACCTGTGTTCATAAATTAATATTTGCATGCTAGTTTTGTGATTAAACTGAAATGAGGCGGCCTCATCCAGGGGCTCGTGTGGACCGTCGTTGCTAACCAGCCACTCAGGTGAAATTTTGTCATGCTTCTTCCCTTTCGCCGCTTACCTAGGTCTGAACTTTATTCATAGCCTAATACGTATCTGTGGGATCTCGAATTCAAGCCAATAGGAGATTGGCTCACCCAGGGCAGTGTGAAACCCATGGTACGGAATTTCTGCCAACAATTTTCTGCTAACATTAAATTAAGAAAACCATTAGATATAGAAAGCAAACGCAACGGCATGTTTCCGTGCAATCGACTGCACAGCATACACCGACTTTTCACGTTTTGCCTAGAGAAATGAAGTATTCCAGTAAAAGCCTACGACAGTCTCTACGCTACATTTGCCCACATAGTTTTCATAATTCTTTTCTGGATGTTTAGTTTCCAGTATGCACTTCTATAATGCCTAACATTTTCGGCTTATGAAGAAAATTAACGGTAATTTAATTACCGCGCATAAGCAGTATGTTTTCCACACAATAGCATGTTTTTGATCCACTTACCGTTCATGCTGTCATGGTGGAAAGTTGAATTTCCTGTACTCGGTGGTGGTAGTGTAACATACCTGCGTGTTTTGTCTATGTTACTGCACGTATGTGTATGAACTATATTAATTCCTCTAACTGTATACAGTTATTATTGCAGACGTGGAATACAATAATTATGATATTTGAATTTTACCACTTATGGGGAAACAAAGTCCTTCTCCCGCCAATGCTAAGTATGCTAAATGCATGACTCATTATCTCAAAGTATTTAAGATATGATGCAAGGTTTTAACCGTAGAAGTGCGCCTTCTAACTTTCATCTAACATGTTTGTATATTAAGGAAGATTACAGTTTTAATTATACCATCTTTTGATTAAGGTTTGCCAGTAATTGTTTTTTTAAGATATAACCAAACATTTAAACTTTCAAATTAGATTTATAACAGTACTTAGTTCTTTATCATCCTAATTTAATTTACTGTTAATTTTTACCGGAAAACGTTAATCACAGAAAAAGCTGTTAAAGCTAAAATGGATAAAACAATTTCGTATATTTCAAAGAAATAAACCGCATGGCTTAAGCACAGTATTACCCATTTGTAGAACAAAGCTTCTTCACAAAGGTGGGCTAAAATTTACCTCTCAACTCTAAAGTATTTAGGAATTATGATGATTTTCTGCAAAGTGGAGCAGAATTTACATAAAAAGGCAGTATGTTCAGCATATTTAAAATACGTCTTAAATTAAAAAGAAAATTCCAAATTGTAAAACTGCAAAAATCCTAAAAATATAATTTTTTGGCAAATTTTGACATTTGGTCTTCCCGTAAATCTTACCAAGTTTGGTATTTAACCGAGTTGTCGTTTTGATTGAAAAACACACTCGCGCGCGCGGAATGTTTTTCTAAAACAATGTCTTTTTTTGATTCAAAAAATTTCAAATCTCTATTTCCGGTGAAATCTCTCTACAGAATTTTTGGGTGGAACCCAATATTCCCCTACTTACTATTACTAAGTTGTAAAGAAGGTAAAAACGTTAAAACACGAAGTATTAAAGTTGAGATAATACAACCCTTTGGACTTGCTTTTAAGGTAGGTCAAAAAAAACTCATGTCTGAAACTAATTCTTGTCTACACGTTGAACATAACGAAATAAATTTCTCAGAATCCGATTTTAAACTAAACAGAGGGAGCAGTTTTAAAGATGCTTCCATACAACAAAGTTAAAATTGTGTTTTTTAAAGAAAGGAAAGAAAAACAAAATAAGTAATAAAGACAAAAGCTTGAACATTAGTAGTGTTAAACCATATACACATTATGTTATAGGATAACATAGGACTATTTTTACTTTCTCTACCACGTATGTAGTAGGTAGCGAAGGTTATTGCATACCACCCAAAAATTCACCTTAAACACCTATTTTGAGGCCCTCTGAATAAAACAGGAAAATCATATCTTAGACAAAGGCCCGTTTGTGTGTGTGAACAGCATAATAAAAAAAGAAAAATTTGGATAAACACCAAACTTGGTATTTAGGTTCAGTACTTTCCAAAGATGCAACATGAAGATTTTCAACAAAATCCCCCACCACAAAAGACCTTGTACAAGGAACGTTTTTTGAAATCTTTTATTTTTTAAAAAATTATTCTAACGGGTTTGATTAAAATACAATATATTAATGATATTTACATGAAAAATAAAATGTACCTCTTGAATTTTCTGTGGATAGCCTGTGAAGTCCCCTTCATTCAGAAGAAACTTTTTATAGTCCTGTATAACTAATAATGTAAAGCGATAAACGAAAACGTACTCTATAAAATATAGATACACACAGTTTATTTCAAATAAGTCTTTTTGTGGCCTAAACCATTTCTGAGATATACGTTATTGGAATTTCAAATTGTGCATTTTTTGGTATTCCCAGTCCTGTCAACATTCAATTGTTTCTCGCGATTGCATGGAAGCAATATGGAATTTTAAGGTGCCGTCCAGTTCTTAAACATTTGACTATCGCTGTTCTCTTTGCATCTATAACAAAATGTAATGTAGCTATTTCTGTAAAGGCTTATTTGGATTAAAATATAGTAGACATAAATATAAGCTTTAGTAAGAATAGTTTGTGTACCCACTAATAAAGATAGGGGCAGAGAATGTCATGTGAATGTATCGTATCAGACTTTTTTAATGTTCCATTTAACTGCCTTTAACTTCAATGGTCATATCAGCGACCTTTTATCTTTGGAACAAATTGCCTATCAGCAATAGTGTTAACTCGTATTTCGTTGTCATTGGACATAGAGTTTGTATTTGGGTTTTACACGTTAGGACACACACACACACACACACACACACACACACACACACAATTACACTCTCATTCATACTTCCAGACTCTGGGGAGGATAGAGAATAATCGTGGTTAGAGAAAAATTCCCACTCCGCAGCTGGGAATCGAATCCCAGCCAGCCAAGGAGGAGTATTGACAGACCATGCAGAGCAAAAAGCAATATCGGAGTAGTCCTCAAAAACTACGTTTCAAGGGCGAAGCATCAATGGTCTCTTGAATTACACTGTACTTATTAGTATGTATATGAAGGTAGTCTTCTCAACAATGCTAATTGTTATCTCATAATACCTGTGCACGGAGCAAAGTTCCTTTCATTACTTTCTAAGAAATGTTTTCATCCGTTTTTGCTTATAATTTTCTCTTGAAGCCGCTTGGCTTTGTTCTCTAATATCTCTTTTGTGTACTTTTGCTAGTAATTATGTTACTCTCTTCTTTATTTATCGGTAATAATTAGCTACACCTTTGTCTCTGTTCTCTTTTAAAGTCTTCTGGAAATGCAATCTTTCATGAGTAAACGTAGCTTTATTTCCACACAATAATTTATTATTAGGAGTCCCTGTAAGGTCTTAATATGTCGTTCATTAACATCTTCTCAGAAGTGTACAATTAATGGATTTAAAACTCCAACTCTTCAGGGTACTACAAGAAACACAGTTGGCAGGAGTGCTTTTGACGAAATTAGCCAAACCCTAACGGCCGGGTCTACAATATGCTAACAAATTATTGTCGATAAAGCTATTTACTCGATTTCATAGCGATTGGCGTTCTGAACACTCTGGATAGCACTACTCGGAAGATATCTTTGCCAATAAGACTTTGGCTAGCTGGAGTAGACGATACATCCATTATCCGACAAGTAAGTTTTCACTTTCAGGACTGACACTATTCTTATCTCTAGCAATGGTAATCATTACAGAATTGTAGCAGGTGGCCCACACAAGTCTTCCTTAGTTGAAGTTAGTTTATACCGGAGAGCACGGATGCCAAAAGGTTTGTCTAAGCAAAACTGCAAAGGAGACTTCATACCGACAGAGAGGAGGCCGCTAAATGAAAGACCAATGCTTGAAAACGAACACTTTATCTGCTATTACTGATCCCAGAGCTCATTCACTAGAGAAACTGTCTGATATGTGAAATGTTCCAGGTTCGATCCCCAGCCGAGCTCCAGAGAGTTGTCTTTAAACAAAAATATGAGAGAGTACCTATGTATGTATGTGTGTGGTGTGTGTATGTAGGGGAGGTTATCGCTTATTTAATAACCAATTTGCCCATTACCAAGAATTCAGGATTGTTGCTTGATGCAAACCTGAGCACACGTGTTAAGTCATTTAGCTTTATGATAGTTAATCTATACTAAATATAATTATATGGCATCAATTGGTGCTGCAAAGTAAATAAAATGACACATAATTCTATTTTATTATACCTATGTACCTTTAAAAGTGCGTTAGAATTAACTGCCTTTCTATTAGTACATTAGTGCATAAGCATATGAAAAAACATCTCCACCACATAGTGGACAAATGATCCATCATTTCTGTCCTTTAAAAAGAAAGTGTGTAGAAGACAGATTCCAGGTCTGAAAATGTTCGGGACACAGCTTTCGAGCCTCAGTTGCATTTTGGTGCGTCTCTGCGCCATATCTATGTGTTCGTTATTCGTGAACGTTACCTTTTTGTCTGATTGACCTGTTTAAAAGTGCAGGCAGGCAGGCGACCACGCGACGCTTATCAGTACGAAACTACCACGTAGACACCTGCAGACAGCAACACTACCTCAGTGACTTTTTGCTTTGTACCTGCACTGCCCCTTTTAACATCAGTGATGCGGCAACTTCTTTTGCACTTGTGTATGCGGAAAACATAACACATTCTTTGGACCACCTGATATTTATCGGATGAAGCGACGAAATAATATTTTTTCGGCATGATAGGAGAAAGACTTAAGGTCATAAGAGAGAGAGAGAGATAAAATTATTTCCATGCATTGGATAAAGACGAAATTTGTAAGCTCCTTTTATAAAAGACTAACTGGCTTACATTTTCTCCTACATCCAAGTATTTTTAGGTCTTCTCCTTCCTCATCTCGCAGGTGTGCACCTTCTCAAACTTTAATGGACATTGTTTCATGTAATTGTTTTTTAAATTTTGAATGCCCTTTTAAAAAGTACATTTCCATAGACAATAACTACGATATTAAAATTTTATTGGGTTTTCCAAATTTCAGTCTCACTATTGATTTATGTACTTGCAATTTAGTTGCTTTGGTTATACATTTCGTCCCAAAAAATACTATTTAACAAACTAAACAGGATGGCTCCAATATCGGATGAGGCTGACATTCGGGAGCTCCTGGTTTCTATTCTAGTCGACCACCTACTTTCACCTTGGGCTTTTCGTGGTCAGTAGGGAATGCTGGGTTGGTTTATCATCTACCACGATTTCCCTTCTATTTTCTCTCTTTCATTCTGTTTCCTTATGATGTTTTAGATGTGCTTCTAGGCTTTTGGAGCATGATGGTGCCATACAGACGGCGCGGATGCTTGCTCAAAGGTAAGAGTATTCCCTGTGGACACTAGAGGGCTGCTTGGTTGACAGGTTGTACATCCAGTAGCGCGACGGGTCTTCCGTGCGTCTCTGTGGCCTGTCTGACTGCAGCCTGTAGGCGTTTGTGGTTCCATCACTTCATTTCTTCTTCCTGGGGGGAGTAGGGGCAAGGTGTTACTTCCGTTATATACTCTGTAACCTATTTATTATGGTTGTTGTTGCTCTAGTTTTGTTAAGTTCGTTCTTTATATCACTCTCCTGTGTATCTACTTTATCAACTATAAATCCCAAAACTGGAATAATAATATTAATGTTAATAGTAATAATAATCTCAGACTGTTTATGTGTGTTTATATGCAGAATAGCGAATATATGTACCAAATTGAAGTTTCCAGCTTAATATGTGTGGAAGATAGCAATTCCATCCATATCCCGCTCAGCACATTCACTTTTCATGGGTGGGCATAAAAGTAAAGCGGTGGAGTATCTGACATCCTCACTACCACGCATACAAAATTTGTATTTCATTTAATGATGCATGCGAGTTTACTATCTCATTCGTGCAGCCTAAGACGAAGGACAGGCAAGCAAGCTCCGGTATTTCTGTCGGTTTTCACGCTTCGTAATTTTAGCGTCGTCCCGAATAACGTGGCTGGCAGATTTACTGCTACAGCAAGCAGTTCCGACACTGGGTCGCCAGGAGCACTTTTATCGCTATTATTCCACTAAGGTTTTATATTATACTTCAGATATTCTACGCTAGCTATACAGGCATTAACGTAATCGCACCGCAGACCGGCATTCTTTGTCTCTCACGCTTCCTCACACTCTCATACACTTGTGCACTCCCACACTATCACTTACTCACACATTCTCACTCACTCTCATTCATACATTCACACTCAGTCACAAACAATCTATCTCATTCTAACAAAAATACATTCATTCACTCATACATTCTCACTCACTCAAACACACACTCACACTCACACTCTCTCTCACTCGTCGTCATCCGTGGTGTAGTGGTTACCATGCTAGCCTCTAGTTCCCGATGTCGCGGGTTGAAAACTCCGCGGAGGGAGATGGATTTTTTTTCGGGGGTAAATTCCTTAGTATGGCTTCCTTCAGAAGGGAAGTAAATCCGGTGGTCCCGTGTCACATATTTAGGGCACGTAAAAGAAACTCAAGCCTGATAAAGCGGGCTCTGAGCAAAATTACCGGTCTTTCGCCCAGTATAGAATGGGACGCAAAGGACTATAGTAGTTAAAGAGCATCCAAAAATAAAATAAATTCTTACCCATACATTCATTCATTCACTCACTCACTCACTCAAACACACTCACACACACTCCCTCTGTAATTTCACTTCCGCACCCACTCATCCACTCACTCACAATACACACATACACTCATCAATTCATCGTTCAAACACATTCATTCACTCACTCAAACACTCACACACACTCGCTCTCTCCAACACACACTCTCTCACATTCACTTCCGTACTCACCCATCCGCTCACTCACAACACACACTCACAAAACACACTCACTCAAACCACTCACAAACACTCGCTCTCTCATTCACTTCCGCACTCACTCACACTCACTCACAACACTCACACACCTCGATCTCTCATTCACTTCCGCACTCACTCATCCACTCAATCACAACACACACACACACACTCACTCAAAACACACACTCACTTACAACACATACACTTACAACACACATACTTACAATACACACACACACTCACTCACTTTTACACTCACATTCATCGACTCACACTAAAATACACACTCGCCACAGTCACACACTCTCACTAACTCACTCAGTAACACTTACTCTCTCTCCCTCACACACACAATCACTCTCACTCTCTAACATTCAAATACTCTTACTCACTCACTAACTCACAATTTCACACACACTGATTCACTCACTCATTCTCTCTTACTCACTAACACACAGTCACTCACTCACACTCACTCTCTCACTCTCACTCACACTCACATACAGTTACCCACTCTCTCTCTCTCACACACACACTCGCTCGCTCATTCTCACTAACACTCACATACTTATTTACTCGCACACACTTATTCATTCACTCTCACACACTCCCTAGCTCACATACTCTCTCTCTCTCACACACACACGCACCCGCTCGCTCATTCTCACTAACACTCACATACTTATTTACTCGCACACACTTATTCATTCACTCTCACACACTCACTAGCTCACATACTCTCTCTCTCTCTCACACACACACACACACATACTCGCTCGCTTCCTCATTCTCACTAACACTCACATACTTATTTACTCGCACACACTTATTCATTCACTCTCACACACTCACTAGCTCACATACTCTCTCTCTCTCTCTCTCTCTCACACACACACACTCGCTCGCTCATTCTCACTAACACTCACATACCTATTTACTCGCAGACACTCACTCATTCACTCTCACACACTCATTAGCTCACTCTCTCTCTCTCACACACACACACACACACATACTCGCTCGCTTGCTCATTCTCACTAACACTCACATACTTATTTACTCGCACACACTTATTCATTCACTCTCACACACTCACTAGCTCACATACTCTCTCTCTCTCTCTCTCTCACACACACACACACACACACATACTCGCTCGCTTGCTCATTCTCACTAACACTCACATACTTATTTACTCGCACACACTTATTCATTCACTCTCACACACTCACTAGCTCACATACTCTCTCTCTCTCTCTCACACACACACACACTCGCTCGCTCATTCTCACTAACACTCACATACTTATTCACTCTCACACACTCACTCGCACACAATGTTAAGGGATTATAGCGAATCTCTAGAAGACATTGTGATATTGCAAGGGAAACAGTAAAGCACAGCATTTAATAGGCATCCTTATAATAACAGAAACGTAGTTCTTTTTACTTACTCTAAGATTTACCCACAGGAAATGCGAGGAAACGTTGCATTCCATCCAAAAATTCGATACCGATATTTCATCGAAAATATACATTTTGGGGCTCCCTGGATAAAAACAATCTGTTTATAAAAACGTCTGTGTGCGCACGTGCGTGTGTGCGTGCGCTCGCCACTTTGTATCTCAAATATTTTTAGAAAGTCAAACGTTTTGAAAATGTGCCATATAAATAGCAGTTTGGTGCGCAGAATTTCCTGAAATTCTTTGTGTCACATCTTTAGAAGATACTCGACTTAAATGCCAAGTTTGATATTTATGCCAATTTTGCTTTCTAGTTATGCTTTTCACACACACACACACACATCTTTATCTAAAATGTTTTTTAATTCCGGGAGCCTTAAAATATGTATTTTGGTTGATATCTCGATATGGAAGTTTTGTGTGGAATGCAATACTCCCTTATTTTCCTATAGGTAAATAGTAGATAAAGCAATAACGTGGAAATAAAACTCTCTGTACGGTGGAAATGTGTATAAATATGAATTTATAGCGAGTATACAAAGTCTGGCCTGTAATATGTCACAGCTTTTATACGAAAGTACAATTTGATCAAACCCGATGTTAAAATGTGTTCCAACCACAGGCTTCAAGTTTATCATCCATGACAAGGTTGGCATTTAGGTCACTATGACCACTAATCAGTGTCAGGGCGATCTGCTGTTTCATTCTTTTGAAATTTTGTGGACGATATCGACATTAATCATAAAATATATAACTACATATTTAATAAAAGAATGTCGACTGTGACAGAATTGTAATTTATTTTATGTACATATGAAAACTACATCCAACATGTATGCATGGTAGTTTGCATTCAGAAAGCATATTCCTATTCGTTTTTATAAATGCTTATCTGATTTTAATGCTTAGAAAAACAAAGAAACAAACAGCTGTGCTTAAGATATTTATGAGCTTATAACAATTTAGATTTCATAACACCCGTTTGTGCCTTCTCTGCCACCTGTTCATACCAAGCAGAGGAATTCAACCTAAAAATTCTATATCCAAATTTTTACAGCAATGCTTGTTTTGAAGCCCCTTATTCATACCAAAATGAGTTGGATTGAATAGGATTGTGAAGCGGAGGGAATTCGACACTGATCCAGGAATGAGGATACCCGCCCAAAGAGGGGGCACCCCCGGGAAGGAGGTATGGGGTGAAGGGAGACACCGGGCAGCCGGAACCAGGAGTGACGGCATAGCAATAACGGGGTCCCTGCAGTTTCCAGATTGAAACGGCCTGCCAGGTAGGTTGGGGACCCCGCGCCACACACAGGGTCCAACGCCTCCAAGGGGCGGTCCTTATAACCCGACAACCAGTGAAAGGCTTAGGATCGAAGAAAGTTCATAAAGTGCATCCTTTTACTCTCTCACGCTGCACTGAAACATTATCCAACGTGAAACCAACCAAACGAGGTGAAATTATTAACCTTCCGACTGCTATGCTTTTGCTCTTCTTTAAACCACTGAGAGGGGTCCAAGTAGACCCCAGGCAGAAAACTCGAATTAATACAACGCAGTTATCTTATGTTCTAGTTAGATGAAATAAAACCATTTTAAAACAACAATTCTAGTGTCTTAATATTTTTTAACCACTATGTACCTCAAAATTAGCATTGGCAAACAAACAACCGAATTATAAATTACAATATTATATTTATCTCCCAACAATGTCGCATTAGATGAAATAATTTGTTTTGTTGTGTTTTCGCGGGATTCACAACCTCATTTTAAAATTTTTATAATGTACTACCAGTACAGTTTAAGTTTTTTACATAGAGTTTTACAATTCATGTTCATTAAGTGTAACATCCAAGATACACTACTCTCTACATTTTCTTACGGAGGGTACCGCAAATGAATTCCTTGTAACTGTCAACTTTGTTCTAGTTTTTCTATCATTTTTTTTTCTTGGACATAACTGACATCTGCCTTTTAAAAGTTTCACTTTTCTGTTTCGAAATGACTACATCTTACAATGCACACCGAGAGTACTGAACTGTTTCTAGCTAATTTCAAACCAACAATACATGCTAGAATAACTGAAAAACACAAGGCAGACAATATAATTCTACCAACGTGCAGAAACGTTACAAGACGTGAACTGCTATGAGGAATCCAAGTGGACCCAAAACTATATTCTATTATTTTACAATTGTATTTAATGAACATTTTAGGGAAGTATTTTATGGTAATAAAACTGATTAAATTTGAAACACATTACCAACATTTCAAAATTCTAAATTAGATATTTCACTCATAAGAACACAGGGTCCAGCTGCACCGCACATAGCAGTCTGAAGGTTAATGGAACGAAATGGAGGGACAGGAATTTTGGGGGATGAAAAAAAACACTCCGTTATTCGCTTGATGACCCGGAAAACCCCGAAAAATCCATGGGTCAAAGTAGGCGGTCGCCAGAGATTGAACTGGGGACCTCCCACATGCGGACCACAGACGTTACCGCCTGAGCCATCCCACTCGGTATTAGATGTGTTAGTGTCGATGAACAGCATAACTCCAAAGCGAAAATTTGGATAAAAGCAAACTTGATATTGTTTTTCAATATCTTCCAAGGACGAGAGACGAAGATTTTCAAGATAATCTTCACCCCAAGCCAACAAAATACTAACGATTTTGACTAAAATAATGTATGATTTTGATACTTACATGATCAATAAAATGTGTTTGTTGAATTTTATGTTAATAACTTGTAAGTCCCCCATTTTGCATAATTTTGTATAACTGGCAAACCATAAGAGACAGACAAAGCTTACTGGAAAAAATACATAAATCTCTGTAAAACAAACGTTTAACATGCCTGTGTCCTGGTAGTTAGCATGTTAGATTCCAAATCCAGAGGTCCAGGTTTGGATTCCGGTCGGAGTACAAAGTTTTCTTTAGCCAGAATTATTCTCCATCCTCCCTAGTGCCTGAAAGTAGGAGTGAGAGTGAAAATGTGTGGGTGAAATGGTTCAATATAGAAAACTGAAACCCTAACACAATAGTAAAGCGTTTGAACATTATTGCCATGAGCAATTGTTCCTAAAGCAAAGACGCCGATATGACCTTAGATGCTAAAGGCGGAATATAAATAAAATAAATTATTTCAGATTTTCTGGATATTCGTTATAAACTGTTCACCAGAAATACATGTTTTGAAGCCCCTGGATCCCCCAAAAATCATCTTTAGAAAAAGGTACGTGTGTGGGTGTGTGTTTGTGGGGCTTGTTTTTAATTATGGACGCCCTTTAACTGCTCTGGTCCTCAGTGTTCCATTCTATATTGGGCGTGAAAGACCGGTAATTTTACTCAGAGGTCTCTTTATCAGGCTTGAGGTTCTTTTACGTGCCGCAAATCTACGACACGGGACCATCGGCTTTACTTCCCTTCCAAAGGAAGCCATGTTAAGGATTTTTACACCAGAAAAAAATCCATCGCCCTCCGCCAAGTTTGAACTCGTGACCTCGGGAACTAGAGGCTAACATGATAACCACTACACCACGAAGAATGACATGTATGTCTATGTGTCTGTGAACATCATAACTCAAAAACGAAAACACGAATAAATACCAAACTTGGTAGTTGGGTTCAGTATCTTTCAAAGATGCGAGACGAATATTTTCAAGAAAATCCCGCATTCCAGAATACACTTTAGATGGAAGATTTTTAAAAGATTATGATTTTCTCAAATGGCTCTAACGATTTTGATTAAAATACTATATATTTAAAATATTTTAATGGCAAAAGAAATGTATAGCTTGAATTTTCTAGGAATATCCCAGGTCCTCTTCATTCTATATGACTTTCGCATAATTGGTAAAACGTAAGAGATAGACAAACGTTTACTACACAAAAAATGTAGATCTCATTAAAACACACAGCTTATCACCTATGCATTTTTTGTAGTGTGAACCATTTTCCAGATATTTCTTGTTATTTGTTGGAATCTTGCAGTACTTATACTTTTACTCAAGTGGGACTTCGTTATTCTTTTGTATTTATGCCCTAGACAAGCAAAGAAATGGAATGCTTCACATAGCTACCAGCTCATAAAATATTTGACTATCGCTTAAAGCGAAATATTCCCCTTGCACCTACAAGAAAATTAACAATAAGATTAACATCTCGATTAAATGAAGTAGATGGAGAATAAGCGTTTGTAAAAATAGTTTGTACAAGATTAGAGAAAGTCATGTGAGTATAAAGTATTATATATTTTATTTACTTTAAAAAAATACGTAATATCTGGCCGACATCTACGGCTGACCGTATGAAAAGAGTCCCCATTGCGCCGAAAACAAGACCTTTAACTTCCCATTCATAATCTTCAATATTGTGTCTGTCACTTAAGTGAGGGATACATGGGCTGTAAATTAAGATACTTTCCTTATTTACTTAAACTGTATGCTCCCTGTCCTTTTCATAACAGACAGTAGGATCCAGGATGAGACTTCGTCTGATGGTTATGATATCCGCTCTTCTTGTTGACGCATCGTCTCCCAAACAATAAACCTCTTCGTACACCTCCCACTGCAGCCTCCGAAGTCCTTTTGTAATGACGCTTAATACTTTGTGATGGCGTGTATTTCTTCATAACCCTCCTAAAACATGCCCTACGATACTACGTATAGTAAATAGCGAAAGTATTGCATTCGATATCGAGGTTTCATCGGAAATACATGTTTTAAGGTACTCTGAATTCAAATAATGCATTTTTGGAAACATATCCGCGTGTGTCTATCTGTCAGTCTGTGAACAGCATAACTCACAAACCAAAAGTCAGATAAATACTAAACTTGGTACTTGAGTTTACTATCTTCCTAGAATGCGACACGAAGACTTTCAAGAAAATCCGCCTACCCCAGACCACGCTTTACATGGAACATTTATCGAAAATTTTGATTTTCTCAAAAATGACTCCAACGATTTTGATTAAAATATCATATGTTTTAGATATGTTCATGATAAATTGAATGTATATCTTGAATTTTCTAGAAATTTCCCCAAAAGTCCTCTTCATTCTGAATGACTTTCACATATCTGGTAAACCGTAAGGGATAGATAAGTACCAAAATTGTAGATCTCGTTAAAACACATAATTTATGTCACATGCAGTTTTTTGTCGAATGAACCATTTCCGAGGTATTGCTTGTTATTTGTTTGAATTTTCCAATACTTACACTTTTTCTCAATGGGAATTCGCTATTATTTTTTTACTTTCTCTACTACGTAGAGTAAGTAGGGGAAGTATTGTATTCCAACCAAAAATTCGATACCGAGATTTCACCGAAAATACTTGTTTTGAGACCCCTTGAATCCAAAAAAAAGCATCTTTGGAAACATGTCCGTGTGTGTGTCTGTGTGTCTGTGTGTCAGTCTGTGAACAGCATAACTCAGAAACGAACAGTCGGATAAACACCAAACTTGGTATTTAGGTTCAGTATCTTCCAGAGATGCGACACAAAGGTTTTCAAGAACATCCCCCCACCCCAGACTACCCTTTACATGGAACATTTTTCGAAAATTTTAATTTTCTCAAAAATGGCTCTAACGATTTTGATTAAAATATCATGTTTAAGATATTTTCATGAAAAATGAAACGTATATTTCGAATTTTCTGGGAATGTCTCCAAAAGTGTTCTTCATTGTGAACAACTTTTGCATAACTGGTAAACCATAAGAGATAGACAAAATTTTACTGCACAAAAATTGTATATTGCGTTAAAATACACAATTTATGTCGTATACATTTTTTTTGTAGAGTGAACTATTTTCGAGATATTGCTTGTTATTCCCTTAAATTTTCCAATACTTATACTTTTTCTCAAATTCGTTATTCATTTTTTATGTCCTGGACATGCAAAGAGATTGGAATGCTCCACATAGCAACCAACGCTTCAAAGATTTGGCTATCACTTAAAACCTACCATATTCCCCTTGCATCTAAAAGAAAATTACCAATAAGATAGTTTCTGCAAATGTTTATCTCGATTAACATGAAGTAGTTGGAGAATAAGCGGTTGTAAAAATAGTTTGTACAAGAGTAGAGAAAGTGCAGTATATCAGTTTTTTAGAAAGATTTACTAGGTACTGCATATTTTCCGCAAAATTTCATTATTTTTATTTATGAATATTGATTTCCATATCGTTTATTTCACCCACTTAGTATAAATTAATATCTGAGTACTGAAGATCAGTCTCCGCGGGTGCTATGAGGGCAAAATTGTCTGCTGCAGTTTAAATATGAATTGTGTTCTTGGTTGCTGTTTGTAAATAATGTACCCTGTGTATATTTGTGTATATATCTGATTGGTTTGTTTTCATATCTGAACCATAAAACTTCGTTTCAACTGACACTATTTTATGTCCTGGAGCTAGGATTTCAGTGCAATCCTGTGAAACAGCGGTGTTGTTTCATGTTTATTATTAACAGTTTCCCAAAGCACATACCATAACACATTGGAAGAACTTGTTCAACTGTTTTGAGCCCAAGTTGGATTAATTTAGAGGCTGTTTTGTACCCACGCAGCAACTTAAATGTGTGTACCCCGCTTTTTTTTTTTTGGTTGAAGCAACCACTTGTGCATTGATTACCATTTTAAGCTGGCGATTTTTGAAAGGGAGTTAAATTTGACATCGCTACTGGCAAAGTTGAAGAAACATACAAACATACTCCCTAACCTGCAACCACAACATCCGCATTTCGCCAATGATAAGACAATAATAAGAAGAAGGTATGGAGTGGTAGTGTAAATCATGTATGTCCTTAACCCGGAACAATTGTTAACGAAGCGCCGCTTCGCTGCTGACTGATCTCGTTGAAGGATTGGGTGGACAACTACCACAACCTACTTAGAAATAAATCTAGTCAAAGATCTAACTTTTCAGAAACTTATTAGACTCCTGTCGCATCGGGCTGTTGCCTCATTGTATACCATGCTCAGGACGGAGATGCCAGTTCCTCTAAAGCTACAATAATTCGCTTACATACAACTTCGAGATCTGGGACAAGGCGAAGACTCCAGTCTGCTAAGACTGCAATGTGTACAAATAAGGGCCTCATGGCCATTTATTCTGTATACCGTTCCATCCCCGTGAGGCTACTTCATGAATCTTTATCTCTTTCATATGTGGAGTATGAAGTTAGGCGATGGGCCGCACAACTCTACGACGGATTGCCTTTCCATCGGAGAGCCCTTGTTAAGTCTCTTGGAGATTATAGCAACAGCTTTTATAGCTTATGTTTTACCATGTTTTACAGCACCGCTTGAATGGGCACCGGGATCACCACAGGCATGCGGGTACCTCCGGCAATACAGAAGTAATTCCACCAGTAGCTACAGCTGAGTTCCTATACAATCCCTCTAAGAGATGCTTGGATTAAAAATTGCAATAGGACTCAATAAACAAAAATCTAATGTGTTACACTAACATGACTTTCTCTACTCTTGTACAAACTATTTTTACAAACATTTATTCTCCATATGCCTCATGTTAATCGAGATATCAAAGTGTTAATCTTATTGCTAATTTTCTTGTTGATGCAAGGGGAATTGGTAGGCTTTAAGCGATAGTCAAATATTTTAAGAGCTGTTGCTATGTGGAGTATTCCATTCTCTTTGCATTATCAGGACCTAAAAAATTAATAACGAATTTGCATTTGAGAAAAAGTATAAGTATTGGAAAATTTAAGGGAATAACAAGCAATATCTCGAAAATGGTTCACTCAACATCAAAAATGTATATGACATAAATTGGTATTTTAACGCAATATATATTTTTTATGTAGTAAAATTTTGTCTACCTGGTTTACCAGTTATGCAAAAGTCGTTCACAATGAAGAATACTTTTGGAGACATTCCCAGAAAATTCAAGATATACATTCTCATTTGTCATAAAAATATCTTAAACATATGAACACATTTTCGAAAAATGTTCCATGTAAAGGGTAATCTGGTGTGGGGGGATTTTCTTGAAAACTTTCGTGTCGCATCTCTGAAAGATACTGAAACTAAATACCAAGTTTGGTGTTCATCCGACTGTTCGTTTCTGAGTTATGCTGTTCAAAGTCACATACACACACAGACACACACATGGACGTGTTTCCAAAAATGCTTTTTTTTGGATTCAGGGGGTCTCAAAACATATATTTCCGGTGAAATCTCGGTATCGAATTTTTGGGTGGAATGCAATACTTCCCCTACTTAATATACGTAGTAGAGCAAGTAAAAAGAAATTAGAAAACGAAAATCAACAGCGGCAACCCTGACCAGTAGACATTGAGGAGCAACTTTGCTATAACCTTTATCCCACCTCTAACTCACCCGTCATCCTGCAACCCTCATTGCATCTAACAATCGGTTAAACTCATCAACAGTAGGCATAGTGGAGCGTATGGAGATATGCCGATGCTTCTCGTTTGTTATGGCGTTTTTCTTTATTTAATTTTTGTAAAAATTTCTTATCATGTGCTCCACGTCAGCCCTGGGTGAGCCAGTTTCTTATTGGTTTGATATCAAACGTCTGACACACAAGTATTAACCTATGAACACAAGTCGGTTTCAGACTCAGGAGCGAAGGAAAAGGGGGAGGCGGAAGACAAATATTAAGCGGAGTGCTAAAACCAGGTAAGAGTGGCAGAGGCGGTTTGGAATGGAATGAAATGTGTATCGGAGGGGATCGGCACCGAACCAGTGTCTCCCGGGAGGGAGGGATGAGATGAGAGGAGACACGAGCAGCCGAAACCAGGAGTGACGGCACAGCAATGACAGGCCCTAGTTTACAGATTGAAACGCCCTGTTATTCCGACAGACAGAAAAAGTTCACAGAAAGCATCATTTTCCCCTGCTTCGCCGCACCGGAACATCATCGCCGATATTTCCAATCCTGAAACAGACCTAACGGGGTGAAGGATGAATGAAATAATTAAAGATCGGGATGATAGAAACCACTCCAGCATTCGCTTGACGACACAGAAAACTCACGAAAGGAATCATGGGTCAGAGTAGGCGGATACCAAGAATCGAACCCGAGACCTTCCGAATGCGAGTCGCACGCGTTACCGCGGCGCACTTCACTCGGTCAGAGGCGGTTTACCAACATAAACCGCTGCGCTTTATATCGACACAGGTCCATGCAATCGATGTAACACTTATAAGTTATAACATACACCTGGCTGCATTCGTCTGCCGACACCGGACTGGACTGGTTGGTAAGCAACAAAAGAGTAAGAAAATGTGTTACACTCGCATAACTATCTCTGCTCATACAAACTATTTCACAAACGCCTATTCTCCATCTACTCATGTTAATCGAGATAAACATTTGCAGAAAGTATCGTAATGCTAATGTTCTTGTAGCTGCAAGGGGAATATAGCAGGCTTTAAGCGATAGTCAAATCTTTTAAGAGTTGGTTGCTAAGTGGCGCATTCCATTCTCTTTGCATGTCCAGGAGTTAAAAAAACCCAATTCCCATTTGAGAAAAAGTATAAGTATTGGAAAATTCAAACAAATAAGAAGGAAAATTTCGAAATGGTTCACTCCACAAAAAAATGTATATGTATAAATTGGGTGTTTTTACGAGATCTACATATTTTTTAGAAAAATGTTGTCTACCTCTTACTGTTTACCAGTTACGCAAAAGCCATTCAGAAAGAAGAGGACCTTGGATGACATTCCCAGAAAATTCAAGATATACATTTATTTGCTGAAACTATCTTAAATATATGAAACTTTAAAAAATCGTTAGCGCCATTTTTGAGAATCAAAATTTTTTTGAAAATCTTCGTGTCGCGTCTTTGGTATTTATCCGACTTTTCATTTTCGAGTTATGCTGTTCATAGACATACACACACGGACCTTTCTCTAAAAGTGCTTTTTAGGATTCAGTGGACCTCAAAAACACGTATTTTCGGTGAAATTTCAATATCCATTTTTTGGGTGGAATGTAATATTTCCCCTACTTACTATACGTAGCAGAGAAAGTAAAAACCACTAAACGTCGATTTGACTGAAAATTATAGACAGTTCTTCTGACCAGCACTGTACAGGCCCCCATTCCCTTTAGCTTTGATTATGCTGCCCAGTGCACACTAGATGGTTAATGCACATTTTGAACCCGCATCAAACAAACAGCAGAGGTCCATAGCATTTGATCTCTATATTTATGGACTTCTATAACTGCGTTATTTATTTTCATTGTCTGTAATTTGTTCATTCTATTACGTTTCTTGTAACTACCCGCGGATAATAGAGGTACAGAAAAGCACAACAGTTGATTTTGTTTGCAGTATGTAGTTAAAAAGTGTATTTAAATTAATCATTCCCCATAACCCGCAAGTCTTTTTTCCCCCGCTTTTTCATATCGAGTTGGGCTTAAACAAACCACAAGCGCTCTCTGGGATATGGCAGAAATCTGAATTAGCTAAAAATATTTGACAGAAAGATGGAAGTATTCGCAAGCGGAAATGCGTTCATGTTTGATAGAGATTTAATGTTTATTTTTGTTAATATATATTTCACAAGAGTTTTTTGTTATTCTTTTCGCCACAGAAAATGTGGCCTAATGTTATACGCTACCATTTATTAATTAAATAAAGTGTTGCTGCCCCTATATGTACTGGCTCAATATTTGCATATAAATGCCATGCGGTTAGTCCCTCTGCTAACAATTGATGTGGAATATGTTCCAAATGTACAAACACTGACAGCAATGTAATTATAAAGAAGATATGATACACGCGTGTGCATGAATGATATATTGGTATCGAAAGTTGCGGTCTGCAGTAGAACTGGGGGAAAATATACGTAAATACTTGAGAGGAGATGGCCATTCGAGACAGAAGCTTCATTTTTGGTACACAAATTTTCCATAGCTTTAAAGTTGTTAAAGTTTCAAATTGCTGGGATTAATAGTTTTACCACAAGCATATACTTTTTAAAATTCCATCACCTCCTATATATTTTTATCAAAATACTTTTAAAAGATCATCCTACAGAACCATTAATATATGAATAAAACTATAAAATATCCAGATTTCTAATAGTTCTTGAGAGAGATAAAAAATTAATTGACTATGACTATGGCCAATTGACAGAGGGTATACCTAGCACCTGACCATAAATGAATCTTGTGCATACACCCCCGGGAGGAACGGCTGAGGCGAGGAGCAACAGGAGACGTATGGGCTGCAGGGCCAGGTCGGCGCAAGACCTCAGAGACACGCAGATATCCCTAATAGTTCCAGGCTTGACCACCCGGCCACGGGAGTGTCGCTCGGAGACGTCCTTCTAGTGGGAGCGGGGAAACGGGACACAGTAGGGGAGGTTCGACAGGCATCTCTCAAGCAGGGCCTAAAAGAAGTTTCAATTTACAAACTTCTGCGCCATCTGCGCGACACCGACCGAACTACAGCCCCGAGTCAATCTGAAACATGAGAGAGGGAAATCAAATGAAAAAGGAAATTGGGGCAGAGGAAGTGGTAGAATACACCACTCCAGCATTCGCCTGTGCCAACTCTAACCCATGGTCAGAGTTCACCGAAAATCTAACACGGACCTCCCGAATGTGAACTTCAAATCTTACCGCGGAGCCATCTCATGCGTTAAAAAAAGAAATTAATGTACTTCTTCATGGCTGTTGCCTTTTTCGGGGTGTAAAAATACTAAACATTAAAATTGTGTATCTTTTGAGATATTTTAAGAACCACTTAAGATTTTTAAATATTACAAGTTCATTGTATAACATTTTTAGGAGATAATTATGAATGCAATAAACTGCTTCAAAAACAGAACTGTCTAAAATGTAGTTTAAAGTCTACACTGCCGTTAATTAGAATAGGGCATCCATTGAAAATCACATAATTTCTTAAGGTTCAAAGTAACTTAGAGCCTTGAAACTCCAGCAATAAATAAAAAAGAGTTGATACATTCATTTTTACTTTCTTTACTACGTATAGTAAGTAGGGAAAGTATCGTATTCCACCCAAAAATTCAATACTGAGATTTCACCGGAAATATATGTTTTGGGACCCCCTGAATCCAAAAAAGCACTTTTAGAAACATGTCCGTGTGTGTCTGTCTGTGTGTCTGTGAACAGCATAACTCAGAAACAAACAGTCGGATAAACACCAAACTTGGTATTTAGGTTCAGTATCTTCCAGAGTGTGACACGAAGGTTTTCAAGAATATCCCCCACCCCAGATTACCCTTTACATGGAACATTTTTCGAAAATTTTAATTTTCTCAAAAATGGCTCTAAAGATTTTTATTAAAATATCATATGTTTAAGATATTTTCATGACAAATGAGATGTATATCTAAAATTTTCTCGGAATGTCTCCAAAAGTATTCTTCGTTGTGAACGACTTTTGCATACCTAGTAAACCATAAGAGATAGACAAAATTTTACTACACAAAAAATATAGATCGCGTTAAAATACACAACTTATGCCATATACATTTTTTTTTATTGAGTGAACCATTTTCGAGATATTGCGTGTTATTCCCTTATATTTTGCAATAATTATTTTCTCAAATGGGAATTCGTTATTCATTTTTTGTCTTGGATATTCAAACAGTATTAATTAATTTGTGGTACAGAGAATGGTGTTGCACATAGCAACCAGCTATTATGAGTAATGTCTATGCTTAAAGGCTACTGTATTTATATATTGCCCTTGTAAATATATATTCCCCTTACATCTATAAGAAAATTAACAATAAGATAAAGTCTGCAAATGTTTATCTCGATTAACATGAAGTAGATGAAGAATAAGCGTTTGTAAAAATAGTTTGTACAAGAGTAGAGAAAGTCATATGAGTATAATACATCAGATTTTTTAAAATAATTTTCACGCATTTTCCCCCTTAACCCAGTCTCGTTCATTTCGTATTTCTGTGGTTAGAACGTTGCGTTTGAAGAAACACTCGGTACAAAAGTCTATCTGACGCAGTAAAGCTGTTCCATTGTTTCCGGAAAAACAGCAGTCAGGAAACTGTATCTCCTTTGTCTCACAAAGGATGTTGAATGCTCTTTCTTGCTGCATCTGATGTTGCCTAGGTTCACTTATTCTGCAGCTTGGGGAACTAATATAACTAAGATGGAAGCAGTATAGATTAAGTTCTGATTTTATATGAGACGTCCCGTATTAGCTGCAACAGTCCCATTTTTGAATCCCTGTCCCGTCTTTTTAAGGTAAAAACGCTCTCGATCGTATTGGCTAAAAGAGAAAGAGGTAGAGCGAGTGCATTCAGTTTGTCATATCGACCTCTTATCGCGATTGGTAGCCCATACCTTATCGGCTAGTGCAGGACAGGCATTTGAAAGGGTTAAAAGCTAAGGGGAAAACTTGATGAGCACCCAGGTTAGCGAAATGTAGAATGTATAGTGTGAGAAGATTTTCAGGGGTTACAAATTAAAGCTTGAATGGCACTATTTCTAGTTTCTAAACATGAGCAGTCAATTATAACAAAAGAGTAATTAGCATTTAGTAAACGAATATCATCGTCTGTGGATGTTTTACGGGTAGTGCCCACTTTCTGACGAGTATGTGGACCTTCTTCCCCACTTTCCTGGAATATTTTCATCCAGTAATTTACCATAAAAATACTTTTATGCACTATCGTTGCAATTGCTGTAACAGTGCGACCAGCCTCCCACATACCCACGATAGTCCACGAGTAATTTCACTAGTATACGGCATGGCTGGTTCTGAGACAATAAACGTGTTTTCGTTTCAGTAACACCAGAAAAAGCAAAGGCATCAAACTCACCTCTTTTCTACTTTATTGCTGTGTTATCAAGCCACCACGTTCTGCAATAGGCAAGTTGAAGGACACGTCTCAAATGATCCAGAAAACGATACAAAATCCGCCGAAGATTTTCTTTGGCGCTCCGTGTAAAATGAATCTCAAAAATAATATCTTCTAAAATACATTATCTGAACAAAATAAAAGATTTACAAATACAAAACCGTCAATTTTTTTAAACTTTGGCACAAGCAGCAGGAGCAAAAGAAGAAGAAGGTGCTAACATTAATGGTGAGATAGGCATTGACAATTTATACATCAGTGGGTAAGACAATTGAAATTAGAATGGAAAGTCAGCTGTTGTATTGTTTTTCAGTAAATTTGTTAAATTTGACAGTGTTTTATTTTGTTAAAACATTCATAAAATGTAATGTTACCATGTACATTACTGTAGCGCTGTAATATTTGAATTTTTATAATAAATCGATTTTTAACATGAAGATTATCTTAATTTATATTTTAAAACCTTCAGGCAAAAAGCGACCCTTGTCACACATGCTCTTCTTAATAACTTATAACGGTCGTATTAAAGCGTTAACTGGTGCGAATTTTCCGTTATGTTATGTGACATAACCTGTAGAATCATAATCATAAATAGCTTGTTTATACTGCAGCGTATGTGGACTGTAAAATGTTTTTTGCTTCCCTTGAAAAATTAACTTTTTTGACAAGGGCTGTTTTTATAAATGACCCCTCATATACACCTGAAACCGTGGGGAGACTTCGGTTGGAGAAGTACAGTTGCGGACGACAATTGAACTGTCCCGGTCCGCGCTATTAACAAACAAATCACTCGTGTTTGATGTGAATGTCACCAACAATAACGATACCTGTAAACGCATATGCTTGAGTCCAAAGAAATTACAGTTGTGACTTTGGTAGCAGACAGTAATGTGTTATGAATTTGTGAAATAATAAAATACAGTGAACTTTTGTAAACTGCGAATGCTACTAAAACGCCTAAGTTAATTATATGCCACCGCCGAAAAGGAAGTGTATTTATAATAGTGATCTACAAAAGGAATATCCGTGCATTAAAAAATCTGATGTGTTACAGTCACATGACTTTCTCTACTCTTGTACAAACTATTTTTACAAACTCTCATTCTCCATCTATTTCATATTAATCGAGATAAACATTTGCAGAAACGATATTTTGACATGCAAAGAGAATTACATTTTACACATAGCGACCAGTTCTAAAAGTATTTGACTATCGCTTAAGGCGTACTATGTTCCCCTTGTTTTGTAATTTCAAGGGCAATATAGAAATACAGTAGCCTTTAAGCATCGACATATCTCTTAATAGCTGGTTGCTAGGTGCAGCACCATTCTCTTTGCCACAGATTGATACTCTTTGCATATCCAAGACAAAACAATGAATAACGAATTCCCATTTGAGAAAAAGTATAAGTATTGGAAAATTTAAGGGAATAACAAGCAATATCTCGAAAATGGTTCTCTCAACAAAACAAAATGTATATGGCATCAATTGTGTATTTTAACGCGATCTACATTTTTTGTGTAGAAAAATTTTGTCTATCTCTTATGGTTTACCAATTATGGAAAAGTCGTTCACAATGAAAAATACCTTTGGGAATATTCCAAGAAAATTCAAGATATACATTTTATTTGCCATAGAAATATCTTAAACATGTGATATTTTAATCAAAATCGTTATAGCCATTTTTGAGAGAATTAAAATTTTCGAAAAATGTTCCATGTAAAGGGTAATCTGGGGTGGGGGGATTCTCTTGAAAACCTTCGTGTCGCATCTCTGGAAGATACTGAACCTAAATACCAAGTTTGGTGTTTATCCGGCTGTTCGTTTCTGAGTTATGCTGTTCACAGACACACACACACGGACATGTTTCCAAAAATGCTTTTTGTGGATTCAGGGGGTCTCAAAACATATATTTCTGGTGAAATCTCGGTATCGAATTTTTGGGTGGAATACAATACTTCCCCTACTTACTATACGTAGTAGAGAAAGTAAAAACAATTTCTGACACAGGTGTTCGATGCAATAAGTTTGCATCTACTCTCAGTATAAGCCATGGGAGGCGATCGGATATATTACACATAAATAGTGAAAAGCATGTAAGAATGGTGCCTACAAGTGCTTCTTAAAGCATTGTATTGACTAATTTTTTTAAACGTGAAAGTTTTGGCGATGAAGATATGAAATTAGCAGCTGTTGAAGGAGAGCTCGCTTGCCATATTCTCCACCAAAACCAATTTTTCAGATCAATGGACTGTACTTCTAAACTTTATGTATGAGGAATGACTCTTACACTAATAATTCTACAGGATTGTTTGGCTGGAGTGAATTCAGAGACTGTATAGGATGGACCATTTAAGTTGAAACTGTACAATATCTCCAAAATTAAGTGTTGTGGAAAGAAATCTAATAAAAGTTGCTTGATATTATGAGGGAATGTAAATGCCATTAGTCGTGTTTTGTTTGGAGGGCTTTATGATGGTCACTTTTGGCTCAATTTAATTTTTCAAAATGGAACCTACAATTAGAGTTAATTTAAATTGACCCTAAAATGACTATCACAAAATCCTCCAAATAAAACACGACTAATGGCATTCACTTTCCCCCATAATATCAAAGAACTTTTATCAATGAAATTTCTTTCTACAACGCTTAGTTTTGGAGATATTGTACAGTCTCAACTTAAATGGTCCACTCTGTGTATGTAAATTACACATTATTTATTTACTGTCAGTTTCGAAGCTTTCGTGTTTATGGCGAAAGAATTTTATGCATTCTCTTTGGCGCTTGTTTCAACGAGAAGTATTTTAAAATGTCCCGTTTACTTCTTTCAAAAATATGATTACGTTATATATGATATATTTAATGAAAACCTCTGGTACTATTTTTGCACTAAGCATTCGATACGCTATAGAGCATATTTGGACAAAACGCGTGTTGCAATATAAAAAAATTATAATTTATTACACCTATATGACTTTCTCTAACCACTATCGTTTATCTAAATGTAAGTTTTACATACTATTCTCCATTTGCGAGGAGGAAGAGTCGTGGCAAGATGTAGGAGTACGGAAGAATGGAGAGGAAAATATTTACCACGATGCTTTACCATCTCGAATGGAGAGTTAAGGGCATGTTGGACGCTACTGATAGGCAGGGAAGACATGGAAGGAAGGGGTAAATTTCTACCAAGGCAAGACAGCTGAGATCTGAGAAGGCTGGTAGTAGGGAAGCTGGGTATAGGAATAGCTCCTCGTCGGTGTTGGTGCTTTATTTTTTGTCTTTTTTCACTTATTGTTAGTGTGCTGTATATAATCTCTTAACTGGTCTTAGTTTACTAGTAGTGTATAATAATGCATCGGAATACGGTTTACCACTGTTTTGGGGGTTGTGGATATTTAAGATGCTATATTTAAATGTTTTGCTTTCTTTTTTCTTGCAATAGTGCTTTCTTGTAGTGGTGCTTTTTTTCTGGTTTCCTTCTATTTGTTGTCGTTTCTTTTATTATTATTATTATTATTACTATTATTAATCTTGTTTATTATTCTGTGTATTATAACAGCACGTACGGTCTGTGGACCCGTACAATTGATAGTAAGCTACATATGTATATCGTTTTGTTAATAAATGTATTCGTTCATACATACTATTCCTTAAAACTTCTATTTTTCCATCTACTTCATGTTAATCGAGATAAACGTTTGCAGAAGTCGTTACATGACGCATTTTGTTGTAGTCACAAAGAGGATACAGTAAACCGAAGCGGTAGTCAAATGTTTAAAAGGGGGTGTCTATATACTGGCCTTAAAATTTGATACGCTCGCCATTACATACGAGAAATAACTAAATGGTTACAGCACTTCAAACGACAAGGTACTGATGAATACAAACCATTAACAACGGATGTTCCAAAGACTGATACCACAAACGAAGTCAGTTTGAAATAAATTGTATGTTTTTAAAGATCTACAGTTTTTGTACAGTAAGATGTTTTTTAACTCTTATGGTTTACGGGTTATGAAAATTGTTTTTCCAAATGAAGCGAACTTCCTAGGCTAAACCCAAAAAAATTCAAGGTGTACATTTTATTTGTTATGCAGGTATCCTTATATGTGATGTACAGGGTAGACCATTTAAGTTGAGACTGTATAATATCTCCAAAACTAAGCGTTGTAAAAAGAAATGGCTTAATAAAAGTTGCTTGATATTATGGGGAAAGTAAATGCCATAGTGGTGTTTTATTTGAAGGATGTTGTGATTGTCATTTTAGGGTAAATTTAAAATTTTTAAATGGGAACCATTCCTCATTCCTCATAAAAAACATTTGTGATAAAGCAACTTGCAGTTGTTTTTACACCAACGTAAATAACAATGAAAATTCTGAATGGCTGTGCATTGCCTCCTCGCCTAATGTTTATTATGCTGCACGGTGTTGAATGGGTCCAACCATGCATTGCGCTATTCGTACCCAATAAAGGCTTAGCAATAAGCAAATGTCTGCAAATGTTTATCTCGATTAACATGAAGGAGATGGAGAATAAGCGTTTGTAAAAATAAGCTTGTACAAAAGTAGAGAAAGTGATGTAACACATCGGATTTTTATTATGATACACCGCTTCGCCATTATTATCAATTTTTATCATTGTGTATAACCACCTGGTGATAGTGGAGTAGATGATTTAAATGATTTTCATATTTGCACGTTTTTCAGATGCCGATAAAAATGAAAGAAAACAAGGCCAGGCAGTGTTCGCGGTATTTCGAAAGATTTGTCTATAATGTTCAATATACCAAGAAAGACAGGGGAACGTGAAAACTGGCAATGTTTTCGGAGTGGAGCCGAGCCCAAGCTGAGGAGAGACCTAACTGAGCGGTGCCACAGCGACGCCAGGGAAGAGGCAAGCCACCGCCCAGCCGCAACTCGCCGAACACTGACGCCTGGTCCTACAACCCTGAAACAGATAAGGAAGATGATGAGTACAGGAAAAGTAGTCGTGGTACAAGATGAACCACCCTAGCATTCGCCTGGCGACCCGGTGAAACCACGGAAAACCTATGGGCCAGAGTGAACGGTCGACGGGATCAATCCAGGGACCTCTTGAATGCGGGCTGCAGACGTAACCGTCTGAGCCATCCCGCTCGGTATCTACCCCTGTACAAAATTCCATCAGATGATCAATGCAAAGATTTTCAAAATTCGAAACTTTTACATCCACAATGAATTTGTGTGATTATACACACTTACTATTAATGTTAAAGGAATCCATTTAGCCATTTAAACACATTTTTGCTTTAAAATTCTTCGTATAACGCAACATTTTAAAATCTATGGCCATCTCCCCCGGACTTAATTCAAACTCGGTAAGCACTAATCGAGACTTGCTCCCTCTGAGGTTTATGTAGCAGCTGCTTATCTTAACCTTGTTAGTTTCTGTGCATCTGCATGTCAAGGATCACTAGAGATCCCCAATGGCATATTAATAAAGGACTTGCTGTCTTCCCTAGAGGGACATATGGCAAACGGATACAATCAGCTCCCTTGCAGTACAATCCTCATATTCCCACATCAACCATATGTCCTTCTCAAAGAGAACTTCCTTGTTGTTATCCTAGAAGCCACCATCTTCATTGTCACATGAACAGATAAAACCTTACGTTCTCCCAGTTCCATTCTTGAGCACTGCCTTAACTGATCCATTCTTAAGTCCGTTGCCATAAATCTGATGTGTTACATCCACATGAGTTTCTCTACACGCTATCGTTTATTTCTATAATCCTACAAACTAGTGATGGGAGGATACCACTGTTTCTTGATACCGAAACCTACATGTAATCAATTTTGTACTGCATATTAATATGCAAGCATAGAAAAAGGCCTGGGTATGTGTCTGAGTGCGTGTGTGTGAAAGCATAACTCATAAACGAAAAGTTAGATAAATGCCAAACTTCGTACTTAGGCTCCGTAAATTCCAACGATGCAACACAACGATTTTCAAAAAAAATCCTTCACTCTGAGGTAGTGTTTTCAACACTAAAATTATTTTAGTCTAATTGTATAATATATATATAAAGCAATATGTGTATGTAACAATATATAAAAGGTGTATATTACAGTCATTGTATATGTTTATATTGTGTACATGTTCAATAATGTTATGTGAATATATTACGTAATTTAATAATATAGGAACTGTGAGAATAATAAGTTAAAATTTGCTAACAATGAGGTAACCTTGAGGTAATAATGAGTTTGAGAGTTTAAATGTTACTTGTGATTCTTGGAAGCAATAATGTAATTTTAGTGACAGTTTATAAAAATAGCCAATCAACAATCAGAAAAAGCTTTAGTTAAATGAAGGTACTCTATTGGAGTAGGATTAGCCAATCAAACACTTGAAATACAGAAATTTACAAGTTTAGACGGTTGAAATCAATTCAGTTGCCTGCAAACAGTGTTCCTAACCGGACGCGAGACACATCCTTGAGAGATTTAATAACTATTTGTGTGAGACGAAAAATAAGTTTGTGTGTTAAAAAGTGCAATTTAATAATAAAAAGAATCTCACAGCTCTCTGTATCAGTGAAGTGTTATATAAATCGTATCAAGAAGCATGAATAAAAGCAGTGAAGTAAAATTATAATCTGTGTAAGCCTACATTCTTGTCGCATCACAACCCTGCTAAGAGAAACGTATCTCTAACAATAGTACTGACGCAGCAGAGGCAAACATAAATATGTAATACTTAAAGAAACAGAAATTACAAAGTTAATATTTTTAAACTTAGGGCAAGTGTGCAGTTGCAACTACTACAAGTTCGGTTCCCCAACAGTTGAAATATAATACAACTCCTTCAATACAACCTACTCTTCAAATTGACGCCCAAAGTGTGCTGCAAATAACGTAAAGAAAACAATCTTCTTCAAATTGGCTTTCCATACACGGGGCAGAAACTATCAACTTCAAATCGGCGCCCAAAACGTGGGGCTAATAATAAATAAACTTCTCTAACCCCAATCTACCCTTTACATGGAACATTATTCGAATTTGTTTATTTTCTAGGAACTTTATATGACAAGTTTGATTAAAATACCATATATTAAAGATATTTACATTAAAAATAAAATGTGTATCTTGAATTTTCTGGGAATAGCCTGTGAAATGCATAGTATAATCTTGTATATCTAGTAAACGCAAAATGTACTACTTAAAAATGTATATATCTTTAAAACACACAATTTATTTTAAGTAAGTTTCTTTGTAGCATAATCCGTTTCTGATGTATTTGTTATTAAATCTTGGAATTGTTCAATACTTATTCTTTTTAAAGTCCCATCGGTTTTCAGTTGTTTCTCGCGATTGCATGGTAACAGCTATGGCCGATCCTCGTAGCTGTGGTCGCTGGAGTGGTCGCTCCGGCGCTCCGCCAAGCTGAGGGTCGCGGGTTCGAGTCCCGCCACGGGCATGGTTGTTTGTGTGTATGTGTGTTGCGGAAATAAGCGGTATGAAAACACAGTAGCTTAAATAGGGTACAACAAGGGAACTTTAAAAAAAACAGCTGAAATTTTAAGCCCAGAATATAGTGTCCTGTTCTTAAACATTTGGCTATCGCTGTTCTCTTTATATCTATAACGAAATATGTTATGCAGCCATTTTTGCAAAAGCTTTATTTGGATTAAAGTGTAGACAGAAAAATAACGTTTAAGAATAGTTTGTATACCCAGTAATAAATATAGAGAGACCACACGTGGAAAAAGTCATGTGAATATATTACGTTAGATATTTTTATCTTGATAATGACCTAAGTTACATATCCCATATTGTTAGTGAACGCTAATTATAATAAGAGATTGTATAAACTTCGCCTGGTATACGAATTAACCTTCGTCTTTAAATTTGCAAGTTACCACTGCGCGAAAATGTTTCTCTACATATTTCAGACACTGCTCTATTATTATTAGTACTGTCTGCTTCAAAATAGTTTCACTGTTTACTCATGTTTTATTCAATATCACAGTTTTGCATTGGTAAAACAAATAGTTTTGGAAATTAGACGTAGGGTATACCTGTAAGACGCTCATGACCCTAGTTGGATTTGTGTAAACACAAACTAATAAACGGAAGGAAAGAATAAGTATTTCCATGCGCTGTATTATCTCACGTCACACGTTCTGATTTGTTTCTACTGGATTCATAGATTTTGGTCACCGGAGTAAGTAAATGTAATGGCAGGGAGTGAATCGCCAAACCAGGCTATTGCAGAAACGTGATTTAGTGCGTCATCTAAAACAGCTTCACTCACAACTCAGTTAACACTGCATGTTACGTGAGTACCTCTACATAAGAGTGGTCTATAGAATGTTGCATTCATTAACTCACAGGAAACGCAGTCAAGGTCTATCAAGAACTATAGTCCAGAAATTATGTGGGATATGTGCGAGGCAATGTGACGTCTCGACTCCTTTCATTGCCTAGTATAAAGTTAAACGCAACAACTTTCAAATATGCAAAACTTACAAATTTTAAAGTATGGAAGGTTAATATCAAAGTATTAGTCATACTTCGATACCACTTCGAAAGTATCTAGGTCCCATCCCTACTAGTCGCGGGTTCAAACCCGGTGGAGGAAGATGGATTTTTTCGGGCATAAAAATCCTTAGCATGTCTTTCCTTGGAAGGGAAGTAAAGCCGGTGGTACCGTGTCGTAGATTTACAGCAGGTAAAAGAACCTGATAAAGAGGCCTCTGAGCAAAACTTTCACGCCCAATATAGAATGGGACGGTAAGGACCACAGTAGTTAAAGAGCGTCCATAAATAAAACTCAATTTAATTTAATTTCATTCCTACTGCAAGCTATAGTTTCAAAGTTACTTAAAGTTAATTCCATAAACGATTACATAAATAATTTCATTTCACATTTCCAATAGGTACGAAGGAAATCCCGGTCGCTATGTGATGGCCTTAAAATTCCATGCCCTTAGGGCGAAATAACTGAAGGTTGGCATTACTTCAAAAAGTGAAGATATTGAAATGGATATGGCTGAAGCTACTAAAGAGTTATTTGTAAACAATTGTGTCTCTTAAAGAGATCTACATTTATTTTTAGTACGTTGTTGTCTATTTCTGATTCTTTACCAGTTATACAAAATTATGCAAAATTCCTTCGGAATAAAGAGAACTTCCCAGGCTATTCCGAGAAAATTCAAGATATAGTTTTATATGGCATATAAATGCGTTAATCCAAATAATTACATCCTAGTTTGAGAAAATAAAAAAATTCGCGAAAATACTCCATGTAAAGGGTGTTTCTTAGAAATCTTCGTGTCACAGTAACGCTGGACCCAAAATACCAAGTTTGGTTTTCATCCAACATCCTTTTAAGTTATGCTGTTCGCAACACACACAAAGAACCGTTTCTAAAAATTCTGTTTTGAATTTAGGGAGCTTTAAAACGTGTATTTCTGATGAAATTTTTATATCAACTTTTTATGTGGAATACAATGCTTCCTCTTACCTACCTATTATAATTAGTGGCAGAGAAAGTAAATATTTCATATGTATGTACAACGATCGAATGAGATGTCTGAAGCGGTAATATTTGTGGCTTGGGCTCTAATCCTTGAAAAGGTCTGTCTCCTCGAAGATTTTTATTTGCATTTTCTCTCAGTTACTATTCCAAAGCTGGTTGGTTTAAATTACTTCGGCGTTTTTCACTTTCTCTAACACGTAGGTACCCAGTATGTAGAGAAGGTACTGATTCCAACCAAAGTTTGGGTATCAACATTTCACCGCAAATACACGTTTAAAGTCCTCCTGAATGCAAGAAAAGCATTTTTACAAGAGGTCCTTCTGTGTTTGTGTGTATGTGTCTGAACAGGATAACTCAAAAATGTAAAGTCGAAAATACCAAACTTGGTATTTAAGTTCAGTATCTTGAAGGATGCAGAAAATCATCCAACCCTCAACCACCTTTTAGATTCTTTTTACTTTCTAAAAATGGCTCTAACGATTTTATTTATAGTATAATAGTACATTAAAGAGATATAAATAACAAATAAAGTGTGTATCCATAATTTTCTGGGAATAGCGTATGAAGTCTTCTTCATTCGAAAGGAATTTTGTGTAATCTTGTATAACTCGTAAGATTTAATAGAGCATAATGCACTTTACACAAAATCTAGATCTTTTTAAAACACACAATTTATTTCAAATAACGTTTTTAGTGACATCAGCCGTTTCGAGATATCTGTTATATTAATGGTTCGAGTTTATCATTACTTGGTATTCTTTTAAAATCCTGTCAACATTCAGTTGTTTCTCGCGATTCCATTGAAACAGTATGAATTTTAAGGACAGTGTATAGTGTTCTGTTCTGAATCATTTAACTATCTCTGTTCCCTTTGTATCTATAACCAGATGTTAATGTAGCTATTTCTACAAAGGCTTGATTGGATAAAATGAAGCAGAATATAAAAATAAGCTTCAATAAGAATAGTTTGTATATCCACAAATAAACGATAGAGGTTGAAGAAAGTCATGTGAATATATCACATCAGGTTTTCAGTCTTTTTATTGCTTTCCAACCAAAATTGGATATCGTCATTGCACCAAAAACGCAATTTTAAGTCCCATGAATGCAAGAAAAGCATTTTTAGAAAGGTCCTTTTGTGTGTGTGTGTGTGTGCGTGTGTGTGTCTGAACAGCATTGCTCAAAAACTCTAAGCCCAAACTTAGTATTCAAGTTCCTTACTTCCTAAGATGCGACACAGAAGATTTTTCAAAATTGTCGATTTTCTCAAAAATGGCCCTAACAATTTCGATTGAAATACCTAAAATATTTACATGTTAATTAATTGAATTTTCTGGGAACAGGCTATGAAGCCTTCTTAAGAAGAATGACTTTTCTATAATTTGTAAAAACCTTAAGAGTTACACAAAATCTTACCGCAAAAAAAAAATGATCTCGTTAAAGCATGCCATTTGCTCAAAAAGAGCTGTTTGTGGTGTTAAAGGCTTCCTAGAAATTCTTTATTATTGATTTAAATTTTTAAACTTTCCTCAACTGTACATCGCTGTTTATATACTTTTTTCTTCGTGTTCGTACAAAGAAACAGAATTTCAAAGGCGGAATATAGGACCGGTTTTTAAATGCTCCCACTATCGCTTTAGGCTTACTATTATTCTTAAACACCGAAATATGTAAATGTGTAAGATAGGTTTATCTATATTAACAAGAAATAGACAGAAGAATATGGTTTAGTAGGAATAGTATGTAGAAAAATGAGTAGAGAAGTTAAATGAATACAGTACAACAGATTTTTAGTACAATTCTCCTTGCAGCTTAGAAATAAAGAAGTAATGAATAAAAACGCACGATTGCTAGAAAGATTCCCTTATAGATCCTCGTAAAACAAGACTTGAGTAATACTATTTTCAGCCCAACCGGAGTCGGGGTGCAGCGTGCATGCCTCACATTCAAGAGGTCCCGAGTTCGAATCTCGTTTAGAATGAATTTCTTGGAAATGCACTTGGTGGTAAAAAGCACCATACACAGTAAAGCAATTTGATTTTGTTTAAAATACTTGTTAGGTCGGCATTATTGATATAATTTTCCTTAAGTTGAACGGATGGAAACATTTTTGAGGTGAAGTTCACCCCATCTTCAGCTGAAGGTCGACTGCTAAGCTCAGCTACTTCGTTTCTTGACCAGGAAGAAAGCGATTTCTCTGCCATCTGGTGAAACTGGGATCCATTTGAGTGATCTGTGAAGGGGAGTGCAAGCCTTCTGTGGGGTAGATGGACAACCATTTACTTCTTTACCTTGCCACCTATGAGCTGGTTGTATAAACTGTATGATGACGTCAATTGCTGGTGTTTCAAAATTAAAATATCCTTAATGTTACTGCAAAAAATATTTCTTTCCAGATATCCAGTTGTTAGGTGTTTTAAATGAGTTCGTAATTCCTTTCTTGACCCATCTTATGGTTTGAAGTAAAAAAATTCTGATTTGATACATTCACATGGCTTTCTCTATCCACTGTCGTTTATTACTGAGGATGCGAATTATTCTTACGAAAGTATATTTTCGTATATACTCCATTTCATTCCAAATAAATCTTTCCGGAAATAGCTACATTACACATTTTCTTATAGCTACAAAGGGACCAGCGATAGTCAAATGTATCAGAATGGACGCTATGCACTGACCTTAAAATTCTATACTCCTTCCATGACATCGCGAGAAACAATTGAAAACCGACAGGACTTAAGAATGGATTAGTATTGAGCAGTTCGAGCCATTAATAACGTACATCTTGGAAATAGTAATACCAAAAAACGTTATTTGAAATAAATTGTGTATAGTACACAATCTTGTGCAGTACATTTCGTCTATTCGTTTAACGTTTACCAGTTATACAAGATTATATAAAATTCTATCCAATTGAAGAGAACTTAAACGGCTATTCCTAGAAAATTCAAGATATACACTTTATTTGTCATGTAAATATCTTTAGTATATGGTATTTTAATCAAAATTGCTAGAGCCATTTTTGGAAAATAATAAATCTAGAAAAATTTCCATGTTAAAGTAGCTTGGCGGAGGAAGGGTTTTCTTGGAAATCTTCCTGTCGCATTCTTCGTAGGTGTTAAACTTAAATACCAAGTTTGGTGTTTATTCCACTTTTCGTTTTTGAGTTATGCTGTTCACAGACACACGCATGGACACTTTTCTAAAACTACCTTTTTATATCGGGGCTCAAAGCATATATTTTCAGTGAAATCTCGACATCGAATTTTGGGTAGTATACAATGCTTGCCTTACTATACGTAGTGGAGAAAGTAAAAAATGGTTAGCAACAGCAGATCTATCAATTTGTTTTAGTTAAATGTTCCTCTGATGTTCACTCATACTAGTTAAATAGGTATTTATTTGCAGTAACATTAAGAATATTTTGAATCTTGAAATTCCACCACTGACTCATTATGCAATTTATCCAGTCAGCTCATAGTAGGCAAGATAAAAAAAAGTAAATGGTTCTCCATCTACACCACAGAAGGCGTGCACTTCACTTCAAAGAAAAACAGAATAAGATAACAAGAAATCTGATGCGATACATACACATGACTTTCTCTACCCTCTATCGTTTATTAATGGATATACAAACTATTCTTACTAAAGCTTAGTTTGCTATCGACTACATTGTAATCCAAATAAAACTTTTATAAATAGCTACATACACATTTCGTTAGGATGCAAAGAGAACAACGATGAAGTCAAACCAGCAAACAGCTGGTTGCGAGCACAGGACCCGACCTGGTACAACACTGACTTGCAAAAACTTGTATCACGTACCCAAAAATGTTTGGAAAAACATGTTGACTATGTAGAAAAGTAACAGAAGGATTGTACAACATAAATAAAATTAATTCAACATGAACAAATGTGTGTAATGTTTTTTATAAGATAGGGAAACTTACTTATTGGACGGCCCTCATACTACGGGTATCTATAAGGAAAACTCAATTTGTAGGTTGTGTGGTGAAGAGGAAAAACCTGCTTCTCACATAATCTTCGACTGCAAGACGTTAGCCAGACGAAGACATACATACATAAAAGTGACTGGCTCAGAAGATCTCCCAAATAAGAGTCTAGTTTAAAGTATACAACCCCTTATTAAAGGTACTAGCCTATTTAGCTAGAAACTGTAGAAGGTTTATTGCTGCTACGTATGGAAAGATTTTGAAGATGATGTATTATATTTCGACTGTTGGGGAGCCGAACTTGAAGTAGTAGCAACCGCACGTATGGTAAAAACTTTCCTGTAGCCTTTGCCCCAAATGTACTTTCCGGTGGCCTTTGTACCAAATGTTTAAAAAATATTAACTTTGTAATTTTTGACTGTTTCTTTAAATATTATATATTTATGTTTGCCTTGGCTGCGTCAGCATTTATATTTTTTTAGAGACATGAATGCCTTAACAGGGAGTGGTGCGACCGAAGAATGTAAGCTTACACAGATTATAATTTTACTTCACTCCATTTATTAATGCTCGACACGATTTAAATAACACTTAACTGATAGAGAGAGAGAGAGCTGTGAGATTTTTATTAGGTACTTGCACTTTTTAACACGTAAACTATTTTTGTTTCATACTAAATACATATTAAATTTCTCGAGGACACATCTCGCGTTTCGGTTAGGAACACTGTCTTTAAGCAACAGACTTGATTTTTACCGTCTAAATTTGTAAATTTCTGTATTTCAAGTCTCTGATTGGCTATTCCTAATCCAATAGAATACTTTTATTTAACTTAAGGTTTTTTCTGGTTGTTGATTGGCTATTTTATAAACTGCCTAAAAATTTACATTACTGTTGCTCCAATAATGATTAGTAGCATTAATAAACTTTCTTACTCATTATTGCCTCAAAGCTACCTCATTGTTAGCAACCTTTAACCTATTATTCTCACAGCTCCTACATTATTAAATTACGTAATACATGCACATAGCATTATTGAACATGTACACAATAATATAAACATATGCAATGACTGTAATATACGCTTTTTATACCTTGTTACATACACACATTGCTTTAAGGTGGGCTGTTATTGAATTTATATATTATATCATTAGACTGAAGTCATTTAATTGTTAAAAATACTGCCTCAAAACAATAAAGATGGAGAATAATACAATAGATCTTTGGGTTTCAGTGTTAGGGCATATATCCCTGCTCCATCTTTATGTCATTCCAATTCAATGAACAATTGGAATGAATATCTCAGAAATAGCATATGCCACAAAAACTTATTTGAAATAAATTGTGTGTTTTAATCATATCTACATTTTTGTGTAGTATGTCTATGACTTAAGGTTTACCAGTTATACAAGATTATACAAAACTCCCTCCGAATGAAGAGGACTTCACAGGTTATTTCCAGAAAATTCAAGATATATATTTTATTTGCCGTGTAGATATCTTTAATATATGTATTTTAATCAAAATCATTAGAGCCCTTTTTTAAAAATAAGAAATTTCGAAAAATGTTCCACGTAAAGGGCAGTTAAGAGTGGGGAACATCCTTGAAAATCTCTGTGTCGCAACTTTGGAAGGTTCTGAACCTTAATACCAAGTGTGGTATTTATCTGACTCTTCGTTTTTGAATTATCCGTTCATAGACACACACAAGCACGGACTTTTTTCCAAAAATGCTTTATTTAATCATGGGTCTCAAAACATGTATTTCCGTTGAAACCTCGTTATCGAATTTTTGGATGGAATGCATTAACTTCTCTTCCTACTATGTACGTGGGAGAGAAGGTAAAAATGGATGTCTGTTACACCAGATGGCAGATGAATAACTTTCCCTCCTTGGTCAAGAAACGAGTAACCGAACTTGGCAGTCGACATTCAGTTGAAGATGGGCTGAACTGCAATTCGAAAACGTTTCCATCCGTTCAACTTAAAATAAATTAAGGAAGCCAGTGTCAATAATATCGACCTAACATGTGTTTTAAAGAAAGTATCTGGAAATACCTTTTTCGGAGTCTCTTCTTATCCTAAGAAGAATCTGTGGTTAATTGCACTCTTAGAGCCTCCGAGTCCATTTGGGCATCATTTCAAACATTTCGTTCATTCAACATCCGATAAAGAAAAAAATGTGATACATTCTTATGACTTTCTCTACCATTTATCTTCATTAGTGGGTATATATACTATTCTTATTAACCTTATATTTTATTTACTACATTTTATTCCATATAAACCTTAGCAGAAATAGCTACATTGCACATTTCTTATATATACAAAGGGAACAGCGATAGTCAAATGTTTAAGAACTGGACCTTATATGCTGGTCCTAAAATTCCATACTGTTTCCAGGTAATCGCGAGAAACAACTGAATGTTAACAGGACTTTAAGAGAATGACCAAGTAATGATCAATTCAAACCATTAGTAACGATATATCATAAATGACTTATGCCACAAAAAACTTGTTTGAAATAAATTGTGTGCAGTAAATTGTAGTACGTTTTCGTCCATCTTTTAACGTTTACCAGTTATGCAAAATTATACAAAATTCCTTGCGAATGAGGAGGACTTCACAGGCTATTACCAGTAAATTTCAGATATACATTTTATTTTTCGTGTAAAAATTTGAGTTTTATTTATGAAGTGTTGTGGTGCGTAGTGTCCCATTCTATATTGGGCGTGAAATACCGGTAATTTTGCTCGGAGGCCCCTTTATCAGGCTTGAGGTTCTTTTACGTGCCATAAATCTACGACACTAGACTACCGGCTTTTCTTCTCTTCCGAAGGAAGTATGCTAAAGATTTCTACGCCCGAAAAAAATTCATTGCCCTCTTCCGGGTTTGAACCGGCGAACTCGGGAATAGAGGCTAGCATAGTAACCGTACACCAAGGAGGACAATATATTTTTCATGTAAATATCTTCAAAATAGGCGTTTTATTCAAAATCGTAGGAGGCATTTTTAGAAAATCAAAGTTTTGTAAACATTTTCCATGTAAAGGGTAGTTGGGAGTGAGGAACTTTCCTGAAAATCTTTGTGTGGCATCCTTGAAAGATACTGAACTTAAGTACCAGGTCTGGTACTTATCCGGATTTTCGTTTTTGATTTATGCTGTTCATAGACAGAAACACACACGCAGGTGCGCGGACCTTTTTCTAAATATGCATTTTTAGGTTTCAGGGATCCTCAGAACATGTATTTCCGATGATGTCATATTTTTGGTGGAATGCTATACTTCTCTACCTACTATATATGCGGTAGAGAAAGTAAAAAACTGATTTCTAAAGCTGAAATTCGCTAGGAATGTCTCTGAAACCCCGCAGCACCTACTCTCATGCACAACGAAGTAGGCCCCAGGGGAGTCAAAATGTAACTAGCATTTTACTACGGCCGTAATTTATGCAAAGTTGAGTTATGGACAACATTTTGCTAGGTACCTGCACAGAGAAAATTAAACGCTCGAAATGAGCAATCCCTTTAACTGATAGTGCTTTAGCTCTCCCTGTGTTGATCTCCCCTGTGAAAATGTGCGGCATACAGGCCACGACATTCAGTTCGTTGGTTTTAATTAAATTTCACGCAACGTTATACAGTCAGAGTTACGTCAAAAACGACGGAGCGCACCCTTGGTTGGAAGCCAATATGACAATATTTCCAGGAAGAGACGAGTGCTGCTGCTAGAACGGCTTTCATGAAGGAAATTAGCTAACTAGCGGATATATTCTGCTGACAACTGTAGGTAGACTCGCTCTCTTTTTGTTGTTTGAAAATAACTTGTAGCAAAGAGACGGACGTATTTAGTGGTATTCACTTTTTTCCAACCCGCTGCGCGTTTAATGAGTATTGAACACTGGCTGTCTTGTCGAGCACTGCATTAGTACGTTCTGTAATTAACGGGTTGAAAATAAGGATAGTGGTTGTTTTTGAAAGTTGTAACGTATCCTATACTTTTCAAAAGGTCCTATAGTTCAAGTGAACCAATCTATGTCCTAATTAACCAAGCAGTTTAGCTTTATCACTAAGGAGTTAAAAAAATCTGATGTGTTACACTCACATGACTTTCTCTACTCTTGTACAAACTATTTTTACAAACGCTTATTCTCCATCTATTTTATATTAATCGAGATAAACATTTGCAGAAACGATCTTTTGACATGCAAAGAGAATTACATTTTAAACATAGCGACCAGTTCTAAATATATTTAACCATCGCTTAAGGCCTAATATGTTCCCCTTGTCTTGTATTTACAAGGGGAATATAAGCACATACATATCTCTTAATAGCTGGTTGCTATGTGCAGCATCATTCTGTTTGCCACAAATTAATACTCTTTGCATATCCAAGACAAAAAAATGAATAACCAATTCCCATTTAGAAAATAAGTATTGAAAAATTTAAGGGAATAACAAGCAATATCTCGAAAATGGTTCACTCAACAAAAAAATGTATATGACATAAATTATGTATTTTAACGCGATCTACATTTTGTGATTGGCAAAATTTTGTCTATCTCTTATGGTTTACCAGTTATGCAAAAGTCGTTCAGAATGAAGAATACTTTTGGAGACATTCCCAGGAAATTCAAGATATACATTTTATTTGTCATAAAAATATCTTAAACATATGATATTTTAATCAAAATCGTTAGAGGCATTTTTGAGAAAATTAAAATTTTCGAAAAATCTTCCATGTAAAGGGTACTCTGGGGTGGGGGGATTTTCTTGAAAACCTTCGTGTCGCATCCTTGGAAGATACTGAACCTAAATACCAAGTGTGGTGTTTATCCGACTGTTCGTTTTTGAGTTATGCTGTTCACAGGCACACACACAGACACACACACGGACATGTTTCCAAAAATGCTTTTTTCTGGATTCAGGGGGTCTCAAAACATGTATTTCCGGTGAAATCTCGGTATCGAAATTTTGGGTGGAATACAATACTTCCCCTACTTACTATACGTAGTAAAGAAAGTAAAAATAGAGTAAGAGCAGCTTTGAAAATTTCACAGCACTAATAATTGAAAATAAGGATTATGTGGGTTTTGCAAGTTGTAACATAACCTGATATTTTTGCTAATTTCTATTGTAAAATTATGCAATCTTTCGGTCATAGGATTTACACATTGCGGATTTATACGTAAGGGGTTGAAAATATGGTAGGGATAGTTTTTGAGAGTTGTAAAGTAGCTTAACATATTGATTTTGATCCTATAAATGTTGAAAATAGTGATTGAATGTAAGGATAGCTTATCATTTTTGTTAGATTCTGAAATCCAAATGTGCCCAGTTTTATCAAAATAATATCAGAATTATTGCTTGATAAATTTCAGCCAAATGAGAGTGAAATATGGTGATATGAAGAAGGTGTACAACTACTGAGCTAAAATAGCCCGTTATTTTTTGGGCTCGAAGTTGTTAAAAATCTACCATATTTTGAATACAGTGCCAAAAATATTCCTTGATGCTAATATTTAATGAAACGGTATTGAAATTTGGTAACAGGAATTAAAATTTTTGGAAGCATTACACAATCTATGAATATCTGGCTTTTCAATAGTGAAAGAATTATCAAAATTGGTTGTGTGTTTTTTGAAATTACCACCCCCCACACACACATACTCTCCCCCACTCTCTCTCACTCTCTCTCACTCACTCTCTCTGTAGATAATAGACATGAAAATATCAATTAGGAAACTAAAGGAACAGTTATCCATACGAAGTATCAGAGAGGAGTAATAGCAATAGCGAATAGCATAATTGAACAGATGTTATCATATATAGGGTCTTTCAACAAGAGTGTCCTATCTTTGAACTTAAATAAAACAGGTTCTATAAATGAGAGAGGTTTATTAATTTATTTTATTTTGGAACAGAATTAATGTCATTACCTGTGGAAGAGAACATCAGTTAAGTGACCACCGCGACTTCGTGGGTTACGCGTATACGTTTGACCCAATTTTAATGACAGAAGAACGTAAACTAGGTCCAACTTCACGAATAACACGCGTGATGTTATTCATAAGATGATTTACTGTTTCTGGCTTGTTGACAAAATCACGAGATTTAACAGGAATGTAATCCAACGGCGTTAAATCACATGACCTCGGGGGCCAGTTAACATTACCACCACGGGAAATGATGAAACCTCTGAACTTCTCCTTCAAAATATCGATTGTTTTGAGAGCAGTATGACATGTGGCACCATCTTGCTGGAACCAGATGTTTCTGAGATCCATATATCCAATTGAGGCCAAAAATAGTCCCTTATAAGAGCCCGGTATCTTTCTCCATTGACAGTTAGAGCTTCTCCATCTTCATCTTGGAAAAAATATGGACCAGTGATTCCACCATACTAAAATCCACACCACACAGTAACCTTTTGGAGATGAAGTGGTCGTTCTTGATTGGATTGTGATAACTACAATAGCGGCAATTTTTTCTGTTAACATAACCATCCATCCATCCAAAAGTGGGCTTCATCGCTGAAGATGATTTTTCGACAAAAATCCGGGTCAGCTTCCAATTGCTCCATAGCCCAGTCAGCGAATACACGGCGCAACCTATGGTGTTGGACTTTAGTTCTTGAGTTAATACCATTTTGTAAGCATGAAACTTCAAGTCCAGATGCAGAATTCGCTAAGTTGTGGTCGGCGAAAGCCCCAGTTCTTGCGCTCGTCGAGCAATTGATTTGTTTCCGTTCTCGCGTACACTCTCACGAACTGCGCCTATGTTTTCGTTGGAGCGCTTACGTCGATTACGTACAGGCGTTCTTTGATAGCTGACAGAACCACTTCTTTCAAATTTATAGATCAAACGCCGAATCGTTCTCTCGTTATATACTTGAATAGTACTGATGCAGATGAACGGTGACTTTAGAAACATATATGACTGAGTATAATAAGTTAAGTGGATGCAAAAGTATAATTAGACTGAAAAATTCAGTATCATAAACGAGATTTGAACACCTTTGCGAGCTGTTGCTCTCCCAACTGAGCTACCATGAGAACATGCCGATACAACACCGAATTCCTCATCTGAGTCGCATTTTGTCCGGTAAACCACTAGACGTTCTCAAATTCATTTTATAACAGACCCCACTTGCGACTTACAATCTCTTAAGCACCTTGATCCCAGATTTGTATTTATTTCCTTCTCTGGCTTTACAGTCCGCGCGATCTCGAAATCCCGCGAAATCTCGATACAGAATTTTTGGGTAGAATCGAACATTTTTTCTATCCACCAAAGGAAAGTTTGTTAGCTTGAGTTTATGCAAGTCAAATTCGATGGCGAGCGTAACTTGCAGGTATACCATATGATTAATTTCCGTATTATGGATAGATGAACCTTTAGAGAAGGTTTTCAGAACCAAATCTAGTTACATAAAACGGGAAGCAAGGACATTATTATTATTGTCTTATATTAGCCTTGAGTAACAGTAATCTATAATCTATGGCATTATTATGATAAAGCAATTGCAGCCAATTGAATAATGTCAAACAAGAACAATTCCGGAGTTAGCATTAAATACAACATTGGTTATATTTGTTTATACTCCGATAAGTACTAATAAGAACATAATTCAATGAACAAACTATCGCCTTTACGTTTTTTACTAGAGAATATGTATTGAGTGTCGGAGCTCAAAAATCAGTATCGGCATTCTGGCGAGCACATGTAGAGTTAAGTTGGTACGTCTGACATGAATTCGGTCCTCCCAGAACGAGTGTGGTAAACCTGTTCATTCCGGAAGGCTCAACTCAGGCTTTATTTTGCACTAGATTATTCCAGAAAATTCTGATGGCCTTGATGACGCTTTTAATAGGAAGTAGGGTTGGGAATGGTTTCATATAAAATGATTGGGGATTAATTGTTGGATATCTTTAGGCAGCAAGACCTCTTGGGGTAAGGAAGAGTGTGAAGTGCACTTTGCACCTATCTTGTGGCAAGGATGGGTTTTGGACGATGACTTCTTTATGAACAACATGTAAGGTTAAGGTAACATCTTTTGTCAATCAAATTGTCATTTGTTAAAATTTAAATACTTTCTCCTTTTAGGCTTCTTTACAGATTCTGGTATTCCTCTATTGCAATCCTTAGTATCACATGCTTGGTGGGTTTCGCCCCTTGTCATGGCTTTTTTAAGTAAGGAAAGTTCAGTAAACTTGTTTATCTACTTTAGTTACGTAATATCGATTTTACAATACTAAAAAAAGAAAACGTTGTAAACCTATTCACTACCTAACTAGTTTCGTAATGGTACCCATTATGCAATTAGTTTCGTAATGAAGCTTCTATTACGCAAACGATTTTGTAATGTAACTCTTATCACAAAACGGTTGCGTATTATGAACCATACATAAATAATAAGAAGAATTGGGGATATATTGGGAATTAAACATTAGCTGCATTTGCAGTATCTTCGTCAGAACTCATTTTTCAAAGTTTATTTCACCTAGTACTCACATTCTTCTGTTTTAAACAAAAACCTAACAAACAAATCGTCTATCAAACCATGCATGGCCCACAACACACACGTATCAACTATGTATCAATGTAGTGTACTGTTTCAGTGATTCCTAATACTACATCTGAAATCAAAATGTAATTTACCAAGTATATAAAAAAATCGATATTACGTAACTAAAGTGGATAAAATGTTGTACGATATACATATCGTAACTACATATCACAATACTCGATTGGTTATTAAACTCAGCCTTCGACCTCTTTTGTCAATCTTCCAGTCTCATATTGTAATATGAGACGTTACGATATTCATATCGTAAATTACTATTAATTAATTTACAGTCGTGACGGTATCGAGTATCAAGAAATAATAGTATCGTCACATCACTAGTGTAATGCATAAGATTGTTGGTATAGTCTTCACCAAATAGAACTGACAAACATGAGGTATAATGATCCTCCCCAAGTACTCCTTGCTGTGAACAGTACGTTCATTTGTCTGTCTCTCAGAGATTACATTTATCACTATTAGGTGACGCATATTCAAGACTTGCGGTGTGTTTTGGCACAACGTATACACGTTTGTTCGCTTCTGTTTGGTTTTAAAATATTCATCGTTTTACCTCCCTCGCCTGCCTCTCTTACCAATTCTAATTAAATCGTTTATGCAAACAGACCTGACTTCCCCTAAGCCGTTGCGTACTGTTGCCGACTGCGCGTGCTCCGTTAGGGTAACACTGGAGTAGGTTTCCATGCCTCTCATTATCGTGCCGCGTTATCATAATCCACTCCAGCAGCTTGTGCTAGGAAATGAAGCCTCCTCCGCTGTTAGCTCATCTTCCGAATTTAGAAACACCTTTCAGCGCGGATGCTCGCTGTAGGAGAAGTAGATTGTGGCGAAAGGTTACAGCGATTAAGGATACGCACTAATGGATTTTGCAAATTCCTGTCAGCTATGCGATACAGTGTCTAGATTTTTACTCTTAATTAACGTTTACTTACTCTAACATCTGCCTAGAGTAGTAGGGGAAGTATTGTATTTTATCCAAAATTTCATATCGATATTTAACTGGAAATACACGTTTGGAGGTCCACTACAACAGAAAAAGCCGATGAGGTGGCGCCATGGTAACTCATGCATGGTAACGCATGACCGACCACTGTGACCCATGGGTTTTTTCGGGATTTCTCGGGTCATCAGGCGAATGCTGGTGTGGTTTCATTCAACTCCAGAATTTCCTGTCCTTTCATTTCGTTTCATTCATCATTTCATTATTCATTCACTCCAATTGGTTTGTTTCAGGATTGGAAGTGTCGACGATGGTGCTTCGGTGCAGTGTGGCAGGGAAAAAGGGTACTCTCTGGAATTTTTCCCGTCCGTCGGGTTTCAGCTAGTTGCCACTGTAAACTAACCGCCCCTTCGGAGCGGTGGTCCTCGGCCCGACTGTCCAACTGTCGGGGCGTCTCGATCTGGAAACTGTAGGGAACCTGTCATTGCTGTGCCGTCAACCTGGTTTCGGTCGCCCGGTATCTCTTCTCACCTCCTCCTTCCTCCCATGGACACTCCCTGTGGGGCATAACATAATCTCACTGGAGCAGTGCCGATTCCCTTCTCATCAGAAAAGAAAATCTGATGTGATACATCCTCATGACCTTCTCTACCCTCTATCTTAATGGGTATACAAACTATTATTAATGAACCTCATTTTTCTATCGACCACATGTTTTAACCAAATAAACCTGGATTTACTAAATAGCTACATTACAAATTTCGTTATAGATACAAAAGAACAGCGATAGTCATACATTTAAGAACTAGAGCTATACGCTGACCTTGAAGTTCCATACTGTTTCCATGACATCCCAAGAAACAACTGAATGCCGAAAGGACTTTAAAGAATGACCAACAATTCGAACATTTAATAACGGATTGCTCAGAAATGGCTTATGCCACAAAAATGATTTAAAGTAAATTGTATGTTTTAAAGAGATCTAAATGTTGTGTATAGGACGTTTTGTATATCGCTTAATGTTTACAGTTGTACTAGATTATACCTACAAAACATTTTCCAACTGAAGTGGACTTCTTAGGCGATTCCCAGAAAATTCAAGATATACGTTTTAATTACATGTAAATATCTTTAACATGTGGTATTTTAATAAAAGTCGTTAGTCATTTTTTAGAAAATAAAACATTTCGAAAAATGTTTTATGTAAGGGGTAGTTTCGGGTGGGGGAGTTTCTTAAAAATCGTCGTGTCGCGTTCTTGGAAGATATTGAACCTAAATACCAACTTTGGTATTCATCCGACTTTTTTTGAGTTATTTGTTCACAGACACACAGATACCAAACTTTTTCTAAAAATGTTTTTTTTGGGGGGGATGCCGGGGACCTCAAAACGTGTGAAACAGTGTGCATTTACGGTGAAATCTCGGTATATTTTGTGGAATGGAATACAGTACTTACCCTACTTACTACAGTAGTAGAGAAAGTAAAAAAAAAAAGTAAAGGAAACTAGGTCTATATGTTAATGTGTGTGTTTCTCTGAACAGGAAAAGTCGGATAAATGCCTCAATTCATATTTAAGAGATGCTATTTTAGTCATGTCAGCCCAAGAAAAGTACCACTAGCTTAGACTACCATTAACATGTAAATATTTTCGTAATTTTTCATTTTCACAAAAATGGCCCTACTCATTTCGATTAAAATTCCGTATATTTAAGATATTTAAACGTCTAGGGCTAGGACTAACTGCTGAGGGGAACTCAGCACATCTACTACAAGATATCTTGTGGCTATACCCCCGGGAAGGAGGGGTGAGGTGAATGGGGTGGTAGATACGGCAGGACATAGGACAGAGCCCCTATCATTTACAGATTGGAACTTTCCGATGGCAGCTGGTGCAACCGCCTCCCCCCATCCCTCGTGGGCTTACCCGTCGTGGGCCCAGTACGAGCAGATCACCTCCATTCGTGGGAACGAAGGCTGACTTAGAGCATCCTTTTCCCCTGGCATTCACGCCGAAACTGCCGGCGACATTTTCAAACCTAAAACAGACCAAGCAAATGAAAGGTGAAGTGAAATGAGAATAGGGGTGAAACGGAGAGACAGGAAATTCGGAGGATGTAACGAACCTTCCGGGGGACCCACCATCTACCGAATACGGGCCTTGAACGTTGTTACCAGCGCCATCCCACTCGATATATTTAGCCGATTAATAAAATGTATACATTGAATTTCCTATAAATATAAGTTTTAAATAAGTTTGTATAACTGGCAAACCACAAGAAATGCACAAAAGCTTCTTACCTAAAAATTGCAGGACTCGTTCAGTTATACAATTTATATCCAATAATATTATGTGGTTTGTAAATATACGTTATTTCAGCGTTGTTTTCTCAGATTGAACTATCATGAACTATGTATCGTAGACAATCATGTTTTTAAGATATTTGCATACTAATAAAGTACATATTTTAATTTTTCTCTGCGTAGGCTCTGAACGTCTCTTTATTCTAAAAGAAATGTGTTTAGCGAAGAACAAAAGTAAGAAAACTACAAAACTCATTCATACAAACAATATATATCCAATAACTTTTTCTGTAACAATATATATTTTCGAAGTATGTATTCGTTATTAGAATTTTAAGCTTTCCCAGTTGGAACTGGCATGTGGTATCCTACGCGATTCTTCCTTTTCCCGCATGGGTTCACTATTAATCGTAACCTAATCTGGATAGAAGAACTAATTTTTGTATGGATACGAAAATATATAAGTGATTAAGGTAAGTCCGGGGAGATGGTCCTTTTTTTTAAATATTGTATTATACGAAGCATTTAGAAGCAAAATATGTTTAAATAGCTAAATGTATTCCTTGCAGATTAATATATAACAGTAAGTGCTTATGATCTCCCAAATTTATTTTGGTTGAGAAAGTCCCGAACTTTAAAAACCTGTAAATTGACCATCTCTCCCTATGGGTGGGGGGAGATGGCCCTCTTTTACAGGGCCACATAGATGGCCACACATTTCTTGTACTTAAACAATGTGTTTAGTGGTTTAATAAAGTAACAATAATTATGCAATACACGTTTTATACCTTTATTTATCAAGTCAAGTTCTTGTAAGTAATGGTTCCTGCAGAAAAAGGTTTATGGAAAACTATAAAATGAACATGATTTTAATTTTTCTGTATTATAGTGTTTCAGGCCTAGTTCTTTGGCGAAATTGCGTGCTACACTGTGAATATATCACTCGTCAGAAAAAAAAACATGCTTCTACAGTTTCTAAATATGTGACCAGCTTCTCTCCATTTTCGCTGTCCATACGACCTCTTGGTCTCATTGGCCCTTTTGAGTCATTGTCAGTTTTCACCGTACGTTCCTGAGTCTTTCTTGCTAAATTGGATGCTATTCATAAATCTTTCGAAATGTCGCGAACATTGCCTGCTTTTTTACTTTCTCTACTACGTATAGTAAGTACCTAGAGGAAGTATTGTACTCCACCCAAAAATTCGATACCGAGATTTCACCGGAAATATATGTTTTGAGACCCCTCTGAATCCAAAGAAAGCAGTTTTAGAAACATGTCCGTGTGTGTGTGTGTGTGTGTGTCTGTGAACAGCAAAACTCAGAAACAGTCGGATAAATACCAAACTTGCTATTTAGGTTCGGTATCTTCCAGAGATACGACACGAAGGTTTTCAAGAAAATCCCCCACCGCAGATTACTCTTTATATGGAACATTTTTCGAAAGTTTTAATTTTCTCAAAAATGGCTCTAACGATTTTGATTAAAATATCATATGTTTAAGATATTTTCATGACAAATGAAATGTATATCTAGAATTTACTGGGAATGTCTCCAAAAGTATTCTTCATTGTGAACGAATTTTGCATAACTGGTAAACCATAAGAGATAGACAAAATTTTACTACACAAAAAATGTAGACCGCATTAAAATACACAATTTATGTCATATACATTTTTTTTGTTGAGTGAACCATTTTAGAAATATTGTTTGTCATTCCCTTAAATTTTCCAATACTTATACTTTTTTCTCAAATTCATTATTCATTTTTTTATGTCTGGATATGCAAAGAGAATGGAATGCTCCACATAGCAACCAGCGCTTAAAAGATTTGACTATCGCTTATAACCTACCATATTCCCCTTGCACCTACAAGAAAATTAGCAATAAGATTGACATCTCGATTAACATGAAGCATATGGAGAATAAGCGTTTGTAAAAATAGTTTGTACAAGAGTAGAGAAAGTCATGTGAGTGTAACACATCAGATTTTTTTTTGTGTTTTGTCGGCATCTAGAAGTACGAATATTAAAAGGGTTTAAACTATCTGCTCTACTACAACCTGGTTTACACCAGTAATAAACATTAGTAGTAGGCGAAACGGCGTGCCAGAATAAAGAAACGAATAAAATGGAGAATGTGTATTCAAAAATACAAAATACTACGAAAATATCTCTCCAGAAAGCTGGCCATCTCTCCCATTTGTAGAGATGGCCACGGGTCACAACGAAACTAGGAGAACATTGTAATAATGTAAGCAATGCTAGTAAAACACCCAATAATCACTTAAAAGTTTCCAACTGTTGTCTTGAAGGGAGTTGGGTTTTCACTTACTTCATTCAGCAGGAGAAAAATAATTGACCACGTGGAAAGTAACAACAGAAGTCACAAGAATCGTTAAGGAGGACTGGAAGCGTGCCACCAACCAAATTTCAAAAACTTAGCACCACAGCTGCGACAATGAATGCATTGACCATCTCTCCTGTAATGGCGGTCTCCCCCGGAATTACCGTATACTAGGTTACAGTGAGGAAAGAAAGTCGTATGAGTGTGACGCATTAGATTTTTATTTTCTCTGCCCCCTTATCACCCCGTAGGGGGGTTCCGACCCCTCAGCTGCCGTGGTGCGGGCGCTGCTGACCCTCAGCACTCGTGGTACTTCTAACGTTACTAGAAGAACGCCGGGCCGAACATTTGAGCCCCTCCCGTAAGGAAATTGTTCGGATTGGGTTGGACTCGGCGGGGCAGTTGGTTCCCGATACCCATGGGTGATTGGGTACGCTCGGCTGGTTTATCCGCCCAGGGGGGGTTGTGAGACGCCCCGATATTCTCCGGCACCAGCCATGAGGGAGAGCTGGTAGACGGTAGCTAGGTACTGTCGCCCCCACCAGGATCTTCGGTAGTCTTCCCCAGTAGGGTTTCCCCCTATTGGCCTGACGCGCGTAAGAGCGTATCCACTTTCGTCCCGGTTTGGAAGGGATGAGGGAAGGACGTGTTCCGGACTCAACCCCGACCAGGCAGGGGGAGGGGCGGGTTATAAAATAGGTACCGCCCTAATGGAAAATATCCTGGAGCTTGTTCTCCCGGGTTGCCGGGATTCAACTGGGCTCTGAGTAGTCATAGGTCCAGTCGCATGTTTAGGTGCCCCCTTATCAAATTCTGTTGTTTAATTCGACCGAAACATTCCGACACTGAAAGTAGGAGCTTTGAGGCTCTTTGCCGCTTCCCCAAAACAATCAGAGGGGGCAAGCGTGTGCGTGTGTTTCTGTCCGTTCGTGCTTATTAACAAATTCAAAATTTAACTGTGAATTTTCTCGGGCTTATAGTCAGGTCAATTGTTGGTTTGAAAACGACGTTTTGAAGGTCTTTGTCTTCAAGATAAACCTCTATTTTCAAACCAGCAATTTACCTGGCTAGAAGCCTGAGAAGATTTAGCGTTATTCCGTTAAGAAAACTTCAGTTTTTGTTTTAAAGTTATATTGAGTGCAGCATATTCCAGGTTTTTGCGGTGATTATGCTTCTGTTATTTAATTTCGTCCCAAAATGAGTGACATGAGCGATTTGGAATAGCTAGAAACAGGCTGAAAAATTCAGTGTCATAACCGGGTATTGAACCGCGAATTTTCGACTTTCCGTGCCGTTCCTCTAACCAATTAAATTACCATGACATGTCCCAGCACACCACTTAATTCCCCAAATAGCACAAATTATCCCGAGTTAACCGCAAGAAGTTGTGAAATGAATGTACAGATGACATACCAAAATGTCGATTTAAAATATCGACATTAAGTGACGGGATTCCCGGGAAAAACGCATAGTAAATTTTAATGCCCCGTTGTTAATGAAAAATTAAGTATAAAACTACAGAAAAAAAACATAGATTTGTTTTCGTTAAACATAAGAGTAAATTCATCTTTTACCCTACTTTTTAGTATATCGGTAGTTCTTGATTTAAACCTACATTTCTTATAATAAGATACAGAAAGAAATTACTGCTACCTTCCCAGTGGAATAGAAAGCAATAATAAGGTACGTAGTGCTGTGATACCAGAAACACTGCCATTCCTTTAATGCAATATGTAGAATTGCCACGCCGCCGTAGATGGATTTTCAACTTCCTCTTGGAGTTCTCTCTTCCTGAACCCATACTTCATGACCTTTGACATTTCCAAGGAAAACAAATTGAGATATGGAACATACTTTCCGAGCCACCCATTGCTGCTTATGAATCCAGTTTTTCTTTCCAATATTCATGCAATATGAAACATTTCAACGTTCTGTGTTTACAGCTGTTAGAAAGGACATCAAACATTCAGCCAGATTCCTCCCCAAATCATTTGTCAGCCCTGACAGAGAGCAAGCGGGTCGAGAAAGTCGTGGAAATATCGCCACCCATCCTTCTCTGTTCCTTCCCCAGCACACCTGATTGAAGTGTATGTACAGGGCGTTTCAGAGTAACTGCGTGTGTACTGCATTTGTTACACACATAAGTGATTGTTATTCTGCTTACTCCTTTTCCATTACTTAAAAGAAATAGGCTTATAAATGCCTGTTCTCACCTCAGTTCCATTGCCTGTTTAGGAAGACGATCATAGTCCAAATTCTGAAAATTAGATTTCGAATTTCGACTTGAATGGCTTATTTCTAACGATAATACTCCCAAAACAGGAAGGGGCCGTATTTGCTGTACAAATTGCAGATATGCATCTACATGCTTATATTTATTACTTTTATAATATTATTACACACGATGAACACCGCTGTAGTTTTGATTAACATATCTGATGACATTTTTTAAAAATATTGTCAATTTTGTTCCACATTGACCACCAAACAGGATGGCTCAGGCGGCTACACCTGTGGCCCCCATTCGGGAGTTCCCGGGATGATCCCCGGTGATCGCCCACTCTGGGCCATGTGTTTTTCGTGGCTTTTCCCGGGTCGCCAGGCGTAGTTCATCTTCTATCATGACTCTCCTTCCTCTCATTTCCTGTACCCGTCATCTTCCTTGTCATCTATTTCAGGTTGTAGAACCGGCGACGGATTCTGCGGGTTGCGGCTGGGCGGTGACTTGCGCTCTGTAAAGGTTTCTTCCCTGGCGTCGCTGGGGTTCCGCTCAGTTAGGTTCCTCCTCAGCATGGGGTGTGCCCGTCAGCATCCGGATCTGGTTGCCCTTCGGGTCTCTACCCTCATCCCTCCTTCCCAGGAGTCATCGTTAAAAGAATCTGATGTGTTACACTCACATGACTTTCTCTACTCTTGTACAAACTAATTTTACAAACGCATATTCTCCATATGCTTTATGTTAATCGAGATATCGAGATGTTAATCTTGTTGCTAATTTTCTTGTATATGCAAGGGAATTGCTAGGCTTTAAGCGATAGTCAAATCTTTTAAGAGCTGGTTGCTATGTGGAGCATTTCATTCTCTTTACATGTCCAGGACATGAAAAAATGAATAATGAATTCCCATTTGAGAAAAAGTATAAGTATTGGAAAATTTAAGGAAATAACAAGCAATATCTCGAAAATGGTTCACTCGACAAAACAAATGTATATGACATAAATTGTGTATTTTAATGCGATCTACATTTTTGTGTAGTAAAATTTTGTCTACCTCTTATGGTTTACCAGTTATGCAAAAGTCGTTCACAATGAAGAATACTTTTGGAGACATTCCCAGAAAATTCAAGATATACATTTTATTGTCATGAAAGTATCTTAAATATGTGATATTTTAATCAAACTCGTTAGAGCCATTTTGAGAAAATTAAAATTTTCGAAAAATGTTCCATGTAAAGGGTAATCTGGGGTGGGGGATTTTCTTGAAAACATTCGTGCCACATCTCTGGAAGATACTGAACATAAATACCAAGTTTGGTGGTTATCCGACTATTCGTTTCTGAGTTATGCTGTTCACAGACGCACACACAGAGATACACACACGGACATGTTTACAAAAATGGTTTTTATAGATTCAGGGGGTCTCAAAACATACATTTCCGGCGAAATCTCGGTATCGAATTTTTGGGTGGAATACAATAATTCCCGTACTTACTATACGTAGTAGAGAAAATAAAAATCAGTTCGGCCCCAAAGTAAGGTGCGACTGGTGGAATTTTGAAGGAGCGATTCACTGGGAGTTTGTTCCAAACTGTGCGCTCATTGCGGATCTTCATTCTCAGCAACTGGAACGAGTTCATGAAATTTTGATACGGAATAATCCAACATTAATTAACCGAAATAGAGTTCTCTTGCAGCAGGACCTGCAACATCCCATACTGCGCGAACAACCATGACAAAAGTTAAGGAATTGGAAGGAGTCGAACTACTACCAGCATACACCCTGATCTTGTGCTTTCAGGTTACCATCTGTTTCGATTCATGGCCCATTTCTTGTGTGGAAGAAATTTCGAGAACATGAAGCTGTGGAAGTGGATCTCACCGAATTCTTCCCATCAAAAACCAGAGACTGGTACCGTCGCAGGATAATAAACCTCTCTGAAAGATGGCTAGAGACAATCGAATCTGATTGTATTTACTCTGAATGGGGGGGGGTGGAAATCATTCATCCCTTTCCACATCTGTCAGTTTACTATTTTGTGCAGCACAAGGAAACTTACTCTCAACTTTTAGTTCTCCAGACAACTACTTGTATTATATGTATAACCCAGATTTAATATTAAACCATAAATACACTTAAAAGACAACTTGCTACTATAAAAGTATTTAACCACAATAAAGTAATCAATAAACAATATTATGCGCTTTTTGGTTTAGAAATCTTCATTTGGTAGCAGTTTGGAATGTGTTTTACATCAATTATGATGCTTCTCACACTCACTCAGAAAAAAAAGGAAAAGAGGGGTACATAAGAAACTGGTTGGATCCATCCACTGAGTAGTGTCGCGGTATCGTTCGTGTTATCTTATTTGATGAGCGCCTTTTATTGTTTTACTATTTTGAATTTTGGATTCTTTGTCCTCCGGCTAGCTATTATTACTCAGTCTATCAAATCTCTTGAACAGGATGTGTAAACGGAAAGGAGTTGTTACTAAAAGATAACACTGATAAAAGGATTTGTTTTTACACTTTTATTGCCGTCACACTTTATTAATTTCATATATATTACACTTGATACACGCCTGACAGAAACTGTTATATTTTCGAATGTAACTATAATCACTTATTTGCCGCACATTATTAATTCGCGTATTTCAGATTTTATAACTAGATTTACGACGCGAGATTTTTTGTAGAATTGCGTAACGTGTACTTCGTGAATGATTCTGTAGAACTGCGCGACGTGTAACCCGTGAATGATTCTGTTGAACTGCACGTTACCTGCCCCCGGCTTTAGAATTTATACTCCCTCACCCCGATATACCTAAACATTATGACAGAGCTGCTATTGGTTAATAAAGCGCGCCAACATTAGAGTCTATTTTTTTTATCCAATCAAAATTACGAACACATATGCTCTAGGGAAGATATTCCCTCCATTTCTAAAGAAAGGCACGCTACTCTGACGTCATTTGTTTGTCTCTTCTAATTAATAAACTACTCACCCCCTCGTTTAATTGTTACCCGCTCCTATTGTTAGTTTCAGTGAGGCCGTGTAAACTTATTTCCTAACAATGCTTATAATTAACAAACATCTCAAATCATTGCCATACAATAATGTTAATTTACACTACAATCACTCTGGCATTCACAGTGCTGTGATATAAAATACTGCCTCAGTAGAAAGATTGAGGCCATGAAAACAGAAAGTTATAAATAGGTCCAAAACACCACGTTAAGTATGTATCATGCTTTTACAATTATAGAGGTAATAGCAGTGCTTAATTCATTCCACTAAATATGCTTTCTCTTCCGACTTACTCTTTCCTTTTCAGTCAATATACAGATCTACTACACTGAGACCCAGAAGCGCAATCTTGGTTGCTTTCGTTTATTTGCCTGCTGAATATTTTTCTTTTTTTTAAATAGCCAGGTAGTTTCAAAAATGACCTTTGTTTGGTGCGAGGTGAAATAGAAGTATCATTTTACAAAATTCTGTTAAGTCAAATTTCTCCTGTTGGAGATTATAAAACCAACTTTCAAACACTTTTATTTCGTTGGTAGCGACTTGCCGAAAGTTCAAGCTGAAAATATTACACAGTCTTCGTAGGGAAAAATAAATAAATTAACACTATGTCTATATTTCAATGATTTTTAACAGCACAGAGCCTTGACCATCTATCATCTCTTTTCTGCAATTCCTTCCAATAATAAACATCAGCATCTTTTGGGGGAAGCTGCAGATTTAATTTCTTGTCAGAAAGCTTCTCAAATAAAGTTTTGCTTAAAAACCGACATTACTTATGAGACACCATTTATAAAATGTATCAGCATTAATTTACTAAAACATAACCAACTTATTAACACCAAAGTAGATCAGCAAAACTATGAAGGTGTTATTTTTATGATATCGATATTTCATTTAGCTATATTCAATGGTTCCTGAGAAAACAGGCCATTTATATCAGAAAATATCATTCAGAGCAAACATTGTTCAAAGTAAAAATGGAAGGAAAAAGCCTGAAATCATAAATCACATTTCCTGAACATGTGGAAGCAACCATATTTTGATGTAATGATAATTTTGTAAAGCAAACCTTTATCTAAAAGATGAGCTAAAATGTATACTGGGGTGCATAAGATGTGGTCCATAATCAATAGAACGGAGCTGTTTGTTGGTACTGAAAATATCTAGCCCCACCCCTACCAGGGAAGTCACCCCTGTTCTTCAAGCATAACTATAACCACTGGTTTGGCAAGGTATTTTACCTTCCCCAGAGTACAGCCGAACTGCGGAAGGGTAACTTTACAACTCAAAGTTTATATTTTCATGCTACACTACCGTTTTCTTATTGCCGTTTAGTAGCGGCAACAACTTAGCCTTCGTCTCCATGTCGTTGATGAAAGCTGCCACACAAATGTAACGTCGTCCAGTTTAACCATACATGGAAATAATTCTTCATCCCTTCCTCTAGACGGCCGAATTATATTCTATTGGTTTAGCCTTTCTTTGAGTATCAATCGTAGGGAAACTATTTCATAGAGGTGGTATCCAAAGCAACCCTTCATTACACATAGACTACAAACATCGTTCATTGGTTAGTTTGTATGTCCGTAAACGGTTTTTCATGCCAGTCACAGAGAGAATTGATACCGGCTGGGTATCAAAGTAGCTACAAAAGAATATAGGAATTTATTAGTTACGCGTGAAGTTACGCAGAATTTGAGGTATAAACTGGCAGATACACTACTACTTTTAAAAACACAATTAAAACACAAGTTCTACGCCCACAAGGATAAGATTTTAAATAAATTAGAACATAGTCTCCCCTTTTAGGCATGAAGTAATAAAAAAGGATGATTTATTTATAAACTACAGTATGTGGTCCCCTGGGTAGTAAATGTTTGATCGCTTGACATCAATTTAAATTCCTCAGTTTGGTTACAACATACATGTACACTGCTGCATACATCTCATGTTGTTAGCAACTTCTCGCTAACTGGTTCTGCTGCTGAGTTCTGCCGTTCCTCAGAAGACTCTAAAGTGCTGAGAGTGTTAACAGAAAAAATCGTCTTGGCATTCAGAGGAGAGATAGCTGGTTTCAGCACTTCGAGGGCTACTACAGACGATTACTTTGCCTTTTTGAGCGAGCAAATAACACTAGAATCTTGAGAATCTTTGTTGAATCCGCTTGCCTTGAGGATCTCTAGCCCCTAAAATATGTATTTTTGTTACATTATTTTAATGGCTTATATCCTATATAGACTAGTTGACCTACTCGATCTTGCAAGGTTAGTTTTTACTTTCACTACCAGGTGTAGGTACTCTGTATTCACTCTTAGGTTTATCCGCACCAAAACAAAACCCAGGTGACCAGTGCACCGTTGTAATGTATCCTTCCGCCATTCGCGGCAGAAATACTGTCATATTTTCACAGAGTACAGGCAAAGAGAACATGGTCCGGCAACTTAAACGGTGACTAGCATACTCTGTTAGGGTTGAAGGTGATAAGATTGTAATAAAATAAATGTTTGCACATATATTAATAGTTAATTCTAAAAGAAACGAGCGAAAAAGAAAGTAACAGATATGCGATATTTTATATTTATTCGCTCTCTGGAAGCGGCACGTTTATCAACTGCCAGCGGCTCATTTTTAAAAAAAGAAATTGTATATTGTTACGTGAATTACATTATTGTCCCATTCTTTCATCGCGAATTTCTAACGCTTTCTGTTTTCCCCGCGTGTAACCACTTTCCCGTTTCAGATTTTACTTAAACGAGCACTGTTTATACTTGTACTCGAAGCACTGGTGAACTCAAGTTAATTTCATTTTTTTCACGGGAAGTGTTAGATATTTCTCACATAACTTACAATAAACTTCCAACCCCGTTTTTTTTTCACCATTAGTCAATGGTTTGCCCGCTTATGTTTTATACCAGAGGTGGCGAAAGCATGACTCGCGAGTTATTTTGACTCGCAGGCGCCGTTCCCTCTCTGCAACCGTCCGTTTGTTTTTCACATGCTGCTGAGTGATGCAGTGTGTGTTGCATATTTGGTGGCTCGCGGGAGGAAGTCGTTTTCGCCACCCTTACTTTACGCAAATCGACGAAAACGCAAGAGCAAATCACCGTCCACCATGTTACAAACAGAAACTGTTGGTTGCTGGCTACAAACAATATTCTGAGCATACCCGTATTATGAATTGCATGTTGGGACTTGTAGCTCTGTTTAAAGTTACAAATTAGCGTTTATTAGACTTTTAGGGATTTGTATAGAATAGTATATCATTTAAGGATAAATTCTTCCTAAAAGTTAGATTATTAACATGGGACTATTTTCCTGCACACATCGCTACCGTGTTGTACCACGGTGCACTGGTCACGTGCGTTTGTTTTGGCGCAGATCAACCTAAGAGTGAATGCAGTTTAGAGAAAGTATTGCATTTCACCCAAAAATTTGACATCAAGATTTCACCGGAAATACATATTTTGAGGCCCCTGAATACAAGAAAAGCACTTTTAGAAAAAGGTCACAGTGTGAGTGTGTCTATGTATATGTCTATGCGTGTCTGTGAACAACGTAACTCAAAAACGAAAACTTGGGTCAACACCAAGCTTGGTATTTAAGTTCAGTACTTCCAAACATGCGACCGAAAATAAGTTGTTTTGTGACAAGCCATTTTTAAGATATCCGTTATTAATGTTTCGAATTGTTTATTTATTGGTCATTCGTTAACGTCCTTTCCACATTCAGTCGCTCTTCGCGATTGCATTCAAACAGTATGCAATTTTAAGGCTAGCATACAGCGTCCAGTTCTTAAACATTTGACTATCGCTCTTCTCTTTGCATGTATAACGAAATGTGTAATGTAGGTATTTCTGCAAAAACATATATGAATAAAACTGTAGTAGATAGAAAAGTAAGTTTTAGTAACAATGGTTTTTATACTCATTAATAAACCATAGAGGGTAGATAAAGTCATGTGAATGTATCACATAAGGTTTTTAGAAAAAGGTCCGTGTGTGTATGTGTGTGTGTGTGTGTGTGTGTGTGTGTGTGTTTTTGTGACTGTGTGTCTATCTATGAACAGCTTAACTCTCAGACAAAAAGTCGGATTTAGGTTCAGTACCTTCCAAAGATGCAAACATTTTCAAGAAAATCCCCACCCCCAACTACACTTATATTAAGTCCTCCTCCGTTGTCTAGACTTACCATGCTACTTCCTCTAGTTCCCGAGGTAGTGGGTTCAAACCTGGCGGAGGTCGATGGATTTTTCCGGGCGTAAAAATCCTTAGCATGGCTTCCTTCGGAAGGCAAGTAAAGCCGGTGGTCCCGTGTCGTAGATTTACGGCACGTAAAATAACCTCAAGCCTGATAGAGGCCTCTTGGCAAAATTTCCGATCTTTCACGACCAATATAGAATGGAGCGCTAAGAACCATAGTAGTTAAAGGGCGTCCATAAAAAAAACGCTGCATTCATTAAACATTTTTCGAAATGTTTTGTTTTTCTAAAAATTGGTTCTAATGAATTTGATTAAAATACCGTGTATTAAATATATTTACGTGAAAAATAAAATATATATCTTGAATTTTCTAGGAATAGCCTGTGTACTACTCTTTATTCGGAAAGAATACTGTATAATATTCTATAACTTGGGGAATAGATGAAAACGTACTACACAAAAACTATAGATCTGTTTAAAGAACACAATTTCCTTCAAATAACTTTTTGCAGCATAGGCTATTTCCCGTTTATTTGCTATTAATGAATCGAATTTTGCAATACTTTGTCATTCCTTTATTGTCAATGTTCAGTTGTTTCTCGCGATTGCATGTAAAATATGGAGTTCTAAGGCCAGTTTTAAGGCCAACACTTTAGTTCTTAAACATATGACTATCGCTTTTCTCTTTGTATTTATAACGAAATATGTAATGCAGCTGTTTCCGGAAAGGTTTATCTGATTAAAATGAAGTAAATAGAAAAATAAGCTTTCATAAGAATAGTTTGGATACCCGTTATAAATGATAGAGGGTAGAGAAAGTCGTGTGAATATAATATAAAGTTTTGTATTGTAGAAATAGCAATTTCCATTGTGCCGAGTGCGCGAAGTTACCTGTAGGCCACCGGTGAACGCATCCCGCCCGTCGACTGTGTGAGGTCAACGATCGACCCCTCAGAACTATAGCCCGCGCAACAAATCAATTATGTACCGCTTCCCCACAATTTGGGTAATCAGCTACTAATCCAGATGATTCCATTCGGCAGGTTCTGGTAGCCTCCCCTTCGAGAACGTTTGTATGCAGGCCTATATAGGGGTTGATTAGTTCAGTTCGGTTACGAAGTTGACGAGGTTGGACAGTGGACAGTGCAGCTCATTTGTGTTTTGAGACTCAGCAGTTCAATTGTGAGTTGTGTTTCGATGGATCAGTTGTGTTCTGTTGTGAGCGTGTGTCAAAAATGACGCTGGGTGCCTAAGTGACAAAGTGTGTTTCGCAGTATGGTGTTCCTATTTGTTATAATGGTAGTTTTACATTAGGTATAGTTATAAATGTGCAGTTTTTTGAAGATTATTTCTAAAATCTAGTGCTTATTATTTTTGGTCAGTGTCATTAATATTAGAACTGTGCATCGAACGAGTTTTGGGCAGTATTTTGTACCATTCATGCCTTCTAACACAAATGAGATCCTGCATATGGCGAGTTGGTGTGCTGGATTCCGAACGGTATCCCTCTCTCAGATCATTTCGTTTTGTATACCGAATGAGATTGTCTCGTTTCCTGATCGAACGCCCAGAGTGACCAGACGTAAGGAAAAAGTGCAGTTTGTTTATTTCACTAGCGTCGTTGCCTTCCTTATACGTAGCTCAAGTTCACGTGATAATGTAGTTGAAAGATACAAGTGAAATGCAAGCGCAATGTATGCACTAACACTGAATTACTAACGTAATACTCGTAAGCTTTGTCGGCTGTTTTACAGTTAATTATTGTTAGCTGGCATTATCCATTACTATCACACATCCTTCTAATCTGAAAGAGATCGGCAAACCATTCCTTAAACACTACATTACTCCTCTCTTTATGATAATCACCACCATTTGTTGAATGAAACACTAAATCTGCCCCCTCTATGAAACAATATTTGGCATGGCAGATATGTCGCAGCCTCCAATCAACCACGCTCAAGGGGCAGAGCACTCGCTAGAGAGGTAACAGGTAGTTAACAAATTGTAATAATTTGAATAAGGCGAGGCTACGACTAGGGACGCAGCTAAAGTGAAAGTGCAGAAATATTATTGAATACTGGCAAAAGGACACTTACATGGCTCAAAATAGGTAGAAGGAGCTTTACACTATCATAAATAAGACAATAAAGATTTGGATGTCACAGTATTTATTAGATAAAGCTTACTACATACCCCATCTTAGTTCCTTGCCTGTCGGGCGAGGCCGCCATGCATTCCTGCACGGAGAGAGCGAATACACGTCTGGCCTGGTTGACTACTACTAACTGACTCTCAGCCCCAAGCCACGCTACAAAAAGCGTGGAGGACGCCAACTAACCTACCCTCACCTAAACTGCTATTCGACACCTAAACTACAACCGCCATCTCGAATCTAGGTGACCAAAGAGACGTATGCGCATACGTCACAATATTTAGATATGGTCCTTTAACTAATGGAATCTTAATAGCACCATGTCATTTAAAATTCTGCCAGGTAAAACATTTAACATGGTTTTGGTTTATTAAAGTTTCGTCAGTGTAAATAACAGGACGAGGGTTTTCTTCTGGACTTAAAAGAAACATTTTGTAAATCAAATGAAAGTGACGGATGTGTTTAAACATTTACTACAAATTAAGGAATGGGCAATATTTCACACATATAACATTATTATTAATACACTGTGTAATAATTATCAACTAATATTGTAAGAAAATACCCTATATAAAGTAATATGTGCAAAAATTAGGTACTTATATATTGTGAAAAATCAATTAAAATCGAATTAATTACAAAGGAGCAAGAAAAAAATGAATACCGTCAAAAGGGACATAACTTATAAAGAACGAACGAAATAATCGTATTCGCAATAGTCTAAACATTGTATGACTTAAAAGTGTCAACAAAAGACAAAATTATAATTGGAATGTGTTAAAAACTAAATTAGAATTATTAGCGTGCCATTTATATTAATAAGTTTTATTTTACTTCCAAAATGTGTAGATAAATTGTAATTTACTTCCTTATGCTTAGCAATGAAGCTGGGATAATCAAATAATATTCAACCTTTTTTATTACTTAAAATTGTTGAAAAAGAAGAAGACACAAGGAAATTATATTATTTTGTATGCAAGAGATGATCAATAATTAATTACTGAACGAATGTAAACAGTCAACAAGCAGAGTTATAGAATTTTAAGTAAGTAAAACTGAATTAAAATAGGTAACTGTTGTTCTATGTTTTATCATTCACATTGCCCGTGAGATAATAACTCACTTTTCATTGAAAATTATTATTGCTATTCTTATTTAAATGTCTTACCTTAAAAAAACACATAAATACATCCTGAATAAGAGTAGATTGCTATTAACTCAGGTATACGTATTTTAAATTACTTAAAATACACTGGACAAATCAAGTAAATTAAAATAAAGCTAAGTTTCCAAAGCAAAACACACGCTATAGAATTCCAAAAATAACTAAGTGGACTAATTTTGCCATCAACAACATTTGTGCCAAACCAGGCAGACACGATATTACCAAATGATTTTAAAATCGGGTAATTACAACTTACAGTGTCCGAGACTACCAGATAGTCAAAGAAAATTAATCTCAAGAATAATCATTGTTTCATATATAATTTGTAATGCGTATTTAACTAAATATTTGTACAGATAACTGAGTAGTTTCTTCTTGTTACAAAAATTCTGTGTAAAACGTTTCTGACATTTATTTTGTAACATATTTTGCTTAGGTATAATAATAAAACAAAACATGGAAATGGAACTTGTGATCACTATGTAGCAAAAGACCGTAACAACTGGCAGAAACAAAGTGGAAAACGCAATAACATAGCCTATTATCATTCCTTTGCCTTAAAGCAGTGAAGCAATACGCCTGACAACACTGCTATGATGTGAACGGATAAATTTACACTTCCCACGAGAAGACATGTGAATCAGAAGCTGTTCGGTATAGTCGTTGCTGCTTTTCGAACAATTTGGGCTAGAAGACATGAGCGAGTCGTATCATGTACTGTATGAAACGAGCGAGTAAAACGCATGTCCTTGACAGCTGTAATCACTACCTTGTCTTAAAGCAAAGCTTACGTTCCAACGCGTCAAAATGCTCCGCCCAACCTTTATTTATTCGTGTTTCTCTTCCATGTTTTAAAACTATTGCTTATACAATCTCCTTTCATATTTCTTTCTCGCCCTTTCAGCGTTTCATTAAATGAGATCATTAAATTTCGTCTTAATGTACTGGCTCCTTTGTATTTTCTCGTTCTTTTGCTATTCTTACTCGCTGCATCTTTTCTGGGTGGTGTTTTTTCAATGTCCCGTGTCGTTTATTTGCAGTGGACTACCTACCTGCTTCCATATTTTACACTAGGAACAGCATATATATGCAGGATTCCATTCAGGAAAACAACACTGCCGCGATATTTATTTTTCAGCACTATATCTCTGCAAGATATGCTTTTACTCGCAGATACGGCTGAAAAGAAATTTCCATGCACTGTAGGATTGGGTCCTTACATAATTCATGTTTATATTTTGCGCTCCGAAGAAAGCGTATAAAAATGCCATTTGCTGTGCTCCAAGACTTTCTGACAAAAACCAAACACGCTGCATAAACAACCTCATGAACTCTTCCCCATTGGTTTTATTGTGGCTTATCTTCACGAAATACAGATTGCAGAAGTCATCTGTTTTCTTTTGCATGTTTCAAGTATCATCTCGAGAAAATATATGTCTCTGAAGAAAACAAGTTAAGTGGTAAATGTTTACAGATTTCATTTCGTACTGCCCTTGCAAAAATAGAAAAATCTGATGGGTTGCCTTCACATGGCTTTCTCTACTCACCCTTGAAGTAGGTGTTGCAGTTCCACTGTTGGGGAGCCAAAACTTGAAGTAGTTGCAATCACGTACGGTACAAACTTTCCGGTGGTCTTTGCCCCCTCGTTCACTTTCCGGTGGCCTTCGCCCCAACGTTTAAAAAATCCAATTTGTATTTTAATGTTACTTTAAATATTATATACTTATATTTGCCTCGGCTGCATCAGTAGCAATCTGTAGAAACACGTATCTCTTAGCAGGGCTGGAACGGCTAAAGAATGAATTCTTACACAAGTTATAATGGTATTTAACTTCGTTTTATTAATCTTTCACACGATTAAATAACACTTCACAGATATATCCTGCTGTAGAGCTGTGAGATATTTGTTAATTGTACTGTTTAACACGTAAACTTTATATTATTCACTCCGTAATGAATTTTATACGATTCACACTGAATACGTACCGAGAGAACTGCTCAGGAACGTTGCCTTCTAGCATCTATTTCTCTATTTCAAGCCTCTGATTGGCTAATCCTACTTAAATAGAATACTTTTATTTAACTTTCAGCTTTTCTGGTTTTTTGATTGGATATTTATAAATTGTTTTAAATATTACATTATTGTTCCAAGAATTATTAGTAGCATTATTAAACTTTGTAATTCACTATTGCCTCAAGGTTACCTCATTGTTAGCAACTTTCGACTTCTACTCTCACAGCTCCTGCATTGTTAAATTACATAATACATTCACATAACATTATTAAACATGTACATAATAATATAAACATAATACAATGACTGTTACATACATTTTATATATTATACACATATTGCTTTAAGGCGGGCTATTATTATTTTTTTTGTATTATCATTAGACTGAAATGATTTAAGTGTTAAAAATACTGCCTCGCCCTCTTACAGTCTATTCTTCTACATATTTCTTGTTAATACAGATTTACCGTATAAAATTCATACATTTCTTTGTATGATAAGGAGAATACAGGAAGCTAAAATGATGGTAAAATCTTTATAAAGCTGGACCTTATGTGAGGGCTTTGAAATTATGTTCTGTTTGCGTGAACATGGATGACAAAATCATTAACAAAGTGCCTCAATATCCCGGGGTTCTTATAGTTTAGAGATACCCGACATTTTTTTTTTTTGCCGGAAATACCTTATCTGGGTAACTCAACCTAACCGAGTTTCAAATGAAATTGAAATTGAGTTTTATGTATGGACGCTCTTTAACTACTATGGTTCTTAGCGTCCCATTCTATATTGGGCGTGAAAGACCGGAAATTTTGCTCAGAGGCCTCTTATCAGGCTTGAGGTTCTTTTACGTGCCGTAAATCTACGACACGTGACCACCGGCTAAGCCGTGCTAAGGATTTTTATGCCCGAAAAATCCATCGCCCTCCGCCGGGTTTGAACCCGTGACCTCGGGAACTAGAGGCTAGCACGGTACCACTAGTCCACGGTGAAGGACCTCTTGAACGTGAAGCAGTGTCTGAAGCAGTGAAGCTTTACTCGGAGGTGGGCCAAGACAGTAGCACACTATGCCTTTCTTCCAAAGATTTTAACTTGGTAGCCTGGGAGTGAGAATCTTCTTATTCACCAGCTTCACTTCTATTGTATATTTTAAGGGTTTTTGTATTATGTGAAAATATGTAGCTTTTATGTTATTAAGTAACTATGTAACAGATAAGAAAGAAAAGGTTTATGATGTCACTTACTGTAATTAACTAAATGATACTCGAACATTCCTACCGATGATTGTTCCATCACCAAAGGATGGTTAATCGTTATGCAGCATTTCCAAAACCTGAAAAACTGTGGAGAGTAAGACGTACCGCCAATGTTTCACGTCGTTCAGCTTGAATATCAGTGAAATTTTTCAACCGTTATTAGGAAAAGCGGGGCAGTATGAAATCACAACAAGGGGTAAACGTGTCGCAGTTCTCAGATGACTTGTGTTATCTTATTTGTTGAGCGCTTATTGTTTAATTATTTTTTTTAAATTTGGGTTCTTTGTGCTCCGGTTAGCTATTATAACTCAGTCGAGCACGTGTCTCTAAGCAGGGTGTATAAACGGAAAGGAGTTGTTACTAAAAGATAACACTGATAAAAAAATCTGAATCTAGACTTTTATTGCCGTCACGGTTAATTAATAATTGACATATTTAATCTGACTGAAACTGTGATATTTCCGAATGTAACTACAGTCGTTTTAGTTGCCGCGCACCAATTACTTCGCGTACTTTAATTTTTGTAACTAACTCTACGACGTGCACCTCTTGAGAAATTAAATTAAACCGAGTTTTATTTATGGACGCTCTTTAACTACTAGGATTCTTAGCGTCCCATTCTATATTGGGCGTGAAAGACCGGTAATTTTGCTCAGAGGCCTCTTTATCAGGCTTGAGGTTCTTTTACGTGCCGTAAATCTATGACACGGGACCACCGGCTTTACTTCCCTTCCGAAGGAAGCCATGCTAAGGATTTTTACGCCCGAAAAAATCCATCGCCCTCCGCCGGATTTGAAACCGCGACCTTGGGAACTAGAGGCTAGCATGGTACCACTAGTCCACGGAGGACGACACCTCTTGAGAGATTCTTCAGAACTGTGCGGCACTTCCTTATGGCTCGAGAATATATACTCCTTCACCTCGAATTGCCTAAACATTATAATATGTCTCCTATTGTTTACCAAATTGCGCCAACTCTAGCGTCTGTTTTGGTCAGCTAATCACTACTACTAACATATATGCCATAGGGTAGATATTCCCTCCATTTCTTAAAAAGGCACGCTACCCTGACGTCAATTTCAGCTTTCCCTTCTTAGTGATAAACAACTCACCCCCTCGGTTTATTGTTAACCACTTCTATTGTCAGTTTCAGTTAGGCTGTGCAAACTTATTTCCTATCAATCCTTATGGCTAACAAACATCTAAAATCATGTACATACAATAATATTAATTTACACTATAATCCTCTGGCATTTACTGCATGTTATGATATAAAATATTGTCTCAAATGTGAGGATTCACCATAAAATTCTCTGGATTATTGCGCAATAATTTCATAAAGATTTAAACTCGTTCAAGTTTAAAAAAATACATTTACATGACTTTCTCTACCCTCTATCGTTTATTAGTAGGTATAGGTACAAACTAGTCTTGCTAAGGCTTATTTTTCTATATACTTCATTTTAATTAAGCTAAACCTTTAGAGAAGTACCAAGGTTACAATTTTGTTATATATACAAAGGGAACAGCGAATGTCAAATGTTTAAGAATGGGCGCTGTATGCTGATCCGGAAATTCCATACTATTTCCATGACATCATGAGAAACCAAATGTTCACAAACTTTAAAAGAACGAATCATTAATAACAGATATCTCGAAAATGACTGATGTAACAAAAAACGTTATTTGAAATAAACTGTTAGTCTTAAAGAGATCTACATTTTTTTATGTAGTGCATTTTCGTCTATCTCTTAACGTTTACCGGGTATACAAAATTATTCAAAATTCCTTCCGAATTAAAGGCACTACATAGGCCATTCCCAGAAAATTCCAGATGTGTTTTATTTGTCATGTAAGTATCTTTAATATATGGTATTTTAATCAAAATCGTTTTATCCATTTTTTAGAAAAACAAAATTTTCTAAAAATGTTCCATTTAAAGGGCAGTTGATGGTGAGGGTATTTTCCTGAAAATCTTCATATGGCATCCTTAAAAGATACTGAATTTAAATAGCAAGTTTGGTACTTATCCGATTCTCGTTATTGAGTTATGGTGCTCACAGTCACGAACGCACCTACGCACCACACACGCGCGCGCATGCGGACCTTTTTTCTAAAAATGCTTTTCTGGATTCAGGGGACCTCAAAACATACTTCCGGTGAAATCTCGACATTGAATTTTTGGGTGGAATGCAATACTTTCCCTTCTTACTGTACGTAGTAGAGAAGTAACAATTATTGTTTTGGATTCAAGATGCCTCAAAACGTGTATTTCCGAGGAAATCTCCGAATCGAATTTTTGGGTGGAATGCAATACCTTCTCTACCTGCTATGTGTATTGTAAAGGAAGTAAAAATATGATGTGTTACATATACATAACCGTTTCTAACCCTCTATCCCTTATTTTTAAACAACTTCAGCAATATATTGTTACAACAGTGTTGTTTTTGTGTCTATCTTAAGTTCCTTTTACACGATCAATTTTTTGCCAAATTCAACGTTACAAAGTTTTTAGGTGCAGTGCACTTAAGTACACAGAGTCTACGTACTAGGTAGGTATATATTTTATAAACCTGATGTGTTACATTCATACGAGTTTCTCTGACCAGTATCATTTATTTCTATATAGTTTTTACGCAAGCTTACTTTTCTTTCTCCTTTATGTTGATCGAGATAGACAGTTGCAGACATAGGTTGAAATGGTAGAATCAGACTCAGAAATGCAATGCATTAGCTGGGAATTTAACCACGGAAGATGCGGTTTCCGTCCGGTTGCTATAACCGACTGAGCTATCATAGCAAATTGCCGGCACGACATTAAATTTTCCAAATGAGTTGTGTTTTTCTCTATAAACCACGAGAAGATCTCAACTTAATTGAAATGACATACACCAATGACGACTTACAATTGTAACGGGAATACGTCGATCCTAGTATGTGAGGTTGACTGTTGCAGTGTTCTTCTTCCTCGGCTATAGATGCTCGTCGGTTGTTGCTTATTCCATGCCTAACTTTTCCTATGTATATCTAATTCTTAATTTTCAGGTTATTGTGGGTGAAGCAAGTTAAAGAATATACTGCAATTTTCCCTTAATCAATGAAGTTTATTCACAATTGAAATAATTATGGGCGGCTAGCTTTTCCCATTATTATAATCCCACCACTTTAAATAATTCAGGAGCCTAGCTATCTGCACACGCACTCCCGCCCTTGTGCACACACGTGCATCTGTCGCACCTCGTTTCGACGTGAATTCTTGAAGACCAGTGATAGAGAGTGTGTGTGGGTTCTGAAGGGAGCCTGTGACGCTCACCTATGCGTTTAAAAACGTAACGACGTTTCCTATTGGTCCTCCGACCGCGTTACCTTAAGATGTATGAGAATGTGTGGCTTCAAATCCGTGCGCCTAAGCGTCGTCCGGGTGCATTGTGAAGCCGGTACAATATCTCCGTGTATTTCTTCTCTCTATCTGTCTTTTTCTATTTCGCCGTACCGTCACCGGTTCCCTGCCTGTTGGCTTGGTGAAAGGTACGCTCTACCTAAGCCCATGCTTTTCCTGGAATTTTGCTAGCTCGCCCGTTTCTTACAATCAGCTCTGTACAAATGTTATATGTTGAATACTTTAACATGTTAGTGAACTATATTATTACTGTACAATTCCTATATGTATGGCTCCCCTTTCATATGTACAATTCCTATATATGTATAATATATCGCCTTTCACAATGTTGAAAGTTCTTTTTAGTCCCGGGCTTAACGGTTAAACCAACTATTCGGTCAATTAATTTGTCTTTTCGTTGAAGGTTGAACATTTCGTTGAACATAAAAGAGCGATAGAGGAAACCGAATCGATAGTCACCTGTTTAAACGAGGCTCTCTATGGCTTTAAAACTCTGTACCCTTTCCATGACATTGTGACAAAACACAATATTATAAAGTATTAAGTAACTGAAATATATATATATATATATATATATATATATATATATATATATATATATGTAACGGGAAATGTGTGGTGCCAAAAAAGTTATTTGAAATACGCTTTGTATTTTAAATAGATGTATATTTTTGTGTAGTACATTTGTCTCTCTCTCTTACAGTTTAGCAGTTATACAAAACTATACAAAGTTTCTTCCAAATGAAGAGAATTTAGAGGGTATTCCCATAAAATTCAGGATGATGTAAATGTTATTTGGTTAATAAATGTAAAATATATAGTACTTTAATCAAAATCTTTAGAGCTATTTTTGAGAAAATAAAAACATTTTGAAAAAAACTTCGTGTAAAGGTTAGCTCGGAGGATTTCTTAAACCCTCATGTGGTACCCTTAGGTAATACCAGACTTTAAATGCTTGTATTTATCCTACTTTTCAAATTTGAGTAATACCACACACACATACACACGCATGCACGCACGCGCATGGGGACTTATTTATAAAATTGCTTTTTTGGATTCAGGAAATCTCAAAAAAATATTTGTGGAGAAATATCCTTATCGAAATGTTGGATGGGCAGTGCACTGGTTGTTTGTGCGTGGGTCTTATACAAGTTTCATAAAAGGCATGTGTGTGCTTCACCAAGAAACTTTGCGTGCTGGACCCATTAACGTATTTTATACTAAGAAGCACGCACGCTTGTAAAGAGAATAACGTAATGGCTGACTCATTTACGATGAGAAAAGTACAAAGGTTTAACACACACATATAAATGAAGCTTAATTTCAATGCAGCTGAACAAGTGAATATTTATTTACAATTTCTACATATTAAACTTTTACAAATCAAGCTTACATTCGATAGGTTCTATGAGTTTGTTCTGGCTCTTCTTACACAAATAAAGTACTTTATGTACATTCAAAGGCGATTTATTTAGATTAAGACGCGCTCTATGCCGCCACATGTTAATGACGCACTCCACGACTTGGTTATATCAAATTTTAATTTACGGTACGTAAAAGGACCTCAGACCTGATAAACAGGCCTCTGAGCAAACTTTCCGATCTTTCACGCCCAATATAGAATGGGACGCTAGGAACCATAGCAGTAAAGAGCGTCCATAAATATAAAAATAAATAATGAAAAATATATCACATTTAGAGAAGTACTTACAAAATAGAATATTAACAATATAAAACAAGGCGAAAAGCGCATGGCCATAACCGCTTCCCAATTTCGTGAGCTAACCCCAGCTTCTCTCACACTCGAATTGTCAAGTGAATTCTATACTTGACGTTACAAATCGACACCGTTCCTACGGCTTCGGGTCTCCGAAGAAATCCGAATGGTTACGATGCAGAGTTAACCTTCCTCCGTCGGGCCCGTAGCGTTAATAGCTTCAGTAAACCGTTGTTCTTAAACTTAAAAACACTGAAACTGAATGTATATAACTGAATATACGAGGGAATAAATGGGATGTTCCGATATTTTGCTATATCTGGTTTTGCAAGAGGAATGCGATGGGAAGTTCTCTTCGTTTTGGCAGAAAAGAGTCATCTCTGTGGCACAATTTTTCTGTTTTTATGTCTTCGTTTTAGGTATGAGTACTCGTTCATTTTGGTTGCGAACTGCTGCTAAAGTAAATTTCTTTGCTGTAAAAGAGAGAGGGAGATAGATTGTGTCAACTAGTTGTGAATAATTATCAAATCAAGAGCAAAATTATGAGTTTAGAGAGGAATGTGTTTGTGTTTCATATTCTTATTTTTGTAAATAACATTAATTTCAATGAACGATTGTCTATTTAGTTAAACAATCACTCTCAGGTACTGTAAGTGCAATTTATTCACTTAAATTAGATTATTTACAAAATTAAAGTTTGCACTAGCAGTATTGTCTCTTCTCTCTCTCTCTCTCTCTCGTGCAGCCATTTATTGAAATAAGTCAATAATCTTACGCAAACCTCCCTATGAGCTACAAATTATGAATGTATCTTCTGTTATATGCATTCGGTTTCAGTCTTTATAAGTTTGAGAAAAGGGTCACTGAAATTAACATTAACGCCCGACGGAGGAAGAATAACTGTACATCGTAGTCATTGCGATTTCTTCGGAAACTCGAAGCCATAGGACGACGCCGGTTTGTAATTCCAGTCTTCGTATTGATAGCCGCTTGGCAGGGTCTCACGTGGTTCCACGTCACCGGCTCTAACGCCACCTAGCGAGACAACAGTCTCTCCCTCTCTGGATTACGTCATCCTCCCTGGACTAGGGGTACCATGCTAGCCTCTGGTACCCGAGATCGTGGGTTCAAACCCGGCGGAGGGCGATGGATTTTTCGGGCATAAAAATTCTTAACTTGGCTTCCTTAGGAAGGGAGGTAAAGCCGGTGGTCCCGTGTCGTAGATTTACAGCACGTAAAGGAACCTCAAGACTAATAAAGAGACTTCTGGGTAAAATTTCGGTCTTTCATGCCCAATATGCCCTATATAGAATGGGATGCTAAGAACCCTAATAGTTAGGGCGTCCATAAATTAAAAAAAAATAACAAAAAATAAAAAAACTCACTCTGTGTTCCGGAGGAAAGCTGCTTGCAACCAACTTGACAGAAATTCCCAGCAGGTTGCATCGTCTGATTCCCAGGCAAACGACATTAGCTAATATCGGAAATGAAGGCGGTGTATAACTTTATCGCCTCTACCTTGCTGAAACGAACTGGCGGAATGGGAGGGAAGCCCAGTACGGCTGAGCAGGTGGTAGAGAAAGTAAGAATTAAACGTTTTAGCACAAGGCTTTACACACGTCATCTCCAACCTTTTTATACTTTCTCTACCACATACGTACCTAACAACTCTAAACCGAGACTATCGGAAACACATGTTTTGATATTTCCTGAATAAAACAACCCTATTTTTATAAAAAAATTTATCGTGTTTATTATGTGTATGTGTGAACAGCATAGCTTAAAAATGAGTTGTCGGATAAATACCAAACTTCGTATTAAAATTCAGTACCTTTCAAACAGGCAACACGAAGATTTTCAAGAAAATTCCCTACCCCAACTAGTCTTTATATGGAACATTTTTAGAAGGTTTTGGTTTTTTGAAAAATGGCTCTAACGATTTTGATTAAAACTCCAAATATTAGAGAGATTCATAAGACGAATAAAATGCATATTTTGAATTTCTGGGAAATTCATATAATGTTACATAACTGGTAAACGTTAAGGGATATGTGAAAAGGCACAGCACAAAAATGAAGATCTCTTTAAAACACACGATTTATTTAAAATTACTTTTTTGTGGCATAAACTATTCCTGAGATATCTGTTATTAATGGTTCGAGTTGTTCATTGCATAGTAATTCTTTTAAAGTACTGTCGATTTTGAGTTATTTCTCGCGATGTCATGGAAACAGTGAAAAATTTTAAGGTCAGCGTATAGCGTCCAATTCTTAAACATTTGACTATCGCTGTTCTCTTTATATGTATAATGAAATGTGAAATGTAGATATTTCCGGAAAGGTTTATCTCGATTAAAATAAGTAGATAGGAAAATATAGTTTCGTGTGAATGTGTGTATCCACTAATAAGCGATAGAGGGTAGAAAAAGTCCTGTGAATGTAACACACAAAGCTTTCTCTACTACGTATAGTAAGGGGAAGTATTGCATTCCATCCAAAATTTCGATACCGAGATTTCACCGGAAATATAGTTTTGAGACCCCCTGAATCCAAAAAGACATTTTTGGAAACATGTCCGTGTGTGTGTCTGTGTGTGTCTGTCTGTCTATGAACAGCATACTCAGAAACGAACAGTCGGATAAACACCAAACTTGGTATTTAGGTTCAGTATCTTCCAGAGATGCAACACGAAGGTTTTCAAGAAAATCCCCCTCCCCAGATTACCCTTTATATAGAACATTTTTCAAAAATTTTATTTTCTCAAAAATGGCTCCTACGATTTTGATTAAAGTATCACATGTTTAAGATATTTTCATGCCAAATGAAAAGTATATCTTGAATTTTCTGGGGTGTCCCCAAAAGCCCTCTTCATTCTGAATGACTTTCGCATAATTGATAAACCGTAAGACAAAGACAAAATTGTACTATACAGAAGATGTAGATCTCGTTAAAACACACAATTTATATCATATACATTGTTTTTTGTGAGTAGACTATTTCCGAGATATTCTTTGTTACTTGTTTGAATTTTCTATTATATACTTTTTTCTGAAATGGGAATTCGTTACTCTTTTTTACGTCCTGAACATGCAAAGAGAATGGAATGTTCCACATAGCAACAAGCTTAAAATATTTGACTATCGCTTAAAACCTATCATATTCCACTTGTACTTACAAGAAAAGTAGTAATCAGATTAACATTTCAATATCCCGATTAACATTAAGTAGATGGAGAATAAGCGTTTGTATAAATAGTTTGTACAAGAGTAGAGAATGGCATGTGAGTGCAACACATGAAATTTTTTTTACCAGGCCTGCACAATTTCACCACGTTTAACAACGACCCTAGAATCAGTATAAATAATTTTATTTAAGCTTCTCGTCATATGACATGCCGAAACTACCCTTCCTGTACAGCTTTAACCCCACACCGCAACGTACCACTTCTCTTATTGCTGCCTCTTTTTCCTGTAAGGGGGGGGGGAAAGTCGACAACGATCGTCTGTTGCGTCCCATGACAGGGAACCATATGTGGCTTAGATGACGATGCATTTTGTAGACTCATCGACAAAATGTCACCTGCGTCACCCATATCATTTCAGCTACACATACTTCTTGTCACCTGCTAACATTATTCTTCCTTGTCAACAGAGTCAGCATATTCGAGGCAATTTAAGAATCATAAATTGTGAGTAAGCACTCACTCACTCCATCTAAACTTCAGAGACGTGCTCTATATCACATGGATTACAAGCGCGTTGTTTTAAATTTTCAGCACACGGCGCTCGTCGCAGTCGCACGTTATCTGACATGTGTCATATGCGACAGCGATGAAAACTATAAACCAGACAGGATAAAAATAATAGCATATCCCTTTGTGTAAACAATTTATCGATGTCACAAGCAACGCATGACTGATATATTTTATGACGCTACAGGTTTTATTCCGAATTCCCTTTCCGGAGCTTAGTGAAATTTTATAGTAAACCCTGTTTTATATAACTTTGCCCCGTAACTCTTCACTGCCACGTGCTCTAGCCACCTCTTATTGGCTGCTATCGTGTAATAGGTTGTTGTGCAATACAAAGTAGTTACTTATTTAAAGAGCTTTCACGGCCGCATCAATTACAGAAGCTAAGAGGGAAGAATCCCAGTAGACCACGGCCACAGAACCCAGGAAACTTTTATCGCCTAATTTCTTATTTATGTTAATGCATCTATGAAATCAGAAAAATCCACATCTTTTTAAAATTTATGCCAGTATTTATGCAAGTAAAGAATGTGTTTGTCATTTAAAAATTCTAGCCTGCATGATTGTTTAAATATTAATTTGTGATTGTATAAATTCATTGTTCTAATAAAGATACTCCTAATTATGCCTTTTGAGAATATTAACATCACAAATTCAGGTTTTCAAGTCTATCATATTAGTTTTTGTATGAGTATCAAACCCTAATTTCTGTAGCAAGAATATTACGTTTTTTGTTCTGTACAAAACTCCTGATTTTCCAAACGTTAATATTAATTTTTAAAATCGTAACGCTATTATTTTAAAAATAGGCTCATTTTCGCTAACGTACTTTTTAGAGTAGTATATAGTTAAAATGTTTTGAAACAAATTAGTAAAAAGTGCATGGTGTAGAGCAAGTTTTCGCAAAACAAGGTTTAAGGTTAAACGTGCCTATTAGAAAGCACATTTCTCCATTTAATTTGTAGTTTAAATTTTTCTTAAAGTTTAGAATTCATGTTTTTTAATTATAAAAAAAATATCAACTTGGCCATGATTTTTGGCCAAACTGGTACCTTTAGGAAATTTTCTAAATTTTGTTGTTTTATGTAAATGTTTATGAAATATTGTTATACATTGCACAATTATAAACGTGTTTTAATTTCATGCAGGTATCTCTCAGAAAAAAAAGTTCGAATTTTATGACCTATACTAATTAGGTTTTGTACACGATGCGATCCAAATGCTGAAAAGAGAATAACGCAGTGACTTTAAAAATGAATTGATTGTATTTTTGTTTTTGTTTTTTAATTTTTTCAGCGTTAAATGACATGCATAGAATATAATTTAAATGTGATTGCCTTTTTACTATTCTATTTATCTTCCTGTAGTATCCAGTAACTTCCAATTAAAGTATTCAATGATGAACACTACTGAGGTAATCAGTTATATGCGTATCGGCCGAGACGGCAGTGCCTCAGCCTGACGCCACTGCGCAAAAGCGGCTCATAATGTGTCAAAGTTACATTTATCGGCTATAAGCTGTCTCAGTATTTGCTTTGTCTTCGTGTTGTGAAGTGTTTCGACAAGACATGTGTTGTGTGTGATTTCCTTTAGAATGTTATTCTCTTATTAATTCGCAGAAATCCTGCCAACAAATTCACTCTTGAACAGCGTATTTTTATGTACGAGACATACTGAATTGTGTAGACAGGTGTGTAGACAATATCAGCAGGAATTTCCTGGTTATTCAGTTCCAGGTAGAGGCACTGTGAAATGTTTAGTGAATAAATTTTGAACAGTGGGATCGCTAAACGCTAAAAACTAAATTTTTAGGAACAATCCTTACACCATGTACAATATAAAAGCAGACATTATGAAGTTATGCGTGTGAATGGTAGCTTCAGCCGACGATGTCAATAATGTCTTCGCGCAGATGGACACCACCTTTAACAACACTTATAACAAGGTTAGTACTCATTACATATATGTTACTAACACTCGTAAGTAACGTGGGAGTTACAGAAAAGAAAATCCCACAGTGTAGTAGACTGTGTGCGGAGTACGCATTCGCGCGATCCGCAGCCTTAGCATAAAACCAAGGCATTGTACAACCCTATGCGATTTCGGAACCTCAGGAGTGTTAGGGAAATAAAAAATACACTTGCAAAACTTTCTCTACCCTCTATCGTTTATTAGTGGGTTTACAAAATATACTTACGTGAAGTTTTTTTTTACGTTTTATTTATTTTTACTTTCTCTACTACGTATAGTAAGTAGGGAAAGTATTGTATTCCACCCAAAAATTCGAAATATATGTTTTGCGACCCCCTGAATCCAAAAAAAGCATTTTTGGAAACATGTCCGTGTGTTTGTCTGTGAACAGCATAACTAAGAAACGAACAGTCGGATAAACACCAAACTTGGTATTTAGGTTCAGGATCTTCCAGAGATGCGCAGCGAAGACAATCCCCCCAGATTACCCTTTAATTGGAACATTTTTCGAAAATTTTAATTTTCTCAAAAATGGCTCTAAAGATTTTGATTAAAATATCATATGTTTAAGATATTTTCAGAAAAATAAAATGTATATCTTGAATTTTCTGGGAATGTCTCCAAAAGTATTCTTCATTGTGAACGACTTTTGCATAACTGGTAAACAATAATAGATAGACAAAATTTTACTACCCGAAAAATGTAGATCGCGTTAAAATACACAATTTATGTCATATACATTTTTTTTTTGTTGAGTGAACCATTTTCGAGATATTGCTTGTTATTCCGTTAAATTTTTCAATACTTATTTTCTCAAATGGGAATTGGTTATTCATTTTGTTGTCTTGGATGTGCAAAGAGTATTAAACTGTGGCAAAGGGAATGGTGCTGCACCTAGCAACCAGGTATTAAGATATATGTCGATGCTTAAAGGCATTTCTATATTGCCGTTGCAAATACAAAACAAGGGGAACATAGTAGGCCTTAAGCAATAGTCAAATATTTTTAGAACTGGTTGCTATGTGTAAAATGTAATTCTCTTTGCACGTTAAAAGATTCGTTTCTGCAAATGTTTATCTCGATTAATATGAAATAGGTGGAGAATAAGAGTTTGTAAAAATATTTTGTACAAGAGTAGAAAAAGTCATGTGAGTTTAACACATCAGATTTTCTTTTGTCTACTATTTTAGTCGAGATAAAGCTTAGCAAAAATGACTGCATAACACATTTCGTTATACACTGTATGTACTGTTCTTAAAATTACGCACTCTTTTCATGCAATCGCGAGAAACAACTAAATAATGACAAGTCTTAACAATTACAGAGTATTGAACAATTCCAACCATAAATAACGGATATTTCGGAAATGGCTTATGCTACAAAAATTATTTTAAATAAATAGTGTTTTAAAGAGATCTACATTTTTTGTGTAATACGTTTTCTCTATCACTTATCGTTTACTAATTATACAGCGTTATAGAAAATTCCTTCCGAATGAAAAGGAACTTCACAGGCTATTTCCAGAAAACTTAAAATATACACTTCTATTTTCAGGCAAATATCCTTTAGTATATGGTATTTAGAGTCATTCCTTAGAAAATAAAAACAATTGAAAAATGGTCCATGCAAAGGGTAGGTGGTGGTAGGGAAATTTTCTTGAAAGCCTTTGTGTCGCATCTTTGGAGGGTACTGTACCTAAAGGTGCACCAAGTTTGGTATTTATCAGACTACTCAGGGGAAGTATTGTATTCTACCCAAAAATTCGATACCGAGATTTCACCGGAAATATATGTTTTGAGACCCCCTGAATCCAAAAAAAGGCATTTTGGGAAATATGTCCTTTTGTGTGTCTGTGTGTGTCTTTGAACAGCATAACTCGGAAACGAACAGTCGGATAAACACCAAACTTGGTATTTAGGTTCTATCTTTCAGAGATGCGACACGAAGGTTTTCAAGAAAATCCCCCACCCCAGATTACCATTTACATGGAACATTTTTCAAAAATTTTAATTTTCTTAAAAACGGCTGTAACGAGTTTGATTAAAATATCATGTGTTTAAGATATTTTCATGACAAATGAAATGTATATCTCGAATTTTTTGGGAAAGTCTCCAAAAGAATTCTTCATTGTGAACGACTTTTGCATAACTAGTAAACCATAAGAGATAGACAAAATTATACTTCACAAAAAAATGTAGATCCCGTTAAAATAAACAATTTATGTCATATACATTTTTACTTTCTCTACTACGTATAGTAAGTAGGGGAAGTATTGCATTCCACCCAAAAATTCGATACCGAGATTTCACCGGAAATACATGTTTTGAGACCTCCTGAATCCAAAAAAAGCATTTTTGGAAACATGTCCGTGTGTGTGTCTGTGTGTGTGTGTGTGTCTGTGTGTGTGTGTGTGTGTCTGTGTGTGTGTGTGTGTCTGTGAACAGCATAACTCAAAAACGAACAGTCGGATAAACACCAAACTTGGTATTTAGGTTCAGTATCTTCCAGAGATGCGACACGAAGGTTTTCAAGAAAATCCCCCCACCCCAGACTACCCTTTACATGGAACATTTTTCGAAAATTTTAATTTTCTCAAAAATGGCTCTAACGATTTTGATTAAAATATCATATGTTTAAGATAATGTCATGAGAAATGAAATGTATATCTCGAATTTTCTGGGAATGTCTCCAAAAGTATTCTTCATTGTGAACGAGTTTTGCATAACTGGTAAACCATAAGAGATAGACAAAATGTTACTACACAAAAAATGTAGATCTCGTTAAAATACACAGCTTATGTCATATACATTTCTTTTGTTGAGTGAGCCGTTTTCGAGATATTGCTTGTTATTCCCTTAAATTTTCCAATACTTATACTTTTTCTCAAATTCGTTATTCATTTTTTTATGTCCTGGACTTGCAAAGAGAATGGAATGCGCCGCATAGCAACCAGCGTTAAAATATTTGACCATCGCTTAAAAGCTACCATATTCCCCTTGCATCTACAAGAAAATTAGCAATAAGATTGACATCTCGATATCTCGATTAACATAAAGCATATGGAGAATAGGCGTTTGTAAAAATAGATTGTACAAGAGTAGAGAAAGTCATGTGAGTGTAACACATCAGATTTTTTTGTTGAGTGAAGCATTTTCGAGATATTGCTTGTTATTCCCTTAAATTTTCCAATAATTTTTCTCAAATGGGAATTCGTTATTTCTTTTTTTTATGTCCTGGACATACAAAAAGAATGGAATGCTCCACATAGCAAACAGCTCTTAAAAGATTTGACTATCGCTTAAATATTCCCCTTGCACCTACAAGTAAATTAGCAATAAGATTAACATCTCGATTAACTTGAAGCATATGGAGAATAAGCTTTTCTAAAAATAGTTTGTACAAGAGTAGAGAAAGTCATGTGAGTGTAACACATCAGATTTTTTTAACTATGCTGTTCATATACAAGCACACGCGCTAGCGCACGCACATACACACGTGCGGATCTGTTTTAAAAATTATTTTTTTTTATTCAGGAAGCCTCAAAACATATTTATGGTAAAATCTCGACATCGAATTTTTAGGTGGAATATAATACTTCACCTGGAATTAATTGTTCTTCCACACAAACCCTGTATTGGGCAAGGTTGGAAAAGTAGAATCATATGACTGAAAAATTCAATGCCATAGCCGGGATTTTAACCACGGATCTCCCATTTCGAGAATTTAATGTCGTACCGGCATATTTTCATGGTAGCTCGGTGGTTAGAGCAACCGGACTGAGATCGAGAGATCGGTGATTCAAATCCCGGCAATGGCATTGAATTTTTCATTCATCTGATTCTAACTATCCAATACTTCACCTACTTACTATACGTAGTAGAGGAAGTAAAAAAGTGATTCTTCCAGTAGTTTCAGATCTGAGATAAAGATTTGTTCGTGAATCTCAAATATGTTGGTTGCAGTGAAGATTATGTTAAAACAAACAGGGAAGATAATTAGACACACTCCATCAAACATTCAATGTTATTATTTGCCGCTTGCAAAAGTTGTAATAAAGGGTATTTAAATTACTACCTAGGTAAACAGAATGTATTGTATTCAAGAATTCCTTGTAGTTTTCACCAAAGTTTACTAGTACTTTGAAAGCTTAATGATACCCATCTGTGAAATTTATAAAATCAACAATTTCAGTTCGATTCAGTATTTGTGCACCAAATTTTATACACATTTTTATATTAAGTACCCAGATGTTTTATCTCATTCCTTTAATGTTTTAAGAAAAAGTGCTTCACTCATTAGTATTTTATAATGAAACTTTTAATTAATATAATTAATAAATATATTAATAATAAATACATTAACTTTAGTTAAACAATAATCAATAATATAAAAATACTATATTCATCGTTTTTATAGATAAAGTTTTAATTATCTCACTAATTTTTCAGAAACTGAATGTTAAAGATGGCACTTTAATTTTTCCTTAACATTTTTTGTGTGTTATTGTTTAATAAAATCACAACTGTGTTAAAAAACTTCATCTCATTTTTATCCTGTTGTGTATAAGTAGGTGTGCAAGGTTTCATTCATTTATATTCAAAAGTACATTGTGAGGAACAATTTGAAATGGAGAGCGCGCCGACCAATGAAAACCTAAGTAAAGATGATTTAAAGATTATAACACCAGAATAACACTTTTTCCTATTTTATGCCGTTTAAAAAGCATTAGTGCATATACAGGTCTTGCATCCTTTTCTCCTCTGCATCTGATTTAGTATTTGAAGATTCTTGAAGCCTCTCTTGAATGGTTTGTTGACTCTAATTTTGGCAAAACTTATCGTTTTAATGCAGATTTATTGAAAACTAACTTACAGGCAGACATTTAAATCGATATATGACGTGCTTTAAAAAGATCGTGCAGTTAAAATATACGAAGAAGTAAAGTAGAAGTTTGTGGTGTTTAATAATACTAAAATTCTATTTATGTATTTGGGAAAGTTCTGGCCGGGATTCATAGATTTTTTTCAGCTACAGGCGAGATAATAGAAAGAGTGACGCCCCCATAGACGTAAATGCTATAAGCGCTATCGAGAGATAACTGGATTTATCTGGAAGCTTCCTTTCCCTCTCTCGTGAACATTTCAGAAACTTTCGTACTTGTTTATGAGCGAACGTCCTCGCGAGGGAGTTAGTCATTGGGAAAGTGAGTTGTACTGATGCGACATTAAGTGATGTTCTGCGAGTGAGTTTGTGATGGCAGTTGTAACGACTGTGAGAGTTTAGAGAGGTCTTTTGTTCGACACCTCAGCGAGTAAAGCGGACGGAAGAATAGGCTGCTTCGCGCGTGAACCATTTCGCTGCAGTCACAAAAATGAAGCGACAGTGAGAACTGAACTAAATCACGTTTGCAAAGTGACTGAAAAATCAACTAAATCACAAGTTTGAAGTGAAAGTAAAAGGTGAATAAAGTCAGTGTACTTAAGCTGTTTTTGATTATGTAAATACAATAAATGATTCCTGGGATTTTAATAAATCCCTAAATATTCTGCTTACAAATTATTTTTAGGTTGATTTCGCAGCTTTAAAGCTAAGGTAGAGTATCTACCAAATGCAGCGCAGCTTAAGACTTGTGGAAAAGCAATATAATACAGAATAACGATTCTGTTAACCAGGGAGCGCTAGGTGAGCAGGAACAGCCATGTTTTTGCAGTATTAATCTCGTTATGTTATTAGCTGAAAAAGTTGTATGCTCCCTGGGAGAGCATGCTCTACCTTTAAAATTTTAGTGGAGTAAAAGAGGTGGAACGAGATAGCATCAAGCCGCTGGATGGGGTAATCAAATTATCTTACATTACCTCTTGCCCGTTTCACGGAGAACGAAATCAAATTTCTTCAGGCCCTGCTACATAGACCTACCTGGGATTCCCCGCCAGACAGCTGCTCTTACATCTTCTTTTCAACGCATTTTAAGAAATGGCGTCTGTGTAGGCCTTCTAAAACGTTTCTTCTGTTTCTCGTCGCTCTTTTTCCGTCTTTCATTTTTTCTTTCCCTACGGTTTTCTTCTACCATTCTGATACAATAGAGTGTCCATAAGTGCCTCTGGGATTTCAAATATATAGAGAGCAATAACTGTATCGTACATTGCAGAAGAAAACCATATCACGATATTGTGACTTCAGTTTTCGCCATTACTTAACTAATGGGATCTTAGTTCAATTCTCACTGTCACTTCACTAATGTGATCTAGTTCAATTCTCACTATCAGCTCACCAATGTGATCTAGTTCAATTCTCACTATCACCTCGCCAATGTGATCTAGTTCAATTCTCACTGTCACCTCACCAATGTGATCTAGTTCAATTCTCACTATCACCTCACTAATGTGATCTAGTTCAATTCTCACTGTCACCTCACCAATGTGATCTAGTTCAATTCTCACTGTCACCTCACTAATGTGAACTAGTTCAATTCTCATTGTCACCTCAACAATGTTATCTAGTTCAATTCTCACTGTCACCTCACCAATGTGATCTTAGTTCAATTCTCATTGTCACTTAACTAATGTGATTTAATTCAGTTCTCATTGTCACCTCACCAATGTGATATAGTTCAATTCTCACTGTCACCTCACCAATGTGATCTAAGTTTAATTCTCACTGCCATCTCACCAATGTGATGTAATTCAATTCTCACTGTCAGTTCACCAATGTGATCTAGTTCAATTCTCACTGTCAGTTCACCAATGTGATCTAGTTCAATTCTCACTGTCAGTTCACCAATGTAATCTAGTTAAAATCTCACTGCCACCTCACCAATGTAATCTAGTAGAATTCTCGCTGTCACCTCACCAATGTGATCTAGTTCAATTTTCACTGTCACCTCACCAATGTGCTCTAGTTCAATTCTCACTGTCAGTTCACCAATGTGATTAGATCAATTCTCACTGTCACCTCACCAATGTGATCTAATTCAATTCTCACTGTCACTTCACCAATGCGATCTAGTTCAATTTTCACTGTCAGTTCACTAATGTGATCTAGATCAATTCTCACTGTCACCTCACCAATGTGATCTTGTTCAATTCTCACTCTCAGTTCACCAATGTGATCTAGATCAATTCTCATTGTCACCTCACCAATGTGATCTAGTTCAATTTTCACTGTCAGTTCACTAATGCGATTTAATTAAGTTCTCATTGTCACCTGACCAATGTGACCTAGTTCAATTCTCACTGTCACCTCACCAATGTGATCTAGTTCAATTCTCACTGTCACCTCATCAATGTGATCTACTATAATTCTCACTATCACCTCACCAATGTGACCTAGTTCAATTCTCACTGTCACCTCACCAATGTGATCTAATTCAATTCTCACTGTCACCTCACCAATGTGATCTAGTTCAATTTTCACTGTCACCTCACCAATGTGATCTAGTTCAATTTTCACTGTCACCTCACCAATGTGATCTAGTTCAATTTTCACTATCACCTCACCAATGTGATTTAGTTCAATTTTCAACCTAAACTTCACTTGCGTCACGACATTATGAAATACGCTCGAAGCAACCTCTTCTTCCTTCCGCTTCACTCGCTTGGACGTTAAACCCAAGACATCTCCGATCCCTCGCAGCAGCACTCGCAGTACATCACAACTTTAGTCACAAAATCACTCGTAGGACAAGCATTTTGTCGCATCACACTCACTTACTCACCCAATTGTGAACACACTCGTTTATATATGGTCCCTAGAGTTTTCGTGAGAATTCTGGAATGTTCTGGAAGCGGGGAGAAAGAAACTTCCAGAACAATCCCCTTATCTCTCGATAGCACTTCTGGTGTTTACACCGAGTAGGAACATTTCTCTTTAACCGACCTTCTAACGGCACTTATTTCTATTTCATATTATACTAAACGTCAAGAAGAAGATACAGGTATTTATAACTGTTTTATATTGTACGAATATTCTTTTCAATAAACTTGTATTGCTATTTTAAATTATGATAAGCAAAATCAATGCATTTGCAGTCAAATGTAACCCCGTCAGCAACCAAGAGTTCCACCAAACCGGTTATTTTACCTGCGTCCTCCCCGTCCTTTGCCAAGGCAAGATATGCCTGTATATCAGATGCGAACTTCGCTTTGAATGGATGGCCAGTCATTTCGTTTCGCTTTAACGACCACGGCTATTCGAATAGCTTCGGTTGTGATACCTGTGAAAGAGATATGATTTAGAGGAAGAGCGGCATATGTAACAAAGCAATTCCGGCAATAAGGTGTTAACGCAGGCCACTCATAGTAGACATTGACGGTCATAACTAATAAATGAATTACAACTATCCGGGCTTGTAGACCGTGGTCTAGAAGGCATCGTGGATACCGACGTTTCGCCAAGTGCTGTACTTGGCGAAACGTCGGTATCCACGATGCCTTCTAGACCACGGTCTACAAGCCCGGATAGTTGTAATTCATTTATTAGTTATGACGCCGGCCGTGAAAGCCTCAGTATGTACATTGACGGTTAATAACACTTCATTCTTATCACCCTTGTTATTTGTAACGGAAATTATATGTATATTAAGCAGGGACCCTGTACGGATTAATGCAAATCCGGATTATTTGAATGAATTAAATGGCCTCGAAAGAACTAGATGTCTTGCAAGCGGCGGAGAGGATAACATTGGAATTATTACCGAAGAAGTCGAAACATACGACTTTGCATACAATAGATTTCTTCAACGGTAAAAATCATAATGATTAAGTGATCAAGTTGTAAGAGGCATGCAGTGCTATTTACCTTTCGATAATAACATTAATAAAAATAAAAAAATAACAAAACAATCAAAATCAAAATAATAAATCAACAAAAATTGCGTTACATTTTGTTTAATGGAGAAAAGCAAATGTAAGTTTACTTTAACTAGTTGAAAATTGATAAAAAAAAATTTAAAAAGAAAGTGTGGAAGGAATTCTCAAAATTTGTTGGGTAGCTTTACAGATGAAAAAAAATCTATTGTAAAGCCTCGTGGTAGTTTTATCCCAAAAGTTTCCCACGTGTTTTATTTGGAGTTTGACGTCTGATAAAACAAAAACAAAAAAATAAAAAATCTGATGTGTTACACTCACATGACTTTCTCTACTCTTGTACAATCTATTTTTACAAACGCCTATTCTCCATATGCTTTATGTTAATCGAGATATCGAGATGTCAATCTTATTGGTAATTTTCTTGTAGATGCAAGGGGAATATGGTAGCTTTTAAGCGATGGTCAAATATTTTAACGCTGGTTGCTATGCGGCGCATTCCATTCTCTTTGCAAGTCCAGGACATAAAAAAATGAATAACGAATTTGAGAAAAAGTATTAAGTATTGGAAAATTTAAGGGAATAACAAGCAATATCTCGGTTCACTCAACAAAAGAAATGTATATGACATAAGTTGTGTATTTTAACGAGATCTACATTTTTTGTGTAGTAAAATTTTGTCTATCTCTTATGGTTTACCAGTTATGCAAAAGTCGTTCACAATGAAGAATACTTTTGGAGACATTCCCAGAAAATTCGAGATATACATTTCATTTCTCATGACATTATCTTAAACATATGATATTTTAATCAAAATCGTTAGAGCCATTTTTGAGAAAATTAAAATTTTCGAAAAATGTTCCATGTAAAGGGTAGTCTGGGGTGGGGGGATTTTCTTGAAAAGCTTCGTGTCGCATCTCTGGAAGATACTGAACCTAAATACCAAGTTTGGTGTTTATCCGACTGTTAGTTTTTGAGTTATGCTGTTCACAGACACACACACACACACAGACACACACACAGACACACACACACACACACAGACACACACACGGACATGTTTCCAAAAATGCTTATTTTGGATTCAGGAGGTCTCAGAACATGTATTTCCGGTAAAATCTCGGTATCGAATTTTTGGGTGGAATGCAATACTTCCCCTACTTACTATACGTAGTAGAGAAAGTAAAAAAGCAGAGCAGACGAGCTTTAGATTATTTCACTAGCTACGATAATCTTCATTGTAACCAAAAAAAAGTAATAAAATAAATTTTTTTTAAAAAAGATAATTCTAGGTAGAGCTAAAAAAATAATAATAATAAAAAAGTTGTGAACATTGGTGCTAAGAAAGTCAAACAAGGAAGCCCCCCCCCAAAAAAAACAACAGCCAAGAGCTTAGCATTGTGTATGTTCTGAATGTATACTGCTACTTCTGGATACTTTATAATGTAATATTTGAGCTGTATAAAAATAGCACCTATGTGACTACAAATGATGAAGATTAGAAGTACTTTATTTTGTCTCTAGCATTGCTACTCTAAAATAAACTTCACTTTTAACACTTGTATCCTAGATAACTACCGTGCTTTTCCTTCACACTGCGGCCACCTCACGGCCGCCGCAGCTCGGAATCTTACCGAAATAGTTATAATTTAGCTGCAACCGCCTAACGTTCTCATAGTTACAATTACAATGATAATAAGTACATACTTTACCATGAGAGATCTTGGAAATATCCTCTAACTACATACTACTGGTATTTTCTCAGGAAATTTTGTTCCACACTGGAGAGTTCAACATCCAAAAGTGAGTGAATTTGTCGTCTAAAGGCTTCTTTTAGTTCTTCCAATGCATTTATTGCACAACCCGTTATTTTTCAAGTTCCGCCAAAGATCAAATCGTGTAAAGTTAAAAGAGGGGATGGTAAGGGCAATAATAATTCTTTACTAATTACCCTATCTTCAAAAATGTCGTGACAAAATTTAATGGCTCATCAGGTGTATGGGCGGTAGCATAGTCTTGTTTGAAAAATCCAGACTGGCATTCAAAATCTGTCAGTTGATCAAAAAATGGTGTGAGGCATTAATGTACCTCTCGTATTTATTCTTTGCGCAACAATATAGGTTCTATTAATAATCGTCGTCTAGAGTCAGGGATTAGGCATCCATCCCTGTTCCGGCCTCAAAAAACTGCTGCGACCATCTTTATTTGGGACGCCCTACACTTCTTTTGCCTGTCGCTGTATAATTTATGACTTGTCTGGCTATGTTGCTTTCAGACTAAGTGAGTTTTCCATTTTATCCTATAATCAGCTTTCATTTCATTTATTGAGAAAATACTCAGCTGCGTTCTGTTGTCTTCACGTCTCTTCTTATCATTTCACTTATAGCTTGCAACTGATCTAAAAACTTTCATTTCTGCTGCCTGGATACGCTTGCAGTTACTTTTTGTTGGGGTCCAGGTTTCGGATCCGTAGAGTAGATTGGAACCTAATAACTTACTTTGTAAAATTTATAAGCGTAACCTTTAGAAGTGTAATTAAAATTATAACTTATTATATCCTAAATAGTTAAATTATTAAGCTCAGTAATTATATTATTTATTACTACTATTCCTTTATGCATTTACTGCACACCACACAAAAAGTATTGCGTCATGCAAGAGAATCTCGAATGTAAAATCGGGTTTCTCTGCAATCTAATATCTGTTATTTTATGACTAAACATGACCATATAAATGCAACCATGTTTCGTCAGAGAAATATCATTGATATTTTCAAAACTCCAAATTTACCTGACTCTAATGATCACATGAAAAATAAGGTGTATACAACAAACCCTCATACATTGGAAGAACTAAAAGAAAAGCATAAGGCGAGAAATTCACACAGATTAGGATATTGAACTCTAGTGTGAATGAAAATTTCCTTAGAAGATGCCACAAAATATACCGATAGAGAAGAGAAACATTTCTAATATCTTATGATAAAGTATGTGCTTATAGGTTGTTCAACGGAAGGGGACACCTCGGCACCGCGGTCTACACAGACCTATTGTGCCAATTTCACACAGGAGGCTACATACCTTATTCACGGCACGGAGGTGTCTAACATTTCCAAATTCGCAGACCATGTGTCACCGCCGTAGCCGCCGAGAGAGGACGATGAACGACCCACCATTCGAGCAGCTCTTTGGTGTCCACGGGGAGTATTCTTTCCAGTGAGCATGTGCCCGCGCCATCTGTCCAGCACCGCCATACACCACGAGACCTAGAAGCATACCTGAAAGATTAGAAGGAAATGGAATGCAAGTGAAATAACCGAAAATAAATCGTGATGGAGAAGAAACCTCTCCAGCATTTGCTTGCCGACACGGAGGAAACCACGAGAAACCCATGGGTCGGAATGGACGGTCGCCAGGGATTGAAATTAGGACCACAGACGTTGCGCTAGAGCCATTCCGTTCAGTAGGGTATGTGCTTATTGGCATTTTAATTGTAACTATGAGAACGTGAGGCGGCGATATTATAACTATTTCGACGACAGTCCGAGCTGCATGGTCACAGTGTAAAGTAAAAGCACTGTATTTCCCATTTGGCCTCCATAAGGCGTTATGGAACACTTGTAAATTTAGCTGCTAGAGGGTAGTCAACAATGAAAACATGGTAGTTTTCACTGGAAGTAAGAAAACCTACTGTGTATTAGAATTTGCTAAATTAATTAACTAGGAAATGCATCCAAATGGGCATTGAGGACCTACAGCTTCAGGCAGAATCCGAACCAGCTGAGTTGAGTTATGCCCCACATAGCTTATGCCAGAGTTGGAAAGTCACTGTCCAAGCGTCGACCAAGCTCAAAACACAATATGCTTTGTGTATCAGTTCTGACAGTACAATGTCGATTTAATGCAGAGCACAAAATCATTCGTGGCCCAGATTTCGGGAGGCTGGGCTGCCTGTACAATGTCTGAGAAACAGACCAGCCAGAAGCGATTCGTTGAGAGTGAAGCATTTACCGGCAGCCAGAAAATATTCTAATATTTTTAAATTCACATAACCTTCTCTACCATCTTTCATTTATTAGTGGGTATACAAACTATTCATCCAAATAAACCTGTGCAGAAATATCTGCATTACCCATTTCGTTATATATACAAAGACAGCAGCGATAATCAAATCATAAGAACTGGACGCCATATACTGGCCTTAAAATTCCATACTCTTTTATGACATCGTGAGAAACAAATGAAGCTTTAAATGAATGACAAAGTAATCAACAATTCGAACCATTAGTAACGGAAACGGATGAAGCCACAAAAAGTTATTTGAAATAAATTGTACGTGTTAAAAATCCACATTCCTTGTGTGGTATGCTTTCGCTTATTGTTAAACGTTTACCAGTTATACAACATTATACAAAACTCCTTCCAAATGAAGAGGAACTTTAAAGGCTATTCCCAGAAAATTCAAGATATAGATTTTATTTATCATCATGTATATATCTCTAATATATGGTATTTTAATCAAAACTGTAAGTAGTTTTTTAGAAAATAAAGTTTCCAAAACTTTTCCATGTAAAGGGTAATTTGGGTTGGGGGATTTCCTTGAACATCTTCGTGTCTTATTTTTGGAAGGCACTGAACTTGTATATCAAGTTTGGTGTTGATCCGACATTGGCCTCAAAATATGTATTTCTGGTGAAATCTCGGTATCGAGTTTTTTATGAAATACATTAGTATTAAGAAAATTGTTTTGTGCTGAAGGCAGATACTATGGAAGCCAGTAATAAAAAAAATTAAAATTCTATTTTTCTATCTTGGATAAAAATTATAAACTGACGACTTTATAAGAATTCACGTAGTTTAAAATTACATTTATAAAAAGAGGCAACAAGTATTTACCGCGTGTGTGAAGCCCTAGAGCGCCTATCTTCGTTTACAGAAACTCTCGCAAAGTCCATTTTTCTTCAAAGACAGCTTTTCCATTTTTGTTTTCCTTTCGATACTCTGATAAAACTGTCCCGCTTTACCAGGCATCCAGGTTCTATTTTATTTACAAAGTCCTCCGGTTCCTATAACCTAACATGCATGTGATTAGAGTACACATACTTGAACAATTTGGTCGATTGCAGTGTAGCACGCAGCAATAAAGGTTCAAATCAGAAAATTTAAGATATACATTTTATTTATAATGAAAATATCTTGAAATATCACATTCGGTATTTTAATTGAAATCGTTTATAGCCATTTTTTTTAAAATAAAAAGTAACTGATTTTTTTCATGTAGAGGGTAGTTTGCTGAATCTAAATAGATAGTATATTTGGTATTTATCAGAGTATTTTTTAAGTATTCCGTTCACACACTGACCTTTTTTGTAAATTTTTTTTTGACGGAGGTTTCAGCAAAACTCAAAACATGCACTTCCTGTGAAATCTGGATACTCTATTTTTGGATGGGAAACAATACTACTACTGTAGATATGAAGCATATATAAATGTGAATATCTTCAGCACTTGCCCAGACGGATATGATAAAGCAAGATATTCAGAGCATTTTAATATGCTTGTAAATTATGCAGATAGATGTGTTGAAGTGCACACGAGAGATCTAAATTAAATGTTGATGCACGGAGTTAGTTATTTGGCCTAGCAAAGTATTTTTACTTTCTTTGACACATATACTAGCGTGCATAAAATGTGACCCATAATACAACTGAGTTGCTTATGTTGGTACTGACAAAACCTAGTCCTACCCGCTACCAGCGTTACCACCTCTGTTTTTCAATCATAATTCTAGAAACTGGATTAGCAGGGTACTTTACCGCCCCCAAAGTATGGCTGAGCTTCTGAAGGGTAACATTACAGCTTAATACTTATATTTTCATGCTACACTACCGTTTTCTTAACGGCATTTTCTTATTGCCGTTTAGTAGCGTCAACAACTTAACCTTCGTCTCCATGTCGCTGATGAAAGCTCTCATATATGTAAATATCGTAGCTGTCGTGCAGTTTAACCTCACATGTAGTTCCTCATTCCTTCCTCTAGAAGGCCGAATTATTTTTAATTGGTTTAACCTATCCTTGTACACAACGCAGTGAAACTCTTTCATACAGGTGGTATCCTAACCACCCCTTCATTTCACATAGATTATAAACATCGTGCATTGGTTAGTTTGTATGTTTCTGTATTGTTTTTTTTTTCTCAGAACAGTCGCACAGAGAAATGGTATCAGTCGGGCGGAGTCAAAACTTGGTAATCTGAAGGTTAAAACTTCACGGAGAGAAAAACTCTATGGCCATCTTGCGGAGTGGGCCACTTTTTATGCTCGACAGTGTGCATAATAGGTAGAGAAGGTATTGCATTCCATCCAAAAATTCGATATCAATATTTCACCGAAAATACATGTTCTGAGTTTCTGAATGCAAAGGGCATTTTTAGAAAAAGGTGTGCGTGTATACAGCATAATTTTAAAACGAAAAGTAGGACAGATACCATACACTATAATTAGATTCAGTAACTTCCAAATATGCAGTACGAAGATTTTTCAAGAAACCTCCCCTCCCCCACTCCAAACCACCGCTTACATCATGGATCGTTTTGCGAAACTTTTTATATTCCAAGAAATGGCTGTAATAATTTTGATTATCATAGAATCTATTAAAAATATTTACAAGACAAATAAATATACTACATGTTGAATTTTCTGGAAATAAGCCTGTGAAATCCTCTCCATTCGGAAGGAAATCTATATAATCTTGCATAACTGGTATATGTTAAGCAGCAAACCAAAATATATTATACAGAAAAAATGTAGATCTCTTTAAAACGCAAAATTTATTTCAAATAAGCTTTTCGTGGTATCAGTCATTGCCGACATATCCGTTATTAAAGGTTAGATTTGTTCAATGCTTTGTCATGTTTTTAAATCCCGTCGATTTTCGGTAGTTTCTCGCTATTGCATGGAAAGAGTATGGAATTTTAGGGCTAACATACAGCGTGCAGTTCTTAAGCATTTGACTATCTCTATTCCTTTTGTATCCATAACGTAATGTATAATATAACTATTTTTGAATGGGTTTATCTCGATTAAAATGAAAATAGATAGGAAATTAAAGTTCCGTTAAATAATTTGTACCCATTAATAAACAGAGGATAGAGAAAGTTATGTTTTTCAAATGTATTTCAGGGAGTCTCAAAACCTGTACTGTAGTGCAATCTCTGAGTCCAATTTTTGGGGGAAATACAGTAATTCCTCTTAGATAAGCTAAAGTGTTCTTCATTGTACACAATTTTAAAGACCTTTGTTTTTATGTTTAAGCACATTTTTTTCAGTAGTTTGAATCTTTTCCCCTTCTCAATGATGGTTCTTTAGCTTATACGGCCCAACAAAAAGTTTTCGCCCCGCTACTATGGCTCCATCTTGTTTTTCTTTTCTGCTCTATGTATATATCCTTCCAGACAAAATAAAACCGAGAAGGCCAAGTCTTATTTCACCATTGTCTCCGTTGTGACCAACCCCAAGTCAGACTGGACGTAGCCTGAGGACTCTCACTTCGCTTAATGAAGTGAAAGGACGTGTGAGAGTCGTGGTCCGAAGGCGTTTCATAACAAAGAGAAAGAATGTTTTTTCTCCAGCCGCAAATGGGTGCAAGCCTTATTACGTTCATTTGCTGCCACATTCTTTTTCATCCGTATCAGCTTTATTAAGCAGTCTTTAGAAAATAGGGCGGCGCCGTGGCCGAGTGGTTAGACCGCTCACCTCCCACCGAGGCGGCCCGGGTTCAATCCCAGGGACCTGCATGTGGGATTTGTGGTGGACGAAGCGGCGTCTGGGCGGGTTTTCTCCGGGTTCTCCGGTTTCCCCCGCCATTCATTCCACCAACTGCTCCATCATCACCTTTCCTTTCATCCATTTCACCTACATTTCGTTTCATCTACTTCCTTCATCCCATACCAGGCATCGGGCTGATCACCCATCCTGAATACTCTGTCTGATCCATGAGTGTCTGCTCCTCAACGGGCCTCTGACCCCAGGCACCCGCTTGTAAGTCCTGGGGGGTGTAAGTCCTACATGAGAGGAGGGTAAACAGATAATGAATGAATTTAGAGAATAGGCGATGTCTTCCTCCTGTCCATCCTTGGTCGTAATAGTTATTCTTTTTCCACGTTTACCCAACACTATAAACCACTCAGCCCTATTTCTTCTCTCTACAACTTGAAACAAATTTCAAGAAAAAGGAGTTGACCAATCAGTAAACCTGTATTAACTTTTAAATGAAGAAGGGAGTTCAGAAAAAGCGTCTGTACCTGGATTCTACTGTGAATGGTGTAAATAACTAAAGCTAAGACGGGCGTACGCAGGGTGGACCTCAGGGGACTCAAACCGTCCCAGATATCCTAAGACTAATATCGAAGCACTACAGTGTGATTCTTACTTTATTATTTACTTATATTTAGGAGTGAAAAAATTGCATTTCACCCAGAAGTTCGATATCGGGATTTCACCGGAAATACACGTTTTGAGACGCCCTGAATAAAACTAAGTTTAAGAAAAGATCCCTATGTGTGTGTCTGAACAAAATAATTCAAAACCGAAAATTCGGTTAAACACCAAGCCTAGTAAATTGATGTGAGTCGTGACGTATTAATTCATCATATGATAACTTCACAATCAACAATACTTCTGTCCATTATAACCAAGCTTGGTATTTAAGTTTAGAATCTTCCAAGGATGCGACACAAAGATTTTAAACAAAATCCCCCATCACAAACTACCTTTAATGGATAAAGTTTTTCAAAAATTTATTTTCTCAAAAATGGCTCCAACGATTTTGATTGAAATACCTTATATTTAAGATACTTTCATGATAAATGGAGTGTATATCTTGAATCTTCTGGGAATAGCCTCTGGAGTTACCTTTGCATAACTGGTAAGCCATAAGAGATAGCCAAAACCTCACTACATAATAAATGTAGATCTCGTTAACGCAGGCAATTTGGTCATATAATTTGTTTCGTTCTTTCTTGTGCAGTTAAATAATTTCCGAGATACTCGTTGTTACGGTTTTAATTTTAAAACACTCTACTTTTCTCAACTGGAAAGTCATTTACTTTCTCTATCACGTTCATACTAGGTAGAGAATGTATTGCATTCAACACAAATATTCGATATCGAGATTTCGCCGGAAACCTGTGTTTTGAGCCACTCTGAATAAATAAAAAAATGCTTTTTAGAAAAAAGAATCATGTGTGTACCTGAACATCATAACTCAAAAACTTGATATTTGGATTCAATGCACGAAGGTTTTCAAGAAAATCCCCCATCCCAAATTACACTTTACATGGAATATATTTCTAAGTTTTTTATTATCTGAAAAATGGCCAAGAGGTTTAATAAAATACCATAAATTAAAGATGTTTACATGACAGACAAAACGTATGTCTTGAATTTTCTAAAAATAGCCTGTTAAATTCCCCTGATTTGGAAAGAATTTTATATAAACTTATATACTAGTAAGCGTTAAGCGACAGACAAAAACGTACTACACAAACATGTATATCTTCTTAAAACACACAAAGTCCTGTTACATTCCGTTGTTTCTGCGATGTCATGGAAACAGTATGGAATTTTAAGGCCAGCATATAGCCTCCAGTTCTGAAACATTTGCCTATGGCTGTTTGCTTTGTATCTATAACGAAATATGTAATGTAGCTATTTCTGCAAAGGTTTATCTGGATTGAAATAAAGTAGATAGAAAAATAAAATTTCGTAAGAATAATTTGTATTCCCATTAATAAACAATGAGAGCAGAGAAAGTCATGTGAATTTAACATGTGGTGAAAAGTTGAATTTCTTGTATTCAGCGATGTTATCTACGTGTTTTTTTGTCTATTTTGCTGCAACGTATAAGCAAAGGCTCTAGCTTTTGATACATTTATTATTGGAGACCTGAAATACAAACATGTTTGACAGTTGAAATTTGCCATTTTAATCATATCTGAGACGTTACTTGCTTTCTATCTATTAATATTAACTTAGAGTAGTTCCTGCAACAACTAAATATGGGCTTAAACTAATTGATTCTTTTAACCCTAGGCACGTAACTTGAACTTGACACCTATTAAACGTAACAGGGGCTGCTAGTAACCCGACATTTTCATTTTTATATTAGAAATTTAAAAAATGCAAGTTTTAATTAAATAAATTTATTAACACTCTGTGTGATGCTTACATTGACATATGAACAGGAATAATCCTTATTTCACTTCTTGATCCTTCCATCTTAATCTTGAAAGCAGTAAATGCGTGTTTCACGCCGTTGTTCCGTACAAATTGGATTACTGCACTTTCCACAGGTGGTGTTATATTCTGGTTCTTTTACCTTGGACGTATGGAACTTCTTGATTGCTTCTGAAGTCTGGGAGGTCGTTTGTGCCCCAAAAATGAAGCTCTACCTACTTGAAGAAAGTTTTCGCGGCAAATTTTTTCCCCAGCCGGCTAGTCATGTAGGGCTTTACGAGCTGCATTCCTAGATTCTTCAAAAAGTCTTTACATTTCATCTTCTGCTGAGGATTATTAATCGTAAAGATAATCATTGCATTAATTCCGGTCTAATATTCCGTAGAACATCCTAAGTCGTCAGTGACGAGTGCATCTAAAACAGTGTAGGCATGAACCGTTTTATCAAATGTGTCCACACCTTTAGAAGAATTATACAATTCTATTATTTCTGGTTTCTCGTTTGATATTTACGTTTGATATATTATTCCTTGTTTGATATTTTAGTTTTCTCTACATTTGGTGTATAGCAAACCAACGTCGTCTTGTTACTGTTTGCAAACCACGAAGATAGAACCTGTTTTTTTTGTTAGGGAGAAAGCTTGGAGGCATTTTAGCCTTATTTTTACTTTCTCTACTACGTATAGTAAGTGGGAGAAGTATTACATTCCACCCAAAAATTCGATACCGATATTTCATCGGAATGTTTTGAGGCCCCTGAATAAAAACAAATTAATAAAAGCATTTTAGTAAAAGGTCAGTGTGTGTGTGTGTGTGTGTGTGTGTGTGTGCGCGCGCGCGCACCTGTGCCTGTGGACAGCATAACTAAAAACGAAAGGTCGGATAAACAACAAACTTGGTATTTAGGTTTAGTATCTTTCAAAGATGCAACACGAACATTTTCAAGATTTTTCAAAAATGGCTGTATCTATTTTGATTAAAATATCATATACTTAAGACATTTTGATGACAAATGTATTTTCTGGGAATGCCCCCAAATGTCCTCTTCATTCTGAATGGTTTCTACATAATGGTAAACCCTAAGATATAGATAAAAATTTTGTACACAAACAATGTAGAGCTCGTTAAAAACACAATTTATGTCGTATACATTTTTGGCGGATTGAATCATTTCCGACACATTCCTTGTTATTTGTTTGAATTTTCCCTTACTTAGACTTTTTCTCAAATGAAAATTCGATATTCGTTTTTTTGTCCTGGACATGCTCCACATAGCAACCAGCTCTTAAAAGATTTGACTATCGCTTAAAGCCTTCCTTATTCCCCTTACACCTACAAGAAAATTAGCAATAAGATAATTTCTGCAAATGTTTATATCGATTAGCATGAAATAGATGCAGAATAAGAGTTTGTAAAAATAGTTTGTACAAGAGTAGAGAAAGTCATGCGAATGTAATACATTAGATTTTTCTCGTGGTCCCTACAATGATCAGATTATATTCATTTGGATGGCTTCTGCTAATGGAAGAGACATAAACGAATTAGCAAATGTCATATTTCGCCCCAAAACTTTAACGCTTTGTGCCAATTGTTCTATATAAAAATTGGCGGTTTGTCTGATGTATTACGTTGCTCTTTTCCAATGTAGGGTAAAGCAACTGTCATATAGCAAGTTAGATGATTAAGTAATATTACAATTTTGATTTCCATACGTCAGGTTTGGCTCTAATTTGTACTCTAAACGGACATTTACCATGAAAGCCCAAAGCTGTAGGTACATGATAGTGTGGCCTGTAATTTGAGCAGCTATGTGAGATGAATTTATCTTCGCGATGGCAGTTAGCCTTATCATCAAATCTCAAACATAAAATGATAAATCCGAACCTTATTTCTAGCATAATGCACTTGATAATAGTTAATTATCTCACATCTCTGCAGTACTGAGATAGCGGTGTTTTCTGCACCCTCGTCGTCGTCCGTGGTCTGGGGATACCATCGTCGCAGATTCAAACCCGGCGGAGGGCGATGGATTTTTGGAGTGTAAAAATTCTTAGGATGGCTTCCTTCGGAATGGAAGTAAAACCGGTGGTCCCAATTCGTAACTTTACGACACGAAAAAGAACCTCAAGCCTGATAAAGAGGCCTCTGAGCAAAATTTGTTGTCTTTCGCCCAATATAGAATGGGACGCCAAGAACCATAGTAGATAAAAGCGTCCATAAACAAAACAAAAACAACATTCTACACCCTGCTATGTAGAGGATACCGATAAAAGCAGTAAATTCTGCATTACTGGTGTCATAAACACATCTCTGGTTGCTATAATTAACTGTTCTCCTATAAATTCCCTCAGTGTGATTTACAACAAATGTCAATCATTTCTTGATTTGTGAGAACTTTGAAGTCATCTATTTCTGAGCTAATATTTTGTTGCCTGCCTCTTAGGAGTCTTGACAATATTCCTGCACAGAGTTCTGCTGGAAGGTGCAGGTATAAGAGGCCAAATAAATCCACTCTTACCTAATATTCTATTTGAAGATGGATTTATTACCTCCTCATCTCCGGAAGATCCAGTTCCTCTTCAGAATTTTCTTCTGACGGGAAATCGACATTATCTTCTTCGCTTGATAAGAGTTCATCACCAAAGTCAGATTCTGAGCAATATTCTTCCAAGGTGTGAAACACAAATCAGAAATATCTGGGTCGCTAAATTCCTGTACAATCTTTTTGAAGGGATGATGTAAAAAGTTACAAACACGGAAGGTAACAGGGGTTATGAGTAACCCCGACAGTGACGTATCTGATGACAACAATGATGTGTGAACAAACTACGGTAGAATTTAAATAACATGAGCCTTCTGACACTTCTTGGAGGTGCATGTTTCCATGGCAACATTCCCCTCCGCTGTTGCTCTAGTCAGTAAGGTACTACCCCCCTCCTTTACCTTCGCCTACAAGTTAAACTTTGAGGGGTAACATGTTGCCATGTTGGCGTGGTTTACTACTGCTCACAAGCGTTACGTTCCAGCGAGCGGTTTGCTATTCGGCGCGCTGTTAAACAGCTGACACATGCTCTAATAGAACATGGTAAAGTAGTTCTCCCACTTCTCCGCTTGGGGTGAAATATCCGGAGTCTCAGGTTGTTTAAATGGCACTGTAATTGTGTTGAATGAAGAATTTGGACTGCATAGAAGAATACAAGGAGCAACGAGTGAGAGTCATTCAAAATACCAGCATTACAACACAAATAATTATATTTGGGATTATGCGTATTCCCTGTTGCCGACGGAAGGGGTCAAAAACCAACCTGAGTAATCGATCGTCACTGCGCTATTAATGTTAGTGTCGGAAACACTATGTGCAACAGCTGTTTGTATTATTTTCATGCAAGTGCTATTTCAGTTATACACTATCGTAGAGATAGGGTATGCAATACATATACGTTAAGTGCATTGGAATATCTCGACTTCGTCTCGTATTGTCAAGCTCTTCCCCGTTCTCCAACGATGCACTTGCCACAGTTGTGTTGCAATATACTATTCTTGTATGTAATATAGGTTTAATGTACAGTGAAGCCAAGAGATGGGTAGATGTGTTTACGGCTGAATGCGGTGTTAACATCCAGATTGCGGGTTGGATGGAGTGTTAGATTTTAGAGGAGAGTATAACTTTCTGTGAAGTAGAGGCAGCCTACAGGAATTGCGGTTTGAGCTCAGTGGTTCCGTTAGCTGTGTGTTAGATAGCGGTTGGGCGTGTTAGGCCATACGCTTCACCAAGGGAATCATCGCTCTTGCTTTCCAGAAGGGTTTGCAAACTCGCACCAAATTATCCATCATAGGTCGTAGGACTGAATTAAGCAGAACAGCAATGACCTGCTTAGGAATTACATCGTATTTCAACATTTAAATGTCAACACTGTATATGTTTGTAGCTTATAAGACAGCTAGATACGCATAATATATCAGTTAAGTTTGAAAGTTCAAGAATTTGTATTTGTCGAAATGTCATGAATTAATGAAGATAGCTTTTTCTGATATAGTAAAGCAATTGTACCTCTATTTGTTATGCAAGAGACTCAAACTCAGGAATTTTAAGTAGTTGATAAATACATCTTACAGACCTATTGAGCACATTTGATTATAATTCCTCATCTGCTTATTGTTATTCCCATTCCTGGGAGAGTCGTCCTCCATGATCTAGGACTACCATGCTAACCTTTAATTTCCGAAGTCGCGGGTTCAAACCCGACGGGTTTTTTCGGGTGTATAAATCCTTAGCATGACTTTCTTCGGAAGGGAAGTAAAGCCGGTGGTCCTGTATTGTAGATTTACGTCACATAAAAGAACCTCAATATAGAATGGAACGCTAACTACCATAGTAGTTTTGGAGCATCCATAAATAAAACTCATTTAATATAATTCCTGGGAAGATATTAACATAGACGAGCGTAGCGCATTTGATAGCACTTTATCTGAACTCTTTGCTCAATTGCCACTCGTAACCGTTGAGAAGTTAAACGGCCGTCCCCGGGCAGGCAAGGTGGTTGTTGTGTATACGAAGCTTCTAAAGCACTTTGTATTGGGTATTCTCGATGTATGAAGATTTGCCTAACTAATACGAGTGTTACGCTTACGCCAAAAGGTTCCCTTTGCACTCTACTTGGCCTTTATTTAGGTCATATAGTTAATAGTTTTGGTTTAAAAGCCTAACCAAGGATTGTACTTTCCATGTGATATGCTACAGTTATTTTAAAGGGAATATATAATAAACAATACTAGCAAAAACTGTACATTACTTCTCTGACTTCAAGCTGTTCATTAGTGTACTAAAACATTATAGTTTGTCTGACACTCTTAAACCTCATCAGGTAGGAATTTTAAAGCAGTTATTAGAAATTCAAAGGGTTTCTCCTAACTTTTAGGGCCAGTTGTGTGTCAATGTTATATGATTTGCTCTTCGCGCTAACACCAGGTGAAGGCTGTGTGCGGTATATGAGCGCTGCCTGGTCTCTGTGTTTGGTTTGCCAGGTGGCGTCTTTGTCTCGCGCTGATGTTAGCTACCGAGAGAAGCTGAATAGCTAAGCGATGTCATCTCGAACCTTCATAACCGTTTTTAGGAAGAGTATCTGCAACTTTTGGTCACTTTTGTTTAGCATCTTTGTTCACCCTGATCGTTTCAGTTTTCCGTGTTCGTCTCTATAAATGGTTTTAATGTTTTATGGGACGTAATTGGAGAATTAGATTTCTTGTTGGAATTAATTGTTATTCCACATAAGCTGTGTGTTGGACAAGGTTAGAAAGATAGAATCAGATGATTGAAAAATTCAATGCCAAATCCGGGATTTCAATCACGGATCTTCCGGTCTCCATGACAACATGCTCTACCATGACAACATGCCGGCACGACATTAAATTCTCCAACTGATTCGTATTTTTTCTGGTAAACCACAAGCATACCTCAAATTATGTTGAGATGACATACTCCAATGGCTACTTAATTGACCTAATAGTGGTTGAAACTATGAAACCCGGGACTTAAAGTACTTACAACAGGGTATGTCATCTCAACACAATTTGAGATATCCTTGTGATTTACCGGGAAAAATGCGAAACAGTTTCAGAATTTAATAACGTATTGGCATGTTGCCATGGTAGCTCGGTGGTTAGAGCGACCGGACGGAGACTGGTGATTCAAATCCCGGCTATGGAATTGAATTTTTCAGCCATCAGATTTCTTGTTGATTGTTATTGTTATATGGAGGCAGACTGTTGTGCACTTTTAATGTGTCTTGCTGTTATGATTTATGCCAATTTAATTCTTGGTATGTAAGGCCGTTGTTAAGTTTGTTAGGTGTTGTTATAGTCTTTAAACGTATTTTTGAGTTTTGCTTAAAGGTAATTGAAGTTATGTCTGTGTATGCTGCTGCTTAAGGTGTAGGTGATAGATATGTTTATGTTGAGAAATCATTTTGCACCAACTTATCCTATTAACCTGGTTGTGTGTGAAGTGCGTGTATAATACTCGTAGATCAAACATTTCAATACACAAGATGACACTTAATAAAATTTTACAACTAGATGCATCAAGAGAAATGTTTATTGTAACTGATTTAACAATAATTTTCTAGAACATATGAATAATTACATCGTTAAATGCGGAAGCCTTTATGGGAAATCCCTTCCACATTGCAGTATTACCCAGCGTAAAAATAAAAAGAACAGAAGAACACATACTCGCAAAGCAGACCATAGGGTAATTGTATGAGCTCGAAATAAATCTCTGTTAGGCATTATTCCATGATTAGGTACTAAACTGTGGTGTACGACGCCAGAATAGAGCCTATCAAGGGCAAAACTACGGAGTAAGTTATTTCATGCTTTCATGCGGCGTTAAGTCGTCATTCCAAATATGAAAATAAAATGGCTGCTTGGGATCGGAACATAAATTGGCGTATAAACGATGAATACCTTTATATATTTTTGAGAATCAGAAACCTTAATATAATACGTTGTAGAGGTGGTCCGATAAATGAACACGACGGCCATGAGATTGAAGTTGAGATAATATACCGAGCTAAGAAACGTTTATGATTATTTAGAGTATATGATAGACAAATAGACAAAATAAGGTTACTGTTCAAAGTATAATAAGGTATCTAGAATATTATTAAGCCAATACTATTTTTATGGAAACAGCGAAGTTAAATATTATCCAGGTTAAACACCAAAATAGGACAGAAATTCATCAGTACGACGTGTAGTGATGTAAAGGGAGAGGTTAGGTTATTATCAAAGAAACAAAAAGGACTTGTTGCTTCAAAAGATACAAAAACATCATTCTTAACGATATTCAATATCTGGAGGTTGTGATTATCTTATGAAGCTACTCTCACTACAAGCTTTGCGATGTGGGGAGGAGGTGAAGTGGATGACTAAGAGACCTTTAGAGTTCCCATATGTAATCTAAGATTAAGTTTACAATATTTGAGAATGAATACGTTATTTGTGCATATTTACAAAGTGGGTTTACTTCAAACGATTGCGGAGATAAACTCGCTTTTATTACTGTCACTTGTCTGAGTACGTCAAACAGCAGCTGGGCGTCAGAAAAAGTTTTGTTCAAAGAGAGAACATGATCAGTAAAAAAGGATGCTCTCTATGTCGTTGCTTTGATTGAGAATTTCTAGCTATTGCATTACGTATTGCCTTGAGCAAAATGCGACCTGTAATAGCTGTAACACGGAATAGTTTCCTTGTGTCCTATTAGCACATAGCTTTCTAATATATCTGTTGATTAATGATATCTGCTTAACAAATAATTTAGGTACTTTATATTTGTACAGGGATTAATTTATATCTTAAGTTGACAGCGATGTCCATAATGGTTTACAAAACTGGAATTAAAAATTATTTATGGAATACAGTCACATAAGTATGTTAGCGTTTTGAGCATAGAAGACTTAAGATACCGAAAAATTCGTATATCTACACAATATAGAGCTTTGTACTATAGGTAAGGTGTATTCTTAACCTATCGCAAGAAGGGTCAGTGTTCGTGCTTGCTTTTTGTATAAGCTAGTTTCAAAATTAAAGTTTTTCATCCGAACAGGATCGTTAGCAATTATTTCATAATACCACAAACAATTAAAATAGGAAATATTACTAGTACTTCTGCTACTGTTAATACGGCTACTATTTCTTTAAGAAGAGTTGATTGTGTAAACAATGCAAATTACTACATTATTTCAGCAAAACAAAACAATGATTACATATTAAACTAACTCGTAATATTGTGGCGTATTAATAATTTGGGGCTTTCATTGTCATTACCAGACATATTGTTGTTTTCGTGACGTCACTCTGTTTGGAAGGTTTTGCTAGCCACGAGTGGTTGGGACATAGCGTCTGTCTTGCTAAGTATTCCGAGGGAAGCGGATCGCGCGTGCAAGCCGACTTTTGGATCGTAGGACATCCCCCCTCACCTTTCATATTTAGTAATGTAGGAATTTCAAAAGTTGGGGAAATAAATCTGGGAATATGTAAGTAGATTTTGTTATGGATTTTGTACGGTGAAAAACCCATGCAATCCTCTTAACCTCCACGCTATATTTCGGTCCTCCGCGGCCAAGTGCGTATACGTCCCCTCAATGTACGTGCTGAGTACTAAAAATTAATTTAATTTCTCATGTGAACCTTTAGGCATCTACTCAACATGTAACAATATAGCCAACATTAGTTTTAAATGTGCAAACAGTCGAATAACTATCTAAGGACTAAAATCCATCGTACAATTAATTCGTCGCCACACTTATGCTCTAGATAGGGTATTCCAAGAAAAGCTATTCCAAGAATTATTTCGAGTTTGGACAACCGGAACTTAATGGTATTTTTATGGTATACAGGTGGGCCATTTAACTTGAGACTGCACAATATCTCCAAAACTAAGCGTTGTAGAAAGAAATGTCTGGAATAAAAGTTGCTTGATATTATGGGAGAAAGTAAACGTCATTACTCATATTTTATTTGGAGGTTTTTATGATGGTCATTTTAGGGTCAATTTAATTTTTTTTTAATGAACTTACCCTTTTATGTTGTTTTCTCACTCCGCATAAAAAACTAAACATTTCTATAAAGCACCTTGCAATTGTTCTTTCACCAAGGTAAATAAAAACGAAATTTCTGAATGGCTGCGTATGAAGAGCGCAGTGAATAGTTGGACCATTCATGATCATTTGAGGGTGAAGTTACGTTTCGCAATCTTTTATTTTGTTTCTTTATTCTTCATCACAAAATAAAAAGCTTTTTATAAACTATTTTCTAATGAGAAAAGTACATACAAAATGTAGGATCTCATTTAAAAAATTAAATTGACCCTAAAATGACCGTCATAACAACTCCAAATAAAACATGACTAATGGCATTTACTTTCCCGCATAATATCAAGCAACTTTTATTCATGACTTCTTTCTACAACAGTTAGTTTTGGAGATACCATACAGCTTCAACTTAAATTCCCCCCCCCCCGCATAGTAATTTACATCTGCCATCACATCTTCAATAAATATTTAAATAAATCGTGGCGCTTTTTTGCATATATTCTTAAGATCATAAAAATTATATTAATCCACAACGTAACTCAGGTTGAAAGAAAGGCTTCAAAAATGTAATTACCAGCACTTGAAAACTTCTATTCTGTAAATTGTATTATCACTAACATTTACTACTGTAAAGAAAATCCTGTAAATCATTAAATCAATATATTTAAAATTAAACCGGCTGAAACATTTGAAAGTCGATACAACAGCGGTAAAAGGAGCATATCTGCTAACAGTAAGAGAGACAAGCAACTGCACTGAGAAAGCACAGTTAAATATTCAAACATGCCTGCAAGAACTTACACGTAGCTTTAGTAGTTAAAACAATGGCATAACTAGGTATTCTCTCCTTAAATATTAAAAAAAGCTTTCTAATGAGAGCGTTATGAACTAGTATTTTATGTGTCTAAACGTATTTACTGTTTAATTTATACACATACATTCCAGCTAAATCTCAGGACATTATAAAAGCGCTAAAAACTCATACAAGTTAGAAATTGTCACGAAGCTTTAAAGTTATTGAACGGTACGTTGCCGTCAGATGCTACTAATGATATTTACCATAGCTGCTTGAAATAGATCAATTTTGAATTTCACTGAAAATAACAAAGGAAAATTGCTTTTGATATGTTACATCCTCATGATTTTCTCTACCCAATATCGTTTAGTCTTATACAGCTTCGGTGAACTATCCTTACGAAGACATGAATTTCTCTAAAGGTAGAGAAGATATGGCATTCCACCCAAAAATTCGATACCGAGGTTTCACCGGAAATACACGTTTTGAGACTCCCTGAATCCAAAAACGCATTTTTTAGAAAAGTTCCGCTGTGTGTGTGTGAACAGCATAACTCAAAAAACGAAAAGTCGGATAAATACCAAACTTGATATTTCGGTTCAGTAGCTTTTAAAGATGCGATATGAACATTTTCAAGTAAATCCCCCCACTCCAGTTTACCTTTTACATGGAACATTCTTCGAAAATTTTGATTTCCCCCAAAATGACTAACAATTTTGATTAAAAGATCACATGAAGATATTTCATAGCAAATTAAATGTATATGACGAGTTTTCTGGGAATGACTCCAAAAGTCGCTTCATTCTGAGTGACTTTTGCATAACTGGTAAAACATAAGAGATAGATAAAAATTTACTACACACAAAATGTAGCTCTCGTTAAAATACACAGTTTGTCATATACTTTTTTTTGTCGAGTAAACTATTTCGGAGATATTCCTTGTTATTTGTTTGAATTTTTCAATGCTTACCCTTTTTCTCAGATGGGAATTCGCTTTTTTATGTCCTGGACATTCAATGCAATGTTATTTTTTTAACTAACTTCTTGATAAATTGTTAATCAATCACTAGAAGTAGTTATTATGTTACTATGATATGGTTTAAGAGACCATCACTTATTTTCAGTCATCTAGTGATTCAATATAATTTAAGATTCAACTAAGAAAATTATTAATCAAAGTTCTTTCAATTACAATAGGTATAAATCTGTGATTTGCTCCACAAATTTCTGAACATTGACCATAAAATACTCCGGGACGATATATCACTGTTAATGGTAACATTGAAATTAATGCTTTCCAATTAAGAAAATGTGTAGATCGAATATAAGTTGCTAATTTATTATTCAAGTGGTTTAATCCCATTTACATTTTAATTTATATAGTTTAAATAAAACATTACATTTTCATTGTAAAAATAAATTTTTCAATTTTATTAATAGTAAGTACTCTATTTAAAGATAAATTAGTTATCTCAATAACAGCTTCAATGTTATACTCTCTATAAGATATTTAAATAAATACAAAATATTATTATAAGTAAAATACTAAAAAAAATCATTAAATAAGATTTTAAATCATTATATTGAAATCATTGATTAAAACATCTTAATTTTATCAAAATATAATATAAATTTTGTGCTCCAAAATATTCTCTTCAGCCTAAATCAATATATATCATTGAATTTAAACTAATAATTAAAGGTATTTTTCTTACTCCTTTAGTAAAAATTAAAGGTATATATCATATTGAAGCAAAAAAAATTGTCATTTTATAATACTTAAATGTTGAAAAATAATAATTTATTCTATACTTAAATATAATTCTTCCTAATCATAAACCTACAAATCTACTTAATAAAGGTATTATTTTCATTATTAATGTCATATAAATTATATAGGGAGTAAGAAAAATAATCCAATTTAATATCCCACCTCCAATAATTGCAAATAATATTAAACCTAATATTCCATATACTATTATTCAACTTTCATTTAATTTACATATTGATATTATATTAAAATCTCCTCATAATACATAATAGGATAAACGAAAAGAATAACTTACTGTTAAACCAGTTGAAAAAAAAAATAAAACATATATAAAGATATTTAAATTTCTTAAAGATAATATTTCTAAAATTATATCTTTTGAATAAAATCCTGCTAAAAAAGGTATACCACATAAAGCAAAATTTGATACTATAAAACAAGATGAAGTAAAAGGCATAAATATTACTAAATTTCCTATAAAACGAATATCCTGTAAATTTTTTATTCTATGGATTATTATTCCTGTACACATAAATAACAACGCCTTGAATAAAGCATGAGTTAATAAATGAAAAAAAGTCAAATCTGAAAAACCTAATGATAAAATTCTTATTATTAATCCTAATTGACTTAAAGTTGATAAAGCAACAATCTTTTTTAAATCATATTCAAAATTTGCTCCTAACCCTGATATAAACATTGTTAAAACAGAAATTACTAGTAAAAACTTTAATAATCAATCCGGAAAAACCTTACAAAATCGGATTAATAAATAAACCCCAGCCGCAACCAAAGTAGATGAATGAACTAGGGCTGAGACAGGGGTTGGAGCAGCTATTGCTGCAGGCAATCAAGCTGAAAAGGGAATTTGTGCACTTTTTGTTATTCCTGCTAAAAGTACTAAAAATGAAATTAAATATATTTCAGTTTCATTTAATGTACAATCTAAATAAAAAATATAATTTCATCTTCCAAAATTTAATATTCATGAAATTGCTATTAATAAAGCAACGTCCCCTACTCGATTAGATAAAGCTGTTAATATTCCAGCATTATAAGACTTAGTATTTTGATAATAAATTACAAGACAATAAGAAATTAAACCTAACCCATCTCAACCTAATAAAATTCTAATCAAATTTGGACTAATAATTAAAAACATTATAGACAATACAAATATTAATACTAAAAAAATAAACCGATTTAGTGATAAATCTCCAGTTATATAATCTTCTCTATATAAAATTACTAAGGATGAAATTAATAAAACAAAACTCATAAATATGAGAGACATTCAATCCAACAATATTGTTATAACAACTGAAGAAGTACTTAATCTAACAATTTCTCATTCAATAAAAATAATTAAATCATTTAAAATAAAAACCATTCTAGAAATAAATATTATTAAAGAAAATAATGCTAATAAAAAAAATCTAATAAAACATAATGATAAATAAACCATAACTTAAAATAACTATTCATTATATCCATGATACCACAAATCATAATTTTATGATAAACTATTTAAGTAAATTAACTTTTATTTAAAATCAAATTAAAACATAATCTCTCTTTAAAATCAATAAATTTAAGGGTAATCAATGAAGTATTATTAATAAATATTCACGTCTATACCCTCCAATTCTTCTATAAATGCCTGAATAATAAAATCCATGTTGACTATATGAATATAAATATAAAGTATAAGCAGCTCTAAAAAATGAAATTAATATAAGAAAAAATATAGATATTCATACCCAACTTACTATACTATTGAATAATCCAATTTCTCCTAATAAATTTAAAGTAGGGGGAGCAGCTATATTGCTGGATGAAAGTAAAAATCATCATAATGTTAAACTTGGCATCAAATTTAATAAACCCTTATTAATTAACAATCTTCGTCTTCCCAGACGCTCATAACTAATATTAGCTAAACAAAATAAACCAGATGAACATAAACCATGAGCAATTATTATTACAAAAGTTATATAAAACCCTCAAATATTTAATGTTATTAAGCCCCCAATAATTAAACCTATATGAACCACAGACGAATAGGCAATTAATGCTTTTATGTCTATTTGACGTAAACACATTAAACTAACTATAACCCCACCAATTAATCTAGTAGAAAATCAAAATACATTAACTAATATCCCAACTCTCTTCAAGAATTCATATACTCGTAATAAACCATAACCTCCTAACTTTAATAAAACTCCAGCTAAAATCATTGAACCTGAAACTGGAGCTTCAACATGGGCCTTAGGTAATCATAAATGCACTAAAAATATAGGCATCTTAATCAAAAATGCTAAAATTATTCTAAAATATAAATATCAATTCAATAAATTATTTTTATAAACTAACGAAAAAACTAAATAGCCCATGTTGTTATAAAAATATATAATACCCATCAATAATGGTAATGAAGCTAAAAGAGTGTATAATAATAAATAAATACCAGCTTGCAATCGCTCAGGTTGATATCCTCACCCAAAAATTAAAAATAAAGTTGGAATCAAACTACCCTCAAAAAAAAAATAAAATGAAATGTAATTTATTCTACAAAAAGTACAAATTAATATCAATAACAATATTAAAATTATAAATATAAATAAATTATTATAAAATTTATATCGAATAACAGAATAACTAGCTAAGATTATTAAAACACAAATTCAAAATCTTAGCACAATAAGACCATATGATAAGTAATCATATCCAAATATATAACTCATTCTTATTCAATAAAAAAAATCAACTCCAATAAAAAATTTAAAAGATATAAAAAATAATAAATTCTGAATTAATAATCAATTTTTATTCATTAAACATAATGGAATCAAAAACATTAAACTTAAAATATATCTTAACATTGCAATAAGCTAAACGAATTAAAATAATCATTTCCATGAGTTCGAATTATAGAAACCAAAATTGATAATCCCAATACACCTTCACAAACTGCAAATGAAAGAAAAATTATAGTCATATATAACTCTCCTCTTATTATTAAATAAAAATACAAAATAATAAACAAGACTAAAACAATAAATTCTAAACTTAATAAAGTTACTAATAAATGTTTACGTCCAGAAGAAAAAACTCACAAACCACATAAAAATATAAAACAGAATATTATTAACATTTTTTTTAGTTTTAATAGTTTACTAAAAACACTGGTCTTGTAAACCAAAAATAAGAATAATTACTTTTAAAACTTCAAAGGAAAGAAACTCATCATTAATTCCCAAAATTAATATTTTATTATTAAACTACCCTTTGATATTTTATACTCATTATTAACTATAAGTTTAATTTTAAGAATTACTTTGATATTTTTAAATCATCCAATATCTATGGGTTTTATCCTTTTTATTCAAACGTTATGCTTATGTTTTATTAGAGGTTTTATATCACTAAGATTTTGATTCTCCTATGTATTATTATTAATTTATTTAGGAGGAATATTAATTTTATTTATATACATTACCAGATTAGCCTCAAACGAATTATTTTCTTATTCAAATAAAATCTTATTAATTATTTTTCTAGTACCCCTTATCTTAAGACTTATCCATTATACAAGTTTTTATCATCAAACAAACTTATATGAAAATATAGAAAATAGAATAAATTTCATCTTTATACCAAACAACTTTTTATTAAAGATATATAATTATCCTAATAACATTATTACAATCTTAATTGCCTGTTATTTATTTTTAACTTTAATTGCAGTTGTTAAGATAACAAATATTTTCAAAGGACCCCTACGACAAATAAATTAATAATGTTTAAACCCTTACGAAAAATTCACCCTATCATCAAAATTTCCAATAATGCCTTAGCAGATTTACCTTCACCATCAAATATTAGATCATGATGAAATTTTGGTTCCCTTCTAGGCTTATGTTTAATTCTTCAAGTAATTACAGGACTATTTTTAGCTATACACTATTCAGCTCATATTGATTTAGCCTTCTCAAGAGTGATTCACATTTGTCGAGATGTAAATTATGGGTGACTTTTGCGAATTCTTCATGCTAATGGTGCTTCAATATTTTTTATTTGTATTTATCTCCATATTGGACGGGGGGTATATTACGGATCATATAAATTTTACTATACATGAATGATTGGAGTAATAATTCTATTTTTATTAATAGCGACAGCATTTATAGGTTATGTATTACCATGAGGTCAAATATCATTTTGAGGTGCCACAGTAATTACTAATTTATTATCTACTATTCCCGGATTTGGAAATGAATTAGTTCAATGAGTTTGAGGGGGTTTTGCAGTAGATAATGCTACCCTAAACCGATTTTTCACATTTCATTTTATTTTACCATTTATTATTGTAGCAATAATTGCAACCCACTTATTATTTCTTCACCAAACTGGATCAAATAATCCCTTAGGTACTGATAGTAATATTGATAAAATTCCGTTTCACCCTTATTTCACATTTAAAGATATCTTAGGATTCATTATATTATTAACACTTCTATCCCTCTTATCTCTTAAAGAACCCTATATTCTAGGAGATCCTGATAATTTTATTCCTGCTAACCCTCTTGTTACTCCAGTCCACATTCAACCAGAATGATACTTTTTATTTGCTTATGCTATTTTACGCTCTATCCCTAACAAGCTAGGAGGGGTAATTGCTCTAGTAATATCTATTATAATTCTAATTATTATACCTTTCATAGATACTAACTTACGAAGATTTCAGTATCATCCTATTAATCAATTCATATTTTGATTTATAATTATAACTATTACACTTTTAACATGAATTGGAGCACGCCCTGTTGAAGACCCTTTTATCCTAGTAGGACAAATTCTCACCATTATATACTTCCTTTTCTATATCATAAACATTTTAATTATCAAGGTATGAGACCATATTATACAATAATAAATAAGTTATAAACTTAATGTTAAGTTTATGTCTTGAAATCATAATAAAAGGGTTAAATTCCCTTATTAACTTTACTTCATCCAACCCTTAAAATAAAATTTTTAATCCTAAATAAAAAAACAAAAAATTTAAAGATAAAGGTAAAAAGCTTTTTCACGCTAAATATATTAATTTATCATATCGATACCGAGGAAGAGTTCCACGAACTCAAATATATATAAAAGCAATAAAAATCAACTTCAAATAAAATACAAATGAATCCAAATTAGAACCCAAAAAAATTACACATATTAACATTCTTATAAATAAAATTCTTGAATATTCTCCTAAGAATATTAATGCAAAGCCTCCCCCTCCATACTCAATATTAAAACCTGAAACTAATTCTGACTCTCCTTCAGCAAAATCAAAAGGTCTACGATTTGTTTCTGCTAAACATGACACTATTCATACATTACACAATGGTAAGTATAAAAATAAAAATCAAATATTCATCTGATAATAAAAAAAATCCATTAATGAATAACTTCCAATTAAAAAAACAAAAGATAATAAAATTAAGGCTAATCTTACCTCATAAGAAATTGTCTGAGCAATTGCTCGTAAACTCCCTAATAAAGCATAATTAGAATTTGAAGATCATCCAGCCAACATAACTGCATAAACACCTAAACTTGTACATACTAAAAAAAACAACAAACCCAAATTAAAAGTAAATAAACCTCTTATATAAGGAAATAATATTCATAAGATTAAAGATAAAAATAAAGTAAATATTGGACATACATAATATAATGAATAATTCGAGACTAAAGGATTTATATATTCCTTACAAAACAACTTTACAGCATCACTGAATGGTTGTAAAATACCAATAAATCCAATCTTATTAGGACCCTTACGAATATGAATGTATCCTAAAACCCTACGTTCTAATAAAGTAAAAAAAGCTACCCCAACTATAACAAAAATAACTAAAATTAACCCTACTAATATTATTAAAAGTACTTCACTAATTAACATTTACTATCTATAATTCAATTTATCTATTTAGGTTCTAAACCTATTACACTTTACTCTGCCAAAATAGTTTTATTAATAATATTCTTTTTCCTTCATAAAAATTATTTCAAATATTTGGTCCTTTCGTACTAAAATATTCTAATTAATTAAAGATAGAAACCAACCTGGCTCACGCCGGTTTAAACTCAGATCATGTAAGAATTTTAAGGTCGAACAGACCTAGTTATTAAACATCTACATTCAAAACTAATCTTAATCCAACATCGAGGTCATAATCTTTTTTTTCAATATGAACTTTCAAAAAAAATTATGCTGTTATCCCTAAGGTAATTTAATCTTCAAATCATTAACCATGGATCTTAAAACTTAATATAATATTAAACTCAAAAAAGAGTTCATTTTATCTTTTAATCACCCCAATTAAATATATTTCACATAGATAATAAATTCATTATTTTAACTTTATTAAATTCAAATATATATTAAACTCTATAGGGTCTTCTCGTCCCTTAATTTTATTTAAGTATTTTTACTTAAAATCTAAGTTAAATTAAATTATTATAAAATAGTCTTTACTTCATCCAACCCTTCATACTAGCCCTCAATTAAAAGACTAATGATTACGCTACCTTTGCACAGTCAATATACTGCGGCCCTTTAAACCACATTCAGTGGGCAGGTTAAATCTCTTATTTCCCCAAGAAACCATGTTTTTAATAAACAGGTGAGTAAATTATTTGCCTAATTCCTCATATTAACATTACATTTCATTCACAAAATAATCCAGACTTTACTAATTAAATCATACTTACTCACTTTTTTTTATTTAACTTAACATTTTAATATACATACTAAATAATAACTAAAAATTTTAAACAAAATAAGAATTAAATTTCAACATCCTTAAATTAATAACAAATTCTAAATTTATACAATTCTTCATTAATAAATTATTATAAATATTCTTCAAAAAGATTTTCCCTTTTAAAGTCAAGAAAACAAAATATTTAAATATTTAAATATTTAATAAATTATATTCTCTAAATTAAATCTATTTATTAAAAAACTAGATATTATTGAAAACGATTAACATTTCACTACTAATTAATAATTCTTAATATTTATAATACAATAATTAAAACTATTAATTAAATCTTTCAAATTCAAGAAAAAAAAATTAATTATTAATTTCGATATACTCTGAAACACAAGATACAATAAAAAAAATCAACTTAAATTAATTATATAATATTAAACTTCTTTTACAATACTAATTTACTATAGTATTAATTATTATCTCAATTGATAATACAATAACAAAATTTTAATTAATTTATATTCTAAATAATATCAAATCAAAAACAATCTTATGAATTTCAAATTATATTGAATTGCACAATAATAATTTTCAATGTAAATGAAAATCCTTACCTTTAAGTTTAATTTGTTCAAGTGACTTTCTAGGCACACCTTCCGGTACGCCTACTTTGTTACGACTTATCTCATCTTATATGAGAGTGACGGGCGATGTGTACATATTATAGAGCTACTAATCATTTTAACAAACTTCATAAAATTACAATTAAATCCACCTTTAAATTACTTTCCAATAATTATCCATAATAAATACAATTTATTGTAGTCCATCATCAAACTTACTTATTACTGCACCTTGACTTGAAATATTATATATTTTTATGCTCAGAAAATTATCTAAAAAAATATTCTCAAACAGCGGTATACAAAAATATAAAGTAAGTAAGGTCCAACGCGGATTATCAATTAAATAATAGACTCCTCTAAATAGATTATAATACCGTCAAATTCTTTAAGTTTCAAGATCATATCTGCTAATACTTTAGTTTATTAATTTACCATAAAAATAATAGGGTATCTAATCCTAGTTTACCTTTTTAATCTCATAATCCATCATACTAACTAATAATTAATTAAAATATTTTAAAAACATTTCACCTTAAAATACTTTAATCATCATTTAACATTAATTAACATTAATTATTTAAAAACCAATATTATTTATTTAATTTCACTGTATCACCGCGGATGCTGGCACAATTTTTACCAAACTTTTATAACATTCACTAAATCTAAAATAATTTAATATCAATAAAATTACCTACTGCACAATTAACTTTATAAACCTCATTGAGAAAACTATAATATACACATATTCACATTCAGAATAATATTAAAACAAATAATCAAAGCAAGAATAAAACTAAAAATTTTTTTCCAAAAATCGAAGACCTGACATTGGAACACCTAACTTTTTTAATGATTTTTGTATACCTACAAATATTTGATTAAATTAATCATTGCTTCAATATACCAACTTTCAAAAAAAAAATCCACTTTACCCAAAAAATAAGTATGCTTTTTTTAAAACGTTTTCCTCCCTAGAAGTAGGAATTAAGTGCCCAATTCAATTCGATTTAATGTTTTTTTTTAAACATTGGTCTACTAAAATTTATCTTAGTATAAATTTAATTATATATGTCTTATCAAAGATTAATAAAAATATTCTCAAACAGCGGTATACAAAAATATAAAGTAAGTAAGGTCCAACGCGGATTATCAATTAAATAATAGACTCCTCTAAATAGATTATAATACCGTCAAATTCTTTAAGTTTCAAGATCATATCTGCTAATACTTTAGTTTATTAATTTACCATAAAAATAATAGGGTATCTAATCCTAGTTTACCTTTTTAATCTCATAATCCATCATACTAACTAATAATTAATTAAAATATTTTAAAAACATTTCACCTTAAAATACTTTAATCATCATTTAACATTAATTAACATTAATTATTTAAAAACCAATATTATTTATTTAATTTCACTGTATCACCGCGGATGCTGGCACAATTTTTACCAAACTTTTATAACATTCACTAAATCTAAAATAATTTAATATCAATAAAATTACCTACTGCACAATTAACTTTATAAACCTCATTGAGAAAACTATAATATACACATATTCACATTCAGAATAATATTAAAACAAATAATCAAAGCAAGAATAAAACTAAAAATTTTTTTCCAAAAATCGAAGACCTGACATTGGAACACCTAACTTTTTTAATGATTTTTGTATACCTACAAATATTTGATTAAATTAATCATTGCTTCAATATACCAACTTTCAAAAAAAAAATCCACTTTACCCAAAAAATAAGTATGCTTTTTTTAAAACGTTTTCCTCCCTAGAAGTAGGAATTAAGTGCCCAATTCAATTCGATTTAATGTTTTTTTTTAAACATTGGTCTACTAAAGTATATTTTCCTTACAAGTAGGTAGATTCCATTTTTTTCTATCTATATGGAATCTATCTACTTGTAAGGAAAGTATACTTTAGTATATAATAATAAATTTAATTATATATATATGTCTTATCAAAGATTAATAAAAAAAATATTGGAATACACGTACATATGTATTTATTATTTAAACCCTCTAAAATTTTCCCCTTTAAGTTATTATACCTTATATAAATAAGATGTTAATTTATACGTATAATATAAATAAATCTTCCTTGATAAGATTTTATATATTTAAAAGGTTATATATTTATTCAGGTTCTTATTATACTTTGATAAGGAGTTTTACTTAATCTCGCATCTATGGGTAATTATCCCATGAAAGATTAGTATTAAACCAATAACTCTAAACTTATTTTAAATAATAGAGTAAAATGCCTGATTTAAAAGGAATATCATTTCATTCAATCTCGCATCTATGGGTAATTATCCCATGAAAGATTAGTATTAAACCAATAACTCTAAACTTATTTTAAATAATAGAGTAAAATGCCTGATTTAAAAGGAATATCATTTCATTCAATCTCGCATCTATGGGTAATTATCCCATGAAAGATTAGTATTAAACCAATAACTCTAAACTTATTTTAAATAATAGAGTAAAATGCCTGATTTAAAAGGAATATCATTTCATTCAATCTCGCATCTATGGGTAATTATCCCATGAAAGATTAGTATTAAACCAATAACTCTAAACTTATTTTAAATAATAGAGTAAAATGCCTGATTTAAAAGGAATATCATGATAGGATAAAATATGTAAATTAATTACTTTTACTAATATTATCATTACACATAACAGAGTTAAACTGTTTCCTAAAATACCAAAAATTTTTGTGCATCCTACACTAAAATATAGAAAAGTAAGCTAAATTTAAGCTAATGGGTTCATACCCCATATATAGAGTTTACACTCTCTTTTCTAGTGCCCAACAATTCGATAAAAATCCTCTTTTTAATAACTTTAATTAGAGGTGTGTTAATTTCATTATGTGCTAATTCATGAATAGGAGCATGAATAGGATTAGAAATTAACTTACTCTCCTTCATTCCTTTGCTTTCTTCCAGAAAAAACTTGTTCTCAACTGAAGCTTCACTTAAATATTTTCTTATTCAAGCTATTTCATCATCTACATTTCTATTTCTAATTATGATAAAAATTAATATCCAAGAAATGTTTTATCTAATAAAATTTAATAATTGAAACACCTTAATTACAATTCCTATTCTAATGAAAATTGCATCTGCACCTTTTCATTGATGATTACCTTCCGTGATAGAAGGTTTATCTTGAATAAATTGTTTTATTATTCTGTCAATTCAAAAAGTAGCCCCATTAATATTCATTTCCTACTTAATCACTAATAACTTCTTTATTCAAATCATCATTACAATTTCTGCAATTATAGGAGCTATTGGAGGTCTCAACCAAATTTCTCTACGAAAAATTTTATCATTTTCATCTATCAACCATATTGGATGAATATTAACAACCATAATTATAGGTTCTAACTTTTGAATAACATACTTTATCATTTATACGGTAAATATTATCCCTATTGTTTTTATGGTAAACAAAATAAACCTATCTTTTATTCCTCAGACCTTTAATTCCTTCAATAACAAAAAAATTATTAAATTCATTCTATTTATCTCCCTCCTTTCTTTAGGGGGCCTCCCTCCTTTTATTGGTTTTTTCCCAAAATGAATTATCATTCAAATTATAATCCAAAATTTAATAATTCTTACATCAATAACCCTAATTATATCCTCCCTTTTAACCCTTTATTATTATCTACGAATTATTTACACAACATTAATAATCACAAATTCAGAAATAACTTGAATAGCAATCTACTCAAATAACAACTTAGGAAAAAGAACATTTCTTTTCTTATTCATTCTTATTTTTGGATTATCAATCTGTACACTTATCTTAACAATCTATTAAGATTTTAAGTTAACCAAACTAATATCCTTCAAAGTTATAAATAAAGTGATTCATCTTTAAGTCTTAGTATTACTTACACCTTTAGAATTGCATTCTAATATCATCTCCATGAATATAAAACTTTAGTAAAAGAGAAAATAATCTCATTAATAAATTTACAATTTATTACCTAATATCAGCCATTTTACTTTTTTTTTTGCAACGATGATTATTCTCAACAAATCATAAGGATATTGGAACATTATATTTTATTTTTGGTGCATGGGCAAGTATATTAGGAACATCTTTAAGAATTTTAATTCGAACAGAGTTAAGACAACCCGGATCTTTAATTGGAGATGATCAAATTTATAATGTCATTGTAACAGCTCACGCTTTTATTATAATCTTCTTTATAGTTATACCCATTATAATTGGTGGATTTGGTAATTGATTAATTCCTTTAATACTTGGAGCTCCAGACATAGCCTTTCCTCGAATAAATAATATAAGATTTTGATTATTACCTCCTTCTATTCTATTTCTTATTATCGGAAGAGTTGTAGAAAGAGGAGCTGGTACAGGATGAACAGTCTATCCCCCTCTTTCAGCCAGAATTGCTCACGCCGGCCCCGCAGTTGATTTAACCATTTTTTCCTTACACTTAGCTGGAATATCAAGAATTATAGGAGCTGTAAATTTTATCACAACTATAATTAACATAAAATCAATTCATATAAATCATACTCAAATTCCTTTATTTGTTTGATCTGTAGGAATTACAGCAATTCTTCTTCTTTTATCTCTCCCTGTACTTGCTGGGGCAATCACTATACTTCTAACTGATCGAAACTTAAATACATCCTTTTTCGACCCTGCTGGAGGGGGGGATCCTATTCTCTATCAACATCTATTTTGATTTTTTGGACATCCTGAAGTATATATTTTAATTTTACCAGGATTTGGTATAATTTCTCATGTCATTTCTCATGAAAGAGGAAAAAAAGAAGCTTTTGGAAATTATGGAATAATTTGAGCTATATCAGCCATTGGTTTTCTGGGGTTTATTGTATGAGCTCATCATATATTTACAGTAGGAATAGATGTAGATACACGAGCCTACTTTACAGGAGCTACTATAATTATTGCTGTTCCTACGGGTATTAAAATTTTTAGTTGACTCACAACTATATACGGAACAAAAATAATTTATAGTGTAGTATCTTTATGAGCATTAGGATTTATTTTTTTATTTACAGTTGGAGGTCTTACAGGAGTAATTTTAGCCAATTCAGCTATTGATATTATTCTTCATGACACTTATTATGTAGTAGCCCATTTTCACTATGTACTTTCAATAGGAGCCGTTTTTGCTATTATAGCAGGATTCATTCATTGATATCCCTTATTCACTGGATTATCATTAAATCCTAATTGATTAAAAAGTCAATTTTTCACAATATTTGTAGGAGTTAATTTAACATTTTTTCCACAACATTTCTTAGGATTAGCTGGAATACCTCGACGTTATTCAGATTACCCTGACGCCTATAGATCATGAAACTTCTTATCATCTGTAGGAGCAATAATTTCTTTCGCTGCTGTTATCATATTCATTCTTATCTTATGAGAAAGAATTACCTTAAATCGATTTATATTATTTTCATCTCAAATAAATAGATCAATTGAATGAATTCATAATTTTCCCCCAGCTGAACACACCTACAATGAACTAACTCTAATTACAAATTAAAACCTAAATTGTTGATAATTTTCCTCATTTCTAATGTGGCAGAATAGTGCACTGGGTTTAAGCTCCAAAAATAAAGATAAACTTTTTTTAGAAGTTATTTTAATGGCTACAAATGCAAATTTAGGATTTCAAGATAGAGCCTCCCCCTTAATAGAACAACTCATGTATTTTCATGATCATTCCATATTTATTATTACTATAATTGTAATTACAGTAAGTTATATAATTATAGCTTTAATAGTAAATAAATTTTCTGATCGTCATGTTATAGATGGTCAATATTTAGAAATTTTTTGAACAGTTCTTCCAGCTATAGTTCTAGTCTTCATCGCTCTACCTTCTTTACGGATTTTATACCTAATTGATGAAAATACAAATCCAACATTAACCTTAAAAACAATTGGTCATCAATGGTATTGAAGTTACGAATATTCAGATTTTACCAATATTGAATTTAACTCTTACATAATTCCACAAAATGATTTAAATCTATTTAACATGCGTTCACTTGAAGTTGACAATCGAACATCATTACCCATAAATACCTTAACACGAATTTTAATCACCTCAGATGATGTTATTCATTCTTGAACAATTCCGAGAATTGGAGTAAAAGCTGATGCTACTCCGGGACGATTAAATCAAGCAACATTTTGATTTAATCGTCCCGGAGTATTTTATGGTCAATGTTCAGAAATTTGTGGAGCAAATCACAGATTTATACCTATTGTAATTGAAAGAACTTTGATTAATAATTTTCTTAGTTGAATCTTAAATTATATTGAATCACTAGATGACTGAAAATAAGTGATGGTCTCTTAAACCATATCATAGTAACATAATAACTACTTCTAGTGATTGATTAACAATTTATCAAGAAGTTAGTTAAAAAAATAACATTAGTATGTCAAACTAAAGTCATTATCATTTAATACATCTTTATACCCCAAATAATACCCCTGAATTGGCTAATCCTATTTTACATTTTCTCCACTAGATTAATTTTTTTTAATGTAATAAATTTTTTTATATTTTCCCACAAAATCCCATTAACTTCAAATAAAATTTTACTAAAAACCCTAATTTGAAAATGATAACCAACCTATTTTCAATTTTTGATCCCTCTTCAAATTTTATAAACCTATCAATAAATTGACTTAGAATTTGAATCGGATTATTATTATTTCCTTCCTCAATATGGTTAATTTCATCACGAAATAAAATCCTTTGAAATTTAATTTTAAGTAAACTTCATGAAGAATTTAAATTATTAATTGGTAAAAAAAAAATTAATAAAGGATCAACATTCTTATTTATTTCAACATTTTTACTTATTATATATAATAATTGTATAGGATTATTTCCATATATTTTTACTGGGACAAGTCATATAGCTATAACTCTATCTTTTGCTTTGCCTTTATGACTAAGATTTATACTCTTTGGTTGAATTAATAACTCTAATCACATATTTATTCATTTAGTTCCTCAAGGAACTCCAAATATATTAATACCTCTTATAGTTTGTATTGAAACAATTAGAAATTTAATTCGTCCCGGAACTTTAGCTATTCGACTCGCAGCAAATATAATTGCAGGACATTTATTAATAACCCTCCTAGGAAATTCTGGGAGAAACATTATAGATTCATTTTTACCCCTATTAATTTTAGTTCAAATTATACTTTTAACTCTAGAATCTGCAGTTGCTATTATCCAATCATATGTTTTTGCAGTATTAAGTACTTTATACTCTAGAGAAGTAAATTAATAATGATAATACACACTAATCACCCCTACCATTTAGTTACTTATAGTCCCTGACCTATTATAGCTACTTTAAGAATCATAATCATAATATTAGGTTTTATTAAATTTTCTTATGAGTTTAGTGAAAAATTTATGTTATTAGGAACTTTAATTTTAATTTTAATTACTACTCAATGATGACGTGACGTTGTACGAGAAAGTACATATCAAGGATTACACACTAAAAAAGTAATCTTTGGACTACGATGAGGAATAATTTTATTTATTATTTCAGAAATTTTTTTCTTTGTATCTTTTTTTTGAACTTTTTATCATAGAAGCTTAACTCCTACTATTGAATTAGGATCCTTTTGACCACCTCAAGGAATCTGACCCTTTAATGCTCTTCATGTTCCTCTTCTTAATACAACGGTACTTTTAGCATCAGGCATCACTATTACATGAAGTCACCATGGACTATTAATAAATAATTACAATCAAGCCACCCAAGGATTAATATTTACCATTATCCTTGGGATTTATTTTACCATCTTACAACTCTATGAATATTATGAAGCTCCGTTTACAATTGCGGATTCAGTTTTTGGGTCAATCTTTTTTATAGCAACTGGATTTCATGGACTTCATGTAATTATTGGAACTACATTCTTAGTTACATGCTTATTTCGAATAATTTATAAACATTTTACATCTATTGCTCCACATAGCAACCAGCTGTTAAAAAATTTGACTATCGCTTAAAGCCTACCATATTCCCCTTGCACCTACAAGAAAATTAGCAATAAGATGAAGCAGATGGGGAATCATACAAAAGTCATGTGAGTGCAACACATCAGATGTTTTAAAAATGGCTGTGAAAATTCCATAAAAATGCCATAGATTAAATATATATGCATTACAAATAAAATGTTTTCCTTGAATTTTCTGAAAATAACCTTTTAAAGTCCTCTCCGTTGGAAAGAATTTTGTGTGATCCTGTATAACTGGTACATGTTAAGGGATAGACGACCAAAAAAAATGTAGATGTCTTTAAAACATACAATTTATTTCAAATATTTTTTTTCTGGCATCAGTCATTTCTGAGACCCGTTATTAATGGTTTGAATTGTTGAATACTTAATCATTCTGTTGGAATCCTGTCGATTTTCATATGTTTCTCGCGATGTCGTGGAAAGAGTATGGAGTTATAAGGCCAGCGTGTAACGCCCAATTCTAGAACATTTCATTATCGCTATTACCTTTGTGTCTATAATGAAATGTGTAATGCAATTATTTCCGGAAAGGTTTATCTCGATTAAAATTAAGTGAATGGGAAAATTAACTTTCGTAAAAATAAGTTGTATACCCACTAATCAATGGCAGAGAAAATAATGTAAATGTAACACATCAGTTTTTTACTTTCTCTACTACGTACATTAAGTACGGGAAGTGTTGCATTCCACTCAAAAATTCGATACCAATATTTCACCGAAAATGCATGTTTTGAGGCCTCCTGAATCCAAACAAAATCACTATTATAAAAGGGTCTCTGTGTGTGTCTATGAACAGCATATATCAAAAACGAAAAGTAGGATAAATACGAAACTATGTATTTAGGTTCAGCAACTTTCGAAAATGTGACCCGAAGATTTTCAAGAAAATATCCCACCCCAGACTACTCATTACCTGTAACATTCTTCAAAAATTTTGATTTTCTCAAAATTTCTCTAACCAGTTCGATTGAATATCACAAGTGTATTATACTTACATTACAAATAAAATGCATATCTTAAGTTTTCTGCGAATGTCTCAAAATGTCTTCTTTCGGAATGACTTTTGCATAACTGATAAACCGTAAGTGATAGACAAAAGTTGTCTACACAAAAAATATTCTTTACAAGAATAGAGAAAGTCGTGTGAGTGTAACACATCAGATTGTTTCTGTTTGTCCCACTTCTACCTACAATGTTTGAGGCAGCCTGCTAGTAGCGTATCCCCAACATTTCTTTAAAAGCTTTCTCAGCTGTAATAATAAGTTGGGATATTAATGCAGATCTCAAGAAGAGCAGCACTGCTACGTGACTACAACATAAACTTGAGCATGGCCGCTGTATATCCTTCCTTTCCAGTCAAATGCATAAATATTTTGTGTGATTTTATCATTTAAGTACTAAATCTACGCTTATGTTTCTGTCTCATGCTTGCATTCACATGCTGACCACAATTTCTAGAGTTGGTATCCTTACAGGTCGTATTCACCGGTATAATAAAAGCTCCCCGGGCAGGGCGTGAACTCAGATTCACGCTCCATGAAAAGATACTACCAACACATCTAGATATAACTTTGCATTGGACGTACTCGAGCATGTCGTATTCTTGCAGCTTCACGTACTCCATACAAGTTGCAGGTCAGAGGTGAAGTGGAGAGTGGAGAATGCTGCTGCGGATGATAAAAACCCGCGACACTTCTTTCTCTCTTTTTCTTTTTTCGCTCTTTTCAGCTCAACGCTTTCTTTCTTCTCTCCATCCATCGTGTAAATCTTATCCTGTACTCTCTAAGACAGCGCACCTCGTTAAGGCTTGACACGAATTCCTTCACGTCGTCCCAGGCTTTCTTTGCTGTAACATTCATATTTAGTTTGAATTGAACTTCCACTTGCAATCTGTTGCTTCTCTGAATATTGTAATTGCTATTCAGGTTAAGCGAAAGGCAAACATCTATGATTCTATGATAAAATACAAATATAGATCTCGAGAACAAATTTGCTACTCCTAAGCAGTTTTGTTTCTTATTCAATCTGGTGTCATTTTTTATGATAATCTATAAAATGAGCATTACCCGCAAGTATCTGAGCTCAATAAGGATAAGGATAGATTATTATCAATCCAAATCAGTCAAGCCATTCTGTCTCACTCGGTTTCATTCTCAACCTGTCTTCCTCCCATTTGGTGTGTTAGGAATGGTCGCAATTTACGGGGGTACAGTGCTAATAAGCTCCTTGAACAGTAGGCGAACTGAAGAACAAAACAGAGTTGTAGATTAAACCTCGTATCCCCGTCAGTGGCAATTCTAAAATAAATTAATGTTGGGGTGCCAGGACATAGAGGTATTGAAGGCAATGAAACTGCTGAGCCTAGCGAAGGAGGGAGCCACTACTACATTTAATGGCCCAAAACCACTTTGTTATCTAAATGAAAAATCTATTGGGATAGCTAAATAATGCTACGGAGTTCATAGAACACTCAGCTAAACGTTCAAGAGAGACCCTCACATTCAAGAAACAGGAGCTGAGAATACTGAATGGTCTCCTCACTGGACACTGTGCTCTCAGGATCACCTCTGTAAAATGTGCAAGACGAATATGAATAAATATTGTGAAGAAGAAAAGGAAATGAGGAAGCGTATATTTGTGATTATTAAGAGATTTCTCGCCGAAGATTGAGACTTTTAGAGTCTGCCTTCTCTAGGTCCAGATAGCCTGGCTCGCCCAGAAAAAATTTAAGCTATATTAAAAGCATTAATTTAGGCTGGGAAGTATAGATTAGATTTTTCCCAATAGATATATTCGGGTTGCAGTGAGGGGAAACCCAGCAATAATCTAATCTAATCGGTAGCCGTTTAGGGTTTTTAGTGTGCATGTGACATATTTAAGGTTAAAATAGATTTAGGATTTGAATTTTGTGGAGTGAAACAGTCATTACTATAAAATCTCTTTCAAAATGCACCTAAATCTGCGCAGTATCAACAAAGTTTAGATTTTGGATGATTAATTTTACATAAATGAGCTATCTTAAAGATAAAGATGTAATTTTAAAGCGTTGGTTTGCGTGTCTGTGTATGTGTGAGCGCGCTTGTTTGTTACCTTTTCAGCAAAAGTGATGGAAATGTTTATGAAATGTGGCCCAAGCAAACCGTCCTTTGCGGTGTTAAGTTTCCCGCATACATAGGTGCAAAAGAAGTTGCCGCATCACTGCTGCTCAAAAGGGCAGTGCAGGTACAACGCGAAATGTCACTGAGTAGTGCTGCTGTCTGCAGGTGTTTACGTGATAGTTTCGTACTGATAAGCGTCGCATGGTCACCTGCATGCAGTTCGAGCCAGGTCATTCAGTCAAGAGAGTAACGTTCACCAATAACGAACACACGGATATGGTTACGAACATTTTCAGGTGCCGCATCTGTCTCCTGCGCATGTTTTTTTTTGGGGGGTGGGGACATAAAGAAATAATATTAAGAAATGATGGATTATTGCGGGTGAACGTTGACCTGAGAGGCCCATACATCAATTCGTCCAATAAGGGGGGCATGTTTTTGCATGCTTATTATGAATGATACACTAATAGAAAATAATTTAATTCTAACGCACCTTTAACAGTATATAAATATAATAAAAACAGAATTTTGTTTAATCTTGTTAACTTGCGGATTTGTACCATATGGTTGTAGTGATTTAGATTAACTGTCATTGAACTAACTGAGCTAACGTATGTGCTCTGGTTTGCGTCAAGCAATAATCCTGAATTCTTGTTAATGAGCGAATTGGTTATTAAAATCCCCCAAACACACACATGCACACATAGGTACTCTCACATTCAAACACCAGACCCTGGGCATACCGTGAAATGTTTTTGTTTAAAGACAACTCTCTAGAGCCCAGCCGGGAATCGAGCCCGGAACACTTCATATAGCCGGCAGTTTCTCTACCCATGGAGATCTGTGACCATAATGGCAGTTCAAGTGTTCGTTTTCAATTTTACACAGCAAAATGCTATACGGATGCTTCTGACAAGTTTATTTTGAACAAAAGTCGATAGAAACTTAAAAAGTTACGGAAATTAAACCACTTAATACGAGAAAACGTGTAGCTCCGATTGCATAGCAAAATAATAATAATAATAATAATAATAATAATAATAATAATAATAATAATAATAATAATAATAATAATAATAATAATAATAATAATAATAATAATAATTATTATTATTATTATTATTAATAAGGATACAACTGCGTTCTGTTAAACCCTTTACTTTGTTTTAATTTTTTAAAAATACTCTGGAAATATCAGTTATACTATCAGTTTTCCAAATATGTACATTCGATCAAAAGAAAATTGGATGGCTTTTTGAGTAGTTAAATTTTTTCCAAGTCCCTTCAAGTGAGCGCGCGGTTCACAACCGTCAACTTCTGTGCGCCGCTACAGCTAATTATATAATACAAGCCACAAGGCACTGGTTTGGGCTACCTCCACACCGTGCTTGGTTTGGAGCAGCTACTTTAACCCTACGCAAACAGATCGAGCTTGATTGTGTAGTGGACTGCTAGTTTTTAGTTTTTACAACTTGCTATACTGTAATATTGTTAAATAATATTGCTTTCGTTACTTCATTTCACTTACAAATACAATTATAATAAAAGCGAAATTTGCGGTTATAAAGTTAAATGAACTGCGCGTGAAAACTCCTTCCGATCGATAAATTTTTATCGTTGCAATTTATCGATATGACGAGCTACTATATAAAAGTCACATGCTTAAAATCTGACCTTCTCTTCTCTTGTACAAATTATTTTTACAAGCGCTTATTCTCCATCTACTTAATTTTTGCTATTTTTCTTGTAGGTGCAAGGGATATAGGGTGGCAGTAAGCGATAGTCAAATGTTTTAAGAGCTGGTTGATATGTGCATTATTCCATTCTCTTTGCATAACAAACGAATTCCCATGTTTAAATTATTGCAAAATTCAAACAAATAACAAGGAATAACTTGAAAATGGATTATTGGGCAAAAAAAATGTGTATGACATGTATTATGTGTTTTACGGCTTTCTAGTTATGCAAACATCATTCAGAATTCATGACATACATTTCATTTGCCATGAAACTGTCTTAAAATTACGATATTGTAATCAAAATCGTTAGCCGTTTTTGAGAAAATCAAAATGTCCCTTGTAAAGGGCATCCTGAGGTTCAGGGATTTTCTTGAAAATCTTTGTGTCGCATTTTTGTAAGATACTGAAGCTAAATACCAAGTTTGGTAGACATTCGACTTTTTTGAGTTATGCTGTTTACAGACTCACTCACGCACCTTTTCTAAAAATGTTTTTGTGTTGTTCAGCTGGCCAAAAAAATATGTATTTCCGGTGAAATCTTGCTATCAAATTTTTGGGTGGACCGCAATACTTCCCCTACTTACTATACTAGTAAAAGTAAAAACTGAAGAAAACTTGTTGTACCTTTAATCATGTCTTTAAAATGAAAAGGAAAAAGGTTGATCAGCTCCATGGAGATTTGAATTTGCAACCTCAGGAACAGTAAGGTAACTCTCTGCAGTCAGCGTGACATTGTAACGAGTTTTAGACACTACACTTGAGAACCATAAATCAATAAAGTGTGTTTTGGTTAGAAATATTCAGCGTTGAAATACACTGAAAGAACCTTCTGTTTGAAATCTCGTATATGAACTGTTTTCTCGGAAATCTTTTGTGATCATAGTTATGTTCCCCATTATAACTACTAAAAGTATATACGCAGTCTGGTTAGTAAAGCATGGCTGTCCCGAGAGCTCACGGAAGTACACGATTCGAGTTCCATCAGACTTCGGCCAGTTTAAAATTGACTGAGTATAAATTGCACAGAGAGAGCAAGACAGAAGAAGAGGGGGCAACAGACATTCAGGTTATGAGAGAACGGAATAGAAAGGGGAATAAAATGAAGAGGAGAAAAGGATAAAGTGAGTGACATAAAATGAGAGAGAGAAAGAGAGAAAGAAATAAAGCAGAATTTACGCATTTAATGCAATAACGCGACCAGAGCTGGGATCCGCTTGTTATGTAATGCATTTAATGAAAGTTATACAATTTTAGTTTTCACTAAATCTAAAATTCACCTCAGAATACATTAGATTTATAATCTTTAAGTAATATAAAAAGACGACAGAGAAAGTATTCATAAAATTGAAGTGCGATGATTTACATGCTGTATGAATGGAAATATTAAAAGACGAAAACGTCATCTTATTAAACAAACGCAATGTAAAGAACAAAGCAACTAAACTACACTTAACAAATAAGTAGAACTTTTTTCACTATACAAAGTTGTATGGTTTCTGCTTTCATTACCAAAATTTTTTGTCCTATCTGTTAATGTATCTGTTGCTTTATTTGATTATTTTTCTTGCTTGTATGTAATTAAGGTATATACCCATTGGCAACGCGGATAATTGAATGGAACATATTAATTAGTGTAAAATTTAAAGTGAACAAATACACATCGACACTAGCAACACCACATTATGTTAACAAAGCGTATAAATCATAAATAAAACAACTAGTTTGTCTTGGAGTTCTTAGAAGTTCTTGTATGACTTCTTTGTATAATTTTAGTGTCACACTGATACCAGTCTTGTGATTGTTACCTACTAAAGCCTAGCTAACACTACATTACAGAATATTGGATGTGTTACATTCACATGGCTTTTCTACCCTGTATTGTTTATTAGTGAATATACAAACTGTTCTTACGAAAAGTTTTCTTATCTTCATTTTAATCGAGATAAGCATTTCCGGAAATAGCTGCATCACACATTTAGTTATAAATAAAAAGGTAATAGAAATAGTCAAATGTTTTAAAACTGGACACTATAGGCTGCCCTTAAAACTCCATGCTCTTTCCATGCAATTGAGAGAAACAAATGAAAGTCGACAGGATTTTAAAAAATGACAAGAATATTGAAGAATTTGAATCGCTAGTAACGATTTCCTCGGAAATGGCTTATGTCACAAAAAAGTTATTTGAAATATTGTGCGTTTTAAAGAGATCTACATTTCTTGTGTAGTACGTTTTCGTCTGTCCCTTAACGTTTACCAGTTATACGAGATTATATAAAATTCCTTCCAAATGAAGAGGACTTCACAGGCTATTTCCAGAAAATTCACGAAATACGTTTTATTTGTCCTGTGAATGTCGTTAATATATAGTATTTTTATAAAAATCACGAGATATTTTTGAGAGAATAAAGTGTTTCCAAACTTGTTCCATGTAAAAGTTATTTGGGGATGGGAACACAGACTTTTTTTACAATTTTTTACTCAAGGGCCTCAAAACATATGTTTCTGGTGAAATCTCGGTATCGTATTTCCGTGTGGAATACAGTACTTTCTTTGCCCACTATGTACGTGGTGGAGAAAGTAAAAATCTTAGGTGCTACATTTACACGAGTCTTACTCATTCTTCTACAAATTATTCTTACAAAAGCTTATTATTTTATCTACTTCTTGACAATTGGAGATAAGCTTACATTGCACCTTTACAATTCGTTTTAGGTATAAGGATGCAGTAGGCTAGAGCGATAGTCAAGAGTTTTATAACGTGTGTCTCTATGTGATGACATCCTCCTTGATGCCCACGAGAAAACATTAATATTTATTTAACACTTGGTAAAAGATAAATATTTGAACATTCAAACCAATCAATAACAAAGAATATCTCGGAATAAGTAACGCCACGAAAAATTAATTTTAAATAAATTGTGTGCCTTAAGGACATCCACATTGTTTTGTGCAGTAAGACTTTCTCTCTCTCTCTTAGGGATTATCAATTATATATAATGAAGAGGACTTCACAGGCTATTCCCTTTAAATTCAATATATACATTTTATTTATCATGAAAGTATTTTAAACGTATGCCGTCTTAATAGAAATCTTTAGAGCTATTTTTCAGAAAAACAAACCTAAGGAAGGGTGAGGGGGTTATCTTGAAATCTTCGTGTAATTTAAATACCAATTTTTGAATTTATTGTTAATTATATTGTATAATATATATTGAAATATGTAATAATTATATAACAAAACTTGTATCGAATTTTTGGATGGAATGCTATAACTTCCTCTACTTCCTGTAAGTATGTGATAGAGAAAGTAAAAAGGAAAGAAGGAAAAGAAAAGTCGTCTCGTCTGTCCATAACATGCGACTAACAAACCCAACCTTATTGTTAATGGTATGTAAATACAATTCAGCAAACTGCTGTCTGTTAGGGTAATCATCTGGGATTCATGTTTGTACTTTTGGAGCAACAGCTCCGGTGATAGTTTGTGGGTTATTTTCAAAACTTCTGCAAAACATCTTCAAAGTATAATGTTCTCACAGTCGAATCGCTCATGGATCTGCTTCCTTTACCGGCATCGGCCACTGTCTTGAAGATCCAATCGTGAAAATGTTGTATACCAAGAAATGTAGCAATAAAGGGTGTTAACTTTAACAAATTAACATTGATGTAAGTGTCCCAAATGCTTTATGAACGTTCAATACTTGTATACCGATGCTTTTTTACTATGAAATTAAATAAACGGATCTTCAGAAAATAGGCAACGGATTAAACCCAATTCTTTATAATTTCCATGATAAGACGTCAATTGTTTAGTATTTATATGCTAACAAGACTAGCTAAAACGCCTAGCTTCAATTATTTCCATTTTAACAAGAATACCTGAAACAAATCACTTCCTTTGTCGATTATTTATATTATAACCAGAACAGCTGAAACGTATAACATAAACTGTTCTATTTCTATGGTAACAAGGATAGCAAAACGTAAATACAGTCATAATATCCTTCATATCTATCTTTCATACTGAAAATGAAGCATTTCTGAACAATACTTTATGTAAGAATAATCTTTATTTTCAAATACTCAATTACATAAAAAAAATCTGTTGTATTACACTTACGTAACGTTTTCTACTCTTGTACAAACTCTTTTTACAAACGTTTATTCTCCATCTACTTCATATTAATCGAGATGTCGAAATGTTAATCTTATTGCTAATTTTCTTGTATGTGCAAGGGGAATTGGTAGGTTATAAGCGATAGTCAGATCTTTTAAGAGCTGGTTGTTATGTGGAGCATTCCATTCTCTTTGCATGTCCAGGACATAAAAAAACGAATAACGAATTCTCATTTGACAAAAAGTATAAGAATTGGAAAATGCAAAAAAAAAAGAATAACATAAAATATCTGAGAAATGGTTTACGCAAAAAATAATATGACATGAATTGTGTGTTTTAACAAGATTTATATTTTTCTGTAGCCATGATTGAGAAAATCAAAATTTTCGATATATTTTCCATGCAAAGGGTAGTCTGCTTGTTTAGATTGAGGTCACCTCTAAACATGTATTTCCATGGAAATCTAGGTATTGAATTGTTGGGTGGAATGCAAGACTTCCCCTACTTACTATACGCAATAGAGAAAGCAAAACGTAATAATAATAATAATAATAATAATAATAATAATAATAATAATAATAATAATAAAATGCATTATGCTGAGACCGACATCAGTAACGGCTGAACTGAGAGCTTACCATCTTCCGTTCCCCGTTTCCGATTGGCTTCGTGTTCATTGCGAATACTCAGTGTTTAAAACATACATCTTGTACTTTTCTCTTTGCCACTTAAGTTCTATTTACCTTTGGGCTATTGCGGGCTAGTCTTGGTCACTATCGAGCCATTTAAACGCAACCCTTAACACCATACAGGTAATCAAGAGCAAGTACAGCGTTCATGCCTCTGCATCGAACGGATGTGAGCAACAAAAGTGAGACCGAGGTCAACTGTTTATCCCACAGGTGTCATCGTACTTGCAGGTCTGGTAAGCAGATAACGGAATTCGTGCTCAATAGCCAAGTAACCAAGCAATTTCCTTATCGGAACAGTTACCTACCATTTAACACTATATTCAGCTACTAAATCTTTCAGCAATCGCAGACTTGTATCGCAGTTGGTCCTCAGTTCCAACTCGTAACACAGTTTCAAAATGTACATTCGAGTGCATGGAATCGTGCCGATATAATACGCAATGGTTTATGTTGGTAAGGAAATACTAAACCGCATCTGCCGCGCCGCCTACCATGTTATAGCACTCTAGTTAACGTCTTGTCTTACTCCTACCCTTTTCCCTCACTTCCGAACCTATAATAGACGGACTCATCCAGGGGCTGGTGTAGACCGTCGTTGTGAAGCATGCCTTCCAGCCACTCAGATGAAATGTTTCTACTCCCGCCCTTTCACCGCTCACCTAGGCCTGATCTTTGTTCATAAGCTAATGCGTGTGTGTTGGACTTGAATTTAAACCAGCAAGGCATTGGCTCCAGCTGTGGAACACAGATGATAAGTAGATTATGCTAATGTTTAAGAAAGAATAGCACTAAAGCATTTGCACGTTTCCGTGTACTCGACTGTACATAAGAGTTGGGAATCGTGTTTTTAAGCAGAGGTACATGGTACACTTCATGCTATGTACTGTGATACTGATGTTTCGAGATGGATACTATAGGTTTACCGCTGGTCATCATACAGCCAACGTCAGAGCGCATAATGCATTTCAAGCAATCGTTACACTTCTGGATTCAGTATTCTACATGTTGGGATTCTACAGAATTAGATGTGATGCGTTTTAGTAACAGTTGGAATAAATCATAATCTTGAAATAACCTTCTATAAAATTAGAATAAATAGGGTTACCTTAATAATTTTTTGGTCAAGAAGATTATGATACAAGGGGTAAACATAGGTTTTTATTTTGCGAGTAGGAATTTTTGCCTTCGTTTCACAATGCTACAGAAAAAAACCACTTTCAACACGTGTGGCATATGCTACGAGGGTAAGTCAATAAATGTATTATTATAAGAATAGAAACTTATCTCATTTTTCAACGCATTCCCCTTGCTTCTCAATGTATTTTGTCCATTGCACAAGCTTTCTACTGTCCTCAGAAAAGAAGCTTTTCATCTGAGTAGCAAGCCAGTAAGTATCGCTTCCTTCATTTCTTGGTCTGTGGTGAAGCGACGGAACCCTTAAGGTGTTTTTAGTGGACCAAGAAAGAGATGGTTTGCCACTTCAATCTTCGGTTCTCTGAATAAGGACTTGCTCAATGTTGGCGTCACTAGTGGATATGGATGGGCGTCCTGCTCTTTCCTCGTCCTTCACAATTGTCCGACTATTTTGGAACTTTTCATTCCATTCATACAAACTTCGCCGTGGTAAAACATTGCCCCCGTATTGTGCAAAAAGACTTCGATGAATTTTGACCCCTGGTATACCTTCAGATGACAAAAAGAAAAAAAGAAAAAAGGATAACATACGCAAACGGTGTAGCCATGTTCATTATGCAACAATGCAACACTCCCTGGAGTAATAACGGTCAAACATTCCATAAGTGGAGACTAAGGAACAACAAATCGATACAGCCAACTTACAAAAACTAAAAATTGCAGATACTTATTGACTTACCCTCGTATTTCCTAGACAGCGCTCGAATTTGTAAAATATCAATAGTATTGTACTGATTCTTGAAACTAACAGAGCAAGGTTAGAACGCGGTTCTTGAAACAAGAGAAATGACCTTAAAAAAGCGAGATGTCAGATGCTTTGTTAATTTGCTAGCAGTAATTTTCAGTGCAAATATTTTCAACATGCTTTACCTTACATCAGGCAATGAAGCGATTAAATGCTACAGCATATTGCTTTCTGGATTTTTTGGGTAAGTACTTCTAGTGTTATTCTTTCTGCTGCTTATATAACTTCACTTCCATTTCTGTTTGTTCTGAATTCATAATTTCCATCATTGAATCTCTATGTGGGTTATCGTAGATAAAAGAATGATGCTTTATATCAAAGAAAGCAGAAAGCTGCCAATATAACGTAACTCTACAATGAATTGCGATAAACTGAAATATGATGATTTGAATTCTGAACCGATAATGTGAGCATCAGGAGAAATGCATCATGTAAATGTTAATTAATAATTTTTTGTGTCTATTCAAGGACGCGAAATAAAGATTTTGAACTAAACGATTTTTATTAAAACACCATAATATGCTTAAGACACTTGCATGACATTAAAATGTATTTGAATTTTCTGGGAGTAGTCGCTGGTCATCTTCATTTTGAATTAATCTTTTATAATTTTAAACTCTAAGTGGTAGGCAAAAAGCTTACTATTGTTCAGCATCTTAGAAAAAACCCTTGGGAGGGGTAACTCACGTGCTCATGTTTTTCCCCTCCTTAATTGCCTTGGGCATGCCTCTCCTACTCTGCCTCCGAGTCGCTGCTTAAGCACCACACGCCATAATTTCGCCTAGCCCGTGTTTTATTTTATTCTCAACAAATTGTTTATCACTTAATCACAACACTGTTTTAACTATCCAACTGTAGAGGCAAGACTAAAGACATAAGGACATTGCAACAAAAATTCTGTGTTTGTAGATTGATGTGACAGACCACGCAAAAAGCAAGGTGCAGCGGGTGTGAAAACAAATGTTTGCACATAACTAGCGATAGTATTTCACATACATACGGCATTATCATGGGATACCTTCCAAAAGTTAATTCACATTTTTTAGGATATTTCATAGTCTTCACTCCCCAGCCTATCTCTTCAAGGAAAAAATTTCTTCGCTGATTGATTTTCATAATACAAATTATTTAAATTGAAGCTTTACAAGGAAAATTAGCTGCTTTATTTTTTTACAGGGAGACCAATAACACATCATTATTATTACAAAACTGTGCTCTTTAACATGCCTCTTACAGAACTGGAATAAAGAGTTTAGTTATCACTAGGGTTCGGATAGTTATGCATTAAAAAACGTAAAATATGTGCTATACAAAATCTCACAAAAATGGTGAAATAATAATTTTTAAAAATCCACATTGTGAGTTCATTGAATATTCGTTATATTGGAAAATACAAGTTAACATAATAATCCACCAAAATAATAAATTAATGTAAAACTCGCCGAATTTGTTGAACTGGAACAGCTCTGCTGAAGTGAACTTAATTCTTCCCATTGCATTGTATAACAGTAACCATTTTAAGGTTTGAAAACAGAAACGATTCTCTGTTGCTTCTGAGAACTGATTTGTACTGAGTAAAACAACGTTCGGCAACAACAGACGTTATAGATGCATATTTAAACTTTACAATTTCTTCCAGCGACAATGTTTCTTCAATGTTCAAACATTTGCTCTCCGTTTTACCAGAAATATATTTGCAATATGTTTTAATGTATGGTACCCTGGATTTTTCTGCAGTACATATTCAAATTTTTCAACTAATGTTTTTGTAACTTGACCAGGCACAGATTTTAGCTTTAGTGAGAGACTTTCTATTAAAGTTAAGTTTGTGACAAGTGGTACGTCATTTCGTTCGAGCGCTGTGATGGCTGTAGAAATGCAGTTGAAATGTGACTTAATGTAAGTTACTTCCTCCTTTATCCCATCCCTACATAGAGCACTCTACGCTTCAACAATGCTTTCTGCTTCATTTTCATTTAGTTCTTGAAGTGTGTTCTCGATAATGTAAAAATTGTTACAATAATATATGGCAGCCTGTAACCAGATCCCACAACTCGTAATGATCGGTTTAGGAGGAAGGGAATTCCTGGAGCCAACTGTTTAAACAAACTGATTCTACTCGGAGATTTAAGGAAAAACCTTTTTACGCTTGATATTAAACTACTAACAGTAAGAAAATTTAAGCGCACAGTTTCACTCAGGCGCCAAGCATGTTACATGAATCAGTCTACTATAAAGCAGTTTTAAACATACCCTCCTGGGGCTGCGTCAGATAAAAACAAAACTACATTTTCATACCTAATTCCCTCTGGTCAAAATAGCAACATTGCATTTTTGAATATTTTCGCAATTATTGAATGATTTGTCGTTGCTATTTCTTCCACTGTTAGAAGATAAGCCTTTGACAGTCTATTTTCACCGAGCGTACCGACAATTAAATTACATATAGATCGTTTACACGCATCTGGAGTTTCATCCATGCAAATCCAGATTAGATTATCCTTAATAGAATCACGAATTTCTTGTATTGTTTTTTCTCAAAGTAATGGAACATAATGTTTGCGAGGAGTAGACTCATGTGGTCTAGCCTGTTTTATATACGTTTCTAAGAATGCAAGTAACTCAGGATGTTCTAATTTATAGAGCGGAATGTCAGCACAAGCGAAAGCTTCACATAGGTCCTTATTAAAGGTTGACAACTGGGGGCCTGAAGTTGAGCAATTTGCTTCATTTGTGATACCGTATTGGCATTTAGCATTGACTGTTTAGCACTTTTTTTTAGTGAAACACTTTTAAAATGTTTTGCTTTTTTTAAATGTTGCGTCACTTGGAAACGAGTGTCTGCACTTATACGCCTTTCACACGCAACACAAAATACAACTAGTCCATTTATAGTAAGCGCACCTTCGTTTTCACGTAGAAATATATTTAGTTGGGTAATAAACTCCATTTCATTGGTGGCATTTTATCTGCTGTAACTAGTGAACGCTGGAGGTTAACGCAATCACTCTAAACGCACAAACAAAACCAAAATGCATCTGTATTATCGTCCCACTGAATAAGTTTACATCGGCAGTTTTTTGATATAATACTCGCGCGTTAACAATCGGAAACTCTTTGAAAATGCGATACCTACCACTCGCCGTTTATTGTCTTGGGCTTTATATTATTTTATTAATTTGTTTTGAAATACGTAATCAATTACATTCTTTAAACACTTTTCTGTGAAAAATCGAAAACATCTATAGTTGTAACGACATTCTCTAAATATCATGCAATTACGAAAAAATCGAAAATATGCAAAAAACATGTGCAATAAAATTTACATTTTCGGATTCAGGAAACATTGTTTCGTGCCCATTTAACATTATTCATTTATTTTAACCAAATAAAAAAGTTGTTATTACATAACTATCCTAGCACTAGTTATCACAATGTAAACCAGATTCTATTACAGTTTTCTGCACTATAGAATTGCTGCGTTCTCAACAGTGACGTGACACTCGTTTCCCGCGTATCAGCCCACCTCCTTTTTAGAACACCTCACTGGACAACGCAGTAACTAAAGACAGACACAAGTAGATTTAATTTATTCCTCATGAAAACTCGCGCATTCCTAGACCGAGGGATTTTACTAAGTTTTTACACTGTATCTACATAAAAGTTGTAGAGCTTGTTATACTACACAATTTATGCCAATTGTATATTTTTAGGCGTTAATCATTTCCGAGATATTCCTTAATATATGTTTTAAGTTACCAAACACTTCATACCTTTTCAGATGCAAAATCAATATTTGTTTATTTCTCGTGGTTGTATAAAGAAAACAGTGTCACAGCCATTACATAGCGTCCTGTTCTTCAAAAATTTGACTATCGCTTAAGCTTACTGGATCTTTATTACATTCTCTACTACTTATAGTAAGTAGGGGAGGTATTGTATTCCACCCAAAATTTCGATAACGAGATTTCACTGGAAATACATGTTTTGAGACCCCTGAATAAAAAAAGCATTTTTGGAAACATGTTCGTGTGTGCGTCTGTGTGTCTGTGAACAGCATAACTCAGAAACGAACAGTCGGATAAACACCAAACTTGGTATTTAGGTTCAATATCTTCCAGAGATGCGACACGAAGGTTTACAATAAACTCCCCTTACTCCAGAATACCCTTTACATGGAACATTTTTCGAAAACGTTAATTTTCTCAAAAATGACTCTAACGATTTTGATTAAAGTATCCTATGTTTAAGATATTTTCATGACAAATGAAATGTATATCTCGAATTTTCTGGGAATGTCTCCAAAAGTATTCTTCATTGTGAACGACTTTTGCATAACTGGTAAACCATAAGAGATATACAAAATTTTACTAGGCAAAAAATGTAGGTCGCGTTTAAATACACAATTTATGCCATATACATTTTTTTTGTTCAGTGAACTATTTTCGAGATATTGCTTGTTATTCCCTTAAATTTTTCAATACTCATTTTCTCAAATGGACTACGTTATTAATTTTTACTTTCTCTACTACGTACAGTAAGTAGGGGAAGTATTGTATTCCACCCAAAAATTCGATACCGAGATTTCACCGGAAATACATGTTTTGAGAGCCCCCTGAATACAAAAAAAGCATTTTTGGAAACATGTCCGTGTGTGTGTCTGTCTGTGTCTGTGTGTGTGTGTGTCTGTCTGTGAACAGCATAACTCAGAAACGAACAGTCGGATAAACACCAAACTTGGTATTTAGGTTCAGTATCTTCCAAGGATGCGACACGAAGGTTTTCAAGAAAATCCCCTCACCCCGAGTACCCTTTACATGGAAACGTTAATTTTCTCAAAAATGGCTCTAACGATTTTGATTAAAATATCATATGTTTAAGATATTTTTATGACAAATAAAATGTATATCTTGAATTTCCTGGGAATGTCTCCAAAAGTTTTCTTCATTGTGAACGACTTTTGCATAACTGGTAAACCATAAGAGAGAGACAAAAGTTTACTACACAAAAAATGTAGATCGCGTTAAAATACATAATTTATGTCGTATACATTGTTTTTCTTGAGTGAACCATTTTCGAGATATTGCTTGTTATTCACTTAAATTGTTCAATACTTATTTTCTCAAATGGGAATTCGTTATTAATTTTTTTGTCTTGGATATGCAAAGAGTATTAATCTGTGGCAAAGAGAATGGTGCTGCACCTAGCAACCAGCTATTAAGAGATATGTCTATGCTTAAAGGCTAATGTATTTCTATATTGCCCTTGCAAATACAAAACAAGGGGAACATAGTACGCCTTAAGCAATAGTCAAATACTTTTAGAACTGGTCGCTATGTGTGAAATGTAATTCTCTTTGCATGTCAAAAGATCGTTTCTGCAAATGTTTATCTCGATCAATATGAAATAGATGGAGAATAAGAGATTGTAAAAATAGTTTGTACAAGAGTAGAGAATGTAATGTGAGTGTAACACATCAGGCTTTTGTTTGTTCCATTTATATGCCGCCTCTGATATCTAGGTTCATAACGGCAGATTTTTACCTTTAGAACAATAACTCATCAACAATGTAGTTCACTTGCCTACAGTGGTGTTAATCTTTCGTTTGATGTTACTGTTGTTGTTACATTAAATTCATACACGCTTTGCGCTCTCATTCGTACTTCCAGACTCCGGGGAGGATGAATAACCCTGGAAAAAGAAAAATTTTCACCCTCGAATCGTACTCGGGTCCTCTGGGTTTGGAGGTTACTATGCTAACCACAAGACCACAGAGACAGTTCATTTCCTTATTCTTCTTTTACCGACAAGGAAATGTGCAATAAAGGATATCTGCAAATATTAATTCAGATAAACATGTAATAGACGATAAACTTTTGTAACATAGTTTGTTGAATGTGTAGAGAAAGTAATGTGAATGCATATAATCAGTTTTTTACTTCCCCTATTACATATAGTAAATAGGGAAGGTATTGCATTCCACCCAAAAATTCGATACCGAGATTTCACTTCAATACATGTTTTCAGGGCCCGTGAATCAGAAAAACATTTCTTTTGGAAATATGTTCGTGTGTGTCTGTGAATACCATAACTCAAAAACGAAAAGTTAGATAAATGCAAACTTGATATTTAGGTTCAATATCCTACTAAGATGCGACACGAAGATTTTGAACAAAATACGCATTCCCCAAAATACGCTTTACATGGATTTTTTTTTCGATTTTTTTTTAAAAATGGCTCTAACGATTTTGATTAAATTATGATATATGAAAAATACCATCGGAAATAAAATGCATGTCTTGAATTTTCAGGGAATAGTCTTTGAAGTCCCCTTTATGCGGAAGGCATTTTGTATAATCTTGTATAATCAGGTTAAATAGACGAAAAAGTACTTCACAAAAAATGTATATCTCTTTAAAACACACAGTTTATTTCAAATTTTTTTTTTGTAGCATAAACCGCTTCTAAGATTTCGGTTATTAAAGGTTCGAATGTTCATTACTTGATCATTCTCTTTAAGTCCTTTCAACATTCACTTGTTTCTCGCGATTGCATGGAAATAGTGTACAATTGATAAGGTCAAAATATATCGTCCTGTTTTCCAAAGAATTTGACTATCGCTGTTCCCTTTGTATCTAAAACGAAATGTGTAATGTAGCTATTTCTGCCAAGGTTTATTTGGATTGAAATGTGGTAGATATAAAAATAATCTTGAGTAAGAATAATTTTTATACCCACTAATAAACGCTAGAGGGTAAGAGAAGGTCATATGAATGTATCAGATCAGATTTTTTTTTAAGTTACACTTTGCTTCTTCCTTATGATGCAATTTCTTCACCTCTTTGTTGGGGTAACGCTATAAGCTTCCTTAACGTGTTGGATCAAAATCTCTATTGGCTTTAAGGCACTTAAGCCTTGAAATTAATTTATACTTCGCTGAATCATTTAACAAGTTGGGGCTTCAAAGCAAGTTGATGCATCTAGTGTTTTCCTGGAGAGCAAAGTGCTTGCTTGATCTAGTGCACCCAAAAGTGGCATGTGGAGTAGCGGTTTAGTTATTCATCGGGATATTGCCGTACTGGGTAATTTGTAACACCCAGATGCGTTACCTGTGGAAGGCGTAATATAATATGTTAAAACATGGCACATGGTATGTAGAGAAGGTATTGCATTCCACTAAACAATTCTATACCAAGATTTCACCGAAAATGCACGTTTTGAGGCACCTTGAAATAAAAATGGAATTTTTGGAAAGGTGCCGTGTGTGCGAGTCTGTGAACAGCATGTCTCAAAAACGAAAAGTCGGATAATTTGGTATTCTGGTTTAGTACCTTCCAAAGACACTAAGATTTACTCGAACATTTCACTAACTCCAAATATCTTTTAAACGGGCATTTTTCTAAATTTTTTATTTTCTAAAAATGGCTCAACCATTTTAATTCAAATACGTATATTGGAAATGCTTACATGACAAATTAAAGGTATAACTTGAATTTTCTGGGAACAGTCCTCGTCAGTCGGAGGGAATTTTGTATTATCTTTTATAGCTGGTAAACATTGGCAACAGATGAAAATGTGTTGCACTAAAAATGAAGACCTCTTTAAAACACATATTTTAAATAACTTTTTTATGGCATCCGCCATTTCCGAGATATCCGTTGTTAATTTTTCGAATTGCTCAACACAGCCATTCTTTTGAAGTCATCTCGTTCTTCAGTTGTTTCTCGCAATTGGATGGAAAGAGTATGGAATTTTTGGTCAGCATATACGTCGAGTTGTAAAATATTTAATTAGGGTCATTCCCTTTGTATTTATGAGGAATTCGTAATGTAGTTATTTCTGGAAGAATTTATTTCGATTGAAATGAAATAGGAAAGAAATATTTCATAATAATAATTTGCATACGCACCAATAAGTAATAGAGGGCACAGAAAGTCATCTGAATGTAACGCACCAGAATTTTAGGTTTACATTCATTGGGTATTTTGGCGGGGTCTCGGGTCTGACACTCGCGGTGGGGTTAACTTAATATAGCTTAGGTGGTCGCCTTGCCATTCTGAAGTCTGTACTTGAAGATGCTATAAATCAAATGGAAGCAATAATATGACAACAAAGTGTTTGGTTATTAGCTGGATTTTACTCCAGTTTCAATATAAGTAGCAGAAAGCTGCTAAAGAAGTTCTCTGGACATGACGCGAAAATTGGCAACAATAACTGTAACATCTATTCTTATTGGTACTTTTCATAGCGTAGTAGAAGAATTCAACCGTTCATTTTCCTGCTATGACGCTACAAGTGACATATCTGGGAATTCCTAAGTATCGCTGTCTCTTTTTCTTATCGATCCTCTCGCTCTCGCGCGCTCTCTCTCTCTCTCTCACACACACACACATACACACGCACGCGAGCGCTATCACTTCTTTCAGCTTCCTGTGGTGTTGGGCAAAGTTTTGTCTCATCCTTACTGTCTGCTGCAGTCCAACTTACAATTACTTCAGCTGGTTAGCACTTTAGTCTTATACAAATATTACTCTTTATTGCATGTATAAGATTATAACATTTTATATTATGTGGCATTCATATTATCTCTAACTATTTGCATCTGTTCGCCTTTGCTACTTATTTACATTTTAATGGGATCTTTCTCTGCTATTGCTGTGTGCGTTATTCACATATTATATATGCGAAGTATTCCATCCAAAATTCGATGTTGAGGTTTCACTGGAAATAAATGTTTTCAGGCCCTCTAAAAAAAGCCTTTTTAGAAAATGGTTGGTGTGTATGTGTGTGTTTATGAACAGTAAAACTCAAACGAAAAGTCGGAGAAATACCAAACTTGGTATTAATGTTCAGCATCTTTCAAGGATGCGACACAAAGGTATTCAAAAAGTCTCCTTCCCCCAAATACCACTTATGTGGAACATTGTTCGAAATTATCAAATTTTTAAAAGCATTACTAACAATTTTAATTGAAACACCACGTAATAAAGATATTTACATGAAATAAAATGTATATCTTGAATTTTCAGGGAATAGCCTGTGCAGTGCTCTACATTCCGAAGGAAATTTGTACAATATTGTATAACTGATCGTAGCTGGGGTCGCTGGAGTGTATAGCTTCGGCGCTCCTCCAAGCTTAGAGTCGCAGGTTCGAATCCCACCAAGGGCATGGGTGTTTTCGTGTGTCAGTCCGTTGTGTAATTGCATTAATAAGCGATAAAGAACACAGTAAAACACGGTAATAATAAACTGTGTATACAAGGGAACTTTAAAAAAAATGGTAAACGTTAAGCGATAGAGAAAATGCGCTGAGCAAAAAATGTAGATCTCTTTAAAACACACAATTCATTTCAAATAGGTTTTTTGTGGCATCAGCCATTTATGAGATGTCCGTCATTAATGATTCGAATTGTGCATTTATTGGTCATTCTTTAAGGTCCTTTCAACATTCAGTTGTGTATCACAATTACATGGAAAATAAAAATTTTCGAAAAGTGTTACATTTAAAGGGTGGTTGGGATGGGAATATTTTCTTGAAAATCTTCGTGTCCCATCTTTGGAAGATATTGAACTTAAATACCAAATATGGTACTTACTTGTCTTTTTGTTTTTCATTTATGCTGTTCACACACTTACGGACATGTTTCCAAAAATACTTTATTTGGATTTAGGGGGCCTCAAAACACATTGTATTTCGGTATCAAATTTTTGGGTGGAATGCAATACTTCCCCCACTTACTTATATGTAGTAAAGAAACTAAAATCAGTTACATTTTATTGCAAAGAATATATATAGACGGTCACGGTGTTACACTTCAGCAAGCCGTGCATTGTCGGGTAAAGCAGCTAGTAGTTCTTTAAATTAATGTTGTAGTTCTTGCTCTCCCGATTAATTATCTCAAAGTAATTATAATGTGTGTTTCGCTGCCTTGTGCAAATAATGCTTTTAATTTCGCAAGGCATCAGTTTCGTGTTGAAGCTCTTTCATCTTTGTGTTACGTGAATTACAAAGCAGCCTTTTGCGAAAAAAAAAATTAACGTTACCTCCACATTGTCATCTTTGAAGTTCATAGGAATTTATTACAGAGAGCCACCTCACTGTAAATATGGCGAAAGGAAGATCGGGAGGGATGAGTCACTAGCAAGAGTTTTGCGTTTCTTCTCCAGTAGGAGGAAAGATTATTTTAAGTGTATTGGGAGACGGGTGGTTAAGAGGCACGGGGACAAAAGAAGCGACAGAGAGGGAAGAAGATGGTCAGTGACGTCAATTGCTCTCTTTGGTTCTCCTTTTTCTTTCCTTTGTCTGTGTAACCGTACCTGGCTTCCAGCCATCAGTCTACTTTGACTTGCTTCCTTCCTAACAAAATTTCTGCATCGCACATGTTTCCCTTTAGGCGTTCTGTTTCAATAAGGCGTCTCTGATAATTAAAGAAATCAAAGTGTTGCATTCACATGGGTTTCTCTACCCTATGTGGTTTATTAGTGGGTATAAATACTATTCTAACTAAAGTTGAGTCAGTATATTTTAATCCCTTAACTGATATCAATCAAATTATACAATATAAAAATAATAGCCCGCATATAAGAAATCAGTGTATATTACAGCCGTTGTATTGTGTATATTTATTGTATATGTGTGTAAAATATTATGTGGATGTATTTCTTAGTTTAGAAACGTAGGAGCTGTGAGGGTAGAAGCAAGATGTTTTCTGTAGCAAAAAGTGTCATAAAGTGGAAAAGCAGAGAGTGGCTAACAATAAGTTGTAACGTTGGCAGAACAATAAGTTAGAAAGGTAAGGAAGGCTACCAATAGTCGCTGGAAAAATATGCATGTAACGTCAAAAAGTTCGTAAATAGTCACGTGGGTGTAAACACCAATCAAAGTGAAACCAGCAGTATTCTGCATTGCAGACTTAGCCAATCAAAGACAGTATTTATTAAATTTGAGGAAGGTTGTGTTAGGAGGAGTTGTATTGTATCTCGAATGTTGGGGAGCCGAACACTTGAAGTAGTTGCAACCGCACGTATGGTAAAACGTTTTCGGTAGCCTTCGCCCCAAGTTTAAAAAATATTACCTTTGTAATTTGAGTGTTTCTTTAAAAATTATATATTTATGTTTGCTTCGGCTGCGACAGTATTATTGTTAGAGACATGGATTTCTTTGCAGGGAGTAGTGCGGCTAAGAATGTAGACTTACACAGATTATAATTTGTACTTCACTCCATTATTAATTCTTTAAACGATTAAAATAACGCTTCACTGATATAAAGAGCTGCGAGATTCTTTTGTTAAATATTTGCGATTTTTAAACACGTAAATGATTTTCGTCTCACACAGAATACGTATTAAACTTCTCGAAGACGCATTTCGCGTCTGGTTAGGAACGCTGTCTGCTTGAAACTGACTTCTGAATTTGTAAATTTTGCTCCATTTTAGTTTCTGATTGGCTAATCCTACTCCATTAGAATACTTTTATTTAAGTTTTTTTTCTGGTTGTTGATTGGCTATTTATAAACTATCTCAAAAATTACATTATTGTTGCACCAAGAATTACCAGTAGCATTATTAAACTTTCTAATTTATTATTGCCTCAAGGTTACCTCATTGTTACCTCATTGTTAGCAACTTTTAACCTATTATTCTCACATCTCCTACATTATTAAATTACGTAATACATTCACATAACATTATTTATCATGTACATAATAATATAAACATTAATGCAATGACTGTTACAGGCATTTTATATATTATATTATACACATGCTGCTTTAAGACGGGCTGTTGTTGAATTTATATATTATATAATTTGACTGAAATCACTTAAGTGTTAAAAATACTGCCTCAAATTTAAAATTTTAGGTGTGGACGCTACGAGTAGCGTACCCAAGCCAAGTCAGTTCAGTACATGAAGCTCAGAGTGTGCAGATGTGAAATATTAGTGCAGTGCAGAGAAGATAAATTTTGACCTTTAAAAAAATTTAGTTAGGAACAGATAATTACTACAATCGCATTATATATTCGCAGAGATATACATTTGTGTGATTCATAATTTTTAACGCGAATAAAAAACTTCAGAAATTCTCTGTAAACAGCAGTTCGTTAGCACACTTATAGAACTTAATATCTTATAGCTCCATACGTGAATACTTCAGTGATTTGTTATTATTTGATATATTACTCAACTACCTTCAAGAATTAATAAAGAAGTGAGATTTTCAACTATAACTTGTGTAAAGTGTGTGAAACTATTCTACAGTACGACCCTTGTTAAGAAATACTTGCTGTACCAGATATAACTGACGCAAACTAAATCATAATTAATTAAAAATCACAAATCACTACATATTACGAACCACATTCATACGAGACACTACCACAATGTTAATTTTTCTATCTACTTCATTTTAATCCAGATATACTTTTACAAACAGCACACTTTTCCTTACAGATAGGCAAATATTTAAAACTGGGCGTTTTCATACTCTCTCAATGACATCGTGAGAAACAACTGAAAATCGATAGGACTTTTTAAGAGTGGCTAAGTATTGAATAATTCGAACCATTAATAACATATATCTCGAAATGAGTTATGCCACAATAAAACTTTTAAAATAAATTTTGTATTTTAAAGAGATCTACATTTTCCTTGTAATATATTTTTGTCTATTGCTTAACTGCTTTATTCAAAATTGCTGAAGAGGAGTGAATGAAAGGGCTTACAGATATGCATTTTTATTATTGTGCAAATCTCTTTAATGTATAGCATTTTAATCAATAAGTTGGAATCATGTTTGAGAATATCAAACATTAAAAAAATGTTGCATGTAAACGGTAGTTGAGCGGGAGTATTTTCTTGAAAATCGTTCGTCAAATCTGTAAAAGATACTGAACTTAAATACTAAGTTTGGTATTTATCCATTTTTCGTTTTTGAGATATGCTCTTCACAGAGCGAGAAAGAGAAGTGGCTTACATACACACACACCGAATCTTTTTTCTAAAACTGTTTTTTATTCAAGGTGCCTCAAAACATGTATTTCTGATGAAATCTCGATATCGAATTTTTGGGTGGAATGCAGTACCTTTTCTGCTTACTACGTACCTGGTAAAGAAAGTAAAGACTGCTTAAAATGTTCCTTATTTATTAAATAGTGCATCATATAGTACCAGAATTTTTAATGACGATAAGTTTGTCGTTAATTTTTACTTTCTCTGCCAACTACCTATAGTAGGTAAGAGGATGTATTGTATTATACCCGAAATTGATGTCCAGATTTCACCAGGAATACATATCTAAAGCATCTTGAAACCACTGTGTGTTTCAACAGCATAAATCTAATAAATGTTCGTTAAGTACCAGACGAGGAAAAACTTTCAATATTGTATAGCTTTAAAAGATAGCTCTAAAGATTTGATTAAACATCATATATTTAAAATATTTACACGGCAAATAAAATGTGTACATTTAAATTTCTTGGAATAGCCTGTTAAGATCTCCTCAATCGGAAGGAACTTTGTGTAATTTATATAACAACTAAATATTAAGAGATAGAGAGAGATTTATTTAACAAAAAATTAGATATCCATAAAACACAAAATTTATTCAAAATAATTGTATTGTGGCATCATCCATTTCTGAAACAACCGTTATTATTACTCAAGAACCTCATTTATCCGGATTTATTTTTTCCCTTTTGTTTTTAACACGAAAATGTGCGGTATACAGTAGGTACGGTACAGTACGGTATAATTACAGCTGTTATGTTGACTGAGCAGGTAGCACGCCGGTCCCACGCTTCCAGCTACCGTTATTGCAACCATTGTGACTCTGTTACTTATAGACTAAGAAACTGTACCGGTGTTGTTCTTTTGTTCCCGTGTTTTGAGTGTGTGAGTGAAATAATGTCTCATGCGGAGGCAACAGCACAGACGGAAAAACTAATGGTTCACCTAGAACGTCAGCCGGAAACAACTCCATCCAAACTGATGTTAGTGAAACGTCTAGGCGATCTTGTTGCTCTCAAACTCCACACAGGTTTGAAAAAAAAGTAAACTTATCCATTACATGCTTCAGTAAATAAACTCGAGTAGACTACAGTAAATGTAGAGTTTAAGTACGAAAAAGTGTTTGTTGGTGTCAAAATACATGAAAGGTTTGTATATTGTAGTACATATTAGAGTTTTTAAAGTTAGTAGAGTATTTCCGGATTTTCGTTAATACGGATTACCTCCACCACTTAGTCGGGATAAACGAGTTTCTTGTGTATTTTGAATTTTTTAATACCTTTGCCATAAAGTACAATTTCTGCCGATATCATGAAAATACAGAATTTCAAGGCCAGAATAGCCACTCGCATTTAAACATCTGATTATCGATTCGGTTTGCTCTATCCTCCCTGTACCTCCAACAAAATCTATAAGCCAATTACGTCTGCAAAGATTTATCTGGATTAACATAAAGAAGATAGAAAAATAAGCCTTCACATAACAAAGATTTTCGGATGCAGAAATTCGTCTGGATGTAAAACATCAGATTTTTAACTTTCTCTATTACCCACATACGCATGTGTACCTAGCGTAGCTCGTGATGAAAATTCTAGGAGTATAGAAACATCCCACATCTTCTGTACATAATTGTTTTTGCAAACCATAACGAAAGTTTCCAACAAACAGTTTTGCGAAATGGAAATAAAAATATTTTTGAGATTTACGATTAAGGTCTGTGTTGACAACAAAAATTTATTAGCACACACATTGTCGTAAAGAGGAAGTCCTTGTATAAGACACTGAATTTGATACCGTTTTAGTTATTCTGTGTGTGTTTTTTATTTTATTTTCTCTACTACATACATTAGTAGGTAGAGAAAGTGTTGCATTGCCCCAAAAACTCGATAACGATATTTCACAGCAAATACATGTTTTTGAGGACCCCTGAGTCCAAAAAGGCACTTTTAGAAAAAGCTGTGCGTGTCTGTGAAAACCATAAGTCAAAAACAAAAAGTCAGATAAATGCCATACTTCCTAAACATGCAACACTCCCCACCTCTACTTCCATTTACATGCAACATCTTTCAAAATTTTTGATTTTTTTAAGAAGTGACTAATGATTTGACTCAAATATATATTAAATATATTTACATGACAAATGAAATGTATATCTTGAATTTTCTGGGAACAGCCTCTGAAGTCCTCTTCATTGGGAAGGAGTTTTGCATAATCTTGTATAACTGGTAAACGCTAAGCGTTAGACTAAAATGCACTACACAAAAAAAGAAATATAGATCTGTATAAAATGCACAATTTAATTAAAATAAGATTTTCTGTGGCATAAGCCGTTTCTGAGATATCCTTATTAAAGCCTACAATTGTTCAATACTTATTCTTTAAAAGTCACATGGAGTTTTATTTGTTTCTCGCGATTTCAAGGAAACGGTATGGAATTTTAAGGCCAGCATACAGCGTCCAGTTCTTAAACATTTGACTATCGCTGTTATCTTTCTATCTATAACGAAATGTGTAATGTAGGTATTTCTGCATAAGTTTATTTGAATTAAAATGAAGTAAACAGAAAAATAAGCTTCAGTCGGAGTAGTTTATATACCCATATGAATGTATTACATTATATTTCTTGCAATTATTGTAAATATGCTACTTGTTTGGTCAGTTGGCACTAAAAATATACCTTTTAATCGAGTAACTCATACTAGAGATTTTGAAGTTAACAGTTGTAGGGCTGGCCCCGTAGTTTAATCGGTAGAGCACCTGCCTGTTGTGCGAGGGCTTCCGGGTTCGATTCCCTGCTTGGGGTGAGAATTGTTCTATAGCCAAGATTATTCCCTATCTTCCCCAGAGTCTGAAAGTATAAATGAGTGTGAATGTGTGTATGGTCAAATGATTAAAACCTAAACTTTACTAGAAACCCAACGACAAGCGAATACGAGTTAAAACATTGCCAATAGGCAATTAGTTCCAAAGGAAAGGCCGCCGATAAGACCAATGTAGTTAAAGGCGGAGTATAAATGGAACGTAAAAAAATCGGACGTGTTACACTCAAATGACTTTCTCTACTACAAACGCTTATTCCCCATATGCTTCATGTTAATCGAGATATCGAGATGTTAACCTTATTGCTAATTTTCTTGTAGATGCAAGGGGAATTGGTAGGCTTTAAGCTATAGTCAAATATTTTAAGACCTGGTTGCTATGTGAAGTATTCCATTCTCTTTGCATTATTAGGACAAAACAATTAATAAGGAATTTGAGAAAAAGTATAAGTATTGGAAAATTTAAGCGAAAAACGAGCAAATCTCGAAAATGGTTCACTCAACAACAAAAAAAGTGTATATGACATAAATTGTGTATTTTAACGCGATCTACATTTTTTGTGTAGTAACATTTTGTCTATCTCTTATGGTTTACCAGTTATGCAAAAGTCGTTCTCAATGAAGAATACTTTTTGAGACATTCCCAGAAAATTCGAGATATAAATTTCATTTATCATGAAAATATCTTAAACATATGATATTTTAATCAAAATCGTTGGAGCCATTCTTGAGAAAATTAAAATTTTCGAAAAATGTTCCATGTAAAGATTAATCTGGGGTGGGGGATTTTCTTGAAAACCTTTGTGTCACATCTCTGGAAGATACTGAACCTAAATACCAAGTTTAGTATTTATCCGACTGTTGGTTTCTGAGTTATGCTGTTCACAGACACACACGCAAGATACACACACAAACACACACACGGACATGTTTCCAAAAATGCTGTTTTTGGATTCAGGGGGTCTTAAAGCATGTATTTCCGGTGAAATCTCGGTATCGAATTTTTGGGTGGAATACAATACTTCCCCTACTTACTATGCGTAGTAGAGAAAGTAAAAAAAAAAAAAAAAAAACAGCCAACACTTGAATACGAGCACGTTGGAGTTATAAAAGAACATGCTTACGAAGGAGGCCCTGACTTTTAGTTTAGAGTACATGGAATACAAAATAGGTGTTGTGTCTCCACAGAGTATCCATGCAAGGTAAGAAAGATGTCACATATTTAATGTCACGTAATAAAGATATAGATGGTCACCAATTAAAATACAGTAAAATAAAATGGAATTGAACTGCTCATAATGCTACGATACGCATATACGCATACTACACCATGTGAATTACCTGCTAGCCTCTAACCCCAAGGCCGCGGGTTCAAACCCGGCGGAGGGCAACGGAAGGGAAGTAAAGCCAGAACCTCAAGCCTGGTAAAAGAAGCATCTGAGCAAAATTTACAGTCTTTCGCGCCCAATATAGAATGGGACGCTAAGAACCACAGTAGTTAAAGAGCGTCAATAAAATAAACCTCAATTTAATTTGACGCCATGTTAAAATATTTTAATAACTCTCATGTAAGAAATATTTTCTTTATTTCCTTTGTACTTATGTTATAATCAAGCTGAAAATTGTATGAAGAGAAAAAATTGTTAACATTAGAAATCAGTGAACAAATGTATTTTAATTAACAACTGAGAAGCTTGTTTTTCTCGATGGTCGCAAATTATGTGTCTTTCCCTAAGAGGTTCACTGGTGGTCTGGTAGTGATAATCTAGATATTCACCAGCTTCATCTGAATTTCGTTGTAAATGTAAAGGTTTTCTGTATTATGTGAAAACTGTGTACCTTTTATGTTATTAAATAACTAAGGGACCAAAGAGAATGTACATAGATTTAAAACTTCACTTACTGCAGATATAACTTGTTAAACTTACTCGACAATTCCAATCGATGATTGTTCCACATCCAAAGGGTATTTATAGGCTATGCAGCATTACAGAATATGAAAAACTGTCGGAAAGGTAAGAAAGTCAGACATTTCACCAATGTTCCACTGCTTTTGCGTGAATATCTAGAATTTTCTGCCGTTATTAGTAGATCTCTGACTTAATTGCCTCGAGACCCGATATACGTTGTCTGTGCATGAACTACACGCCACGTGTGACGTCACGGCCATCCCTCTAGTCTAGCTTATACGGCAACGAGACAGACACTCATTGTCAACACGTACAGCAATCTATCATTCGCTTTTATAGTACAGAGTTGTAAGAGATTTAACATTAGTAAGTTTAAGTTGTAACGTTTTCTGAATACAAAGCATTTTTAAGCATAAACGTAGAGGTTTTCCTTTTAACACTTTACAAAAATTTATTGTTATTTATGTAATAGAACTGTGAAAACATAAGTAAGTGTGTCATAAAAGGAAACTATTTTATCGTTTGTATTTTATTAATACGTTCGTTAATGTTCTGTATCAGAATGTGGGACATTGAAACTATATTGCAAAATGCTGTCATGCAAATCAAGTTACAACTTTGTCCTTCACCGCACTGTAACTATACAGCGAAGCAAATGAGGCATTATCTACGCGTCCCTCCAAACCAACGCCTTGGTATACACCTAACATTCCAGGCTAGGTAGCTTGAGAAAGCGCGCAATGAAGTCCGAGGTCTGGTTATTAGAAATAGCCGGGTCTGTACGAAACTATGGAGGATATGCCACAAAACTCTGGTGAATCATTATATAGTAATTCCATAAAGAACAGGGTGAGGTAAATGCAATTAACTCGTCGTTCCGTGTAACATCGAGCATATAGCTAATTGAAACGTGGTATTAGAAAATTAGAAATTAGAAAAATTCTGTTCGAAACTATGGAGGATATGCCACAAAACTCTGGTGAATCATTATATAGTAATTCCATAAAGAACAGGGTGAGGTAAATGCAATTAACTCGTCGTTCCGTGTAACATCGAGCATATAGCTAATTGAAACGTGGTATTAGAAAATTAGAAATTAGAAAATTCTGTACGAAACTATGGAGGATATGCCACAAAACTCTGGTGAATCATTATATAGTAATTCCATAAAGAACAGGGTGAGGTAAATGCAATTAACTCGTCGTTCCGTGTAACATCGAGCATATAGCTAATTGAAACGTGGTATTAGAAAATTAGAAATTAGAAAATTCTGTACGAAACTATGGAGGATATGCCACAAAACTCTGGTGAATCATTATATAGTAATTCCATAAAGCACAGGGTGAGGTAAATGCAATTAACTCGTCGTTCCGTGTAACATCGAGCATCCAGCTAATTGAAACGTGGTATTTTGACCCAAGAGGAAGTGGATTAAATTAGGAATAATGGCAGATTGCTACTTGAAAATATATTCCATAAATTAATTAACAAGCCAAATTTCTTCCATTTAATAAACTCACACTTCAATAACATAGATAATTGCAATTAACAAACCCTTATTCGTTCACCATTCTTTGCATTCTTTACGGCTTCAATGCTTTAAATTAAATTAGAATAATTACAGAATTGCTTTCTGCTCTCACACTTACCGGTATATTTCAAAACTAACCGCAATAACTCTATACTTCAGACGATCAATCTTTTCCTGGTGAAGAATTACTAAAGGGAATTTTAGATAGGTTAAGCCGAAAACGAATTTAGAAAACACCGTCCGGAATGCCATCTATCTAAACGTTGTCCTGTTGTTTTCTTCGAAAATTAGCTCGTCGTCGAAGAAAGACTGATCAGTCTTGTGGACAACACATTGAAGAAAGCTGGAACTGATCCGGCGCCTGCGCAGTCCAGGACTACAATCGCCTGACGTACTGCGTGACTCAAAATAAGTGCGCCCTTTCTTGTTGTTGTCGTCTCCTTGAGAACCACTACCATAGTCGTTTCACTTCTGTTCCCGTACATGTCAGCCTTCCTTTAGTACAGCCCAGTCGCCTAAAGTAGATTTCTCCGGGAGGGTCAATTTGGCACATAATTTAAAACAAGTTTCTTCGATACTTACGTGACAGTTCACGTTATTAAGAACAGATGTCACGCCAATATCAACACCTTTACACGCTAGTAAATAAGTGATTATACCGGGTGGACCATTTAAGTTGAGACTGTACAATATCTCCAAAACTAAGCGTTGTAGAAAGAAATGTCTTTAATAAAAGTGGTTTGATATTATGGAGGAAAGTAAATACCTTTAGTCGTGTTTTGTTTGGAGAACGTTGTGATCGTCATTTTAGGGTCACTTTAAATGGGAACATTAAAATGGGAACCTACCTTTTTTATTTCTTCTCACTCCTCATAAAACCTGAACAACATTTGTATAAATCACTTTGCAATTGTTCTTACACCAACGTAAATAACAACGAAAATTGTGAATGGCTGTGTACGAAGAGCGCAATTAATGGATGGGCCATCCATGGATGGTCATATGTTGGTCACGTTACGTTTGGTTATTGGGAACCAACATGCTTTATTTCGTTTTCTTATTCTTCAGCACAAAATAAACAGCTTTTTATAAACCAATTTCCAATGAGAAAACAGCATACAGAATGTAGGTTACCTTTAAACAAATCTGATGTGCTACACTCACATGACTTTCTCTATCCTTGTGCAAACTATTTGTACAAACGCTTATTCTCCATATGCTTCATGTTAATCGAGATATCGATATGTTAATCTTATTGCTAACTTTCTTGTAGATGCAAGGGGAATATGGTAGCTTTTAAGCGATAGTCAAATATTTTAACGCTGGTTGCTATGTGGCGCATTCCATTCTCTTTGCATGTCCAGGTCATACAAAAAAAAATGAATAACCAATTGAGAAAAAGTATAAGTATTGGAAAATTTAAAGGAATAACAAGCAATATCTCGCAAACCGTTCATTCAACAAAAATAATGTATATGACATAAATTGTGTATTTTAACGCGGTCTAAATTTTTGTGTAGTAAAATTTTATCTATCTCTTATGGTTAACCAGTTATGTAAAAGTCGTTCACAATGAAGAACACTTTTGGAGATATTCACAGAAAATTCGAGATATACATTTCATTTGTCATGACAATATCGTAAACATATGTTATTTTAATCAAAATCGTTAGAGCCATGTTTGAGAAAATTAAAATTTTCGAAAAATGTTCCATGTAAAGGGTGGGGGGATTTTCTTGAAAACCTTCATTTCGCATCTTTGGAAGATACTGAACCTAAATACTAAGTTTGGTGTTTATCCGACTGTTCGTTTCTGAGTTATGCTGTTCACAGTCACACAGACACACACACGGACATGTTACCAAAAATGCTGTTTTGGATTCAGGGGGTCTCAAAACATGTATTTCCGGTGAAATCTCGGTATACGTAGTAGAGAAAGTAAAAATGAAGTTGATCTTAAAATGACCATCATAAAGTCCTCCAAACAAAACTCGACTAATGACATTTACTTTCCCCATAATATCAAGCAAGTTTTATTCAAGGCACTTCTTTCTACAACGCTTAGTTTTGGAGATACTGTACAGTCTCAACTTAAATGGTCCACCCTGTACACTGTATTAGCTGCATATAAATACCAAACACATTGGCGTATGTTGCTTTACGGAACAACTAAGTAGTGGAGAAAATATCCTCCTTCCAAGTCAGTGTCAACCACCTGAATGCTCTCTGGCCTCAAGATTGGATGAAATGACTCGCCGACATATTGTTCTTGCTCATTCTTTTTATCAGCAACTTCAACATGTGCCCGGGGCAGTACAGTCGCACTTGGAAGAAGATCCACAGCAGTCCCAAGGATTAAGATTCGCCTTCCGCAAGACCTACTGTCGCCTTCGGACGAAGACTCCAACGCCGAAGACAACTAACTGTAAACTCATACCATAACTTTTGTCTGTTACTTCACATGACTGAGGGGACCTCATTGATCTACTATTGTATTATTCCTTATTAATATAACCTGAGTCTGTTTAGCAATGTAATGCTGACCCTTTAGCATAAATGAAAAAATAAAGAAAATATATGTCAGCTGATGCAAGAGAAATAGCGAAGATACTGACAAGGATGGAACGTATGTACAACAAAGTGTATGGAATCGTGCCGATATAATATGCAGTGGTTTATGTTGGTAAGGAAATATTAAACCGCCTCTGTTATTCCCAGTCCTCGCCTCTGACTTAGTTCTAACCCTCCACTTGTCTTACTCCCCTTTTTTAGTTGCTGCTTTGTTTGTTGCTGCTTTGTTTGAAACCGATATGTGTTCATAGGTTAATGTTTGACTGTCAGACTTTATCAAACCAATACGACATGGACTCATCTAGGAGCTGGTGTGGACTGCCTTGCAAAGCATGCCTTCCAGCTACTAAGGTGAAGTGTTTCCGTACTCTTCCCCTTTCGTCGCTCACCTAGGCCCAACCTAGTAAACACCTATGTCGGACTTGAATTCACTCCAATAAAGACTGTCTCACCTACAGCTGCTGTGGAACACAGGTGATAAGATGTTTCTGCCAACAGTAAATAAAGATAGGATTGCCTAATGCCGTAGATATCCCGAACTGTCCGCGATTTTACAGTACGAGAGTATAATAAATGTATAGTATATATTAGTATATGTAGTAGTATAATACATGACAATATCCAGGCCGATTTATACTACATTTCAATTTGTCGCAGTAATCTGTTCGTGTTATCTTATTTGCTGAGCGCCTTTTATTGTTTTACTATTTTGAATTTTGGGTTCTTTGTCCTTTGGCTAGCTATTATTACTCAGTCGAGCAAATATCTCTAAGCAGGGCGTGTAAACGGAAAGGAGTTGTTACTAAAAGCTAACACTGATGAAAGAATTAGTTTTTACACTTTTATTGCCGTCACAATTAATAGTTCACATCTGTAATCTCTATACACGCCTAACTGAAACTGTTATATTTCCGAATGTAATTACTATCGTAATATTTGTCACGTACCTACTTCACATTTTGTAACTAACTTTACGACGCGAGAGATTCTGTAAAATTGCGTAATGTGTACCTCGCGAGAGATTCTGTAGAACTGCGCGATACTTGCTTTTGGCTCAAGAATTTATACTCCCTCACCCCGATATGCCTAAACATTATAATAGAGCTGCTATTGGTTACTAAATCGCGCCAATATTAGCGTCTGTTTTATAAGCCAATCATAATTATAAACACATATGCTCTAGGGAAGATATTCCCTCCATTTCTAAAGAAAGGCACGCTACCCTGATGTCATTTGTTTGTCTCTTCTAAATGATAAACAACTCAACCCCTCGCTTCATTGTTACCCACTCTATTGTCAGTTTCAGTAAGGCCGTGTAAACATATTTGCTAACAATGCTTATGGCTCACAAACATCTAAAATCATTGTCATACAATAATCTTAATTTACACTACAATCACTCTGGCATTCACAGTGTTGTGATATAAAATACTGCCTCAAATTCAACGTCAAGAAGTTTAATGTTTTTTGTGGGGGGGGGCAGGCTAAGAATTGATGATTTAGAGAATTTGTTATTGCATAATAAATTGGTTTTCTTCATTCATAATTGCACTTCTAGTGAGCAGGATACACAGTTGCTAAATATTGTGGGGTATTATTTCTCTATTCTTGGTCATAACGTCAATTTACAGTTTTTCCCTCATAGTACTCAGGGGCAGAGGAAAGCAATAGCTGACAATAAAATCAGTTAAGGCAATGCTGCAAATACAATACAATATGAAAAATATAAGTGTCAGAGTGTTTCATAAACTTGCTGTAAACATAGCGAGTTCCTTTTTTCTGTTACAGGTTCTGAGAAATAGGATTCGTGTAAAACAACTTAAATGTTGATACAGAAATCATGAAGTTCACTGAAGGCCTTTAATGCATTTTTGATAATATATGCTTACTTAAAGTAAAATAAAATAAAGCAATTCCAAAACTCATGATTATTTAATTGATTATTATTAATTAAATGCACATTTCTCTACATTAGGGCACCTTATTCCTCAAAATTTCATTTCCTTAAATCGATTAAAGCAAGGTAAAAATGTTCTGGTTTTGGATTATAAGATAATGGCAAATCTAAAGCAAATAGAGAGAATATAAGAAACAAAAAGCATCAGCGCGTTTCTGTGCCTTTGACTGTAAACTAAGAGTACATGATTTCCCCTTGCCTCCATATTCTCATCTTCAAGGTAGCTCCTATGTCATAAAGGCTCCACTATGTCAAACATAATTCGAGTTGACCGACACTGGTATAAATTATATCATCCGATAGCTCACCTTCGTGTATTTAGCAAGGCTGATGATGCCGATTTTTCTGCCATAAACTATAGGAATTATACTGTAATTAACTCTAGAGAAACTCCACCTATGACATGTATATTTTGTTTACTGAGTTTGTATTTACCGACCACTTTCATTATTATCTCATACTGCTTTCAGCGATTTCATACATAAAGCGGACTTCTGTGTGAAACATTTATATGCGTATGTAATATGTTATTTAAACGTAGTCGGTGATATGTAAAACAGATGAAAATATTGATAAACAAGGAAAACCTTCATGAAGACTCCATTTCGTTAAATTACTTTGAAGAGATTATACCAATGCCTTATAAAATACAATTTGGCCCATGTTATCACTTTCTCACAGACAGGCTATGGCCGTAGTTCCCACTGGATTAAAAGAGACTTATTGCCAAACATATTTGTAATGTGCCATAGAGACTGTGCAGTATATAGGGTCTTTCAACAAGAGTATCCTATTTTTAACATAGGATTTTAAGCTTGATGATTCTGATAGTAGTGAGGGAGGGTAAGAATAGGAAAAGAATGGGGAGGAGAGGGAGAGAGAGAAATAAGTGAGAGGGGAAGGAGATAGTGAACGAGTAGAGAGAGAGAGCGAGCGAGAAAGAAAAGCATAATAAAAGAAAGGGAAGACAGTGTCTGAGAGTGCGAGTTACAGCAGCAATTTTTTTCATATGGTTACAGTTTTTATTGAAAAATAGCCATGGAACGTTAAAGCGTTCAGCAACGCATAGAAATTGTGAGAATTTATTATCAAAATGGATCATCTGTTCGCCAAACCTTACGTGTATTGCGTGAAGTTTACGGTGTGCATAATCGTCCCTGCGAGAGAACGATTCGGCGTTTGATGAATAAATTTGAAAGAAGTGTTCTGTCAGCGATCAAAGAACGCCTGTACGTAATCAACGTAAGCGCTCCAACGAAAAGATAGGCGTCGTTCGTGAGAGTGTACGCGAGAACGGAAACATATCAATTGCTCGTCGAGCGCAAGAATTGGGGCGTTCGCACACCACAACTTGGCGAAGTCTGCATCTGGACTTGAAGTTTCACGCTTACAAAATGGTGTTAATTCAAGAACTAAGCCCAACGACCATAGGTAGTGCCGTGTATTCACTGACTGGGCTGTGGAGCAATTGGAAGCTGACCCGGATTTTTGTCGAAAAATCATCTTCAGCGACGAAGCCAGCTTTTGGATGCATAGTTGTGTTAACAAACAAAATTGCCGCTATTGGAACAATCGCAATCCAATGCAGATTCAATTACACATAAATTGTGTATTTTAACGCAATCTACATTTTGTGTGTAGTAAAATTTTGTCTATCTCGTATGGTTTACCAGTTATGCAAAAGTCGTTCGCAATGAAGAATACTTTTGGAGACATTCCCAGGAAATTCGAGATATATATTTCATTTGTCATAAAAATATCTCAAACATATGATATTTTAATCAATATCTTTAGAGTCGTTTTTGAGAAAATTAAAATTTTTGAAAAATGTTCCATGTAAAGGGTAGTCTGAGTTATGCTGTTCACAGACACACACGGACATGTTTCCAAAAATGCTTTTTTTGGATTCAGGGGGTCTCAAAACATATATTTCCGGTGAAATCTCGGTATCGAATTTTTGAGTGGAATACAATACTTCCCCTACTTATATACGTAATAGAGAAAGTAAAAATAAAATCGAATGTTATTTAGGGATGCTCTTTAACTGCTATAGTTCTTAGCGTCGCATTTTTAATTGGGAGCGAAAGACCGGAAGTTTTTCTCAGTTGCCTCTTTATCAGGCTCGAGGTTCCTTCACGTGCCATAAGTCTACGACACGGGACCACCGCCTTTACTTCCCTTCCAAAGGAGGACATGTTAAGGATTTTTACGCCCGAAAAATTCCATCACCCTCCGCCGGTTTGAACCCGCAACCTCGGGAACCATAGGCTATAATAGTACCTCTAGACCACGGAGGACAACGGCCACTTATTTTTCACCTGTGTATGCGGGAAACATAAAACTGCATAGTACGGCTTGTATATATTTACGCTAATTCCCATGTCAATTCATCCACATTAAAATATATATGTAGGGCAAATATTCTTCAACTATGGACTCCCCACTGTCGTAAAAACCTTAAAACCCCAAAAGTAATGTAGTGGGAAAATATTATTTTTATATGTCACACTGTTTTCTAAACGGGCCATTTTATACTCGCTGTGCAGTACCTTAAACCTTTTCTTAAACTTAAATATCATTGGAACTAATTGTTCTTCCACACAAGCCATATGTTGGACAAGGTTGGAAAGTTAGAATCAGACAACTGAAAAATGCAATGCCATAGCCGGTATTTGAACCACGGATCTCCCTAATAACTTCCCTGATAGACCTAATAGTGCCGAAAACTATGAAGCCCGGGACTTAATGTCTTTACAGCATTGTAAGTCGCCATTGGGGTGTGTCATCTCAATACAATTTGAGATCTCCTTGTGGTTTACCGGGAAAATGCGAATCAGTTGGGGGAATGTAATGTCGTACCGGCATGTTGCCGGACGAAAACCGGAAGACAGTGGTACAAATCCCGGCTATGGCATTGAATTTTTCAATCGTCTGATTCTACATTAAATATTATTGTCTATTATAAATTTTCTGTATATCCAAACTGACCACTGACCATTCCACTGGTGATGCGGTATCGTTGCTACCTAGGAAGCGGCGGCCGAGGTTCGATCCCGTAATCTGATATTTTTCAATGTTGATAGGTCTGGAACAATGTGGAATCAGTTTCGGAGGTCTTTGGGGACAGTTGAGAAGCTACTGGGAGTGAAAAATGCCCAACAATGCCAATGTTCCCGACAGTAGTCTTAAGATAGGCAACAAAAGTAAGATGTACCCTGTTGCTGCGGCAACTTCTCCACCAGCTGAGCAAGGCAGCTAGTCTATGCTGCAGGCTCTGTTACGTACTTTTATTGATGCTTACAGTTGCGATAAACACAGGAATCCTAAAGCTCATCTGTGTCCAGGTTTCCCTTCCTCTTCTTTGCTTTCTAATGTGTTGTATTCGCATGAGTTTATCTACTCATTCTTCTTACAAATGGCTGTTCTTCTTTCCGCTTCTTGTTAATCAGGAAGAACCTTCATTATACATTCTTCATTTCTTCGTAGGTATAAGAAGGCTAAAGCATTAATCATATTTTTTAAAAAGCAGATCGCTTTGAAATTTTGTGTTCTTTGCATGATCACGAGAGAGAAAAAACATTGAAAACGGTATAATTGATCATGAACTTAGCAAATTTAACATCACGAAAATTCCAAACACCACGAACCGCCCTTTACATGCAAAGTATTTCGTTATATTTATCCTCAAAAGTAGCTCTAAATATTTTGACTTAAATTCAATAGGTATGTTGAATATATTTGCATGACAATTAAAATGTCTATATCTTGAATTTTCTGCGAATAACATGTGAAGTATTGTTAATTCTGAAACACTTTTGTATAATTCGTAAACCGCAAGACATAGACAAAATCTTACTAAATAAAATGAATAGCACGTTAAAGTACACAACTTATTTGAAATAAAACGTTTTTGTGACGTTAGCCATTTCCGAGACATTCTTTGTTATTGTTTTGAATTTTCAAACACTTGATACTTTTCTCAACTGCAATTTACTATTCCTTTTACATTCTCTATTACGTATAGTAAGTAAGGAAAGTATTGCATTTCTCCCAGAATTCGATAACGAAATTTCACCTAAAATACATCTTTGAGGCCCCCTCAATCCAATAAAGCAATTTTAGAAACATGTGCCTATGTGTGTGCCTGTGATTTACATAACTTAGTAACAAAGAAGTCGGATAAATACCAAATTTGGGATTTACGTTCAATGTCTTCCAAAGATGCGACGCAAATATTTTAAACAAAATTTCCCAAGCCAAACTATCCTAACTATACCAGATTTTCGTTTTCTAAAATATGGCCCTAACGATTTTGATTAAAATACCATATATACAATAAAATGTATATCTTCAATTTTCTGGGAATAGCCAATCATTCGGAAAGAATTTTGTATTTAGCTTTAAGCGATAGATGAAAACGTATTACATAAAAAATGTAGATCTCTTTAAAAACACAATTTACTTTAAATAAGTGTTTTTATGGCATAAGCCGTATCTGAGATATCCGTTATTAAATGTTCGAATTGTTAATTTCCTGGCCATTCTCTTAAAGTCCTTTCAACATTCTGTTGTTCCTCGCGATTGCATGGAAACAATATCAAATTTTAAGGCGTCCAGTTCTTAAACATTTGACTATCGCTGTTCTCTTTGTATATATAAGGAAGTGTGTAATGTAGCTATTTCAGCAAAGGTTTATTTCGATTAAAATGAAGTAGATAGAAAATAACTTCAGTAAGAATAATTTGTATACCCACAAATAAAGGATAGGGGTAGTGAAAGTAATATGAATGTATCACGTCAAAATTTTTCTTTCGTGTTCATGCTAAAAAACAAAATTTCAAAGCCATCACATCACCAGAAGTTTTGATTATGATTTTAGCTTATTGTGTTCTTCTTATACATACAACAACATGTGTAATGAAGGTTTATCTGTATTAAAAAGAAGTAGATAGGAGAATGAGCTTTTGTAAGAACAGTGGGTAGAGAAAGTCATGTCGTGTTTAAATTAAGGGTAGATGAATACCCCATCCTACTAACATTAAGTCTACTGAATTCATGATGTATAGTTTATTCAACAGAGGGGGACACTTCGCACACTGCGGCTTGCACAGATCTGTTATGACTACCACTCCCAGGAGGAGGGATTCGGTGAAAAAACCACGGGAGGCTCTAGGTCGTAAGCGGACAGTCCACAGAGACGCGCGGAAGTCCATTTACATACAGACCCGTCCCACTGCTGGGGCCGCCGAGAGAACGCGATGAACGACCTACCAAACAAGCAGCACTCTAGTATGCACAGGGAGAACTCTCTACAGTGAGCTTGCATCCGTGTCAACTGTATGGCACCACCATATACCCTGAAAGCTAGAAGCACACCTGAAAAATGGGAAAGAAAGGGAAATGGTGGTATATGAGAAACCACACCTGTATTCGCCTGCCGACCCAGAGAAACTACGAAAAAGCCCATGGCTTAGAGTAGACGGTCGCCGAGGTTCGAACCAGGGACCTCCTGAATGCAAGGTCCCACACATTACCGCGGCGCCACATCACTAGATTTCATGATCCATTATCTAAGCATTTAAGATATCAGACTGAAATGTTTTACAGGATTTACATAATGTATACCATCTAAGTACACGAATCTACTTCTATCCAAGAAACAAAATTTTAAAGGAAGATTGGATTATTTTCTCAATCGTTTGATTAAAATGTTGTCGGCCATTACTTTTTTTACGATCTCTGCTACGTGTAGTAAGTATAACAAGTAAATATTGTATTCACCCCAAAATTCGATATAGGGATTTCAGAGGAAGTACATGTTTTGAGGTCCCTGAAGAAAAAAATCATTTTTATAAAAAGCTCCTTTGTATGTCTGTGTGCCTGTGAGAAGCATAACTCAAAAACGAAAAGTCGTATAAATACCAAACTTGGTATTTGGGTCCAGTATCTTTCAAGAATACGGCGCAAATATTTTAAAGAAAATTCTACCACTTAGACTACCCTTTACATGGAACACTATTCGAAAATTTTAAATTTCTCAAACATGGCTTTTAACGATTTTGATTAAAGTATCATGTATTTAAGACATTTTCATGCAAAATGAAATTTATGTCATAATTTTCTGGGAATGTCCTCAAAAGTCCTCTTCATTCTGAATGACTTTTGCATAACTGGTAAAGTGTAAGAGATAGACAAAAGCTTAGTATACAAAAATGTAGATCTCGTTAAAACAAACAGTTTGTGTCACATACTATTTTTGTGGGATGCACTATATCCGAGATATTCCTTGTTACTTATTTGAATTTTACAATACTTATAATTTTTCTTAAATGAACATTTGTTATCGTTTTTCTTATGTCCTGGGCATGCAAAGAGAATGAAATGCTCCACATGGCAACCAGAGCTTAAAATATTTGACTATCGCTTAAAGCCTTCCATATTCCCCTTGCACCTACAAGAAAATTAGCAATAAGACAGTTTCTGCAAAGCTTATCTCGATTAACATGACGTAGGTGGAGAATAAGCGTTTGTAAAAATAGTTTTGTGCAAAAAGTCATGTGAATGGAACACACCAGAGTTTTTACAATAAAGTTAGAGATTTCTTCCTCCACATATTATCGGTAAACGCTACTCTGCACAGCAGTGATTGCGCTGTCTCCGCCAATTGTGCGTAGTCTATATACAAAACTAACCTACAGGACAGTAAGTCAGTGCAAAACGTAATTGCAGATCATATTTTATACATTCTTTATATCGGAGATAAGAAGGAAGTTTAGTAACCAAAATTAGATTTTTTGCCATTACATTATGCATAATTAAGCAATTCTAACTTTTTTCTCACAAGGGGCAGAGGAGGAGCAGTGGTCGCCCGGACCAAACAGCGGCAGGTGTGCATTTCCTTCACAGATGGAATAACTCCTGTAGGCAACTCCCAGCCCTTCTCCTGACGAACAGATCCGAACTGCACTGGTTCCTTACCAGAGGTGAAAGAAGCAATCATAGAGCGCGCATATCTACCGCGCACCGCGCACTACCAAACTACCCAGTCAAGCCCCGCACCCCGAAAGGTGATAGGAAATAAAATGAAAGTATAGGAAATGAGGGACAAGAAAAGCTGGTGATATTAGAAAGAGCACCCCAGTATTCGCCTATCGACAAGGAAAAACCGCGAAAAAAATTAAGTTAGAGTGGAAAATTGCCGATGATCGAACCCGAGACCTGCTGAATGCGGGCTACACATACTGCCTATTGAATCATCCCACTTGATAGCAAATCTGGTTAGTATTGGTCAGTATGTTCTCATTTTGGCTTGACACACTTCTGCCTCGAAAAAAAAAAGATTTTTACAACCTTACAGTATAAATTTTTCGCTCTCTGAAGTTCAATAAAAGGTAGACAGAATCACTGAAAACAAAACTGCGCATTTGTTCTAATAAAGGAATAAAATTAATTCGAAACCCAGAGAATGTAATTTTAACGCAATTCTCTCTTGATTTAGTTTCATATTCAAACCATTTCACAACAAAATAAAAACTAGAAGGAATTTAAAGTGAATCAGATGAATAAAAAGCGTTGCATATTTATGGCAGTGTGATGAATATGGAATAAGTTTTTATTTCCCTATTTTAATTGCCGAACGCTTTGTGCAAGCTTCGAGGAAGTGACAAGAGCGAATGGCTGAGCATGGATGTACCCTCAGCAACAAAAACAAATGGAATAGTGCTGGAGTGTTTTTGTACCTGCGGAACTGTTTGTGGGTATGTAGACTTGAACTTGTTTTGCCAGTGGTGCAGTTATTTGATTTTATACGAATAGTGCATTGTCAGACATGAAGTTGACTCATGGTAACTAGAGCAGCGAGTGAATAAACTTACAAAACCCCAATCATTGCTGTGGATTAAACACCTGAACAACATTATTTGTGTCATTCTATTATCTTAAACTGGGTCGCCAATTCTTTTATTATTTTATTTGTGGTTCGTTATCCTTTGCTAGCTTTGGTTACTCAGACCAGCAAGTGTCTCTTAGCAGGGTGTGTAATAGAGCTACCCTCGAACGAGTTTTGGTAACCATCTGGTGCCATTCATGGCTTCGAACACAAATAAGCTCCTGGGTACTGGATTCCGAGTAGTGTCCCTGTCTCAGACCATTCTATTTGAACAGGAAATGAGATAAATACTCGTTCGTTATACCAAACACCCAGAGTGACCAGACCCAACGGGAAGACTCTGTGTGTTTACTTCGCTGCGTTTTTGCCTTCCTTACACGTAGCCCAATGTTTGCGTGATAAGGAGTTGAATGATATAAGTGAAGTGAAAGTGCAATGTATGCACCAACTATTAATTACTACAATAATAAGCTTTGTCGGCTGTTTTACAATTAATTTATTATTCAGCTCTTGTGTACGAGATATATTCTTGCTTTGGATCCATGAAAAAATTTCAGCTTTCCTGGAATTTGTATTAGGGAGTTTTTCTTTAAGCATAAACTACAGCTCGCATTGTCCATTACCACTACACATCCTTCTTCCAGTCCCTGAAGAAGATCGGTAAACTATTCCCTAAACACCACATTACTCATCTCTTTATGATGATCATCACCGGTTTTTGACTGAAACACTAAATATGCCCCCTCTATGAAACCACGTTTGGACTATTATAACTAATATAATTTTCCGGGCTGTTATGCCGTGGTCTGCTGAAGAAAGATTTCCCAGACGTTTCGTCCACAACTGCGGTGGACATCTTCAGTGGCGCGGACGAAGTCTTCTCGGTGAAAGTATCGCAGCGTCTGATGCGTTGGCTTTTTTTTTTTTTTTTTTTTTTTCGAGTGGAGGAGAAAATGATTTATTCACTTACCCCAGCCCCGATGGGAGTCGAGACTGAGAGTGTGGGAATCTCCAATAGTCGGCATACCCACTAAAAACTCCTCCACCGGAATGAAAAATGGAAGAAGGAAGAAAGAGGAAGTCGGAGTGGTAATGTGGCCGTACCGCTTTTGCACCGGCGGATTCAAGGTAAGGAAGTAATGGCCGGCAACGAGGGCCAAAGCCAGGTGAGGAGGTGCCAGGACGCAAGCATGACCGAGGCCCTGCTTGCGCCCTTGGGAATTCAGGAGTGAAGAGTTGCCGCAGTTCCCAGGTTGCGGCCATGGAAATCCAAGGGTGAGACATGAGGAAAAGTAGGAGAGGTAAGGTGTGTCGGTAGGCAAACTAGACGATGTCCAGATGCCCCCGCGAAGTAGAGTGCAGTCTTGCTTAGAAGTTCTTTCTGTGTCTGTTGCGGCCTCTGGTTGCTGCGTCCGGCCAGTCCGATGAATCTGTGACTGGCTGTTGAAGCTCCCGGCCTAAGTGGTGCTCGTCCCTGATCATTCGCTGTATTGAGGTGCGGAGTTTGTCCAGATGGAACATGTAGTCCCCAAACTTTAGAGTGGTGTCCAGTTGTACCCTGCAGGCGTGGATGAATCCATCTGATTTGGTATGGAGTTCTCGAAGCTGCATCAGCTGTGCCTGAAGTGCTCCAAGACGTGTCGGCTGGTCATCAGGTTCAGTGTCGGTGTCGTCCGGTTCGACGAGGTGGCCCTCGATGCGTTCCAGCTTGCGCTGGACCGATGCGAGGATCCCGTCATCCCCTTGGAGGCCCGTGATCTGTCTTGAGAGGGCTAAGATTGCCCTGGCCGAGGTCCGCTGCTTGGCCTCAACTGCCGCAAGGCGCGTGTTGGCTGCGCAGCGTAGCTCATCCAGGCGAGAGTTGAAGTCGTTGTAGGTGGTCTTGAAGTCCAGAAGTGTGGCCTGCATGGCAGACAGAGTGGCCTGTAATTCTGCTTGTGGATGCGAGGGGTCAGGAACCGTCCGTGGAGGCTCAGCCCCACGGGGAGGCGTCTGCGGAGGCTGTAGAGTTGACGTCAGGGTAGTTGACCCAGTGGGTGTTTCCGGGGGTACAGGGGGCACTGAGCCTGCCCTGTGTAGTGTGTACGCCCGGAACAGGTGGCGCAGTATCGGCGACGTCTGCGAAGGTCGTGGGCGGTGCAGTTTGCCGTGAGGCAGCCTGCCCCGCAGTAATGGCACCGAGGTGCAGCGACGCATGCCTCCGCTGTGTGACCGAAGACACAACAGCGGCGGCAGGGTACCGGGCGTTGACTCCTACTGGCCTCGATGCGCAAGCACTGCCCCAGCAGAGGCAGGCTTGACCCCAAGGCCGCCCGAGTGTCCGCGGCGGTTCCGAGATGGAGGCGAACCAGCGGTGTTGGCCCTCGTTTTGAGGAAATTCGGGACGCCCGAATTGCCGAGTGCCAGTGGTGTCTTGCGGCATCCAGCACGAAATGTACTGGCAGGTCCCTCGGTACTCCACAGATGACTACACTGTGGCGGCCATCTGCCGGAGGGTGGGTCTGCGGTGATATCGGGCTCACCAAGGGTGGTAAGCCGGCGGTAGTCGGTGGCGTCGTGCAGCCCTGAGAAGCAGAGCCGGAGGCAACAGGTGCAGGCGTTGCAATGCTGCGACCGGGTGAAGCAGCAGCAGAAGCGTAGCTGCGCCCGGTCGGCGGTGACGGTGAAGCAGCCTTCCCGGCGGATGCCGGTGGAGCTGCCGGCGAGTCGGCGGGTTCTGCGGCCGGAGTCGGCTGGAGAGCGCTGGGCTCCTCAGCGGTGGCCGGAGAAGCAGCAGCGGAAGCTTCAGCGGCGAGGCGTTTCCTTCTCTTCACCATTTCGGCGATCTCGTTGAGTGTAGAGATGTTGCCTCGGCGGAGTCTCGAAGCGAAGTGTGCGTTGGCCGTTGGTGCCGCTCTCTTTATAGTGTGGACGCTCTCTGCTGATTGGCCCGCTGGTATGAGGGGGCTGGCGCCGGCTGTGTTGTTGCTCTCTTCTGATTGGCTCGCTGTGTTTTTCGGTATTGTATGACCTTTCTTGTTTTTGATGACTAGATGCCAGTTACTGTTGAGTTTCAAAGCTTCTTCTTTCCTATTGAAATTATTGGGATGTTTATAAATCTCTATTGCTTCGCGTTGTAGCCGGGTATGGTAATGCTTTATGGAGGAAAGAATGTTGGTGTCCTGAAATCTAATAATGTGTTCGCCCTCGGCTTCAATGGCATGTTCGGCGACTGCCGATTTTTCTGTATGGCCCAGGCGGCAGTTTCTTTTGTGTTCGCTAAGTCTGGTGTTTGCGCTCCGCTGTGTGGTACCAATGTACACTGAACCACAGGAACAAGGAATACGGTAAACACCGGCCGATGACAGGGGGTCTCGGGGGTCTTTGGAAGAGCGCAGTAGGCTGTTTAATTGTCTTGTAGGTTTGAATACTGTTTTGACATTATGACGTTGAAGTATATGTTCAATACGGTCAGTGACATTTCTGAAATATGGCAGAAAGACAACGGACTTGCTTTTGGGTTGGTCCTGAGTAACCGGTCGGGGCTTGGCCGGACGGCAGGCTCTTCTCACCTCTTGGACTGAATAACCATTTGATTGTAGAGCTGTTTCTAGGTGTCGGATTTCTTGTGGAAGTAAGTGTGGTTCACAAATACGGGAAGCACGGTTTGCGAGTGTCTTAATCATAGCACGTTTTTGTCTAGGATGGTGGTTGGAGTTCTTGTTAAGGTAACGGTCTGTGTGTGTGGGTTTGCGGTAGACACTATGACCCAGCGTGCCGTCAGCCTTCCTGCTAACGAGTACATCTAGAAAGGCTAGTTGGCCATCCTTTTCTTGTTCCATTGTGAACTGTATACGCTGATTGATGCTATTTAGATGTAACAAAAAATCTTGAAGAGCTTGTTCACCATGGGGCCAGATGACGAAGGTGTCATCCACGTAGCGGAACCAGGCTGTTGGTTTGAGTGGAGCTGAGTTTAGTGCCTTTGACTCAAATGCCTCCATGAAGAAATTGGCCACAACAGGGCTAAGGGGGCTGCCCATGGCAACACCGTCTATTTGCTCGTAGAATGACCGGTTCCACTGGAAATAAGTCGTAGTCAGGACATGGTGAAAAAGTGTAATGATATCATCAGAGAAGATGGGTTGTAACAACTTCAGAGTTTCCTGTACTGGAACCATGGTGAATAGAGACACAACGTCAAAACTAATTAGTAAATCCTTCGGTAGCAATTTGAGGTTGCGGAGAAATTGAATGAAATGAGTAGAGTCTTTGATGAGAGAGTCGGACAAGCCGACATGGGGTTGTAGAAGACCGGTTAGGTATTTAGCTATGTCGTATGTGGGAGAACCACATTGGAGAACTTAATTGGAATCCCATTGTTAAATACATTACGGTTTTAATATCAAGTCAGTAATTTATAGATCCTGTACTTCATTTTCAGAAAAGCAGCAAGCTTGCCTTACCACTCTTTCAACAAGAGTGTCCTATCTTTGAACTTAAATAAAACACGTTCTATAAATGATAGAGGTTTATTTCTTCTGAGTTCTATATAAATTGATAAGTGAACAGGAATTATGTAGTGTTTTTAGAGTGAAGAAGTGACAATAAATAGCGATAAATCAAACATTACGATGAGTAGTGAATTCACCTCTGAGCTCTTTTATACCACTACCGAGGTCAACGAACTTATTAGTAATCCTAATAGGCAAAGTCCATGCTTACATCTCCGGTGAGATCAACCAGCCAGGGCAACAGCGAGAATTACCTTACAGTTAAACCACCTTTCTACGAAGATTTGCTTGATGAAGACGAAGCCACATCGGACGGAGGACATGAAGCAGGTACAGTGAATCTTGCCATTACTTCTCCTGCATCTACCACTACCGTGCGGACATCGAACCCGGGACTGCAACCCAAAGATACAGCTAGGCCACCTCCCCTCCTCTCTTCGAAGAGGCTCGAGGACTGACGCAATGAAAATTTCAGTAAGCTTCTTACCACACTTATACAGAGCAATCACTGCAATTCTGTTTTCATTTACACCCTATTCCATATTTATTGGTTGATGTAGGAAACTACACAAAGCAAATGTGTTTAGAATAATAACTCTTCTACCATGGTAACTTGAAACAATACCATTAAATCATTTTTTTAAGTTGTAGAGTTACAAACATAGAGGACGAAACTTATGACTGGACTTTGTATATTTACGCTAGACTGGACTATTTAAATTTACTGGAATATTAGGACAAACTTACTTTATAAATACGAAGTTCTCATGTGCTATTAAATTCGGCTTTGATATCGAGTGTGTACTCTATAACGAAGATGCTTTGGCAGTCTTAGCAGAGAAGTAAGCTGGTAAAATACCTTCATTTACACAAATCATTTTTAGCTTCTCCAATTCTTAAACACTTGTAATTCCCTTTAACAAATATATTTTGACTTCACGGGTAATAAAGTGCTAGTAGCCGCCTTAGATTTTTCCTACACAGTATCAGGAGTATGTATATTTCCTTAAGTATCCATATCATAATTAGCTACCTCCGAACAAAAATTCTGAGGCTACATCCACATGACTTTCTCTACCCTCTATCGTTATTAGTGGGTATAAAAGCTATTTTTACTAAAGTTTATTTTTCTGTCCCCTTTATTTTAATCCAAATAAACTTTTGCAGAAACAGCTACATTACACATTTTGTTATAGATGCAAAGGGTCCAGCGATAACGTTTAAGACGCTACACACCTGCCTTAAAATTCAATAGTGTTTCCATGGAATCACGAGAAACAACTAAATGTTGAAAGGACTTTAAAGAATGACCAAGTAATGAACGATTCCAACCATTAGTCATGGATATCCCACAATCGCTTGTGTAACAAAAAGACCTATTAGAAATAAATTGTTTGTTTTAAACAGATCTACATTTCTTGTATAGTAAGTTTTCGTCTATCTATTAAGGTTTAGCAGTTATACACATTGTCCAAAATTCCTTCAGAATGAAGAGGCCTTCACAAACTATTCCCAGAAAATTCAAGATATAGATTTTGTTTGCCATGTAAATATCTTATAATATGGTATTTTAATCAAAATCGTTAGAGCCATTTTTTTAGAAAATAAAAAACTTCGAAAAATCTCCCGTGTAAAGGATAGTTTGAGGCAGGGGGATTTTCTTGAAAATCTTGGTGTTGTAATAATTGGAAGATAATGAACTTAAATACCAATTTTGGTGTTTATCTGACTTTATGTTTTTGAGTTCACAGACCCACACACAGAAACTCGCACACGCGCGCGCTCACACACACACAAACACACACACAAAGACATAGAGACGGACGTTTTTTTGAATATGCGTTTTTATTCAGGGGCCTCAAAACATGTATATACGGTGAAATCTCGACGTCAAATTTTTGGGTGGAATACAACAGATACTTCGCCTATTTACTATACGTAGTAGAGAAATTAAAAAAGTAAAAATTTGTTTACAATCCCTAGCAACAACCTAGCGAAGACAAAGCAGAATACAATATAGGCCCACTGTAATTACCCAAGGAGTGCTATGTAATTCATTATCTCATTTTAAGTAATTAGTACATTAATTAATTAACAAGCTTTGTATAAAGTTTTGGGTTATATAGGTGGTTAATTATATTTGATCCAAGAGTAGATTAGATACACACGTCAGATAGATTGCATTAGATAGTTAATGCAACATTAAGAAATATTTCTAGAATATAAATAAAGCAGTAACGTTCAGGAAGTTACACAGATAAAGATATTTACCTACTATTAAGCCGTTCATAAAGCTATTAGATTTTAGTAATCAGCCTTGATTGGATGTTAAGAATCACAACGAACCGTAAGAAGCAAATAAGGCATATGTAAAACAGCATGACGAAAAAATTATAAGCAGCGGCAAGGAATTGAAAGTTTTAAAACAGGAGGAAGAAGCAGAAGAAGACTATTATAATTCGGATACGGAAACGACACCACCATAGTCAATAACCGGGGAAGAAGTAATAAAAATAACCCAATATTTTGTGGCATAAACATGTCGCGTTTCTTTGTTTCACTCTATTGCCCCCTTTGAGTTATACTTACGGACGCTCTTTAACTACTATGGTCCTTAGCGTCCCATTCTATATTGGGCGAGAAAGAGCGGACATTTTGCTCAGAGGTCTTTCTATTTCCTTTCCGAAGGAAACCATGCTAAAGATTCTTATGCCCTTGTTTTACATTCTGTACATAAAGAATTTTGCAATTGCCATGAATGATTCAAATTTATGTTTATGTGGGAATGGACGTTACGACTCTCAAGAATTTTCTGCTAAATATGTGACACATCCCATAATGAATTTGACAACAAATAAAATTTCTTAACTGTATAAAGAGGAACTGTAAGTGGTGATGTTGAGAAAGGTGCTTGTGAAAATATACTGACTTCTATGAATGAAAATCTGCCCATAAAATTGTTCCTGACAGACAGACCTTTAATGAAAAAGATATTTCTGCATACATCTACATCATAAATTTGATGTATGGCATCTTGCTTAATCGCTTATGAAAATATTCAAGACACTACAGTGATTACACATTCCCGTTTAAACTTAGCGCTATGACTGATCAGCTGCTCCGGTAAGTGATTCTTGTTTCAAGAATTCTGGCTAGCCGCATGATGTCACCACAGTGTGCTGCTGTGTGGAAAATATCCTGCAGACCCTACATTGTTTCAGTTTTCAACAGTATTATGCACAACCCAAGATCTTGTAGAATATTAAATAAAATGGACAAATGAATTTATATTTGGGTTCTCCTTTAAGCTCCATTGTTTTAAATTCCTTTTTCCCCCAGTATTTATCGCCATTCAAGATGCTTCTTGGATCACAGTTTATAACTAATTGGCTTGAAATCTCCAGGGGAGCTTTAGCAGTTATGGATTTAAAAATTCTTGTGCACTAATTAAAATATTAAATAGTTACCTGAAATTATTTTCCATAACTCGCTTTCAAAAATAAAATAACAGATATACAAAAATACTCCTCTCTTAAGGCAAATAAGATTAATAAATTTGTGCACAACAATTTCTTAGTTTATATACTAAGCTCAAGTTTTGCGAGCATATGATAAGCCATAGGTGTCGACGTAGTATTTGTATTATTATATAAAAAGTGATTAATGATGAATCAAAAATGAATATCTTAAAAACTGTTTGAGATAGCTAATTAAAATTTTGTGTGCACTTATATTTTATGCTCTAAGTATATGGTGTAAAGGTCCTGCAATCAGAAGAAAACTGTAGAAATTTGGATTTTCACAGACAGGTGTCTTAAAGAAAAATTCCCACGAGAATCGAACCCGGAACTTGCGTCGGTCTTCGCACTCCTTGCTTAGAAGACTGCGCCGGGGAGATGGCCTAGCAGTATCCTTTAGTTGCAGTCCCAGAATTTATGCCCGCGCTGGTTACAATCTACCGCGGTGAAGTGGTAAGTACAGGAGAAGTAATGGTGTAATGATGAAATGCACCGCACCTGCGTTTTGTTTTCCGTCCGACGTGGCTTCGTCTTCATCAGCAAATCTCGGTAGAAAGGTGGTAAAAATATTATATGATTTAATCCTCGCTGTTGCCCTGGCTAGTTGCTCTCAGCGGAGATATAAGCGTACGCTCTGCCTATTAGGACTGCTAATAAGCTCGTTGACTCGGTAGTGGAACTAAGGAACTCTGAGGAGAATTTACTAGTCATCACAATGTTTGATTTACTGCAATTTATTATCACTTTGCACTTCTAGAACATTGAACAATGTTTTTGTTCACTCAGAACTCTAGACTGAACTCGCGAAGCAGAAAATCCATGTTAATTAATACGCGGCAGTCACACTTACACTTTGGCACAATACGGACACCATTTGCGCGCCAACTTTGTGTTACTGAGTGACGTGGATTGCTCTCTGTAACTGCAAATCAACTCCTAAATTTTGGGATAAACATTGACTATTTGTAGAGTACTATCCCCCACTTACGATTTAAATATCTGTACTCTCATTGGAGGAATTTTCGCGGCTCTCTCAGCGTGATTAAACATTAATTCATTTATATGTATTCTGATTGGTTAGTTTATATATATATATATCACATGACCTTTTCCCGGGTTTTTCCTGGTAGTTTTCCGTTCTCGATTACATTTCCCTCACTCCATACTTATGGAGCGGAGACAAATAAGGTCATAAAATCTTACCCTGGGTTCTAATACAAGAGATCCCAACTTTCTCTGCACTTGGGAACAGCATATTTTTCACAAAACTGCAGTGATTAAAACACCTTAAAACTAGTGAAACAGTAACATTACATATAAGACAAATATTACATTGCACAAAAAATGGCTGTTTACACGTATCCATATTACATACATACGAGGGGGGATTGATGAGTGAGTGAGTTTGTAATTTTTTTTCCAAAAAATCCATTTTATTTCTCAACATAGCCTCCTTTCAATTCATTTGCACGTTGTCCAACGTTTCTCCAATTTTGCTAACTATTCCAAAAAATATGATTTTTCGAAGTCTGCAAAATATGACGTTGTTCCGCCATGATGTGTTGACTGAACGTGAATTTCTTCCCAGCGAGTTCAATTTTTCATGTTTGCGAAGAGGAAGAAGTCGCTCGGAGCCAAATCTGGAGAATATGGTAGGTCAGGTAGCAGTTCGTAGCCCAATTCCACAAATTTTGTGATATCAATGGCTGACTTGTGTGAGGGTGCATTATCCTGGTGAAAGAGAAACTTTTTCTTCACAAAACGGGGTTGTTTCTTTAACAGTTCTTTGTGAAATTGATCCAGCATTGCGGCCTAATATGAACCAGTGATCGTTTTACTCTTTTTCAGGAAGTGGATGTCTTCACTCCTTGAATCGTAAAAGACAGATGCGACGGAATGGTTTTCGCTTTCTTTGGAGCAGGTTTGCAAGGAAATCCACTGCTTTAATTGTTGTTTGGTTTCAAGTTGATATTAATGGATCCAAGTTTCATCAACCGTGATATAATGCCGCAAAAACTAATTTGGTTTGCGTTGGAATATGTTCAAACACCCTTGTGAAATGGTCAAACGATTCCGTTTGTTCTCTACTGTGAGCAGTCGCGGCACCCATGCTGACAGCCTTCTCATACCAAAAAATTCGTGCAGAATGTTATACACCCGTTCACTCGAGATGTTTACGGTCTGGGCTACCTCACGGATTTTCACTCGGCGGTCTTCCAACACAATATTGTGAATTTTTTCACTATTTCTTCCGTTGTGACCTCAACCGGCTGTCTTGTGTGCACGGCATCTCTTGTGCTCGAACGGCCACATCGAAATTTTGTGAACCATTTGTGAACCATGCCATGTGATGGAGCAGAGTCGCCATAATACTTGTTCAGTCTTCTTCCGTTTCCTTCATTGTCTTACCACGCTAAAAGATGTGCTTTATCAGAACACGAAATTCACTTTTTTCCATTTTCTACGAAGCAACACACTTTAGCAGCTTTCAACAATTTTCTAAGAAACAATTGACGAATTTCTGTGATTATGCCCAGAATATATCTAAGACTTGGGTGCAAACAAGAAGCTCATGATTAGAACCCTATCTCTCGTGAAAGTCATGGACTTATCAATCTGCTCTCGTATACATTCATATAGCAAATTAATCATTAATGAAATTGAAACATTATAAAATTAATCCTGGCACATTTTGTCTCAACCTCTGGGTTGACAGGCCAGAACGATGACTACTCGTTTACGGAGGCAATCATATATCACTCTCGTATAATCTTACTTGTCTAAATTTATTCGGCCGCTACTACATTTTATTTTATATGTATTTTATTTGCCTCTTGCTTTTTCTGATCTATGTAACATTTAATCCCCAATAAACCGGAAGACAAGCATCTTTTTATATATATTCTATATAAAAAGCTGGCTTTATATCCCCGAAAAGGGCAGTTCAGCAAAAAGCTAAGCCCATGTTGAGTTTTTCAATCTACATTTTTGTAACTTCCTCCATTCATTTGCCGCGCGTGTATCGTGGTGAACCACAGCAAGGTGGCCTCGTAATTTTTGTCCTGAGGGAGGGGGAAGAGGGACTCGCAAAATAAAATTGTTAAAAGCTCCCCTCCTTTGTTATGTCCCTTCCCTTCCACGTGGCACTGACATTCACACCATCAGGTGGTCTTGCTTGTTAAGAGTTTTTGTCACAGAGTTTTTGTATTTCTGTAAAGAACAGTAGTGTAATGAGATTCTTTTTTCCTTTACTTATATGTTCTTTTTGGAGTACGTTTATGACTGTTGCTAACTTGCTGCCTTAATATACCTAACCTAAACAGTGTGAACCTTCGCCACGATCGTATATGGTTGAACAGACCACGCATGGCAGTCATTTATTAACAAATGTTTACAAAGAGAGATCTGTATGTGTGTTTATACAGCGTTATCTCAAAATCCACTAAACCACCTATTTTGACAGTACCTTCACCCTTAAAAAACCCAATATATTTCATGTATTTATACAACTACACAGGTCAAAGTAGGTTAAAAATATCAGCTATTGTAATTAAATTAAATTAAATTAAAATTTAATTACTTAAAAATTACTTAACCATCCAGATCGATGTTTATTCCACAGGCAAAGAGTACTTATACGCTATGCACCATTTCAACAACTTCGAAGACTATTGCGTCGGTACCCTGCATATTTTGTTTCTACGACTGCGCCGTTGGTGGCAGTCCCAAGTTCGATGGCCGCTCGGGTTGAAGTCGAACGCGGTATAGTGGTAGAGATAGAGTTAATGTTAAAATTCACTGTACCTTTTTCTCTATCTGACGTGGCTTCCTCTTGTTGTCCTCGCTGTTACCCTGGCTAGTTGGTTCTCAGCGGTGATTTTAGCATGGACTCTGCCTGTCATGATATTTGATAAGCTCGTCGATCTCAGTCGTGGTGCGGGAGCTTAGAGAAGAATTGACTACGCACTGTAATGTTTGGTTTATGGCTATGTATTGCTATTTCCTCATCTAACACTACATAGATGTTCCTGTTCACATATCACCACTGTCTTCGACTGTGTACTGTCTTCTACTGTGCACTGCCTTCTACTGAATACTGTCTTCTACTGAATCCTGTCTTCTACTTTTTAACTGTGTACTGCGAACTCAACTGTCTGTCTTACACTGTGTACGGTCCTCTACTGAATCCTGCTTACCCTAAAAGTCAACGGTAAAACTGCCATTATTTTAGATTTGCCTCGCTCCATACTTCCGGAGCGGAAACAAACAGTCATAAAACTTTACCCTTCTTTTCTTATACAAAAGATACCGTTTTCGCTGCACCTGGGAACAGCATGTTTCTACTCTAACTGCAGATTTCAAGACATTCTAAACCTAGTGAAACAGGAACATTATGTACACGACAAATATTACATTATACAGAAATTGCTATTTACATTGTTTTCACATTGTACACATATATCATTTATAGATTAAATTAAACATAGAATAATTTAGCACATAACAAAATTAATTCCGGCACATTCTGTCTCACTGTAAGGAGGAGATTAACGATATTGGATGTTCCCCATGAATATCAGAGGATTTTCATGTCTGTAGGAAATTACAATTTTAACGGCTATATCTTTATAGTTCATTGTAATAATAACTTCATAAAAACGGTGGGAAGTAATTGTAATCAATTAATTCCTCTTTCGCGTTTATAAAGAAAATCTTATATGCTATGTTCACATGACTTTCTCTAGCCTTTATCATTAAGAGTGGTTATCCAAACCTATTCTTACTAAATCTTATTTTTCTATCTAATACATTTCAACCCAAGTAAACCTCTGCAGAAATAGTTACATTACACATTTCGTTATAGATACAAATGGAACAGCGATAGTCAAATGTTTAAGGACTTGACGCTATATGCTCGCCTTAAAACTCCATATATTTGCATGCTATCGCGAGAAACAACTGAATGTTGACAGGACTTTAAAAGAATGAGCAAGTAATGAACAATTAGAATCATTAATAACGGATATCACAGAAATGGCTTATGCCACAAAACTTGTACGTTTTAAAGAGATCTACATTTCTTGTATAGTAAGTTTTCAGCTATCGTTTAACGTTTACCAGTTATAAAAGATTATACAAAATTCCTTCCGAATGAAGAGGACTTCATTGGCTATTCCCAGAAAATTCAAGATATACATTTTATTTGTCAGGTAAATACCTTTAATATATGGTATTTTACTAAAAATCGTTATAGCCATTTTTTATAAAATCAAAAGTTTCGAAAAAGTTTCCATGTAAAGGGTAGTTTGGGGTTGGGGGATTTTCTTGAAAATCTTCGTTGTATCTTTGGAATGTACTGAATCTAATTTGGTGTTTATCTGACTTTTCGTTTTTGGGTTATGCTGTTTATAAGTACAGTCACACACACATACACATACATGGTAGTTTTTCGAAAAAGGCTTTCTTTTTAAATCAGGAGACCTCAAAACATATATTTCCGGTGAAATCTCGCTATGGAATTTTTGGGTGGAATGCCTTCTCTACCTATTATGTCTGTACATGGTAGAGAAAGTAATGATCTCGTAACACCGGACAATCAGTAAGTTGGGTAAATAAATATTTTGAACTTCAAAACATTATTTTAGAACACTGAAATTGTCTGAAAAAAACATAAAAAATATGTGCGTTAATGCAAAGATTAAAAATAATAAAAGACGAGATTATCCATGCACGATGCATCCTGGCAGCTAACTTACCTGGTGTTATTGTTTGCTCCTCTCGACCATTTGTTTGAATTAGAGGTGCGTCGGCGAGGTTTTTTGTTTTGTTGTTTATCTCATCGATCACCGTTCTTCATTCACTCGCCCTCCCCTTTGCCCTCTATTATCAGATTAACTGGAAAGAGAGAATGAAAGGACCAAATTAGGTTTTCCATTTGACGGATATCGTACTCGTGGTTATGGGTTGTCCTTTGTTTTCCATTCACCCTCCCTGCTTGTGTCATTCACCGTGTTAAGCATTTTTGTAAAACGTCAGTAAAATATACGCCATGGAAACAGATTATGTCTCTGCAATCGCATCATGTGGAATTTAGGAGTATTAGTTGTTCGTGACAGTTAATTTTGACACCATTCTGGCGTTAAGCATTGATTTATTTAGAATTAGAAGAGAGATATACAAGAAATATTATGATATACAGGGTGGCGCAGATAAACGTGGCCTGTCTCCCGTTTGAATGCAGATGTGATATTTCCGATGTGTATTAATATAATTTTTTGTTAAAACTGGTCATTAAAATTGAATCTACCTACAGTACAAAAATGGGCATTTTTATGTAATATGAATAATCGGTAGTTGGCATTCTTCTGTCAGCATTTGAGTTTATTTCATCAGTTCATACACACTTGCTGTTTAATTGAAATCAAATAAATTTATTATTATAAGTAAGAAGCAAATTCATTGTAATCAGTTTCGAACTGATATTAAGATATTTATATCCTTATTTACATTTTTTAGTTGAAATCAAATAAATTTATTATTATAAGTAAGAAGCAAATTCATTGTAATCATTTTCGACCTAATATTAAGATATTTACATCCTTATTTACATTTGTTTAATTGAAATCAAATAAATTTATTATTATAAGTAAGAAGCAAATTCATTGTAATCAGTTTAGAACTGATAGTAAGATATTTACATCCCTATTTACATTTGTTTAATTGAAATCAAATACATTTATTATTATAAGTAAGAAGCAAATTCATTGAAAACGACTTTCTCTATACAAGAAAGAATTCAAATTGTGGTAGCGTATGTGAAAACAGCTTCGGTTAACGAACGAGTCCATGATGTCTACTCTGTGGAACGAACAATTAACAACAATTTGTGGCCACCACGTTCCCCGAATCTAACAACGTGTGATTGTTTTCCTGTGGGGATATTTGAAGAGCAAGGTCTAGAAAGAAATCCACGCACAATATAGGAACTGAAAGACAACACCAGCCATGAAGTTGCCGCCATTGATATCCCAACTTTACGCACGGTGTATCTGAACATGCTGTGTAGTGATGCTGCAGGGTCGACCTTCAGCATCTTCAATAAATGGCGAGTCCATTGCAGTAATTCGTTCTCTGTATTTACTCTATACTTACACGAGCCTCTTTTATCTGCACCAATTATGTCAGCTATCGATTATTCGTGTTGCATAAAATTTCCCATTGTTGTACTGTAGCTCGATTTAGTTTTAACGAGCAATTTTAACAGATGTTAATACACAACGGAAATATTGCAAAAGCATTCACACGAGAGACGGCCACTATTATCTGCGCCACCATATGATTTTTCTAGCGCTGAAGCCAGAGTTAGGAATAGGTAAAGGGATGGGATTCCAGTAATTGGAGCACAGCAAAACACCTTGGCATTAGTGCGCCTTTTGCGCATTCAACGTGACCCCATGGAAAGTGTGTTGAAGGGGAGATCCGAAGTGCGACCAAAACCGATGACGATGTGCGCTATCTTGACGCTGTCTAGCATCCTTAGCATCCCGCAACCTGGAATCCCGGGTGTAGACAAGACACTCCGAGGAAGGAAGGTGGCCTAAACACGTCCCACCAAGCTCCATAGAAAAATGTTGCCATAGCGCAAATTCCAAGTTCTGCCGCAACACACCGACCGCCGTTGCCTGGTCCTACAACCCTTAAATAGATGAAAGGAAATGACGCGCACAGGAAATGATAGATAGGGAATTCGTGATATAATGGGAAACACCCCAGCATTCGCATACCGACCCGAGACCTCACGAATGCGAGCCTCACACGTTACCGTGGATCCATCTCGCTTGGCCTGAAGGCCAGAAATTTCTCAAACTGAGTAGAACATAAGACCTTCCTGTTAAAATTTCCCCATGTTCACCATAAAAAATTTAATGCGATAAAGGGTAGAGAAGGTCATGTGAATGTATCGTTTATAGTGGGTATACAAGTTATTCTTATTATGGCTTATTTTTCTATCTACTACATTTAATTCAAATAAACCTTTGCAGAAATAGTTACATTACATATTTCATTACAGATACAAAGAGAACAGGGATAGTCAAGTGTTTAAGAACTGGATGTTATAGGCCGGGCTTTCCATGCAATCGTGACAAACAACTGAATGTTGCCAGGACTAAGAGAATGACCAAGAAATGAACAATTCCAACCATTAATAACGGATATCTAAAAAATGGCTTATGTCACAAGAAAATCTCTGAAATAAATGTGTGTTTCAAAGAGATCTACATTTCTTGTGTAATACGTTTTCGTCTATCGCTTAAAGTTTACAAGTTATACAAGATTATACAAAATTCCTCCTGAGGGAAGAGGACCTCACAGGCTGTTCCAGAAAACTCAAGATATACATTTTGTTATGTAAATATATTTTATGCATAGTATTTTAGCCAAAATCAAAATTGCCAGGTTTTAGAAAATAAAAAATTTCGAAAAATGTTCCGTGTAAGGGATAGTTTGGGATTTTCTTGAACATATTTGTCTCTCATCCTTGGAAGATACTGAACTTAAATACCTAGTTTGGTATTTATCCGACTTTTCGTTTTTGAGTTAAGCAGTTCAAAGACACACAAGCACAGGACACACACACAAACACATACGGATACGCTTCTATAATGTTCCTTTTTGGATTCATGGGGTCTCAAAACATGTATTTCCGGTGAATTCTAGGTATAGAATGTTTGGGTGGAATGCAATCTTCTCTACTACTATGTATGCGATAGAGAAAATAATAGGATAACCAAAAAGGCGTATTCTGCTTAAATGTATAGATTCTACTAAAATTGTTATTCAGTTCTTTTACTTCACACTGTGACCACGCACGGCTGCTCACGCGCCGGCCACAGCAGCCCCGACTCCCGCCGAAACAGTCATAATTTCGCCGCAACCACCTCACGTTCTCATATTTACAGTTACAATTACAATGATGAAATCATATACTTATCTCAAGAGATATTGGAAATGTCGTCCTCAAACCACACAGTCTGGTATCTTCTCAGGTAATTTTATCCGCACTCGAGAGTTGAATATCGAAATTTAGTCACTTTCTCGTCAGATATTTTCCTTTAATTCTTACAATGCATGAGAGTTAGTTACATACACCTTATTGTTGATTTGATTTTAAGTCGGTCTAATTCCTTTAATTAGATTTTGCGAAATGATAAGAGTAAATGACCCACCTTACTATTCTTCTCTGACGAAGCATGGTTCCATTTATACGGTTATGTTTCGTCGCAAAATAATAGATATTGGAGTACAGAGAAACCCGTTTTTACACGCGACATTCCCTTGCAAAACGCGAAAATTGGACGTAGTAGATTGAAGATGTTATATTGTTGTAGGAGTTGTATTATATTTCAACTGTTGGGGAACCGAAATTAAAATTCGTTGCAACCACACGTATAGTACTCGCTTTCCGGTAGCCTTCACCCTAAGTTTAAAAATATTATTAACTTTGTAATTTTGACTGTTTCTTTAAATATTATGTATTTATGTTTGCCTCGGCTACGTCAGTATTTATTTTAGAGACATGGATGTCTTGGCAGGGTTGTGGTGCGACTTAAGAATGTAGGTTTACACAGATTATAAGTTTACTTCACTCCTTTTTATTAATGCTTGACACGATTTAAATAACACTTCACTGATATAGAGCTGTAAGATTTATTGTATTTTTTACTTGTACTTTTTAACACGTCAGCTTATTTTTCGTCTCACACGAATACGTATTAAATCTCTCGAGGATGCATCTCGCATCCGGTTACAAACATTGTCTGCAGGCAACTGAATTGATTTAACCCGCCTAAACTTGTCAATTTCTGTATTTCAAGTCTCTGGTTGACTATTCCTAACCCAATAGAATACCTTCACATAACTAAAGCTTTTTCTGGTTGTTGATTGGCTATTTTATAAACTGTCACTAAAATTACACTATTGCTTCCAAGAATCACAATTAGTATTGTTAAACTCTCAAATTCATTATTGCCTCAAGCTTACCTGATTGTTACGTCATTGCTAGCAACTTTTAACTTATTATTCTCACAGCTCCTACATTATTAAATTACGTAATACATTCACATAACATAATTACACATGGATGCAATAAAATAAACATATACAATGATTGTAATATGCACTTTTATGTATTGTTAAATGCACATATTGCTTTAAGGCGGGCTGTTATTGAATTTATTTATATATATATATATATATATATATATTATATTATATTATATTATATTATATTATATTATATTATATTATATTATATTATATTATACTGAGATAATTTAAGTGTTAAAAATACTGCCTCAAGATGCATAGAGAACAATAGAATCAGTATTTTGTTAACAAACAATAAATGCATAGGAATACAGGAACATTTTTAACAGCTGATCGGCGTTGAATGTTAGTCTGGATTTTTCCAACAGGACTCTGATTCCGGGCATACAGCACATGAGTCGTTTAATTTCATTCAGAAAATTTGCGAGGGTAGGGTAATTAGTAAAGGATTATGTCCCTCATGATCCCCTGATTTAACTTTATGCGATGTTTGTCTATGAAAGAACATGAAAGAGTTCTTTAAACCCCAATATTGCAAGAAACAAAAAAAAAAACCATCAGATGTGTTACACTCACATGACTTTCTCTACTCTTGTAAATACTATTTTTACAAACGCTTATTCTCCATATGCTTTATGTTAATCGAGATATCGAGATGTTAATATTCATGTGACTTTTCTTGTATATGCAAGGGGAATTGGTAGGTTTTAAGCTATAGTCAAATATTTTAAGAGCTGTTTGCTATGTCGAGTATTCCATTCTCTTTGCATTACCAGGACAAAAAAAATGAACGAGTTCCCATTTGAGAAAAAGTATTGGAAAATTTAACGGAATAACAAGCAAATATCTAAAAAAGGGTTCACTCAATAAAAAATGTATATGACGTAAATTGTATATTTTAACGCGATCAACATTTTTTGTGTAGTAAAAGTTTGTCTATCTCTTATGATTTACCAGTTATGCAAAAGTCGTTCACAATGAAGAATACTTTTGGAGACATTCCCAGAAAATTCGAGATATACATTTCATTTGTCATGAAATATCTTAAAAATATGATACTTTAATCAAAATCGTTAGAGCCATTTCTGAGAAAATTAAAATTTTCGAAAAATGTTCCATGTAAAGGGTAGTTTGAGGTGGGGGAATTTTCTTGAAAGCCTTCGTGTCGCATCTCTGGAAGATACTGAACCTAAATACCAAATTTGGTGCTTATCCGACTGTTCGTTTCTGAGTTATGCTGTTCACGGACACACACACAGACACACACACGGACATGTTTCCAAAAATGTTTTTTTTGGGGGGGGATTCAGGGGGTCTCAAGACATGCCTATATTTCCGGTGAAATTTCGGTATCGAATTTTTGGGTGAAATACAATACTTCCTCTACAATACTTACTTGCTTAGTAGAGAAAGTAAAAATGAATGTCGAATTCCCATTTGAGAAAAAGAATAAGTATCAGAAAATTTAAGGGAAAAAGAATCAATATCTCGAAAATGGTTCACTCAAAAAAAATGTAGATGACATAAATTGTGTATTTTAAGGCGATCTACATTTTTCTTCTAGTAAACCTTTGTTTACCTGTTATGGTTTACCAGTTATGCAAAAGTCGTTCACAATGAGAAATACTTTTGGAGACATTCCCAGAAAATTCAAGATATACATTTTATTTGTCATGAAAATATCTTAATTATATGATATTTTAATGAAAATCGTTAGAGCCATTTTTGATAAAATTAAAATTTTCGAAAAATGTTCCATGTAAAGGGTAATCTGGGGTGGGGGGGTTTTCTTGAAACCTTCGTTTCGCATCTCTGGAAGATACTGAACGTAAATACCAAGTTTGGTGTTTATCCGACCGTTCGTTTCTGAGTTATGCTGTTCACAGACACACAGACACACACATGGGCATGTTTCCAAAAATACACTTTTTGGATTCAGGAGGCCTCAAAACATGTATTTCCGGTGAAACCTCAGTATCGAATTTTGGGGTGGAATGCAATACTTCCCCTACTTACTATACGTAGTAAAGAAAGTAAAAATCAGGCGGATAGTTTGTGACAGTATTATTGGTCAGTGATAAATCTTAAAAATATAAACAATTGCAACTTGTGATTAATAATCCCTTAGAATATGTAATCGTCTGATATCAAAACATGTGTGATAATATTAATAAGCCTAATTTATTCTTGTAATTTTAATATACATATATGTTAGGTTGTACGTATGAGTCTTGTTGAGGTTGTTAATGATAGAAGAGTGCACAAAGTTACATTTTCAGCGCGAGGTTATAAGATAACAGACTGAGGGAGTCGATTAATACAAAAGACTTGTCCTTAATGCATCGTACGTGAAGCTAGGGGAGTTAAGGGAATTTTCTGTTGGCAAACATGCAAAGCAGCAGCAGTTGTTGCAGATACAAAAATTAGAAAGTTAGTCAAGTGTTAGGTAGCCACAAATGGCAGCTTGAGAGCTACATTTAAGTGGTTTCTAGCAAAGGCAATGTGGCTAATGAGATTTAAATGTACAGGATTCTAAAATTTTTTGGTGTAGGTAGTAAGTGGTAGCTTACAGACGCTAAAGTGAGTTCTTCGGTGCTCGTCAATCTGTGCAGATCGTAGTTGTGATACGGATGTGATTGTAACGTTAGGAATGTAGAAAGTTAGAAATTGTATTCTATTTGTAAAAATGTTAACATTGCGAGCACACAGATAGAATTTTTATGTCCGTGTGTGAAATATGTAAAACACAAAGTGAGAATGTAGAAATTTTTGTTAGTAACAACGCCTTGTTACAAGTTAAATACCACTGCTTCAATGAACAGTCATATAATACTACAACAGTGCAAACATTGCACTAGTGTGCATTAAAATAGGACATTTTTCAGAAGTTCTTGTGTTTAAAATTTATGTTACACAAAACATCCTCCTTACCCAAGTTATACATGCTCTATCAAATCTAAAGTAAGCTAACCGGGGCAAGAGCAGAATCCAAGAATAATAAGAATTTACAATAATATCTGTAACTGTGTAACATAAACACCAAGATAGGCGCTAGATGTAACATCATCTCACAGAATACAGACATAAAATTCACATAATTTTGGATTTTGAACTCTCGAGTGTGAATCAGAATTTGCTGAAAGAAAGCCAGAAATATATGGATAGAGGACAGTATCTCCAACATCTCTTATGGTATTATAATTGTAATTTTAACTGTGACTGAATAACATGAAGTGGTTACGGGGATATTATCTCTCTTTCAGTCATATACCGAGCCGAGGCGGCCGGCGCCCGAGGCACCGAGCGGTGGCTGCAGCACTGTATTATCGCCTAGATACAGTTGGACAATTTCGGCAATGTGGCCTGTACATGCCCTGAAGCATCTGACCTCCGGGAGGAAGCATGAAGTGAGCCTTTTGGGCGTCAGATCTGGTGGTGTCAGGCGCAACACAGCGGGATATACAGAATATTGAAGAAAAAGTATTCCATATTTTGAGATATGGTAATATGAACCGAAACAAGAAAGAATTTCCAGTAAACATGGGTTCTAAAATGCATACCTTAAGAGCTATGAGCACTTGTTAATCTTCGCTACTGTGAAACATCTCTTCTACTGCAAGCTCTTTGTTGTTACCCACTAGGTAACTAGCCATTACATTTGCCTACTCCGGTGACCAAAATCGCTGAATGCAGCAGAAACAAATCAAAACTTAAGACGTGAGATAATAGAGCGCATGGAAATATTTCCCTCCTTACATGTATTAGTTGAGTTTACGGAAGTCAGACCTTGTATTAAATATCTACATGCTAATTTGTGAGGATGGGTATTAGAGGGGTTTAATCTACAAACTTACCATGTTTCCGAGTGTTGTATGGCTAATTACTTATTACCAGGTGAAAAATACGTATGTTATGTGGTAGTTGTGAATAATGATAGAATAATATAGCAATAACATTAGTTTTAGCAGCTTGAGTTTCATGTAAAACATTAGATTTTCTCATAAGTAAAGTTTTTAATTATGGTGTTTTATAAAATTTATATCTTGCTTGGTTCCCAATGCTATTTACAGGATGCCATGGCTAGTATTACGTACATTGCTAGAATGTGTCAGTCGTCATTTGTTACTACACAATCACAAAATGGAAGTTACAAAGTTTGAGATTAGAGTCCTTTTAAAGCACTACTGGAAACAAGATTATAAAGCTGCTTCCACGGCTGGAAAAATATGTAATGTGGAAGGAGAAGGTGTCGTTGGTGAGCGTGTGGCACAACGATGGTTCCAACGTTTCAACACTGGAGAAGAAAACACTAAAGATTTACCACCTTATGGAAGACCGAAATTATGGGAAATTGAGAATACAGATGAAGACGATTCATAGCAGATGAAGAGAACTCCACCTATGATACCACACGAGGATAAGGGCATTAGAAACCCGACTCTATTCACACATTACCCCAAAAAACTATAAAAATGACCTGTCTCATCCCTATTTTGGGACATGAATTCATAACTGCAATGATACCTGCTCCCTTCCACCCTGAAGCAACCCTTTCCAGATTAAACATTAAATAAGAATGATCTTTTTCCGAGAATAGGAGTAAATGATATACAAAGATACACTTATTTCTAAGTTCAATAATGTAACTTCTTACGTAAAATGTCAAAAAGTTTAAATGAATGACGTCATTATTGGTTCAGCGAGTCCCTTGTCCCAAAGGGGAGGTGCGGAATTAAAACTTGGACTGCATGCGATTCCGACTTCCTAAACCGGTTGATGTACTACGGCGGTGCAGAACTGATCTCTTTTTCACTAGGACATTTTTACTTTCTCTACTACGTATAGCATTCAACCCAAAAATTGGATGTCGAGATTTCACAAGAAATGCATGTTTTGAAGCGCCCGAATCCAAATAAATCATTTTTGGAAATATGTCCGTGTATGTCTGTGTGTCTATTTGTGAACAGCATAACTCAAAAACAAAAAATCGGATAAATACCAAACTTGGTATTTGGTTAAGTATCTTACAGGGATGTGACACAGAGATTTACAATAAAGTCCATCTCAACTACCCTTTGCATTGAACATTTTTCAGAAATGTTATTTTCTAAACAATGTCCAACGATTTGATTAAAATACCAAGTATGAAATATATTTGCATGACAAATAAATTGTATTTCTTGCATTTTCTGGTAATAGCCTAGAAAGTACTCATCATTCGGAAGGAATTTTGTATAATCTTGTATAACCTGCTAAAGTTAAGCGATAGACGAAACGTACCACTCAAAAACTGTAGATCCCTTTAAAACACACATTTTAATTAAAGTAGGCTTCTCCGCGGCATAATCCCTTTCTGAGATATCCGTCATTAAAGGTATCAATTTTTCAATACTTATACTTTTAAAGTCCCGTCGATTTGCAGTTGTTTCTCGCGATTGCACGGAAACAGTATAGAATTGTAAGGCCGACATATAGTGTCCAGTTCTTAATCATATGCCTGTCACTGTTCTCTTTGTATCTATAACGAAATGTGTTATTAGCCCTCTTTGCAAAGGTGTATTTGGGTTAAATGTAGTAGATAGAAAAATAAGCTTTAGTAAGAATAGTTTGTATACCCACTAATAAAGATACGGGGTGAGAAAGTCATGTGAATGTATCACATTAGATTTTTATAATAATTTTTATATGCTCAATGTAAATACAAGAAAATGACTAAATATTGATGTAAATTGTAATAACATGCTAAAACCATAACTAAAATTGAAAAAAGTTCCAAAATAAAATAACCTTCAATGGACAAAAATGACGTAACAAATATGAATTTTCATAAGCTGTGACCCATGATATTGAGGCAGTATTTTATATCACAACACTGTGAATGCCAGAGTGATTGTAGTGTAAATTAACATTATTGTATGACAATGATTTGAGATGTTTGTTAATTATAAGCATTATTAGCAAATAAGTTTACACAGCCTCACTGAAACTGACAATAGGAGCGGGTAACAATGAAGCGATTGGGTGAGTTGTTTATCAATTACAGGAGACAAAGAAATGACGTCAGGGTAGCGTGCCTTTCTTTAGAAATAGAGGGAATATCTTCCCTAGAGCATATGTGTTTGTAATTTTAATTGGCTTATGAAATAGACTCTAATTTGGCGCGCTTTATTAACCAATAGCAGTTCGATTATAATGTTTAGGCATATCGGGGTGAGGGAGTATAAACTCTTGAGTCTGAATCGAAGTATCGCGCAGTTCTACAGAATCATTCACAAGGTAAAAGTCGCGCAGTTCTAAGAAATCTCTCTCGCGAGTTACACGGAAGCATTCATGAAGTACACATTATGCAATTCTACAGAATCTCTCGCGTCGTAAACTTAGTTACAAAATGTGAAATACGCGAATTAATAGTGCGCGGCAAATAAGTGAGTGTAGTTACATTCGAAAATATAACAGTTTCAGTCAGGCGTGTATCAAGATTAAATATGTGAAATTAATTGATTTTGATGGCAATAAAAGTGTAAAAACAAATTCTTTTATCAGTGTTATCTTTTAGTAAAAACTCCTTTCCGTTTACACACCCTGTTCAAGAGATATTTGCTCGACTGAGTAATAATACCTAGCCGGAGGACAAAGAACCCAAAATTCAAAATAGTAAAACAATAACAGGTGCTCAGCAAATAAGATAACACGACAGAATACTGTGACAATATGGGTCTATGTACACTTTAGATGCATATTACGCAATCATTAAAACATGACAAGTGATAGAATCCGGACACAGGCAACATTTGTTTGCGAACTTCACATGGCAAGATTTTCAGAATTTCAGGATTAGATGGATTGTAACTGCAGCGTGATGGAAGTTGTGGCACTGACGTATGCACGATGGAACATTTACCTTGTCGAACAGGCTTGAGTCGTTAATGTTGAATCTGCTAAATCCATGATCTGTTACCTCAGAAACGTTTTAAGATATCAGAGATTGGCCCCGTAGCTCATATGATAGAGCAACTGCTTACGGTGCGAGGAGTCCCGGGTTCGATTCCCGCTGGAAGTTGAATGTTTTCGCTAGCCAAAATTATTTCCTATCGTCCCAAGAGTCTGAAAGTAAGAAGTTGAGTGTGCAAAACCAGAAATCTGAGACAGTAAACGAGTTAAAACTATTACCGATAAGGCAATCTGTTTCTGTGGTACATTCACGTTATTTTCTCTACACTCTAACGCTTATTAGTGGGTATATAAACTAGTATTACTATAGCTTATTTTTATATCTGCTTTATTTTAATCAAAACAAATCTTTGCAGAAATGGCTACATTAAACATTTCGTTATAGATACAAAGAGAACAGCGATAGTCAAATGTTTAAGAACTGGACGCTATATGCTGGCCTTAAAATTCCATACTGTTTCCATGCAACCGCGAGAAACAGCTGGATGATGATAGGACTTAGAAGAATGGCTAAGTATTGAAAAATTTGAAACATTAATAACAGATATCTCGGAAAGCTGGTGCCACAAAACGGTTATTTGAAATACGAGTAAAATTATGTGTTTTAAAGAGATACACATTTCTTGTGCAGTACGATTTCATCTATCGCTTAATTTAGTAGCTATAATAAGATTATATAAAATTCCTTCCCAAGGAGAGAACTTCAAAGAGTATTCTCAGAAAATGTAAGATATACATTTTATTTGTCATGCAATTTTAATAAAAATCGTTAGAGCCAATTTTTAGAAGATAAAATATTTAGTAAAGAGTTCCTGTAAAGGATCATTTGTGGTAGTGGGGTTTTCTTGAAAATCCCCTTGTCAGTATTTGAAATGTACTGAACTTAAATACCAAGTTTGGTGTGGATCCAACTTTTCGTTTTTGAGTTATGTTGTTCACAGACTAACGGACACACACACATACGAGCATTTTCCTAAAAGTTTTTATTTTTTTTATTCAGGGGTCTCAAAATTTGTATTTATGGACGGACATCCTTGGATATCATATTTGTACGGTATCGGTTTTGCAGGGGGAAAGAAAGGAGGTCGGTGAAATATCGGAAAAGCATGGATGTATAGGGTTCTCTTAATCTTGGTTAACCAATGACATATTATTTTATACGTTTTATTCTGTCCTCCTTAAAACCATTCCGCAATGGATCAGTCCACACAAATATATTTAACATCCGGCCACACAAATATATTTAACTACACCATCGCCAATCCGTTGTATTGTGCACTTCTGCTCGCGTCGGATTCCAGATTACACGTACTTGTATTTACCCTTCGCTCCGCATTCCTTAAGGCTTTTTAACCCTAACGCTCTGACTGCCTTTTTTCCCCAAATCACACGCGTGTCCTTAGACAAAAGAAATGTTCGGCCGGCATTCCGGTCCCCTAACGGTATGTTTACTTTCCCGGCGTATACCTACTCTGTACAGTCTTATAAAAATATGTTACATGTTTCTACATTTATTTAGGTGATACGTAAATAGACTTTATATATTATTATCCTTATTGCTTCAGCGCATCGCTTCAGTTTTCGGTTAAATCTCGGTATGCATTTTGGATGGAATGCAATACCCTCTCTACTTACTATGTACGTGGTAGAGAAAGTAAAAAGATATAAATGTTTTACATGATATAGATATATGCCTTCTTAGTTCACTGGTGTACTTCTATCCAATACATCTGTTAGTCAAAGAAAACAAGATTATATTCTTAACGTCAAACCTTTTCATAAAGTTGGTCAACAGTTATTTTTAAAAACCACCAGCTGTGTTATTAACACCAAAGTAAATCCACAATATCATTATTATCAATAGTTTCTGAGAAAACAGGCCATTATATTTGGAACTACCAATCACGGAAGTCGTCCTCTGGTCTGAGGGTTCCGTACTGGCCTGTAGCTCCCAAGCTCGTGGGTTCAATCCCGGTGGGCGGCGATGGATGTTTTCGGGCGTAAAAATCCTTAGCATGGCTGCCTTTGGAAGAGAAGTAAAACCAGTGGTCCCGTGTAGTACATCTACACATAAAAGAACCTCAAGCCGATAAAGAGGCCTCTGAGAAAAATTTCCGGTTTTTCACGCCCAATATAGAATGAGACGCAAAGGGCCATAGTAGTTAAAGTGTCCATTAAATAAAACTCTATTTACTTATTTATTTCCAATCACACAAATACTTGTTAAAAGCAAGACCAAAGAAAATAAATTCGCATATACCTGCCAAAACATGGCTTGAGTACGTTGTACATCCTTAATAGCGTTGCCAATTTGTGGAGCAAAACGTCCCTTAAAAATCTTATGTGTTGCACTTGCATAAGTTTCTCTACTCTTGTACAAACTATAGGGTAGTTAAACTATATTCGAACCCACTCGTGACCTCTCTCTACTGCGCGTGACAGGCGGCAGTCAGCGGGGAAATTACGCCGGCAGAGGCGGAGTAAAATCGTTACCTTATAATAGATACCGGAAATGTTGACTTTCTGCTCTCAAACAGGCAGCATATCTCGTGTAAATATTCTCACTCACTCTCGAAGCTCAGCAGTAGGAATTCTTGTGATTTCTTGCACAATGTTTTCTCTAAGTTCCTGTAGTGTGCGAGGACTGGAACGATACACTTTGTCTTTTACAGAACCCCATAGATAAAAGCTACAACTCGTTAGGTCCGGAGAACGAGGGGCCCAAAAATAAACACTACTTATTCTGTCGCCAAACACCTCTCTTATTGCATGTAATGATTCGGCAGCCGTATGTGCTGTTGCAGAATCTTGCTGGAACCAACCATACGATTTCTCTTCTTCTGCCAAGCGATTGCAAAATGGCCTCAGAATTAATCTCTGATATTGCTCTGCATTTATTGTTTCATTAAAAAATATGGGCCCTATTATTCTTCTAGCACATATCGCACACTACAATTTTCTGATCATAATGAGGTGTTTCATCACAACAATTACTGCTGTTGAGTTTCGGAGAGTGAGCGAGGATATTTACACGAGATATGCTACCTGTTTCAGAGCAGAAGCTCAACATTTCCAGCATCTATTATAAGATAAGAATTTTAGCCCGCCTCTGCCGGCGTAATTTCCCCGAGGACTGGCGGTTGTCTTGCGCAGTAAAGAGAGGCCGCGAGTGGGTTTGAATATAATTTAACTACTCTATATTTTTACAAACGCTTATTCTCCATCTGCTTCATGTTAATCGAGATATCGAGATGTTGTTGCTAATTTTCTTTTAAGAGCTTGTTGCTATGTGGACCATTTCATTCTCCTTACATATCCAGTACACAAGAAATTAGAATAACGAATTCCCATTTGAGTGGAAGTATAAGTATTGGAAAATTCAAACAAATAATATGAAACATCTCGGAAATGGTTACCCCACAAAAAAAATGTATATGATATAATTTGTGTGTTTTAACAAGATCTATAATTTTTTCCGAAGTAAAATTTTGTCTATCTCTTACGGTTTACTAGTTATGGGAAAGTACTCCAGAATAAAGAGGTGTTTTGGGGACATTCCCAGGAAATTCAAGATATGCATTTCGTTTGCCATGAAAACATCTTAAGCTTATGATATTTTAATTAAAATCTTAGAGCCACTTTTGAGAGACTCAAAATTTTCGAAAAATATTCCATGTAAAGGGTAATCGGGATGGTAGAATTTTATTGAAAATCTTCGTGTCGCATCCTTTGAAGATAGTAAAGTCAAATACTAAGTTTGGTATTTATCTGACTTTTCGATTTAGAGCCATGCTGTGCACAGACTAACAGACAGACATAGACACGAACATATTTCCAAAAGATCTGATGTGTTACACTCACATAACTTTCTCTACTCTTGTACAACCTAATTTTACAAACGCCTATTCTCCATATGCTTCATGTTAATCGAGATATCGAGATGTCAATCTTATTGGTAATTTTCTTGTAGATGCAAGGAAAATATGGTAGCTTTTAAGCGATAGTCAAATATTTTAGCGCTGGTTACTATGTGACGCATTCCATTCTCTTTGCATGTCCAGGACATAAAAAATCTGATGTGTTACACTCACATGACTTTCTCTACTCTTGTACAATCTAATTTTACAAACGCCTATTCTCCATATGCTTCAAGTTAATCGAGATATCGAGATGTCAATCTTATTGGTAATTTTCTTGTAGATGCAAGGGAAATATCGTAGCTTTTAAGCGATAGTCAAATATTTTAACGCTGGTTGCTATGTGGCGCATTCCATTCTCTTTGCATGTCCAGGACATAAAAAAATGAATAACGAATTTGAGAAAAAGTATAAGTATTGGAAAATTTAAGGAAATAACAAGCAATATCTCGAAAACGGTTCGCTCAAAAAAAGAAATGTATATGACATAAGTTGTGTATTTTAACGCGATCTACATTTTTTGTGTAGTAAAATTTTGTCTATCTCTTATGGTTTACCAGTTATGCAAAAGTCGTTCACAATGAAGAATACTTTTGGAGACATTCCCAGAAAATTCGAGATATACATTTCATTTCTCATGACATTATCTTAAACATATGATATTTTCATCAAAATCGTTAGAGCCATTTTTGAGAAAATTAAAATTTTCGAAAAATCTTCCATGTAAAGGGTAGTCTGGGGTGGGGGGATTTTCTTGAAAATCTTCGTGTCGCATCTCTGGAAGATACTGAACCTAAATACCAAGTTTGGTGCTTATCCGACTGTTCGTTTTTGAGTTATGCTGTTCACAGACACACACACACACAGACACACACACAGACACACAGACACACACACAGACACACACACGGACATGTTTCCAAAAATGCTTTTTTTGGATTCAGGAGGTCTCAAAACATGTATTTCCGGTGAAATCTCGGTATCGAATTTTTGGGTGGAATGCAATACTTCCCCTACTTACTATACGTAGTAGAGAAAGTAAAAATGCTTTATTTGGATTCAGTGCACCTCAAAACATGTATTTCCGGTGAAATCTCGACATTTAAATATTGGGTGGAATGCAACACTTCCCCTACTTACTATAGGTAGTAGAGAAAGTAAAAATGAAGTAAAATTATACCAATTTTCAAAACAGCCCTGCAGGTCATTTCTTCGGTCCCTCCCATCTTCTATAGTAGTTAAAAGTACCAAATCAAGATTTCACAGAAAATGCAGGTCTTGAGCCCCACGGAATCCAAAACAGGCATTTTTAGAAAAAGATCCTTGTGTATGTGTGCGTTTTGTGTCTGAAATAAAAACTTAAACATGAATTGCCGTATAAACACACACTTGGTATTTAAATTTAGTGTCTTCAGAAGATAGGACATGAAAATTTTCAAAAATATTCCCTAACCCAAAACTACTTTTTACATGGAACATTTAGCGAAATTTTTTATTTTCCCTAAAATACCTCCAACGATTTTTATTAAAATACTCTAAGTTTAAGTTTCTTTTCATGATAAATGAAATGTATGTGTTAAATTTTCTGGGAATAGCGTATGAAGCCCTGTTCATTTGGAATGACTTTTTATAATTGGTAAACCATAAGAGAAAGAGAGAGAGAGAGAATATCTTACTACCGAAATAATGTGGATCTTGTTAAAACACACAATTTATCACAAATAAATTATTTCTTTTGTAAGTTAAGCATTTCCAAGATATTCCTTGTCATTTGTTTGAATTTCCAAATGCTTCTACTTTTCTCAAATGCGAAGTTGTCATTTGGGTTTTTCCCGTGAGAGCAGATAATTTCAACGACACGCTATTTAAAACCATCTTTCTACACATTGTAACCTATAGCGTAATGTGTAAAAGTAGTTAGAATAATAAGCTTTTTACTTTCTCTACTACGTATAGTAAGTAGGGGAAGTATTGTATTCTACACAAAAATTCCATACCGAGATTTCACTGGAAATACATGTTTTGAGGTGCACTTAATGCATATAAAGCATTTTTGGAAACACGTCTGTGTGTGTGTGTGTCTGTCTGTCTGTCTGTCTGTGAACAGAATAAGTCAGAAACGGAACAGTCGGATAAACACCAAACTTGGTATTTAGGTCCAGTATCTTCAAGGGATACGACCCAAAGGTTTTCAAGATAATCCCCCACCCCAGGTTACCCTTCACATGGAACATTTTTGGAAAGTTTAATTTTCTCAAAAATGGCTCTAACGATTTTGATTAAAATATCGTATATTTAATATGTGTCATGACAAATAAAATGTATATCTTGAATTTTCTGGGAATGTCTCCAAAAGTATTCTTCATTGTTAACGACTTTTGCATAACTGGTAAACCATAAGAGATGGACAAACTTTTACTACACAAAAAATGTAGATCTCCTTAAAATGCACAATTTATGTTATATAAATTTTTTATTGTTGAGTGAACATTTTCCAGTTATTGCTTGTTATTCCCTTAAATTTTCCAATACTTATACTTTTTCTCAAATGGGAATTCGTTATTCATTTGTTATATGTCTTGGACATGCAAAGAGAATGGAATACGCCACATAGCAACCAGCTCTTAAAATATTTGACTATCGCTTAAGTCTACCAATTCCCCTTGTATCTACAAGAAAATTAGCAATAAGATTAACATCTCGATATCTGGATTAACATGAAGCATATGGAGAATAAGCATTTGTAAAAATAGTTTGTACCAGAGTAGAGAAAGTCATGTGAGTGCAACACATCAGATTTTTTTAAGAATAGTTTGTAGAAGTACGAGTAGAGAAGGTCAAGTGAAAACAACACATCGGAGTTTTACTTCCCCTGCCATTTACCTAGAGTATTAAGAGAAAGTATTTATGGAACTGAACATGAAGGTAATGAAATTACTGAAACTTGTAGCATAAAATTTCTTGGTCTTATTGTAGATCATAATATGAATTGGAAAGACCATATTGACTACATCCTACCGAAACTAAGCGCTGCATGTTTTGCAATTAGATCATTAATTCATTTTACAAATAAAATAATCCTAAAAACAGTATATTATGCTTATTTTCATTCAATTATGACTTGTTGAAGAACATTTTGGGGAAATTCAGTAGACACAAAAATATTTGTTTTGCGAAAAAAGTAGTAAGAATAATGGCAGGTGTAAATCAATCAACTCCTTGTAAACCACTATTCAAAACATTTGAAATTCTACCATTAGCGTGTGAGTATATTTTAGCTGTACTTTTAACCGTGGTTCACCACTCAGAAGTGTTCATAAAAAATTCAATCATACACAGCAAACAAACCAGAAATAGGCGGGACTTACACAGGCCAAGCAATAACCTGCAAGTATTCCAAAAAGGGGCTTACTACAATAGTATAGTATTATTCAATTCACTTCCATCATATATTAAGGAACTGAAAACTAATAAAAATAAATTAGCATTGAAAAAATATCTCATCACTCACACCTTCTATACAGAGGAGGACTTTCATTCAAAAAAATAAATGACTGTAACATGTTACTGACTTTTATAAATACATTAAGTGTAAATAATCTTATTTTAAAATGTTTAGCTGTAACGTACTCTACATAAGAACTACAACTTATTTACATACAAGCACACAATGTAATTATGTATTTATGACGTAATCTACATCATAGATTAGACTAGCTTTCTTTAAGCTCACTACAGGGTCTACAGACTGAGATGTTATGTTATGTATGCATATTTTACAATATGCTTAAACTAGTGATAGACGATACCACTATTTCTCGATATTCGATACCGATACTCGATACACACTGTATAAAAAACTGAAAAGGCGATAGCTTGTTCACTGAATTGTGTTCTTATTAGTAGTTTAACTTTTTTTATCTTGATAATGCCACATGTTATAACATCCCCTATAGTTAGTTAAAGCTAATAATAATAGTAATAATAATAGTAATAATAATAGTATTAATAAAATCAATTTCTTTGCTTCCCTTTTTATCTAACTATATTTTGTGCAGACAACTTTCTTTTAAAGGATTTTCTCTCCATCGAAAAATAAATAGTAGCAATTCTTGTTTATTCAGCAATGAAAATACATACTGACCATATTTGACATGAAACAACTAAAAATAATAGTGTGCTGCATTATACTACCACTATTCACATCTCCCACATAACATGCGTATTTTTTTATGCGGTAATAAGTAATTAGCGAAATAACACTAGGAAACATAGTAAGTTCTGGATTAAGCCTCTCTACTATCCATCCACTTACAATACAAAGGCTTGATGCCGTAATTATTGAGTGGAAGATATAAATAATTAAATAAAGAAATAATAGTAAAACAGACAAATAATTGCAATAAACAATTTCCGTATATTAAATCAAAGTATAATGTAACAGGCTTGCGTTGAAAAATATGTCCGGAAAGACGAAGGTAATTAGGAAGTCAGGTTAGCCAGAGTCATTAACGATGGTCGAAGTAGTGAGCACATTGCCTTAAGATTTTCTGCGAAAGCAGTTAGGTTATAAGTTCAGTACGCTTAAGCAGGAACGTAGGTCAATTCTGGAAACGAGAAAGGTACTTACATTCTGAGAAGTTTAGCTAGTCTCCATGGTAACAGGTTCGGAGATACGCATAAAAAGGATTTTAAGTATTAGTTGCGCAAGAAAAATAAGGTTTGTTGGGAATAATATGTAGGCGGATCTTAAGTAATAAGAAGACGGGTAATTGAATCAGAGAGTTGCTCTTCCTTGGTACCGTGACTGGTACGGATCGACGTTCGTGCACACAGTTGTGTACACATTCATTACTCTTTCTCTGCTACCGCGAGCGGTACGTACTCGTGTGATATTTTAAGCGTCTAGTGACGCGCTTGTGTGAGTAACGGCTAGCGTGAGGGACCATTTTAGTGACTCACCGGCGGAATACGCTTCTAGTTTCATTTATTGCGAAAACAGTTATTTCCAACCGTAAATTTGATACTGTAGAAGTTAGCAGGTGTAATAATTCATTTGATACAATTGCGAGTGCTACGATTCATAATAAGACTATTTCTTCATCTCAAACGTTCAGCAGCTCCTCTAATAACTCAAATATTAGTTCACAATAAACTTCTCAGTGAATTAAAACAGGTGCTGTCCTTCACAATGCATCCACGCATACCCTGAGGGAAAATACTCATGGCTCAACCACTGGAGCAGCCGGCAGCAGATTCAACAGCAGGTAATAGAGACACCATCATCGAGGCATATTGCTATAGCTTCAGGCTTGACGTTGAATTAGTTATTGTCTTTACGTTGGAGTTGCTCATTTATGTTTTTGGAGTTGAAGGAGTGTGCACCGCGCTTTGGTAAGCCAATTTGAAGAAGATTGTTTGTTACGTAATATGCTGCTACGTATGAGAAGCCGATTTGAAGATGTAATTTTTTTGTTACGCTCCAAGTTAAAAGAAATATTAACTATTAACTTTGTTATTAAATTGGTTCTATAGATAGCATTTATGTTTATTTTTGCCTCGGCTGCTTCAGTATTACTTTAGAGTCACGTATCTCTTAGACAGGGCGTGGTGCGACAAGAATGTAGACTTACACAGATTTTAAGTTTAAATTCACTTCTTTGTACTAATCCTTGACAGAAATTGAATAGCACTACACTAATATTAAGAGCTGTGAAATTCTTTAATTCAAAACTTGCACTTTGTTAACGCGTATACTTAATTTTCGTTTCACACGAATACGTAATATTTCTTTAGAGAACACATCTTCCATCTGGTCACTACCAAGGTCTACAGGCAACTGAACATATTTTAACCGTCCAAACCCGTAAACGTTTGTATTTCAAGTATCTGATTGGCTAATCCTAGTCCAATAGAATACCTCCATTTAATTAAAGCTTTTTCTGGCTGTTGATTGGCTATTTTAAAAACTGTCAAAATTTACATTATCGCTGCTCTAATCATGACTAGTAGAATTCGAACTCTCAAACTCATTATTGCCTCAAGGTTACCTCATTGTTACCTCATTGTTAGCAACTTTAAACTTATTATTCTCATAGCTCTTACATTATTATCGTAAATTACATAATGCATTCACATAACATTATTAAACATGTTTACAATAATATAAGCATATGCAATGACTGTTACATATCAAATTATTACATACATATTGCTTCAAGGCGGGCTGTTATTGAAATTACATATTATATAATTTAATTGAAATTATTCAAGTGTTAAAAATACTGCCTCAACTTGCGTAAACACAAACAGATGCAAGGAGAGAACAAAGGTTTTCATGTGCTGTATTATCTCGCGTCTTAAGTGATGATTTGTTTCTGCTGGATTCATAGATTTTGGTCAATGGAGTAGGTAAATGTAATGGCTGAGAGTGAGTCACTAAGCCAGGCTATTGCAGAAACGTGATTTAGTGTTTAGTGGTTTGCAGACACAAGATTTTATGGAATGTTACATTGATTCACCCACAGGAAACGCAGACAGTGTCTATCAAGGAATTATAGTCCAGCAACTCGACTCGTTTCATTTTTTATCTAGCACAAAGTTAAACGCAACAACTTTTTATAATGCAAAACTTAAAAATTTAAAAGTATTGAAGGTTCATCTCAAAGTGTTAGATATACGATTATCGAGGTATCGACTTATCGAGGTCCCATCTCTAGTTTAAACTGATGCAAACTATGTTGTAGTGCCAACTCCTACCGCATGGTGAGGTTTCTTTGTAGACCTGACCTGTCCCTTTTCTGCGCGTTAGTGTTTTGTTGAGCAGCTCTGTCTCTGGCTACTGATTCCCCCGAGGCTGTAAAAGCCGAGTAATTTGCTGGAGTGTACGGGAGGGAGCTTGGGTAAACATGACCCAAAATGTCTCCGGCTGGCTGCTAGGTGGGAAGCAACGGTAAACACACACACACACACACACACACACACACACACACACACACAGGTATGCGTTTAAAGATACCTGCCGGCACAGAGAATATATCCACATTAATGTGATTCATTACAACTCTGGCTATCCGCTACGTAATCCCCTCTCCTCGAGTTGCTAAATTAACTAGAAGCTAGGGGCCAACTTAGTTCTCAGTTGTAACCAAGCACGCAAAGGAAACGGCTGAATGTCATTGGGATAAAGACAGTAACTCTTCTAACGAGCAGAGGAGAAGTTTAGATAAAATAGACAGACTGGCCATCTTTACTTTCCCCATTTTTTACAATTAGATAACGAAAGTGATAAAAGTCTATCGCATTTGACCCAGAAATTCTATATCGAATCCGTTAAGTATCATGGCAAAAACTTCCAAGCAAATCTAATTGTGTTGATAAAATTTCTACAGTATTGGAAGTTTGAAACAATAAATGAGATATCTGTCTTCAATTTTTTGTAACCAGAGCTTGAAGCTCCCTGTGTTCTTACTAAATTTTATTTTATACAAACGTAAAACGTTAAAGAAGCGGACAAGCCTTACTACAAGACACTGTATATTCGATAAGATATACACTTTATTCAAATTCATAAATTACTATTTCAGAAATATTCGCTGATTTGAGTTTTTACTTTCTCTACTACGTATAGTAAGTATTGCATTCCACCCAAAAATTGGATACCAAGATTTTATGGGAAATACATGTTTTTTGGCCCCCCTGAATCCATAAAACATGTTTAGCAAAACGTCCTTGTGTGTATCAGTGAACAGCATAACTCAAAAACGAAAAGTCCGATAAATACCAAACCTTTCAAAGATGTGACACAAAGATTATCAACAAAATTCCTCACTCCAGACTACCCTTCACATGGAAAAAAAATTCGAAAATTTTGTTTTCTCAAAACTGGTTAACGATCTTGATTAAAATATCATATGTTTAAGAGATTTTTATGACAAATTAAATGTATATCTTGAATTTTCTGGGAACGTCCCCAAAAGTCCTCTTCATTCTGAATGATTTTTGCATAACTGGTAAACCGTAAGAGATAGAAACAATTTTACTACACAAAAATGTAGATCTCGTTAAAATACATAATTTATATCATGTACATCTTTTTTGGGGAGTGAACCATTTCCCAGATATTCGTTGTTATTTGTTTGAATTTTCCAATACACTTTTGTCAAATGGGAATTCGTTATTGTTTTTTTTATGTCCTGGACATGCAAAGACAATGGAATGTTCCACATAGCAACCAGCTCTTAAAAGATTTGACTATCGCTTAAATACTACCATATTCCCCTTGCACCTACAAGAAAATTAGCAATAAGATTAACATCTCGATTAACATGAAGTATATGGAGAATAAGCATTTTTAAAAATAGTTTGTACAAGAGTAGAGAAAGTCATGTGAGTACAACACATGAGATTTCTGCTTTCTCTAAACTGTATTTGGGCTCAACTTTCCAACATGTAACGGGAGATTTTTTCTTCGTCCAACTTCAGCGGCATGCACAACTTCACATTTTTTTGTGCAATATGTATTTAGAATTGTTTATTTGGATGCCTTCTTATTGGAAAAATCTTTATTAATATAAGCCTTATAATTATTTATTTGTTTACTTAGAGCGCATTTAGCCATATTGAAGAATGCAGGACAGAAAATTCTCCATCTTGCACCACTCAAAGCAATGCAGCCAACACTTTTTGTCACTAAATTACATTAACTGTATAATTATACACATTGTTCCTGAATTATGCTGACTAGCTATGCACACTAAGCACTAACTTGTTAACTTAACTACGCTTAGCCTAAAATTTAGCTAAACCTAATCGCTACAGGTTAGGCCTACCTAATGTATTCCATTAGTTGATGAAAAGGGTCTGTAGGACGGTTCTTGGTGTTAGCATGCCACAAATACTGACAAATGTGAGCGTCTGGGTGTCCTCTGTATCACGGAGGTAAACTGACAGATCCGTCTTGTTAATCGGATGAGTCATTTCTGAAAGTTTTATCATTTACAAGAATACCTCCAAGAATATACAAACTTTGCTTTTCGCACTACAATTATTTATGGGAATTTTTTTCAGAGGTTGGCTACGGCTGTTATAAATGAAGCACATGTTGCCTGTTATGCGAGAAGCAATAAAACTAGTTTCATCAGTCATTTCAGTCTGCTTGCGCATGCGCATTGGAGAACCTTTGGACTCGCGTCACATGTTCCAAGTATCTCCGTGTATTTGCTTAAAGTTGAAACATGGAAAGTAGAAAGAGATGGTACTATATCACACACGACAGCTGGTAATCCTTAACTGTCTAATCATGAAAGCTTTACTATTGAAACTTACTATTTAAAATCAAATTTAGGTTGAAACATGAAATTTAGAAGAGAACAACAAACACCCGCCTGTCGCAATACGAAAGCTAGCGAAGCAAGGACGTTCGAAGATATCAGGATATTTTGATTATTTCACTGCCAAAAGTGCATCTGGTAACAAAAAGTATAGCTGCACTAGAAGACTAGGCAGTGAAGGGAGCCTGTGACGGGTTTCGCAGAACTCGGACCGTCATTATCGCACCCCCCTCTCCTAGACCGGTCAGGTAGCGTCAAAATGGTCATGTTTCAACTTAAACCGCACGTACTGTAGTAAATAGAGGAAGTATTGTATTCCACCAAAAACATTCATTACTCCTGTCTTACGAAAGAGTGCAGTTTTCATGTGAGGACGCTAGTGTGCCATGGCTAGGTTTAGACAGGAGAGATAACGGCCGAAAGAGAGCAAAGTACACAGTGGTCCGCTCGAATGTCACTAATTTCAATTGTAAGTGACGTAAACGATTGAAGATAGAAACCTACAATAACGTTTATATGAAAGAAGAACTCAACAAGTTTTGATATTCACATCGCATCTCAATGTGAGCTCCAGCAGCCACTGTGATGATGTCAAGGCGATGTACAATTTCTTGACAAGTACGTTGGAACATGTCTTCTGAAATACCCTCTATGATGCGCCCCGGAGATCACGAAGATCTCTGACTGGGGTGGCGTAAACTTTATCTTTCACGTAGCCCCATAGAAAGAAATTGAGCGGTATTAAATCGGAAGATCTCGGGGGCCTCGCGATCGATCCTCCCTTACCAATCCAATGCTCAGGGAGAATGTTGTCCAAAGTCGTATTAACTTCATTGAACCGGTGTGGAGGAGCGCTATCTTATTTGAAAAAGGATGCTATGCTGAAAGTTTTCAATTTGTGGAAAGAGGAACTGCTGCAATAGTCAAGTTATATGGTACCACGGACAGTTTTCTCAACGAAGAAAAACTGTCTAGAGACTTTATTCTGTGACAAACAGCACCAAACATTGACCCTGGAGCTATGACGCACTGGTGTATGGTGAGGATTCTACAGTCCCCAGATCCGCACATTATGCCGGTTTACTTTACCTGACACATGGAAAGCGGCTTCGTCCGAGAAGAAAATCTCGGACATGGAAGTCAGGATCAGCGCCGAGACGGTCTAGCATCGCATTGGCGAATTGCACTCGTTCTTGTCATTGGGCTTCAGATGATGCAATAACTACAATTTGTATGCGTACAGTTTGAGACATTTGTGGACAAACGTTTGAGACAGTAACTATGGTTATATATGCCATATATATAATAATGGGAATTATAATGTGAAATTGTATTAATAAGAAAAATACTTGTTGTATAAATAGGAGTTAAGTCATAAGTTTTATGTATGTGCAAGTGTAGCTGGAGCTGTGGAATTCTTGTTAAAAGCCGACAAACATATCTTTGTGTTAAAATTAGGGCCCAGGCAAAAAGGACTTTACGGGAAGGTCATAAAAGCCAGACCTTGAGCCTTTGTGAAACAGAAAAAGGCGACAAGCGAAAATAACATATGTTTGTAGAGAGGCCACATGCTTGCAAACGTAGAACAATAGCCGGGTAAGTCTTCTGGAAGGTTCCAAGCTGAACGAAGACAGACAATGAAATTTTAAGGAAGAGTATGTTTAAAATCTTCAAGGGAAGAAAGGTTAGTTCTAACGTCTCCATCAGCCAGGGCGGTTGAGTATAAAGTGCTGCGATGTGAATAAGATACATGTAATCTCTCAGAAGCAGGCGATATTATTTACTTCTTATAATGTAGTAGGAACGGTGAAACGTTATCGATTTAAAGGTCTATAGGAACGTGTGATAAATATTACAATTATTTCTAGAGCTCATATGAAATACTTGATTGCTCAGCGACCTCAAGTTTGGCTTACGAACGTGGTAGGGCTCGACCGTTCTACAGCTCCAACTAACTTAAGAACTGTGTAGATTGTTACTAAGACAGTAAATGCGTGTGCCATTAAAGCATAGTGCTCTTCATTAACTTAATCTATTGTTAGAGTTGTTACTTATTACCTTCCTTCCCGTATCACACCCTGCAAAGATATACATGCTCTACCAGAAACCCAAATAACAGCAGCCGTGGCAAGAAATAAAAATAAACTTTAAGAGTAACAACTAAAACACAAGATAATTATCAGTATCACCAGAGTTCATATATTAAATCATATATTAATATATCGGACATACTGCGAGTTATGCTCCCCCTCAACGAGTAGACCCCACGTTGCAATGTTGAAGTTCCCGAGAAGCTCTTCGTAATGACTTCCGTGAGCTTTGTGAAATGCGACTTGAACATTGGCAACCATTTCGTCGGATGTTCTGCGACCATCACCATGCTTCTTTAATACAGTTCCAGTAGCTAAAAATGTATCGCAACCACTCCATTTGAATTTAGCAGTTGGAGCACCTGGTTAAAGACTTACGTAAACTCTCTTTGAAGTCGGACAATTGATTTAAACTCCCCATACCACAAAATAGTTTGCGCTTTGATCTGCGGTGTCGCTATTTTGGTAAACGATAAAATCTAAGAAATAAAACCGTGTCTTTGCACCATCTACCGACAGGATTTGAAACTCGTTGAGTTTTCCTTTTATATAAACGTTATTGTAACTGTCTAGTTTCAACCGTTTACCCGTCACATACAATTGAAATTAGATACATTCGAGCGACCCCCTGTACAGTCTGACCTTCAAAATATCAACAAGATCTACACTGTCGTGCATAAAAGTGGTCCATTCCCCCTAGATCGCTATAGTGTTTTTTTCATCCGTAAGGTTTTTACTTTCACGTAACCAACTTTTGACTCCACATAGTCGGTACCATTCTCTATGGGACTAGCCTAAAATACAACAGAGACACATAGAAATAACCAATAAACGATGTTTATAACCTATGTGGAATTAAGGGACGGTCCGGTACCATCTCTAAAAAAGAGTTTCACTACGATTGGTAGACAAAGAAAGGCTAAACCAATCATCTAGAGGAACAGGTAAAGATTTATTTGCATGAAAGCTCGGACATTTACATATGAGAGCTTTTATAATCGACCTGGAAACGAAGGTTAAGTTGTTGCTGCTACTAAACGGCAATAAGAAAATCGGCATTGAGAAAACGGTAGCGTAGCATGAAAATATAAGGTTTAAGTTATAATGTTATCCTTCGGCAGTTCGGCCATACTTTTGGGGGAGGTAAAGCACCCTGCCAATCTAGTGGCTACAATTATACTCGAAAATCAAGAGGTAGAGTGTGGGGCTAGATTTTGCCAGTATCAACATAAAGCAGCTCAGTTCCATTATGGGCCAAATTTTATGCACCCCAATATACGTAACAGAATAGTTACACATATACGTTACTGTTTTTCACCACACTGTGACACACTGGATATTACTTTTCTACTTTGTGAGCGTATGATTTCACGTAGCGGTGTTTCCATTTTGACTTGTTTACGAATCCGTCCACTGTGACTAACAGACTTAACCTGCTGCATTTCCTTACTGCGGACCTGTACAAGTTACGCATCGGGAATAGGGACGTGATGTTATATTTCTGCGCGAGCTTCCTATATCTATGGTCTGTACTTATTCCTCAGACATGTGGTATCTAGATTTCATAGGAAATATGTTTTGAGACGCCCTGAGTCCAAAAGGAAGCGATTTTAGAAAACGAAAAGTCTGTTAAATACCAATCTTTTTGTACAGGCCTAGGCCTGTACATACCAAGTTAACACTTTGGAAGAAACACAGTCTGGGACCATCGATAAAATAATGCTCTCAATAAATAATTATAAATTATCGATTCAGTGAGTTGTTGGCAATTTTCTCTCGTTATACAATTATTCAATATGCTATGCTAACGAAATTGATTACAACATAGGTACAACAAGGTTGCCCCTGTGGTGTGGTGAGAGTAGGGTGTCTGTCTCACATTCAAGAGGTTCCGAGTTCGAATCTCGGTTACGGTGAGTTACCCAGATAAGGTTGTTTTTTCGGACTTTTGCCTTATCCTGAAAATATGAATGTGGGGTAACCTAAAGCTCTATGGACTTCGGGTTCCTTTGACGATCATTTGACACATATCTTTCATGGTCTGATATTACTTAATCGTTTAAAGGACGTTAAAACAAAAAGGTACAATGAAAATAAGAAACGTCTGATGCGGTACCTTTATCTTTATTAGTGGGTATACAAACTATTCTTACTAAAGCTTATTTTTCTATCTAATACATTTAATCCAAATAAACCTTTGCAGAAATAGCTACATTACTATTATGCTGACCTTGAAATCCCATACTATGTATATGCGGTGGCGAGAAATGACTGAAAATCAATGGGACTTTAAAAGAAAGAAATGTATTCAACAATTCGAACCTGTAATAAGGGATATTTCAGAAATGGCGTATGCCACAAGAAAATTTTGTTTTAAGCAAATTGTGTGTTTTTAAGGACCTGCAATTTTTATGTAATACGATTCCGTCCATCGCTTAAAGTTTACAAGTTATACAAGATTACAGAAAATTCCTTCCGAATAAAGAGGACTTCACAGACTATTCCCAGAAAATTCAAGATATACATTTTATTTGTCATGTAAACATTTTTCACATTTGGTATTTTAATCATAATCGTTAGGTCCTTTTCTTATAAAGTCCAAATTTTCGAGAAATCTTCCATGTAAAGTGTAGTGGGAATAGGGATTTTCTTGAAAATCTTCGTGTCGCGTCCTTGGAAGATACTAAACTCAAATACCAAGTTTGGTACTATTTATTCGACTTTTCGTTTCTGAGTTATGCTGTTCACAGACAGACATACAGACACGCACAGGGTGTGTTTCCAAAAATGCTTTATTTGGATTCAGGGGGCCTCAAAGCATATATTTCCGGTGAAATATTGGTATCGAATTTTTGGATGGAATGTAATACTTCCCTTACTATACAAGGTAGAGAAAGTAGAAAGAATTTCTTACATGATGTTTTTAGAAGGTTTTGGAGCCCAGAAACTTCAATTTCATCTATAGCTTTGACACTGTTTCGTTACACACACATTTGCAGTATTTTATAAATGACAATTAAAGAAATAAAATGCAGCATACGCAAGCATACGCAGTATGATACGCAAGTTGTTGGTTTTCCCGTAACTAATGTGAGAAATCCAGCTTTTTCACAATTAGCATGTGATACACTGCAAAACATGAATATTTTTACACAAGAGTAAGGCTATTATGCAGGCCAACATGCAAAACCAGATTGATCATTCATTCCCTTCCGGAACTCCTCCCTGAGAAGTGTGTCATTCGAGGTTCGTAATACACCAACAGGTTTATCGCAATAAATGAGGTGGTAGTTTACCCGTGGACTGTGGAAGGAAAATTTAAATCTCCACTCTGTTCCACGTATCTTTCCTAGTTCCATAACTCTGTTCTTGTTAGATGTATGGAAAAAATCTGACGTGTTTCACTCCAATGACCACCTCTATTCACTCTTGAACAAAATATTTTTACAAATGCTTATTCTTCTATCTACTTCTTTTTAATCCAAACAAATATTTGCATAAATAGTCTTATTGCGGTATTTGGGGAATATAGTGACACTAAGTGATAGTAAAATGTTTTAATGTAATGGCTAAGGAATTCCCTTCTCTTTTGATAGCCGAGACAGAGAGAGAAACTAATAACGACTTCCCATTTGAAAAAAGTACATGTATTTTAAAATGTAACCATTAGCAAGGAAATAGCAAGGAACTTTTTGCGTGGTTAGACTTTGTCTATCTCTCACGGTTTACGAGTTATGCATAAGTCATTCAGAATGAAGAGGACTTCAGGATGTACATTTTATTTGTCATGAAAATATCTTAAGCATATAGTATTTTAGTCATAATCGTTACGAGGCCATTTATGAGAAAACCAAAACTTTCGAAAGTTTTCCACATAAAGGGTAGTTCGGGGTGGGGGGTCGTTTTGAAAATCTGCTATCGCATCCTTGGAAGATGCTAAACTTAAATATCATATTTGGTTTTTAACCGATTTTTTGTTTTTAGGTTATACTGTTCACAAACACACAAATGCACACGGACCGATTTTTAGAAATGCTTTTATTGTGTTTGGGGGCATCAAAACAAGTATTTACGGTGAAATCTCGACATAGAATTTTTGGATAGATACATTTCTTCTACTTAATATACTTTCATTTTTATAACATTTCTTCCAAGTGTTTTAAGTCCTTGATAGAATGCTATATCTTTGGTTACTTATTTTATGTCTACCGTGCATATTTTCTAGAAGATAGTGTTTTGAGTTTAACAGAAATTAACTAAGATGTTCTGATAATGTAGTTTCCTAGATAAATGTTGTTGTAGTTCCAAATATACCCAAAATGTGTTTAGTAATAATGTTGTCTCTCATTGCAGGTAAGACCAGCCGTGCCATATTGTAGACAACAAATTTCGGGTAAGAAAAAATATTTTTAATTAGTGTGTTGTTGTGGGTTCAGAATAGTGTGTGGAGAACATTGCCATTGAAAGAATTTCCTTTACAATTTGAGACACGTAAACGTTGCTCCCCTATATTGAGTCCCTGAGTAACGTTTTTTTAATAATGCTGTATACAGAATAAAATATTTGCGTAAAATCAGGACTGAAAATAAAAAGAGAAATTTAGAATATTTTTGCTTAAGATCTAACATGTATGGCTATTACAATATTGCGCCGACTCTACTACCTCGGGTATGTAGCGAGCTGTAATTTAACATTTTTCGATTGATTTGTCATTTTGTCATTTAAAGAAACGCGGAAACTTATAAGTTTCAAGGAAGTGAGGAAAACTATTGAAGGTGTCTGGATAATGTTGCTGCCAGCCTCTCCCTGTCCTACGTCACCTCGCCAAATCATACCAACCTTGTAGCGATTAAGAACACTAGAATGATGTGTATGTTGGCAGTGTGGAGAATTAGGTAGGCGCGGAATGGACCGTAAGTGTAAATGGAACGGATCGTAGGAAAAGCCAATATTCATGATCAGGAAAAAGGGGGCCTGCGACGGGGATTTTACGCAAATCCTCATAAATTTGCTAAAATGAATTGTATTTGGTGCTACGGGATATTTAAAGTATAGCGTTTGTCAGTCACACTAGTACTGGAACTGCGTGTTGGTTAAATAAGCGAACATTACGATATGTTACATTTTAAGGTTATTTACCTATTGGGGAATTACTCGGTTATGATGTAATAATTATTTGAGGTTATGCGGTATATAGCTTAGCCACAGTTTATTTCACCACAATATGAAGACGCCCTCATTTATTCTGCAACTGTACTCCTCAATCTTATATTTTGGGTTGAATTAAGGAATGTAATGCATACGCAACATGCCACTATCAAATAAAGCTGGTGTGTTGCTAACAGTTAATACATATGACAGTAAAAGACGTAATTAAAGTAAATAATAATCGTAACTTTATGAATAATTGTCAGTCTAACCAGATCCTCACGTGATTAAGCAGCCAATTAAAATGCTGAGATAAATGAAAGCAAATAATGCGTAATAGTAATAATTAGTAATAGTTTTGAACAACGACTTTCCCACGGTCTTCTCCGTCTCGTCGGCATTTATACATAATGCCAACATCATCCTCATAATGCGTTACTGCCACTCGCGTCGTCCTCCGTGGACTAGTGGTACCGTGCTAGCCTCTAGTTCCCAAGGTCGCGGGTTCAAACCCGGCGGAGGGCGATGGATTTTTTCGGGCGTAAAAATCCTTAGCACGGCTTCCTTCGGAAGAGAAGTAAAGTCGGTGGTCCCGTGTCGTAGATTTACGTAGGAACCTAAGCCTGATAAAGAGGCTTCTGAGCAAAATTACCGATCTTTCACGCCTAATATAGAATGGGACGCTAAGAACCATAGTAGTTAAAGAGCGTCCATAAATTAAACTCAATTTCATTTCATTTCACTGCCACTCGCGTATTTCTAGTGATGTTTTAATTTAGCGTGTTGGCAGCATACGGTGACGATGGACAGGGAGAGGCTGGCAGCAACATTACCGGTGTCTGAAGTAAGGACGTGGAGAAAACTAAAGCGTGTAAAATGGACGGAGGCCATAAGTAATAAAGATGTTTCAGAAATAGCGGAAGAAAGAACAGCGTTGAAATTGTTCAGGAAGAAGTAAAGGAATTACCTGGTACAGTGAATAATAACAAAACGCTCGCTCAGAGATACATTGAAACTGATAGTAGTCCGGGGCAGTAAAAGCTGTCAGATAATAGATGAATTGTTCATATTGTTGTATATGCTTATGGAATAAATATATTAAATTGCATTGCGTATGGAAAATGTATACAATGAATGAAGAGTTGTAAAAGCAAAAAACGTATTTGTAATGAAAGGGTGCCAGGCAATCGGGACGAACATTTTCGATAGCATGTGATAATTGTGGACTTGACAAAGTAAGTTATATTTGTTTTGTATGTAAGAAAATCACCACATTATCAGGAGAAAGTCCGAATTAAAAACAGTCACGTGAAAGAGAACGCAACCAGCTTTCTAGAACCTTGATGTGGCTAGAACAGTTCCGGCTGTTCGCTGCAGTTGCAGGGTCAGAAGCAGCAACTCCTTGTCTCCAGCCACACACCGCGTCGTCATAAGGACCGCCTTCGCATCCTGAATCTTCTTTTCAGCAACTTCATCATCATTAGACTGACTGGATCACAGGTGTTAAAGTACCTCGTGTATCGATCTTCTTAGAACTTCTCAATAAATTCTGTAATTTTTCTGGTTACTGTGTTGGTTTTGTTAACTGAGGCTTAACACCTTTTCCCTATTCTGTTGGCACCCGCCTAGCAAACAACAATATGCTTAGAACATCAAGAGGAATTCTGAAATAGCTGGAAAATAATGGGTTATGAGGTATTTGAGAAGAAGATAATATAATTTGCAGTCGTTGTAGCCCCACTGTTGGGAAGCCAAACTTGATGTTGTTGCACCCATGTATGGTAGCCAAACTTGAAATTGTTGTAGCGGTTGCATCGCGTTTAGGCATCAATTTGAAGCTGTTTTAGACCACACACGTAATGGATGCCAATTTGCGGGAGATGGTTTCTAGGAGTGTTCGCTCCACGTAGGGTACAAAGATTCTGGTGCCCTTCGCCACACGTTTACTTTTCTGGTGGCCTTTGCCCCACATTTAAAAATCAACTTAGTATTTTAATGTTTATTTAAATATTACATACATATGTATGCCTCGGCTGCGTCAGTAGTAATTTTAGAACACGTATCTCTTAGCAGGACTGGTGTGGCTAAAGAATGAAGGCTTACAAAGTTATGGAATTAATTGGAAAGGTAGAATCAGATGACTGAAAGATTCAATGCCATAGCCGGAATTACACAAATTATAATTGTATTGTACTTTGTTTTATTAATCCTTCACACGATTAAATACCACTTCACTGATGTATCCTACTGCAGAGCTGTAGGATTATTGTTAATCGTACTTTTTAATACGTAAACTTTATATAATTCCACGTGAATTGCCTCATCTTATTCGGGTCCTTTCCAGTAAGAAATCTCCTGGGCATGACGCATTCCCAATTGTGCTCTCAAACGGCTCACCAAAAAGGCATTGACTTATTTATCTTCCATATTTAATGCTGCTTTCAGATAACCAGTTCAGTTGGTTATTTCCCTTAAAAATGGAAGCTGGCTGAAATCATTGTTCTACAAGCTCCAAAAATCACTTTAAGCTACTGTTCCATAAGTTTATTATATTCTATGTATGAGCTTTTGGAGAAGCTTCTACGTCGAAGTTTTTCCGCATACGTGTATCTTACATCCATACCAGTTTCGGTTTCGGCCTAAGTACTCCACGGCGCACCAGTTATAGTACACAGTATAGTTCTTCAGGGGTTTGAACGTCATCAGTACACCGCAAGAGTATTTTTGGACGTCGTCCAAGCGTTCGATAAGGTGTGGTATGCTAGTTTACTTATTAAAGTGTTGTGAACCAGTCTTCATATCCCAAATCCTTTTCAGTTTCCTAAACAACTGGTGTTTTGTTGTTTAGTATATTCGATCATCCCATTGCTCCGTCTCGGAGGTGTTCCACAGGGCTCCATCATGTTACCTCTCCTTTTTAATGTCTATATGTCTTGATTTTCCCAATTTACTATCCACTTGTACAGCTATGTATTCTGACTGTACCATCCTCTATTACTCTCATTCCTATCTGTGCACAGCTATCACCATTTTCCAGCATTCCATTGATCTAATTTCTCTTTGGCTCGCCACTTGACGATTTCACTGAATGCCTACAATACAGAGACTAAAGTCTTTTCCCTTCGTCCTTACAGGAATACCTTCTTTATCCTTTTGCTCAACGAACCTCTATCCTGGTCACCGCTACAAACATCGATGAAGTATCTCGGGGAACTATTTGACACGACGCCTACGTGGAATTCCGATGTTCAACGCATGGCCACCTTAGTTTAAGCTAGACTCTCACAACTTTATTCAGTACTTCACGGGTGGTAACCTTTAGCTCTTTCTCTTTGCTGCTCTTTTACGACCCTTGATAACCTATGCAGCTCCTGTTTAGGGTTCTACCAGCAAGACTGCCTTCATATCACACAAAATATTGCAATTCATATTATCACCAAAGCCCCATGGTCTACCATGAGTTACGAATTTCCACCAGTCATCCACACCGTCTTTAAACCTTCAGCAAGTCCAGGAAGCAGTAGCATACAATATCGCAGCAAGAACTCGTGGGCCAACATGGTTGAACCGCAGACCACCACAAGACCTGCTTCTCAGTGATTCCAGTTTGCCTCGGACACTCATTGATTTGTGTGTTCAATGACTATTTTTGTTATACCGTGTGCTCTTTTTTGTCTTATATTATTTTTGTATCCTTTATTTGCTGTTCTGTTCACTTATTTGAGTTGGTGGAGACATATAGGCCAACCTCCTTGTTGTGTCCTGGGTTAAATTTATATTCCGTTCACTGATATTTGAACAATCATTAGTGCTAGACGATGTATTTGTCTAAATAAAAAAATAATAAAAAATGTAGGGGGACGTATTTAAGCTCTGCATCTTCAAACAATGCGAGACGAATATTTTCAAGAAAATCTTCCACAGGAAACTACTCTTTACTTGAAAAAAATCATTTTAATTTCCTCAAGAATGGCTCTATCTATTTTGATAAAAGTACTACATATTTAAATTGTTTGCCTGACAATTAAAATGTGTAACCTGAGGTTTCTGTCAATAGCCTGTAAAGACCTTAATTCTGAATGAGTTTTGTATAACTGATAAACCGTAAGAGCTAGACAGAACATTACTAGCCGCCTCTATTGTGGTGGTAGTGTGTCTGCCTCATATTCAAGAGGTCTGGAATTCGGGTCACGGTTAAGGTGAGTTACCAAGATGAGATTTTTTCTAGGGTTTCCCTTATCCTGAGACTTGTAATGAAGCGTGTAAATGTTGAACGAAAGTTTCTCTCAATAACAAGAAGTAGAATAAATAAGTTTAGTAAGAGCAGGTTGTGATTGCAAGACCTTTTTTAAGGAACCTTACAAGTAATGTAGAAATTATAATGTATATGTTGAGTAATACTGGCTAAGAACCTGGTTTTAATTTGTTGCTATATTCACATGTATTCACTTAGCATCAACAAATAAAGAAAATGGTGTATAAAAAGAGGAGAGAACAGAGAAATGTCCTCTCTTTGATTGATTCTTGTTCCTCCAGAGGAAAGTATCCTTGCGTTTAATTTTCCATCTTCTCTTGGAGTACCCAAGTGGAATCGATTCGAAATGCTCAGGAAGCGTGTTATGTACAGTAAACGAGGACAAGCAAAATGATCCAGTGAAACGAGACACTCATAGCAGTAAATAAATTCCATGGTAAAGTTAATAACGCGCCTCGTTAGAAGAAAAAGCGCGGCTAGTAGGTGGTATCCATAGCACAATTTGTCTTCCATTGTGCGAGGAGATGAGGGCTGCAGACAATGGAGTTGTGCTCGCCGCAATTAATCCGCACTGCGACTTCCTTTTTGAAGTATCCCTGTCACGGAAATATATAACGCTTTTCACTAAAATAGAGTGCCGCCACATTCCAGTAATTACCACAAGTTTTCAGGGCTTCCGTCCGCCTTTGAGGATAAACAACTGCCGAAACACCCGCGGAATTTTCAGGAACATGTTATTGGATTTCTTCCTGTAAAATTGCCGCTATATTTTGTCATCAAAGCGGAAAAACCCGTCTCTCTTCCTTTCGTTGTTACTCTTAGGGAATTTATCAAGGATAGTAATAAAAATTGTGAGATAAGAGTTCCAATTCTCCATTATTGGACTCAATATTCCAGCAACTAGAAACATCCGAAGCACTTTCTCGAAATTCTTATATTATGATCCGAGACAACTTAATTAGTCTTGCTTTCATTTCGTACGTTCTGCCTTGTACGAGTGCATGAAATCGTGCCTATATAATGCGCAGTGGCTTATATCGTTAAGGATATACTATACCACCTCTGCCAAACCCTCGTCTCCACCTCTTACCTGGTTCTAGCACTCGATTTCCTGATTGTCTTATTCTACTGTTTTCCTTCGCTCCTGAACCTAAGGCCGATTGTGTTCATAGGTCGATGTCTTCAGTTCCAGACTTTTGACATGAAACAAATACAAGAGGAACTTATCCAGGGGCTGGCGTGGACTGCCGTTGCGGAGCATGCCTTCCAGCCACTCAGGTAAAATGTTTCCGCACTCCTACCCTTTCACCGCTCACCTAGGCCTGGTCTTTGTTCATATGCTAATGCGAGTATTTTGGACTTGAATTCCAGCCAATAAGAGAGTGGCTCACACAGCGCTGGTATAGAAAACAAATGATAAGTAATTTTTGCCAAATTAGAAAAAGAAAAACACGATAGGAAACCAAACCCATGGGCATTTTCCGTACACTCGACTGTACCTAATTGGTAGTGAAGGTATTACATTACACCCAAAACTTTCATATACAAATTTCACCGGAAATATAGTTTTGAGGCTCCCTGAATCCAAAATAAAACAATTTTTAGAAGAAGTCCATTTCTATTACAGTAAACAGCATAAAATTAAGAAAGGAAACTGTGATAAATACCAAACTGGGTATCTAAGTTCAACATCTTCTGAAGATATGAAAAAAAACGAGTCTTACGTAATCCCCACAACCCAAACTACTACTTCACATGGGAAAATTTCGACATTTTTGTTTTCTGAAAAATGGCTCTAATGATTTTGATTAAAATATCATGTATTAAACATACATAAATAACATGCACATTTGAATTTACTGGGAATAGCCTGTGAAGTCATTCGGAAAGAATTTTGTATAACGCATAAACCAGAAGGGAGAGGCAAAAACGTAACTACACAAAGAAGTGGATGTTTTAAAACACACAGTTTAATTAACATAACTTTGGTGGCATTAGAAACTTTGGAAATATTTATTATTAGTTTGAATGTTTCAATACTTAGTCGTTTTTTAAAGTGTTGCCACCATTCAGTTCAGATTATAAAATTTCAAGATCGACATACAGCCATTAGCTATTAAACACCTGACTATCGATTCGCTTTCATCTTCCCCCTTCTATCTAGAAAAATAGAAGACTTATGCAAGGATTTGTCTCGATTCATATGAAATAGATAAAGCAAAAGGTTTAGTAATAATTAGTTTGCAGAGGCTGTATAAAAATATGTTAGTGGGTATAGGGAGTCATGTGAATGTAATACATCACATTTTTATCAGGGTTCTTTTACCAGGAATAGTTGTAAGATATGGTTGTATAATGTGTATAATTATACTCATCTGCTAATCACAAAATCACTATTCAGGCCAAGGTATATTCACTTACAACGTAATGAATGCGTGACATTGTGTGTTTAAATGAAGATTAAAAATCTTGGTTTACAGTATAACGTTATACATTTCGTTTATTTTCACAAAAACTATCTTAAGCTATCTTTGTCTACATAAGTATACAGTGAAAGTGTATTTTTGTTTCTAATTTTATGGAAAATATTGAACATTTGTTCAGATTTTGAAGTATTAGCCCTATATTTTCTGTTGGAAACTTTAATTTGCTTTAAAATTAGCTTTAATGTAATTCTATTTATTTGCTGGGTGAAAAGGACGTGTATGAATTTGCACACTAATTCTTTGTCGTTTTGTACGACAAATGGAAACAAAACTATTAAAGAAACTAAATTAAATGTGCAGGACTTCCAACTAATAGCCTTAGCACGTTTCCCATTTAGAAGGCACGAATACTATCGCATTCTCACACCAGCATTTCTTAACCTGGTGCGTGATACTGGCATACAGACATAGCAAAAGCCTAACGTTTAACTATTTAATTTTTATCCCACAGAGTCTTACTGGAATTGTTGATGCTCCGACTGCTTGCCTTGATTAGCTTTGAGAAACTGGTACCAATGTATGTACAAAACATAAACCAGAATGAGAAAGAGGGAGAGAGAGAGATTTAAAGGCTATACGCTGTAGCAGTAAAATCCAAATCAGAAGCGCATGACGCTTCATAGATAGAAACAACAAAGCTTTTCATTATTGCAATTTCGTAAAACTGTCTATTTTTAAGCAGAGTGCACATTTCAAACAACGTACACATGGAAAAACTGCTACTTCCATCTCATTTGCATTTATGTGAATATTTAGCTCATGAGCCCGATAATCAATGGCTTCCTGCTGATAATCTAAGGTTTCTGGTCAGTGTTGTCGCGGTGTCGTTCGTGTTATCTTATTTGCTGAGCGCCTGTTATTGTTTTACTATTTTTGAATTTTGGGTTCTTTGTCCTCCGGCTAGCTATTATTACTCAGTCGAGCAAATCTCTTGATCAGGGTGTGTAAACGGAAAGGAGTTGTTACTAAAGGATAACACTGATAAAAGAATTTGTTTTTACACTTTTATTGCCGTCACACTTAATTAATAGTTCACATCTGTAATCTTTATACACGCCTGACTGAAGCTGTTATATTTTCGAATGTAACTATAATGACTTATTTGCCGCGCATTATTAATTCGCGTATTTCACATTTTTTAACTAACTTTACGACGCGAGAGATTCTGTAGAATTGCGTAACGTGTACTTCGTGAATGCTTCTGTTGAACTGCACGACGTGTAACTCGTGATTGATTCTGTAGAACTGCGCGATACCTGTCTTTGGCTCTAGAATTTATACTCCCTCACCCCGATATGCCTAAACATTATAACAGAGCTGCTATTGATTAATAAAGCGCGCCAACATTAGCGTCTATTTTTTTATCCAATCAAAATTACGAACACATATGCTCTAGGGAAGAAATTCCCTCCATTTCTAAAGAAAGGCACGCTACTCTGACGTCATTTGTTTGTCTCTTCTAATTGATAAACAACTCACCCCTTCGTTTCATTCTTACTCGCTCCTATTGTAAGTTTCAGTGAGGCCGTGTAAACTTATTTCCTAACAATGCTTATAATTAACAAACATCTCAAATCATTGTCATACAATAATGTTAATTTACGCTACAATTACTCTGGCATTCACAGTGTTGTGATATTAAATACTACCTCAGTGTTGCCAGTACAAATTCAGTTGCCGGTTTCAATGTTACAATTCGCACATACGTAAGCTCTTTGACCAAGCCTCCATACAGTAACAAATTAATATACCGCATCATTCAGTAATAAACAATAAATTGCGGAATCCAGAGTCTATGAGAATGTACCACAATACGTTGCACTTCCATGTACATCTGTTGTTTGATACAAGAAAGAAACTCCATCAGCTTTTAATTTTAATAATTGTAATTTTTAAAGTCCCCATTAAATTTTGTTGAATGAAGCTGCATTCTGATTATTTTAGCAAATACAAAAGTAGAAACTAAAAATGAATCTAAAGAATCTGAAGTAATACATTTACATGACGTTCTCTACTCCTTATTACTTATTAGTGGGTATAGAAATTACTCTTAACAGAGCTTCTTCTGTCTATTACATTTTAATACAAATAAACCTCTGCAGAAGTAATTACATTATACATTTCGTTAAAGATACGAGGGGAGAAGCAATAATCAATGTTTTAGAACTGGACGCTATACACCGCTCTTAAAATTCCATAGTCTTTCTACGACATCGCGAGAAACAACTGAATGTTGACGGGACTTAAAGAGAATGGCCAAGTAATAAACAATTCCAAACATTACTAATGGATACCTCAGAATTTGCTTATGCAACCAAAAGTTTTATTTAAAATAAATCGGGTGTTTTAAAGAGATCTGCCGGTAAATTTCTTGTGCAATACATTTTCGTCTATCGCTTAACGTTTACCAGTTGTTCAGGATTATAGAAAATTCCTTACGAGTGAAGAGGACTTCAAAGGCTAGTCCCAGAAAGTTCAAGATATGCGTTTTATATCTCCTGTAAATAACTCTAATATATGGTATTTTAATCAAAATCGTTAAAGCCATTTTTATAACATAAAAATTTTGGAAATATGTTCATGTAAAGTGTAGTTTGAAATTTTGAAATGTTCTTGAAAATACTCGTGTCGCAACTTTGGAAGACACTGAACCCAAAAACAAAGTTTGGTACTTATCCGACTTTTCGTTTTTGAGATATGCTGTTCACAGACACTGGCACGGAAGTTTTTCAAAAATTTTGATGTGTTGCTCTCACATGGCTTTCTCTACTCCTGTACAAACTATTTTTATAAACGCTTATTCTCTTATATCTCTTATATTTTTTTCATGTTAACTGAGATGAACGTTTGCAGAACCTATCATATTGCCAATTTTCTTGTAGGTGCAAGGGACATATGGTAGGCTTTAAGCGATAATCAAAAATGTTTGCATGTCCAGGACATAGTAATTTAAAAAAAACGAATAACGAATTCCCATTTGAGAAAAAGTACAAGTATTGGAAAATTCAAACAAATAACAAGGAACTTCTCGGAAATGGAACACTCGACAAAAAATTTGTGAGACATAAACTGTGTGTTTCAGATCTACATATTTTGTGTAGTAAAATTTTGACTATTTCTTACGGTTTACCAGCTATACGAAAGTCATTCAGAATGAAGAGAAACTTTGGGCCATTCCCAGAAAATTCAAGATACACATTTCATTTGCCACTAAAATATCTTAAACGTATGATATTTTAATCAAAGTCATTAGGGTCATTTTTGAGAAAATCAAAATTTTCAAAAAATGTTCCATGTAAAGGTTAGTCTGGCGAGGGGAGATTTTGTTGAAAATCTTCGTGTCGTATCCTTGGAAGATACAAACTCAGGTACCAAGTTTGGTATTTATCCGACTTTTCGTTTTTGAGTTAGACTGTTCACAGACAAACACACAGACAGACACTCACTTGGACATGTTACCAAAAATGCGTTATTTGGATTTAGGGGGCCTCAAAACACGTGTTTTTGTGAAATATAGGGTATCGAATTCTTGGGTGGAATGCAATAATTCCCGTATTTACTATACGTAGTAGAGAAAGTGAAAATAGGATTTCATTTTGTATAGCTCCAAAGGCATTTGACAATAAAAATGTGCTATTTATAGACAGGAAAGAAAGACTGATAAATGCCAAACTTAATATTTAGGTCCAATATCTTCCAAAGATAAGATGCGAAGATTATCATCAATATTCCCAATTCCAAACTACCGTTTACACCGAAAATTTTTCGATTTTTTTTTTACTTTCTAAAAAATGGTATTAACAATTTTGCTTAAACTATCTTATATTAAAGTTATTTACATGAAAAATAAAATGTATACCGTAAATTTTCTGGAAATAGCCTGAAAAGTCTTCATTTGGAAGAAATTTGCTATAACCTTGTATAATAGGTAAATGTTTGGCCAGAGACGAAAACATAGTACACAAAAAAGTGTAGATCTCTTTAAAATACACAATTTATTTCACATAACTTTTTGTGCGTCAGCCATTAGAGATAAATCCTTAATAATGATTCAAATGTGCAATACTTAGGCATTTTCTTAGTCTTGTGGATTTTCAGGTGTTCCTCGCGATGTCTTGGAAAGACTTTGAATTTTAAGGCTACTATATAGCGTTCAGTTCTTAAACATTGGACTATATCTATTCCCTTTGTACATGTAACGAAATGTGTAATGCAGTTATTTCCGGAAAGGTTTATCTCGATTAAAAATAAGTAGATATTAAAATTAAGTTTGATAAAAATAAGCGATAGAGGGTAGAGAAAGTCATGTGAATGTAAGACAGTTTTTTCTCTTAGGTACCGAAATCATTATGACAAGCTTTCGTTAATCGCAATTAAATTACCGAAAAACTATCAGCACTCGTGGTATTATTGAAGATTTATCTAAAGCTTTCTCTCTCCGTTTGGGGTTAGGAGTCAGGAGTAATCAAGAAAGTAGGGCCTCCAGCAACTGAAGTACTGGGCGTAGCCTAATGGACCATTTGTGTTTCCAAAGTGACTGTGGGAGGAAGGGATGATAGGAAGACCAGAAGGGTGATCAGACTCGAATCACGATGTGCGCTAGTAAGGACAGGGTCTTCAACTGATACTAATGCTGACGTCGGCTAGACATGTCTTAGGCACCCGCAACCTGGGGATTCCAGATGTAGGCGACACTCTCTCAGAAAAGAGAGGATCCTCAGCAGTTCCGCTATGCATCATGGAGAAATCTTTCCAGAGTGCAAATTTCACCGTCCTGCCGCAACACACTAACCGCCGTATGTAAGGCTTAAGTTGAAACACGACCATTTTGACGCTACCAGACCAATGTAGGTGAGGGGTGTGCTAATTACTATGTCTGGGACATAGGAGTTTTAGGTTGTTTACCAAAGTTTTGGGCAGCTGATTTGGAAAGGGATTTGAGGAGAATAGGAATGGGGTCAGTATGGCTAAGAGCTGAAACAAATGACAAAACATATGGAAAGGTGTCAAAAGAAGACTAAGAGACATCAACCAACAGGAAGTACAATCGTATTGTAAAATTAAACCTTCTCTAAGTGTAGTAAATGCAATAAAATTGAACTGGGGTAAAGAGGCATATATACTTAATTTAGGAAGAAAGGAAAGATCAGGAATGGCATGGTTTAGACTGGGGGCTGGAGGGCACAGAAAATGAGTGACGATTCTGGTAGGAAAATCTGCCCATTCTGTGATTTGGATGAGGACTGGGTACATATTTTGGCGGAATGTGCACAGTGGGAGAACCAGCGAACAATTAAACTGAAAGAAAAACTCTTAAGTCCCTCAAGAAAGAGATTGGCATGTTGGGATCTACTGGCTGACCAGAGGACCTGGCAAAACATGGGTAATTTTTTGGCTAAAGTGCGCGCAGCTAGGTTAAATTTGTTCAGTAAGACAAAAGTAATTTATCTCTAATTCCCTTTTTCTTGCTCCTTTTTGTTGTGTTTTATTTCTCTGTTGTTTATTTTGTCACACTATTGTATCTTAAATATGCATGTATGGTCAAAGGCCCTTGCACTAAATACTTGTGAAGTAACTTCAATAATTTTAAACCAATAAAGATACATAACTACCTACCTATCTATCTACATACCTAACTACCTACCTACCTACCTACCTACCTAGTTTGTTTAGAGGCGTCCTGTAGTCGATTTTTACAACAAGAGGGTTACCTGTAGGGTTGAGTCAAGTATTCACGTATACGAAATGCCTTAGGAAAGAATAAGAAAGTCAACAACGCTGCAAAAATATATATTGGAACATGGGGAAAATGTCTTCTGTATTTAAAGAAAACCTTTATTATAAGCTTTGCAATAGCACAATTGCTTCTGCGCATAGTAGGTCGAGTAATGTGCGAAGGCATGCCAACACAGAAGCGTTGTATTGCAAAATTAGAGGATAAACTGTTACAGCAAGAGTCACACCCATCAAATTAAATGTTTAATGAAGAACTATCGCGGCATTAATTTCTGCAATATTCTGTGATATTAACTACAGGATACAAAGTTGCGGGATGTAATTCATTGCAAAAAAAGTGACATAGAATCTTATTCATATGCACATTGTGACGTAGCGTTTTATATTAATGATTTAATATATGTGTTGTGGATCTTGCGTTGTCCATGGTTGTGTGACGTTACTACAGAAGAGGAGGTACCATTGGCCTGTTATGGCACCGCTTGCTGTTCCCGAGCGAGGGGCCTCCGAGGGATCATGCAGAATTCGTCACACCGGTCCGAAAGGGTGTTGGTGATCTGCTAGGCCCTGCCAGGTTCCGCTTGACGATGTGTGACACGCTAGTAGGCAAGCCCACTGAGCTCGAACACCGCCCGGGATCGTCCAGTCGGCGAACCTAGATCACGACGGGTACTTGGGAGCAGGAATAGGATAGAGAGATTTGGTCCTAAAAATGAGTATCGTTTTATGTGTCTTCGCGCCCCGGCGGCTTGTGCTAGTGAGTGTACAGGCGAGGATCCAGTTATGACTAACTCACTGTTTCTTTTTTTCCCCTTTTTTGGCTAGGGCGAGAAGTGTGAAGGAAGGTTCGGGAAGGTGGGCGAGGTTCGCATGTCATCCTTGATAATACGCACCCAGTAAGTGCTGCTTCTCTTGGGCAGGAGCGGAATGAAGGAAGTTCCAGGTAACTGCCATGATCGTGACCCTGGCAGGCACCTGGTGGTTAGGAGATGCTTCAGGGAGAAAAAGTTATTATTAAAAAGATGCACTGCTTACCGAATAACGCTGACCGTATGGTGGCTTGAGGGCCCGCCAGGGGGGCCATATTGTGGGAGTGAGGCCTGAAGCCGCTCGGCCCTTCCGCCCGCGCTTTGGCGGGTGAGGGCATGGAGTTCCAGAAGACCTCACCGTCGCCTGTGGTCGCTGCGTAACTGTCGCCAGCACAAAGAACAGGTGGCGCCATCTAGTTTATTGAGTTTAAATTATTTGTACATTAGTGCTGCTGTGGGGTACTACTACAAAAGACATGTCAATTATATCAGTCAGCTGTGTATGTTATAAATAGTATTGCAAAAATAAAGTACATGTTCACGAGCCATTCGTAATTCTTCTTGTATAAACTGTACCGCGCAGAGCTCTTATCGCTACGCCCTTACCTTCTTATTCTATACGCTTTGCTCCACGTAGCGACTCCGATGTCGCAGCCCTGGCGGTCGGAGTGCTGAGAAATCTTGTAACAGTTATCCTTCACTCTCTAGTGTATCAGTATCGGCTGTACTTGTAACAGTGTTGCCAGTTGCATTTTTGGCAGTAGAATATGGAAAATATGCTGATATCTTCGGCCGTCCTTGTTTCGCTAGCTTTCGTATTGTTACAAGCAGGTGTTGGTTGCTCTCTTCTAAATGTTATGTTTCAACCTAGCCCAGATTTCAAACAGCAAGTTTCAATAGTAAAGGTTTTGAGATTAGGTAAATAAGGATTACCAACTGTCGTAATATAGTGCTATAGAGCTATCTCTTTCTACTTTACATGTTTCAACTTAAAGTAAATACACCATAGTCCTATATTAGGCGCAACAGTTCTGGACCTGTGACAATCTTAATGACAGCCTCGAAGCAAGTTACTTACCAGATCAGGAGGTGAACGGTCGTCTGCATGCTGCAGGAGTGCGTGGGGCAATCATTATCAAATATCTGCACACAGGTTATGCACTGCACTGCACTGCACTGATAATCTTATAGTTATATGTAATATTTTTAAAGCCACCGCTCTAAAAAGCGCTTAATATAAAAACACTGCCAATCACCTGCCTCCAATTCTTCCACAACTGACAGCCCTTCCTCTTCTACGGAATCACATCATTGCCGTCGTCACTGCTGTCGCTATTTTCTGCACCATTATTCTGGATGAGAACTCTTTCTATTTGATTTTCTGCAATTCCATCTTTTCCGAAATAATGATTCTCAGTTTATTAAACATGCCGATATACAGTTTCCCATTCTGACCCTCCAATTTCTGCAAATCGCTGGTGACATAACTACTCCACATCTTTTACTTTAAAAGTGATATTTCTGCAGGTCACCCATTTTTTGGCATCAGCCAAGATTAATTCGATTTGGTTTAGATCTGGCTGGTACGGTGGCAGTCTAAGCACATTATGGCCATGTTGTATTAATATCTGGTCAGGTAGGTATGGCTTCTGAAGCGGTTTGTTGGCTTTAATTAAGTTATATAGCTTTGTTTTACTCATGCTTTCATCTAAAGCTATATTATGCCTAAGTAACCAAGCGTTATTTCTTCTTTCAAGTAATTTGAAGTAGGTGGTTTGTCAATTTGAGTGTTGATGCATTGTAAAGCATTGTCGATAACCAGAACAGATCCAGCAGGCATCTTAGGTATCAACATGGTGCTGATTCACTTCATGTAATTTTCTGTATTGATTTATTAATGAGAATCCTGTTTTTTTGTTGCGACTTGTAAAAGAAGGACATTTGGAACGAAGCCGATCTTTCCAACAGCATGAACAATAATAAGTATTTGCCCTTTGGCAGCAGGTGCCTGCAAAACTAATTCGCTATCGTCACTCCAACTTTTAGATGTTGTATGACTGCTGTATATGTATGACTCATCTTAATACACTATAGTTTTACCCTCTAATTTGTACCTCTGAGTAAGGTACTCTTCCAGCTGAGATCGATTGTCGTTCTTTTCTATTAGAACTTTTCTATTTGATTTCGTTTTCTTCCACTTGAACCCTAAATCTTTTATATTTTTTATGAGATTTGTAGCACCACCTTGAAAATTTATGCTGTCTTTCAGATTGATAAGCACATCTTGATAAACTTATTGTTGGCACAGTTTTTTCTTCCACATAGAAATCGTGAATCGTGCGCCAAATAACGCATTTGTTGAAATCGTCTATTTCTGTAATACGTTTAGGGACCTTATATTTCTTCCCAGGTGTGTCAAATGCTACTCTTTCATCCGTGTGTTTTTTCTTATCTTTGAGAACTCTGGAAAGGGAACTCGAGTGAAACACTAGTTGCTTTGGCTACTCTTTCTTTCGCTCTCTTAAGGCTTTTGTGGAACTCGGGTGAACATCTCTGCTTCTTGCTTCATAAGTCGAGGACATTTGCAATTATTTCCCTGCTTTGACTATGCAATACCTTACCACTTAACTTTGAAAACGTAGGAGCCATTATATAAATATAAAAAATATAAAATAAGCACTATTTAGGTACTGCTCTCTTTGAAATTACCACCACTTGCGGACACTTTCTATGCAGACTGTATGTGTTACGCACTGTGAATAAGCAAAGTTAATTAAGCTAAACATAAACCATTCCTAGGCTCGGCAGCTGGGGTGGCAATCAGGGTCACGATTCCAGAAGTTTTGCGCCTGAAAACAACCCTGAAACAGATGAAATATGATGATGGAGGCAGAGAATGATGGAAAGAAATTCGTGGTACCTATGGACTCCGGGAAACCACGAAAAAATTTATGGTCAGAGTTGCCCGATAGGATTCGAACCTTCCCGAAAGCGAGTCTCACACGTTGCCTCGGAGCAATCGGGCCACCGATCGACGGTTCCTTTTTCAGTACAGCACAGGTAATTGTTGTAAATGAAAATATGAATAATGTTCTGGTTTCTTTGGTTTTTATGTATATTCTATATTTAATTTGCAGAAATTCTATCAGCATTTTTATCTCTGCTGCATTGCAATCCTTCCCCCTAAACGACCTCAAATGGGCTGAAATTAATAGATGGATTTTTTTTTTCTGTTTGCTGACCCGAATGCCTTTAGCCACTCCATATTTGGTTTTGCTGGGAAAGTAACACAACGCTGGAATGAAAAGCTTGCGCAGTATGCAGTGATATACAATCCGTATCGAGAATGCGTTTCTATGGCAACCAACGATGGTCCGGATTCCAGCCACGGAGATTCTGCCGTCCTCACATGCACTGGGGAATTCCAGAGTTACCTTTATACAAAAAAATTAGTTGAGATATAAGGCCTGAGATATTTAAAAGCGGTCAAGCTGAATATACCAAACTCTATGAACTGTAAACTAACCCATTAGAGTTTCAACAACTAGCAGAGGTACATAGCATAGTTTGAATACCATGCATTCTCTTTCCGACATTAAATTGTGCTACAAAGAGAAATAAACTTAATTTGGCTCTAATTAACCAAGGGTTTAAAAATTAGTAAATGAAATTGCCATTTAGTAGGAAATACCACAGTTACGAAGTAACATACAGTACTAGCCACGGAAAAATTAATACAATAACTCATTAATGTAATCAGATATCTAATTCACAGCTTCTCAGTATCAACACATTAACAATTTCATTCTTTAATATTTTTGTTCAAAGCCTTACGTGTTATGTATATTGTACGTATAATAATTAAGAGGATGTTAAAACACATATATAACGTTATAACATATAAAATATAATATGAGGGGAAAAGGCTATTGTTAGCTATATAACCAGTAATATAAATTTACGATAAATGCAGTAATATCTACTTAAGCTCGTAACGAACCTTGGATTCACAATTAGGATGTTATAGGTTTGTAAAGATATATATCTTGTGTCAGTGAGATTGGTAACACTGGAATATGTGGTTGTGGCTACATTGTATGGTTAACGCTTAGGTTGGCAATATAAGCAGGTAGTGACGTAGTAGAAGGGGAGGAGTAAAACTGGTTTTATCTTGTGGTAGCAGGAAGCTTGCGTCCTCTTAGAGCCTTGCCCTTGGGACTAGCAAGATGTGTGTTAGGCATGGTGCTTCGCCGAACAAGAAGGTAAACTGTATCACATTTATTTGGCATCTAACTTCATACTATGTGAATTATTTATGTAGGTGGTCCCTTCCTTCCTAGCCCATGATGATTGATTAATATTTTGGTGGTTTTTAGGTATTTTTGGAACTTTGTTAGCTTGCCCCTGTCGGACCTCGTGTTAGGAAAATGTGTTGCTTTAGATCCCGATCCTGTGCTCTACCCCCCCACCATAATGGAGTGAAATAAAGGAGGTTTCGACAATACATGTGTATATATGTGTGTGTGTGTGTGTGTAAGATAAAGTGTTATTGATGTTATTGGATAGCAAAACCAATCAGGTTCATTAATACATGGCTATAATTCAAATCCGTAATTAAGAAGAACAGTTGAAGGGAACGCTAACAGAAGCTTGTCAGTGCTGAAGCAGGAACGCCGTGTATAACCACGTCTCTGAATAGGCGCTAAAACTACGTATTTAAAGTCTACCAGTAATACACACTTTAATATAACAAAGGTGATACTGAATTGTGAATATTTACATCTGGTTTATCTAAAAACAAGTGAAATAATTAACAGAATATATGTGTGCAAAATATTTTAACCTTCTCCATGCCCAACCCTAACAAGACACAGGTGTTCTCCGACAGTAATACAGCAGCCATGGCACGATTATAAAATAATAATTACAACATACTAACACACACACACACGAGAATACAGATACACGATCATCAGATTCCAGTCTGCGCGAACATCGAGATATATCACAAGAGTACCGGCATCAAGAAGACCTACAGGTATGTAACACAGCATCATCAATGCAGTGGGGTACTACCAAGGAGGAGGCGCTACACTTATTAGAGGGTATAAATTCACTTCATATTGTATTTTTGATAACTGTACTTTCGCAATAGCTGTGTGTGAGCACTAATAATATCTAGCGTGTTACATTCACATGTATTTGTCTACCACTATCCTTTATTACTTTCTCTTCCATGGAAATAGTAGGTAAGAAGGTATTACATTCCATCCAAAAATTCTATATCAAAATTTCACCTAAAATTCGTGTTCTCTGTGTAAGTGTGCCTGCCTGTAGGTGTCTGTGAATAGCACGGCTCAAAAACAAAATGTCGGATAAATACCAAAGGTGGTATTTAAGTTCAGCACCTTCCAAAGGTGTGACACGAATATCTTCAAGAACCACCCCCGACCCCAAGCTACCCTTTAGATGGAATACCTTTAGACATTTTTTCTTATTTTCTGAAAAACAGAGCTAAATATTTTATTAAAATAGCACATATTAAAGATATTTAATGACAAATAAGATGTATATCCTGAATTTTCTGGAAATAGCCTGTGAAGTCCTCTTCATACTGAAGAAATTTTATACAATCTTGTATAACTGGTAAACGTTAACCGATAGACGAAACTGTGCCACACAAAATATGTAGATCTCTCTAAAACACTCATTTTATTTCAAATAAAATTTTTTTGGCATCAGCCATTTCAGATATCCGTCATTACTGGTTGAAATTATTCAGTTTTTAGAAATTCCTTTAAAACCCTGGCAACATTGTTTCTCGGGATTCCACTGAAAAGATGTGGAATTTTAAGGCAAGCGTATAGCGTCCATTTTTAAACATTTGACTCTCGCTGCCCTTTGTGTCTGTAACGAAATCTGTAATGTAGCTGTTTCTGCAAAAGTGTACTTGGATTAAAAGGTAGACATAAAAAATAAGATTTAGTAAGAGTAGCTTGTATACCCACTAAGAAACTATAGAGGGCAGTGAAAGTGATGTGAATGGTTAATAACAGATTTTTTCGTTTATATGTCACCTTTAACATCTAAAGTCATAGATGAACAATTGGAACAATTGCTCATAGGCAGTGGTATTCACTCGTTTATTGTTGGTGTTAATTGTTAGATTGTTTTTAAATTCGTACACACATTCAGACTGTCTTCCATACTTCTAGATTCTACGGAGGATAGGAATTGATTCTGCCTAAAGAAAAATTTCCATCCTTCAGCTGGGAATCGAACGCGGGACCTCTGGATTGGGAGGCTAGGATGCTAACCGCCAGACCAGAGGCAGTCTTATAGTTTCCGCTTATACAAAATTCTTCCGAATGAAGAGGGGTTTATTTTATATTATGCTAACCTTGAGCAATAAAATTAAGCTATTTATAGCCTTTTGTATTGTAAAAGTATTAAATTTTTTCAATAAAACTGTACTTTTTTTTAATATAAAGAAGCAAAATCTATGCGAATACAGTCAAATGTAACCCCATTAGCATCCAAGCGTGCCATTACACCGATTATTTACTTGAGCCCATCCCTTTCTTCACCACAGACATACTTGACTGCAGTTGCTGGGACTCCAGTTCCCGACTTCTGGCTTTGAGTAGATGGCCAGTCCATTTCGGATGGTGGTTCATATCGAAGGTTGTGTTCTGAAGCGGCATTTATCTTCCGAGCACTTTCTTTGACATACAGAGATAATATTAAGAAATTATGATCATTTCAGGTAGAACGTGGCCTGTAACGCCCTTATATCAATTCGTCCACTAAGGCGGGACTGTTTTTGCACATAATTATTATGAATAATGCACTCTAGAAAATAATTTAATTTTAACGCACCTTTAAGGGTACAAAAATACAAAAAAAAATAGAAATTTGTTTAATCTTGTTAACTTTGCGGCACCAACTAATGCCATATCGTGGTACTGATTGTACATTAAGTGTCATGGAACTAAATGTTTTAACACGTGTGCTCAGGTTTGCGTCAAGCGGTAGTCCTGAATCCTTGAATTCTTTATTAAATAACTGATAGCATCCCCCGCCACATACACATAGATACTCTCATATTCAAACAGCAGACTTTGAGCATACAGTCAAATGGTTTTGTTTAAAGACAGCTTCTCTAGCCCAGCCGGGAATCGAACCACAAACACCTCATAAGACAGGCATTTTTTCTACTGAATGAGCTCTAGGATCAGCTATAGCAGTCAAAGTGTTCGGTTTCAAACATTGGTCTTTCTTTTAGCGGTCTCTCTGTTGGAATGAATCCCTCTTTGCAGTTCTGCTTCGGCAAACCTTTTATCATCCACGCTATTCGGTATAAACTAACTTCAACCAAGGACGGCTTGTGTGGGCCACCTAGTACAGCTCCATTTCCACCTATAACATTATTGTAACAAACCTAAATATATAATATGCTTTGCTTGAAAGTACATATATATTCAACTGAATTATTTTATTTTTCTATTTCTCTGTTTTGATTATCACACACCTAACCTAGGTACAAGAAATGCATTTAATCTGCATATTTTACCATATTTTAACGACCACATTCATATTGGCTTCCCTTGCATGAAGTTCTTTGCGAGTTTTGAGGTGAAATTAATGTGGTGTACAAAGTTTGCCGTGATATTCTTTCGCGTGGAGCAAATTTCCCTCGAGGAAAGGCAAAGCATACCAGGAAGGCGAAAATTAACTATCTGCTCATTAATATTATTAACCTCACGTTCCTGCAATACTGCGGCTAACCCTCTGAATTGTTGTGATAAGGCATTAGTTTACTTTAATATTGCGGGTTGCGGCTTCTTCTGTTCGTGCGTCACGCGATATTGTACTGCGTTCCTTTTCACTCCAATTTTAATAAACAGAGGAGCCCTTATAGCTGTAGCTTATAGTTTGCAGTGGCAAGAACATCGAGACTCAAGAAATTAGATACGTGGTTTGCGTTCATCCAAGATTGGACGTTTTTAAGCGGATCGCTTGTGAAAACTGTACCAAAATGATGACAATTTGAAACTTAGCTCTTTTAATTTATTATTTTGGAGTTCGGAGTGAATATGTAAGTCACGTTACAATTTAAGTAACCCTGCGCGAAGGGCATGGTTGTGGTTTTGTGGCTTTTTCTGATATTTCTTACATTTCTTCCAAAATTTCGGGAAGAATTTTTACAAAATTTGCTGCACATTAATCCAGATGTAAATTATATATCTTAAATAAAAACAAACTCTATTTAATAAAAATGCAAAAGCCAATTTCAGGCATTTTGATGAATCATTTTTCCGGTGCATTTTTCTTGATTGTAATATTATACAGATGTTTACTTTCTGTATCACGTACCTAGTACTTAGAGAAGATAATTGTATTCTACCAAAACATTCCTTACCGAGATTTTACCGGAAACACATATTTTGTGGCCCACTGAATCCAAATGAAGCACTTTTGGAAATATGTCCGTTTGTATGTGTGTAAAAAACATAACTCAAAAACTAAAAATCTTATCCGACATGGTATTTAAGTTCAGTATCTTCTAAGGATATGACACAAACATTTTCAACAAAATCTTCTAACGTAGCTACCCTTTACATGAAAAATGTTTCGAAATATTTTATTTTCTAAAAGATTTTAACGATTTTTATTAAAATACTGGCATGACCTGGTAGGAGGTCCTCAACAGCTTACGTGACAATATAATATTATATTAAAATATTTACTTGAAAAATAAAATGTATATATTGAAGATTTTGGGAATACTTATCAGGTCTCTTTTTCGAAGGGAATTTGTATAAAATTTTGTATAACTGTTAAACGTTAATCAGTAGACGAAATCCACCACACAAGAAATGTAGATCTATTTAAAACACACAATTTATTTCAAATAATTCTTTTTTGTGGCATAAGCCATTTCTGAGATATCCCCTATTAATGGTTCAAATTTTTCATTTCTTAGTCATTCTTTTAAGTCCCTTCAACATTTAGCTGTTTCTCGTTATTGCATGGAAACAGTGTGGAGTACAGCATACAGTATCCACCATATAGCATCCAGTTCTTAATCATTTGACTATCGTTGTTTTCTTTACAGTGAAGTGTGTAATGCAACTATTTATGCAAAGGTTTCTTCGGATTAAAATGTAGTAGATATAAAAATAAACTTAAGTAAGAATAGTTTATACAGTCACTAATAAGGATAGAGTTTAGAGAAAGTTATGTATGAATCATATCAGATTATTAGCATTTAAAATGTCTCTTACTAAGCAATTTTTAAACATTCAGAGTGAAACTTTGGGAATCGTTTCCCAATACATGGTAACTAAAACCTGCATATTATTAATATCGTATAAGGCAAATGTATATTTCTTGCAAAAGTCGAAACTCTTAATTCCACACAAATTATTTCAACACCAGTTATTTTAAAAGTCAAAGAGTGTTGTGTAAAGTAGCTAAAAAAGGTGTTTTAAAATACGTAATTCAAGAACGACTTAACAAGCATATACCAAACTTCCTTATACAGATACAAAAAAATAAAAACGCTCAGTAAAGTACTTAGAGTTTTGTAAAATCCCCGATCGGTCTTCTTAAAACTAATGCTCCTTTCGCCAATTTTGTTCCCATCATAGCCCGTACGAAAGAGCCCTCCAGCTCATAAAGATGTAATAAAACCAATTCTTTAGTGTTACTAGTTATATTTAATAGTTGCATTATCTAATTATGGTAATATATTGGTTAAGGGAAGATTAAAAACTTTATCCCGCCAATGTTAAATCTCCTAAATTCATTACACATTACTTCAAAATTACAGTGCGGTCGATTTAAGGTGAGGCCACCGACCGGCTATATGCGAAGCACACTGTACTGCAACGACCGTATTTTTCCGAGGCGCATTTCGCGGCACATAATGTGTTCAAGATTATCTTTATCAACTATGCTTTAGTCGCTGCTTTGTTTTCGTGCTTTAAAGAGCTGTGCATATTGAAGATGAAGCGTTTTTGCAAAACATTTGTATTGTGTGTGATTTTATTAAGGGTTTTACTGTCTTGTTATTAGACCACTGCAAAGCCTGCCAATAAATTCACGCTAGAACAAAGAATTTTTATGTACAATACATATGTTTGCCTGTTCTTGCAGGAGCTATTACTATACCTTTAACAGATCGAAATTTAAATACGTACCTAAAAGCGAATCATGTAGACAATTGCAGGAGAAATTTATTGGTATTGCAGTTCCAGGTAGAGAAACTATTAGACGTCTGGACAATGGGATCGCACTAAACCTAAGAAGAAAAAACGAGATATTATAACGGAGGAAAAAAAATGGCGAAATTGGTGCATCTACTTATGGGGAACCCTAAAAGAAAAACTTATAAGAACAATCCCCTCACCACAGACGAACTTAAGGACAGTATAAAAACAGAAACTATTAACATTACGCAAGAAAAACCTATGCGTGTGGAATGTCTTCACCCAGATGGACACTACTTCCAACATCGCTTATAACAAGGTTAATACTCATTATAGTGCATGGTACTAACACTCGTAAGTAACGCGTGAGTTACGAAACGAAAATCTTTCAGAGTGGTAGCCAGTATGCGGAGCACGCATAAGTGCGATCTGTGGCCTCAATATTTAACGACCGCAGTGTATTTAAGGTACATTGAAGTTTTTAAATAATGCAGATGCATGCCTTCTAAGCATATCGATATACTTTTATCCACTAAGTTTGTTTATGGCGGCGCCGTGACCGAGTGGTTAGACTGCTTGCCTCTCACCAAGGTGGCCCGGGTTCAATCCCAGGGACCTGCATGTGGGATTTGTGGTGGATTTGTGACTGGGCGGGTTTTCTCCGGGTTCTCCGGTTTCTCCCGCCATTCATTCCACCAAACTGCTCCATCATCACCTTTCCTTTCATCCATTTCACCAACATTTCGTTTCATCTACTTCCTTCTTCCCATACCAGGCATCGGGCGGATCACCCATCCTGGATATTCTGTCTGATCCATGAGTGTCTGTCCTCGACGGGCCTCTGACTCCAGGCACCCGCCTGTAAGTCCTGGGGGTGTAAGTCCTACATAAGAGGAGTTTAAACAAAGCAACAAGAAGAAGAAGTTTGTTTGTTGCTGAAGATAAGATTAATGTTTTAATTATACCATATTTTGATTAAAATTTGACACAAATCTGAATGTACAACAGAAATTAAAGGTTGTTTTTTCATCCTAAAATTTAATTTACCTATATTAAATAGTTTCTGAAAAAAAAGGTTCTTTATACCAGAAAATGTCATACTTAGGAAAAGCTCTTCAATGCAAAAATAAAATAAAACTAACTCGCAAACTTTTGCAAAGAAAGGAATCACAGGGCTTGAAGCTACCATACTTAACAGCAGCGCCACCAATTTGTAGAGCAAAAGTCCCCTAAAGGATGGGCTAAAGTTTACCAATCTATTCCAAAATTTGTAGGAGTAATAATATTTTTTTCTGTGAATGCTGCGGAATTCAAGAGTGCAAAGTACCATCTCTAAAAGTATATTTAAAATACTAAAATCCAAGAGATTAAATATGAATAAAAATAAAATCTTAACAACAGTTTTACATAGCTTTCTAAACTGTATTATTATCTCCATAATGATAAACTATATACATAATTAAACAAAATGACCAAGCGAGGTGGCGCCGCGGTAGCGTGTGGGACTAGCATTCCTGAGGTCCTGGGTTCGATCTCCGGAGTTTAATGAAAGCCATATCCCACCGTTTTTAAAGTAAGTCAATGGTGTTTATTCTTTCCAACCTTATATAACGCTCTAAATGGTGACTTGATTATTGAAAGTCCCTATAATACCAGGTTCCCACAAAGTACCAATACATTTTAATGTTCATTCAAAAGCTTAACCCTAATAAATCCCCTGGACATGACGGTGTCACTGCACCTATGTTCCAGCACCTTCCCAGAAAGGCCGTCATTCATTTGACACTAATTTATAATGCATACCTCTATCTTTGTCACTTCCCAACTTGTTGGAAGGAGGCGAGGGTAGTATGCATTTTAAAACCTGGCAAGAATCGGTCTTCCCTTGCAGTTACCATTCCATTAGTTTACTCCCGACTGTCTCACAGGTCTTTGAACGGTTGCTCCTAGCCCGCCTTACCCCTCTTTTCGAGGAAAGATACCTCCTTCCGGCCCACCAGTTCGGTTTTCGCCATGGACACTCCACGAACCCTACAGCTACTGCGATTCGGCGAGAAGGATTCCCTGGGTTTTCAGTAAAACTTCAAGACGGTCGCCTATCTCGCCCTGATAAACAGCTTCCTGCTGGATCACACATTCAGAGTGAGAGGAAAAGGGAAGTTTATCAGTCCGACTCATAGCTGCCGGAATCCCGAAAGGCTGTGTACTGTCATCGCTTCTCTTCGCGGCCTACATGTCGAACTTCCTACGGAACCCAGGACCGTTACGGACGATCTCCTCATGATGGCACAGAACAAAAATTCCCGCTTCTGTTTCCCTCCACTACAGCGACAGCTCCGATCCATTGGCAGGTGGAGCGAGAAGTGAAGGATGGCCATCAGCACGGGGAAGAGCTCTGTACTTCTCCTGGTGAAAGTTCGTCGCTGGTGGCGGGAGCAGTTTCTGAGGTTACGGTGGTGGAGAATCCCCCGGCTTACCTTGGCCAAATACCTCGACCACGGAGTCACCTTCGATCCACATGTCAGGGCAAAGGTGGGTCTCGGCCATGCCGCTCTCAGTCAGTTGTACCCTGTATTCAGATCCACCATGCTCACACCCCTCAAACTATGCCTTTATCAGGCGATTATACCACCCATGCATGGCTGTGAGGCCTGGAGAGCGGCGGGAGCGACCATTACCCGCAAGCTGCAGACCTCCAGAACAGGGCGCTTCGGATGACTCCCGTCACACGTCCTACATACCCACCCCTGTCTCCCATATAACGTGGAGAGAGAACCCGCACCACAATTTCACACTAATGAAATCACTATGACCACAGGACACCCAGAAGAGGAAAGAGTTACCGGTTACCCAAAGACTCCTTGGAACCACGGGCTTAAGGACTACCACTCCTGTTCATCACACGCTCCCAAAGTTAAGTAGCATCAGGCTTGGTCACTGACTGGATGAGTGACCCTTTAGTATGTCCCGCCCTGCTGCTAATGTACACCCTCCAAAGCAATACCTAATTCCCATCCTGCATCGCTACCAGCCGGCCTGCTTAAATTGATGGCCTCGCAGGCGGCCACTCAAGTTAAGCAATATTGGGCTCGGTCACCACTTGGACGCATGGCCGCCCATGTGACTCGCAGAGACCTATCGATGGCAGTGAACGAAGCTATCCTCCGCCCATTGACAACTACATAGAAGCTTACGTAAAACCTCTATTATCTTCTAAATCGCACAGGTAAAGCCGCATTGCTGTGGCAATCACATCCCGCCCAGGTGAACCTAGGCGACCTGCTCTCGATTGCTGGATTGCTGGAGGAAGGGACTCATTAGGTAGTCTCATTAGGTGGAGGTTTGCATATTGGGTTGGTAACCATCTTGTTGACAAATGACAGAGGCAAGGATGCCATCTTGTCGTAATTGTGGCTCCAGAAACAACTGCATATCCAGGGAGATTGTCCCCGTAATTGTCTTGTTGCTAATGAAGGTAGACATATTGAACTGCATTAGGCTTTGTAAGGTCCTACTCTATCCCAATATAATGTTTAAAATGCTGTACGAGATCAGAAACATGAAAAGATATTGAGACTTATGCTATAACCTTGGCACGAAATCAGTATAGTTGAATCCTTTATTTACTTTAACCTTATAATTTGCCAACCACGTATTGTAAGTAAAGGAAGTATTGCATTGCACCCAAAACTTCGATACCGAAGTTTCGTCGGAAATACATGTTCTGAGGTGCCCTGAATACAAATAAAGCATTTTTGGACGCACCTGTGGGTGTGTCTTTGTGCCTGTGTCTGTAAACAGCATAACTCAACAAGGAAAAGTAGGATAAATACCAAACTTGGTATTTAGGCTCAATATCTTTCAATAAAATCCCCCACTTCAAACTACCCTTTACATGGAAGATTTTTCGAAAGTTTTGGTTTTCTAAAAAATGAGTCGGTCGATTTTGATTAAAACACCATAAAATACATTTACATGCCAAATAAAATGTATATCTTGAATTTTCGGGGAATAGCTTATGAAGTCCTCTTCATTCGGAGGTAATTTTGTATAATCTGTATAACTGGTAAACGTTAAGCGATAGACGAAACCGTACTACACAAAAAAGTAAATCTTGTTAAAATACACAATTTATTTAGAATACTTTTTTGTGGTGTAAGCCGTTTCTGAGATATCCGTTATTAAAGGTCATGTTTTGGCCATTATCCGTAAGTCCTGTCAACATTCAGTTGCTTCTCGCGATGTCATGGAAACAATATGGAATTTGAAGGCCAGCATATAGCATCCAGTTTTAAACATTTGACTATCGCGTTCTCTTTCTGTCAACAGCGAAATGTGTAATGTAACCATTTCTGCAAAGGTTTGTTTGGATTCAAATGTAGTGGATAGAAAAATGAGCTTTAGTAGGAATAATTTGTGTACCCATTAATAAACGATAGAGTGTAGAGAAAGTCATGCGAATGTATGACATCATATTTTTAAATATAGTATCTGAAATGCACACGCAGTAGTTTTATGCAAATATGTCTTAGAATTTAGCTTATTAAGTATATAATTAGCGTTTCCCACTTTCTCTACCACGTACATAGTAGGCAGAAAAGTTACTGCAATCCACTCAAAGGTTTGATACCGAGATTTCACGGAAACACGTGTTTTTAGGCTCTCTAAATCCAAAAGGGACATTTTTACAAAAAAGACTCTGTGTGTGTGTCTCTCTCTCTCTCTCTCTCTCTCTCTCTCTCTCTCTCTCTCTCTCTCTCTCTCTGTGAACAATATGACTAGAAAAAAAAAGTCTATTAAGTACCGAACTTGGTAATTATGTACAGCATTTTCCAAGAATGCAACACGAAGATTTTCATGAAAGACCTCCCCCTCCACAGCAAACTACCCTTTACATGGAAAAAATTGCGTTATTTTCTCAAGAATGTCTTAACATTTTTATTAAAATACCATAAATGTTTAAGGTATTTGTATAACAAATAAAATGTATATCTTAAATTTTCTAGGAAGCCTATGAAGTCCATTTATTCTAAATTACTTTGTATAATTGTTAAAACCAGAGAGAAAAACAAAATCTTGTGTACATAAAACCACCCAGTTTGTGTTAAATGTTTTGTGCTGTTGATCATTTCCAGATATTCTTTATTATTACTTTAAATTTTCAACTACTTAGAGTTCTTAACTTGTTAAGTCGCTGATCGTTTTTTTCTCGTGGTCATGGAATTCCAAAGCCATCACATAGCAACTCTTTTTATAGCGTTTTAGGGTTAGTGTTACACAACGTACACACACCTCGTCACTGAGACCCACATAGATCCATTGTAGCTACCACTCTCAAGGAGGAGAGGATGAAGTGAGGTAACCACAGAAGGCTGCAGACCGTAGGCATTAAGGGCCACAGAGGCGCACAGCAGTGCCTAATGATTTAAGGCTCGAAGACCAGTTCCATTGCTGGAGCTACCTAGAGAGAGCGATTAAGACCCGTCGACCAAACAGCCCTCTCTCTCCACAGGATGTAATGCTTACCTTGAGCAAGCATTCACGCCATCTGTCCGGCACGCCATACGCCATGAAACCGAGAAGGAAACAGAATGACGAAGATATTACGGAAAGAAAATAGTGGTAAAGGAGAAATCGCCCCAAAATTGGCCTTCCGACCCGGTTAAGCCACGAAAACCCACGGTCAGAGCGGACGATCGCCGGAAATCGAATTCGAGCCTCACACGTTACTACCGAGCCATCTCGCTCATTACGAATTGATAAATATTTAATGAAAGTTTACCTTACTAACAAGAAGTAGGCAGAATATTAAGCCTATGTAAGAATAGCTTAAACTGAGTACAGAAACTAATGTGAATGCAATAAATCAGATGTTTTTAAATTCCCGTGGTTCATTTAATATATGCAATATCTTCTCGTACAGTTCTTTGGGGACACGTGTTTATGTAATTAAAATTGTATATAATATACCATTAAGGGTGATGTATATTGCTAATGTAAAGTTAAAGTCTTCGTTCCATTGTTCTAAGCCTGTGGTTAATTTATTTGAAAGTTTGGTGGCCGCGCTCTGGAATTACTCAAAACACTAGTTGAACACTGTCATAATCCACGATAATTCCTGTGACGTGACAGCTTAGAAGTTGCTAATTCTGGCCAATTCCCTGCGTTTGACTTTCCTGTTGAGTTCGACCTTGCAAAGGATTAATGCGTAGAAGCGGCTGCAGATGTAGCGCTGTATTGATTTTCACATAATAGTGGTTGTAACTATAAAGCCCGGGACTTAAAGTACTTACAAAGAATGTAAGTCGTCATTGAGGTATGACATCTCAATACAATTTGAGATCTCCTTGTGGTTTACCGGAAAAATGCGAATCAGCTGGAGAATTTAGTGTCGTGCCGGCATGTTGCCATGGTAGCTCAGTGGTTAGAGCAACCGGACGGAGACCGGGAGATCCGTGGTTCAAATCCTGGCTATGCCATTGAATTTTTCAGTCATCTGATTCTACCTTTCCACAGGACTTGTCTTCTCACTCTAGTCGCACTTGCTCATAGAACACATGCACCGCACTTTACATCGTATCAACAAAAAACAACTCACTATCTCAGCGACTGTCGTGAGCACGCTCGCTGGTATTTAGTCGCTGGAGTTTGTATAAGTTCGCGGAAGGCGAGAAGGAGAACCATCAGAATTATCTCCTTGGGTCTCGTAGGCGTTACTGGTAATTACGTCGGAGAGAGTCCCGCCCTGATTGTTTCTTCAATCAACCAATCGGTCGCCGCTGAAGGATACCGCCACCCATTGTTATAAACTCGACCCATAACAACCTCGTCACACTATAATAGTAGTAAACAGTCCCAGATTTACGAAAGCGGAACACCTCTACGGAGCTTTAACTCCAAAACTATTGTAGCACTGGGTTAGGCAGACGACCAGGCTAAACGTGGAGAAGGCCAGATTAATAAAGATTTCGATAACATTTTAATAAATTATATTAAATAATTTATAATAAAGGAATATGTATTTTAGTTGAAACGTATATAACGATTAAATTAGACTGCGTTTATTGTATGCATCTTATTTTTCTCTCGCCAATTATGTAACGTTATTTTGAAACAAAAGTTCTAATCTTTGTTCCGTCCATTATGTAGCATTCATTTTAAAGTAAATATTTTGATTTATTGCTCTTGGGTGAACTTTTATGTATGGTGAAGTTTTGACAATATAACGCGTATTGTGATAGTTGAGAATATATTAAAATGTGATAAGAAGTTTCAAACCTTTTAAAAATAATTTCAGTGCATAGATATAGCATAAATATTTGCATATCTCTTAACTTTACATTTCCCCGCTTCCCATTCCCGGAAAGACTTAGGATCATGGATTGATTCTAAGAAGGGTTTATTCAGCCCAAACGTTTGGGAATGCCTGTTTAAAAGGAATGGAAAAACTCACAAAGCAAGGTTCAATTACAAAAGTCTATGTATATCTTAACTAACTTGGTACCTAAATCCCAAGTTCTAATTAAGTTAAACTCAAAGGCTTTAGTAAGTGATGTTCATATGAGATCAAATATTGTAATATGTTATTAATATAGAATATATTGGTTTGAAATTAGCTTCAAGAATAATTAAGATATTGAAGTTGTAATAGTTGTATTGAAGTAGCCACAGAACTGGCAGGGTACTTTACTTCCCCCAAAGTATAGCCGAACTGCCGAAGAGTAAGAATACAACTTAAATCTTATATTTTCATGCTACATTACCCTTTTGTTAATGTTGGTTTTCTTATTGACGTTTAGTAGAGACAAGTTTAACTGTCGTCTGCATGTCGCTGATGAAAGCTTTCATATATGTAAATGTTGTAGCTTCCTTCACTTTTAAGGCTGCATGCAAATAATTCTTCACCTCTTGCTCCAGAATGCCCAATATTTTGGTTTAACCTTACATTCTGTACCAATGTAGCGAAACTGTTTCATAGAAGTGGTATCCGAACCATCCCTCCATTTCACATAGATTGCAAACATAGTTCATTGGTTAAAGTTGGTTACTTGAAGGCGAAAGCCTTACGGACGGAAAAACACTATTTCGATCTCAGGGAACGGGTCACGTTTTATGCACTTCAGTTTACACACTTTTTGTGAGAGTTACACTTCATTTGACTGGCAAATGAAGATGTTTCATGAAGTCAGAAGTCAAATACAGCGCTCCTGTTACACGATGTGCGACCTCATGCTTCTAGCCTAAAAATTATAATATGAATACGTATTGCAAAAACATACTAACTACGCTATGTTTTCTTCGCTTCTTAATTTAAGTATTAATGCTAATATTGTTTACTTTTGTGAACCTACTGTTATCGTTTGTTTTTCTATTTATAATTCAAACATTATTTTGAAATCACATATTATCATACAGAGACCTTTATGTGACAGTTACTTAGTTTATTTGCTCAAGAAAAATGGGTTCATATACTAAACACATAGCTCTTCTTCATGTGGAGCTCACAGTTTAATCTCCTTTCCCTATGTTTCACCAAATATTCAACACCCAAAATGTTCTTGTGTACATGGTATATAGAATCCTAATAACAACAGGAAGCGTTTTCTTTGTATAAGGAAGAATCTTAAAGTAGTACATAGCTATACAAGTGCCATAAATGCATTATTGGAGAACGAGCAAGACTTTTAGGCGAAGTCGAATATATTTTACTTCCGAGATTCCTCAATGCATTTAATCCTCGTTTATTTCATACTTTTCTTAGACGCTACCGGATAATAGAAACGGTATTATAACATACGAGAATCTGTAGCTACCAAACACACTGTATTTGTCACTTAGGTGCTTAGCGTAGCACAAACTTGATACTTCAGACACGTTTGACACACACTCAGAACAGAACACAACTGATCCGTCCAATCGCATCACAACTGAATTACTGAGTCACAACTAACAACTTGACTGTTCTTAGCTTTGTAAATTCTTAACTACCAAACTCCACAAAAGCGCTCTCATACAGGCCCCGCATACAAAGAGGAATGTTACAGAAAGGGAACCTACTCGAACTGCCCAAAGGGGTCTTCTGGTGCGGGAAACGTCACATACTGATCTATTGTTCTGAAGGACGGTTGCGGGTCCCACCTAAGTGCCGGGCAGGATGTGCTTATCGGCGGTCCATATGTTGCTTCACACTTGGTGACAAAATGGTGATCGATTATGCACGCACCTACACGGTTGGCAGAGCTGGTTAAATGACGGAAGGTGAAAAGAAAAAATGCGGAAGGTCCTTAGTTCAAATTCCACCAGCACGTCCTTCCTGACTAAGCTTTTTCCTGGTTTACTTCAGAACTGACAAAATTTCCTTTGGCAATTATAATTTCATCTCATGCATCATCAGTTTTCACCGCCTGTGATGGCGTACAGAATTTATTTCAAACAACCCTTTTTATACCAACAGCTATTTCCGGGATACCCGTCATTAATAGTTTGATTTGTTTAATACTTATTCGTTCTCTTAATGCCTGTCGATTTTCAGTTGTTTCTTGGACACAGTATGGAATTTTAAGGCCAGGGGGTAGCGTCCTAAAACATTTGACTATGATTATTTTCTTTGTATCTATAACGAAATGTGTAACTCAGCTATTTCCCGAAATGTTTATCTCAATTAAAACGAAATAGATAGGAAAGTAAGCTTTCGTAAGAATAATTTGTATATGAAGGTAGAGAAAGTCATGTTAATGTAACGCATCGAATTGAATTCAAAACAATTGTTTTCATTATTCGTGTCGTAGGGTGCGTTTTCTTCGACATTCTATTTATTCTCAATTAGTGTAGATATACAATTGAAGGTATGGACATGAGTAAGTTCTGAGAGACGACCTCCAGGTACATGTAGTAACGGTGAGCTGAGCTGGATGTGTTGTTGGAAGCTAATGGTCCAGAACATCCATTGAACCGGGAGTAAAACAAATGCATCACGCAACTCGAAACCGTTACATTGTTCACGGAGGTAAACATCCTAATGAATCTAGCCTCTCCTCCCTCCCTCTCCACGTGTCCGATATTCGAGAAATTCGGTGTAATGAAGCCTGGGATCATACCTCACCATGGTCAGACCATGTTACATGTATTGCAGAACACAAACTACGTTCGTTGTTTCGGGTCAAGTTCACTTAAAGCCGTTACCTGATCAACTTGCCATTAAATGCCTGGGTCGGAGCAATTTGCATCTTCGCGTGCACCTGAGCACCGCCTGACTGATTCAATAAAGTGCATTGGTTAGGCTAGACCACGCCTCAAAGAGAGGAACTAGAAAAAATCTGATGTGTTACACTCACATGACTTTCTCTACTCTTGTACAAACTATTTTTACAAACGCTTATTCTCCATATGCTTCATGTTAATCGAGATGTTAATCTTATTGCTAATTTTCTTGTATGTGCAAGGGGAATTGTTAGGCTTTAAGCTGTAGGCAAATATTTTAAGATCTGGTTGCTATGTGGAGTATTCCATTTTCTTTGCATTACCAGGACAAAAAAAATTGAATAACGAATTTGAGAAAAAGTATAAGTATTGGAAAATTTAAAGGAATAACAAGCAATATCTAGAAAATGGTTCACTCAACAAAAAAAAATATATATATATGACACGAATTGTGTATATTAACGCGATCTACATTTTTTGTGTAGTAAAATTTTGTCTATCTCTTATGGTTTAACAGTTATGCAAAAGTCGTTCACAATGAAGAATACTTTTGGAGATATTCCCAGAAAATTCAAGATATACTTTTTATTTGTCATGAAAATATCTTAAACATATGATATTTTAATCAAAAATCGTTAGAGCCATTTTTGAGAAAATTAAAATTTTCGAAAAATGTTCCATGTAAAGGGTAATCTGGGGTGGGGGGATTTTCTTGAAAACCTTTCTGTCGTACTTCTGGAAGATCCTGAAGCTAAATACCAAGTTTGGTGTTTATTCGGCTGTTCGTTTTTGAGTTATGCTGTTCAAATACAGACAGATAGACACACACACGGACATGTTTCCAAAAATGCTTTTTTTGGATTCAGGGGGTCTCAAAACATATATTTCCGTTGAAATCTCGGTATCGAATTAACGTAGTAGAGAAAGTAATATTAACTTGACACTGACACAGCATTTCCCTGCTACTTTAAAGAACCTACAAATGCATTCTTACTTACCCTACTATAAGTAGGAGAAGTATTGTATTCCACCCCAAAATTCGATGTCAACATTTCACCCGAAGTATATGTTTTGAGATTATCTGAACCAGAAAAATGAATTACTAGAAAAAGACCGGTGTGTGCGTGCGTGTGTGTGTGTGTGTGTTTGTGTGTGTGTGTGTGTGTGTGTGTAAGCAGCGTAACTCAAAACGAAAAGTCACTTAAAGTTTCAACTTAGTATTTAAGTTGAGTATCTTCTAAGAATGCGACACGAAGAATTTTCAAGAAAATCCGCCCAAACTACCCCTTACGAGGAAAGCTTTTTAAAAACGTTTATTTTCTCCAAATGCTTTAACTATTTTGATTAAAATGTCGTATTGAAAGATATTTTTATGATAAGTGAATTGTAAATCTTGAATATTTTGGGAATAGCCTCTAAAACCTCTTAATTCTGAATGTCTTTGCGTAGGTAACTGTAAACCGTAAGAGATATACTAAATATTATTACATGAAAAATGCAGATCTCGTTAAAGCACACAATTTATGTTAAATAATTTCTTTGTGGAATTACCCATTTCGAGATGTTCCTTGTTATTGCTTTGGTTTGTTTAAAGCATTTCCACTTTCTCAAACGGAAAATCCGTTTTCCCCCTTTCTTTTATGTCTTGGCCATATTAATAGAACATAGATTGAAACAACGTATGCTTAAAGTATTTTCATGACAAATGTAATATATATCTTGAATTTTCTGGGAATAGCCTCTGAAGTCCTAAACATTCTGAATGACCTTTGTGTAACTGGTAAACTGTAAGAGGCAAAATCTTACTACACAAAAAATATAGATCTCGTTAAAGCACACAATTTATGCCAAGTTTTTTGTGACGTTAACCATTTCGAGATACACTTGTTATTTTTTTGCATTTTAAAATACTTGCACTTCCCTCAAACGTTATTTTTCTCTTCTTTCTTTCTTCTCTTGGGCATGTTAGGGGAACGGAAATTCAAATCCGTTACTAGTGACCTACTTTTAAAAGATTTTACTATCAGTAAAAGCCTACTGTATTCCGCAAATCCCGTAGCACATATAAGGTAATTATGCAATAAGACAATTTCTGCCAATGTTTATCGGTGTCCTACAAGCCAGTGCTTCCTACATTTCCACATATTTCGACACCTCATGATATCTAACGTAATCCTCAGCCCGTGATTCGAACTCTACTACGACATGCTACAATTCGCGGCAATTTTGGCAAGTGATTCGGAGAACAGAGAAGAAATTACGAGAGCTTTTACTTCTGAGATATAGTTAATGCAAACGTATTGCATGATAATTTTTCAAGGAGAGTATAGTAGTATAAGTAGTACACGAAAATGATATTAATTACTAACAGCTATTGAACATGCCTTGTTGGCGAACTAGCGGTCGCTTATCTACACTGAATGTTGACCCTAAACAAAATCAATAACTTGCAGCTCATACTTAGCTGCTGCATAAATTAAAGCGTAAGTAAATATGACAAAATATGATGTGTTACACTCGCATGACTTTATCTACTCTTGTACAAACTATTTTTACAAACGCTTATTCTCCATATGTTTCATGTTAACCGAGATATCGAGATGTCAATCTTATTGCTAATGTTCTTGTAGATGCAAGGGGAATTGTTAGGCTTTAAGCTGTAGGCAAATATTTTAAGACCTGGTTTCTATGTGGAGTATTCCATTTTCTTTGCATTACCAGGACAAAAAAATTGAATAACGAATTTGAGAAAAAGTATAAGTATTGGAAAATTTAAAGGAATAACAAGCAATATGTCGAAACTAGTTCACTCAACAACAAAAAATGTATATGACATAAATTGTGTATTTTAACGCGATCTACAATTTTTGTGTAGTAACATTTTGTCTATCTCTTATGGTTTACCGGTTATGCAAAAGTCGTTCACAATGAAGAACACTTTTGGAGGCATTCGCAGAAAATTCAAGATATTCTCTTTATTTGTCATGAAAATATCTTAAACATATGATATTTAAACAAAATCGTTAGAGCCATTCTTGAGAAAATTAAAATTTTCGAAAAATGTTCCATGTAAAGGGTAATCTGGAGTTGGGGGATTTTCTTGAAAACCTTCGTGTCGCATCTCTAAAAGATACTGAACCTGAATACCAAGTGTGGTGTTTATCCGACTGTTCGTTTCTGAGTTATGCTGTTCACAGACACACACACACACACACACACACACACACACACACAGACAGACACATACACGGACATGTTTCCAAAAATGCTATTTTTGGATTCAGGTGGTCTCAAAACATATATTTGCTGTGAAATCTCGGTATCGAATCTTTGGGTGGAATACAATACCTCCCCTACTTACTATACGTAGTAGAGAAAGTAATAAAAAGGAAGTAAAAGACATAGGTAAGATTTGAGTCGCAAAATTCAGTTATCAATTGTCATTACATCCCATGTCTTTCTTTGCTCACTCTTGTACAAACTATTCTCATAAAAGTTTAATCTTCTATATACTTCAGGATAATCGCATGCTCAGCTAGCGGATAACTATATATTGGCCACGAATCTGGGTCATCGCTCTCCATCTTGCCCCTACATTTGAATGACGCCGAATCCACGCCAGCTAAGGCCAAGGGCCTCGCCAAAAATTAATTATTATATAACTGTGTTAATCTCCAGACCGGCAGGAGAGCTAATCTGGTAAGCCAGTATGGACACATTTAAATTCCTGCACGTAATCCCCTCCAAACAGGGGCACCCAGTATCTATGTAAACTATTGGTGAATATAATCATTAGATTTTAAAGAAATGTGGATAATTAATTCACTTAGGTGATTATACACACAGGAATGAATAAAAAATACTCTACCATTTATTCATTGGGCTCTTAATTCAGCGGTAAAAGCTAAGTTCTGGCACCTTCATTCAAATGCAGAACTAATTACTTACGTAACTGTATAGAAAGGTGAGTTTTTTCAGGAGAGTGAAATGCTTATGAATATCGAAACGAGTCATGAAAGAAACACTTTCCTGCTATTACGTACAATACATACTATATTCAAAAAGTTCCCGGAATTTGTTTATAATACAAATACAAGTTACCTTACAGCAATTTACAGAACATTTATTTCAAAATAGTTCTCTTCCACAGTGACAAGGGAATATGGTAGGCTTTAAGCGATAGTCAAATCTTTTAAGACTTGGTTGCTATGTGGCGCATTCCATTCTCTTTGCATGTCCACGACATAAAAGACGAATAACGAATTCCCATTTGAGAAAAAGTAAGTATTGGAAAATTCAAACAAATGACAAGGAATATCTCGGAAATGGTTCACTCCAGGAAAAAAATGTATATGACATAAATTGTCTGTTTTAATGAGATGCACATTTTGGTTCAAAGCTTTTGTCTTATCTCTTACGGTTTACCAGTTATGCAAATGCCATTTAGAATGAAGAGGACTTTTTGGTACATTCCCAGAAAGTTCAAGATATACATAAAGTATTTTAAATATATTATATTGTAATCAAAATCGTTAGGGCCATTTTTGAGAAAATCAAAATTTTTGAAATATGTTCCATGTAAAGGGTAATCTGGAGTGGGAGGCTTTTCTTGAAAATCTTTAAAAGATAAAAACCTACATACCAAGTTTGATATTTATCCGAGTTTTCGTTTTTGAGTTATGCTGTTCACAGACACACATCCCCACAGCCCACAGACACACACACACGCGGACCTCTTTCTAAAAATGTGTTTTTTTGGATTCAGGAGCCCTCATAGCATGAATTTCCGGTGAAATCTCGGTATCGAATTTTTGGGTGGAATGCACTATTTTCCCTACTTACTATACGGAGTAAAGAAAGCAATACACTACCATTTTAGCCATTGAGCTGTTGATTCAGCGGAATAGGCTAAGTTCCGTGTGTATTTCATGGCACTTATTTCAAATACTTATGTAACTGTATAGGAAATTGAGTTTTTTTTTCGGAACGAATCATGAAAACAAACAAAAAAACAACCCACTTTGATGCTATTACGTACAAACATATTAAATTAAAAAGGTTCACAGGATTTCTTAATAATACAGACACAAGTTACCTTATAGCAATTTAAACAACATTTCTTTCAACATAGTTCTCTTCCGCAGTGACAGACATGCCACCGCATGTAAAGAGACGAAGCACTCTGTCTTAAGCGATCTTGACGCATATGCAGTAATTTCTTCAGCGTTCGCAAATCTTCGTCCCTTCAGTTCAAATTTCAGGGTTTTTTAATTTCTGTTTCACCATAAGCTTCTTCTAGCATTCTGGATGTCTCTGAGAGAGATCATTTTCTAAGTAGTAGCCAGTGACAACAGAGGGTAGCAATTTCACCTTCTACTTTACATATTGGTGTCAGGGGAGAGGCTGCTAAACCAGTCGACAGTTCAGCTGAGGATGGAGGGACGGTTCCTTTTGAAAGCGCTACTGCTGCGGCCACCAACACCAAGTGTCTTTTGAGATAGATTATCTTCTACGTTATTAGTACCACGCTTTGGGCGCTAATTTAAAGTTGTTTATTACTGCTGTTTGCACCACGTATTGCGGGAGATATGTTTCTTGGAGTGTTCGCCCCACGTACGATACAAACTTTTCGGTGGCCTTCGCCCCAATTTTACTTTCCGGTGGCCTTTGCCTCACGTTTTGCTTTTTCGGTGGCCTTCGCCCCTATGTTTAAAAATCAATGGTGTATTTTAATGTTTATTTAAAATATTATATATGTATGCCTCGGCTACGTCAGTAATAATTTTTAGGACACGTATCTCTTAGCAGGGGTAGTACGGCTAAAGAATGAAGGCTTACACAAATTATAATGGTATTTAAGTTCGTTTTATTAATCTTTAACAAGATTAAATAACCCTTCACTGATATCTCCTACTGTAGACCTGTGAGATTATTGTTACTGTACTTTTTAACACGTAAACTTTATATTATTTGCGCTGTAATGGATTTTTTTATGTCTCACGCTGAATACGTATAATATCGAATTGCTCGGAAACTGCCTTCTAGCGTCTGGCGTCTACCGCTTATATTTATACATCTACTATATTTCAACTCTCTGATTGGCTAATTCTGCTCCAATAGAATACTTTTATTTAACTTTCTAGTTTTTGATTGGCTATTTATAAACTGTTTTAAATATGACATTAATGTTCCAAAAATTATTAGTAGTCTTTATTGAACTTTCTAATTTATTGTTGCCTGAAGGTTACCCCATTGTTACCTCTTTGTTAGCAACTTTCGGCTTCTATTCTCACAGCTTCACATTGTTAAATTACTTAATACATTCACATAACATTATTATATATGTACAGAATAATATAAATATAATACAATGTCTGTTACATATACTTTACATATTATACACATATTGCTTTAAGGCGGGATGTTATTATATTTTATATTACATAATCAGACTGATATCATTTAAGTGATAAAAATACTGCCTCACTTTGGGACGTGAGAAATAAGAGTCAACTCATTACATATTAATAATGAACGCAAATCATTTTATCAACACTTCTTATAATATGTACAAAACTTTGTTTGTTTGAACGTTGCTCTATTCTTCACATTATGAAATGCGATAAACGAACATGCACAAAAAGACAACAATCATTATTATGAAAATTCACATGAAATATGATGCAGTAATTTGTATCACAAATTACTTAAATGTAAATAATGATTGTAATATGAATATGCATTTTTATGTGACATTGATTTCAGATGTTTATTAATTGTAATTATTATTTGGAAATAAGTTTATACGGCCTTACTGAAACTGTCAATAATAACGCAATAATGCAAAGAGGGGGGTGAGCTGTTTATCATTATTGGAAACAAGGAAGTTACGTAATGTTGGCGCGTTTTCGGTAGAAACTTCTGGAATATTTTCTCCATAAAAGCATATGTATTCATAATTTTTATTGGATATTAAAATAGACGCTAATGTTGGCGCGTTTTATTAGCCAATAGCAGTTCAGTTATAATCTTTAGGCGTATCTGGATGAAGGCGTATAAATAAGGTAGGTTGGAGGTAAAGTCAGTCAGTCCTTCAGTTCGCCGAAAGCATTCATACATTACACGTCGTATTTAGTGCAGTTCATCAAAAATCTGTGTACACTACACGTCGTCTTCAGTCAGTCAGTTCGTCGAAAGTATTAGTACGGCATACATCGGATATAAATTCACAAGTTACGCGCAGCAGAATTATGAAAGATCTAAAATATGGTAAAGTTAATTATACAAAAGGTTGAAGTACGTTGATTAAAAGTGATCAGTAAGAAGTTATTATAACAGTTTCAGTTTGGCGAGTATCTAGATCAATATGTAAAAGTGATAGTGAACGTGTTCAACAATAAAAATTATAGAACAAATTTCTCCTTTCCGTTTACACAACCCTGATCAAGACACATGTTCGACCCAAGATAAGATAATAGCTAGCCGGAGGACAGTAAACAAAACTTAAAATTCTTTCAAACACTGATACTAGGTACCACAAATTGCTAACACTAGATGGAGCTACAAACCGAACAAATGAATGACGTCACAAGATGGCTTCAACACACGTGATGTAAATAAACATTATAAGCAATACCGCATCAACGTGGGGCTACAATAATGTTAAATAACGTAAACATAATACAATCGCAAATTGGCTCCCATACGTGGGGCAGTTAAACTTATGTAACCAAACAAAACAAACGCAGCACAACATAAGATCTTCAAGTTCTAATAATTTACGTAAAAACATATAACGTAAGCAATAAACTACTGCAAATATTGTCCAAAGCGATACCATCACCTAATATAATAATCTGATATGTTGCACTCACATTACTTTCTCTGCTCTTCTACAAACTATTTTCACAAATAATGAAAGTCTGCACTTACACCATGTTAACCGAGATAAATTTTTGCTAATTTTCTTGTGAGTACAAGGGAAATATGGTAGGCTTTAAGCTTTTAAGAGCTGGTTACTATGTGGAGCAATCCATTCTCTTTGTTATTTCTTTTTTACCTCCTGGACATGCAAATTCCCATTTGAAAAAAAAAGTATAAATATTGGAAAATTCAAACAAATAACAAGGAGTATATCGGAAAAGATTCACTGGGAAAAAATGCATACGATATAAACTGTGTGTTTTAACGAAATGTACATTTTTTGTGTAGTAACACTTTGTCTCTCTCTTACGGTTTTCCACTTATGCGAAGGCTATTCAGCATCAAGAGGGTTTTTGGGAAAAAAATGAAATTGAGTTTTATTTATGGACGCTCTTTAACTGCTGTGGTTCTTAACGTCCCATTCTACATTGGGCGTAAAAGACCGGTAATTTTGCTCAGAGGCCTCTTTATCAGGCTCGAGGTTCTTTTACGTGCCGTAAACTTACGACACGGGACCACCGGCTTTACTTCCCTTCCGAAGGAAGCCATGCTAAGGATTTTTACGCCCGAAAAAATCCATCGCCCTCCGCCGGGTTTGATCCCGCGACCTTGGGAACTAGAGGCTAGCACGGTACAACTAGTCCACGGAGGACGACACGGTTTTTGGGGAAATTCCCATAAAATTCAAGATATACAATTCATTTACCATAAACATATGATAGTTTAATCAAAATCATTAGAGCCATTTTTGAGAAAACCAAAATTTTCGAATAATGTTCCACGTAAAGGGTAGTCTAGAGTGAGTGAATTTTCTTGAAAATCTTCGTGTCACATCCTTGGAAGATACTAAACTGAAATCCAAGGTTGGTATTTATCCGACCTTTAGTTCTTGAGTTATGCTGTTCACAGTCTGACAGACACACTCAAATATGTTTCCAGAAATATTTTATTTGGTTTCAGGGGGCCTCAAAACATGTGTTTCCGGTGAATTCTCGACATCAAATTTTTTGTTGCAATGCAATACTTCCCGTACTTAGTATACCTAGTGGAGAAAGTAGGAATATCATTTACATACGAATACATTAAAGAGAAAATAAACAATTCCAGAACTTTTTGTATCTAGGGTTATTTTGTTTCATACTATGTCGAAATACTTTATGTATTGGTGTATTATTCTACTGCGTATTATGTTGGGCATGGAAGCAGTCATATGTTTCATACGCTCATTGCAGGGCCAGTGTGTTCATATGATGGTGTTGGAGTACGCAAAGTAAATGAGCGGAAAAGTTAATTTGACTTACAGGTTGGGAGGCGAAAAAAAAATGAAATTCCAGACAGTATTATACAAATCGTATTTTACTGCATGACAGAGCAGCAGTTGTATTATTTTCTATACCACGTACATAGTACGTAGAGAAAATAAAGTTGATACAGAGGTTTGGCCGAAAGAATTTCTCTATTCGCTTTATACCTAAACAAAATGTGTAATGTAACTACTTCTAAAAAGGTTTATCTTGATTGATGTATGTAGAAAAAAGCTATCTTAAGAATAGCTTGTATACAGACTAATAAATGATATATGATAGACTAAGTAATGTGAAAGTAACACGTCTGACTTTTTGTTAAGGCCCTTCTGACTTAAATTTTACTAATTTAGTATTACATTCTCTACTACTTACCTATAGTAAGTAGAGAAATGTTGCATTCAACTAAAACATTCTATACCGAGATTTCAACAGAAATACGTTCCATTATCACGAAAAAGCATTTTAGACCTATGTGTGTGTTTGTATGTCTATAAACAGCATAGTTACAAAATTAAAAATCTGTAAAATACCAAACTTGATATTTCCTTTCAGCATTTTCCAAAGATGCTACATAAAGATTTTCAAAAAATCTCAGATCAACCGTGTAGATGCAAATTGTTCGTTCTTTCTTATTTTCTCAAAAATGGCTTTGATTAAAATGCAATATGTTTAAATTATTTCCATGACAAAATAAAATGTATACCTTGAATTTTCCGGCAATACCCTGTGCAGTCCCCTTCATTCTGAATTACTTTTGTATAATTGGTAAACCGTAAGAGTTGACAAAGTTTTACTACAAAAGAAATGCAGATCTCGTCAAAGCACACAATTTACGTCAAATATTTTTGTACTGTAACCATTCACGAGATATTCTTTGTTATCTGTTTGAATTTTCAACACCTTAAAAATCCTTTTTAAGTTATTTTGTTGTGGTCATGCAAAGAGCACCCATCTCAAAGTCAACAGATAGCGATTCGCTCTTAAAAATATGACTAGTGCTTTAATCTATCGTATCCTTGCACTTATAATGAAATATGTAAATGTGTAATGGAAGTTTATCCCCATTAACCAAAAATAGATACAAGAATAAAGCCTTATAAGCATATTTTGCAGAGAAGAAAGAAATGTTACGTGAATGCAATGCATAATGTTTTACTTTCTGTACCTCGTATGTAGTAGGTAGAGAAGGTATTGCATTCCATCCACAAATTCGATACCGAGATTTCATCGGAAATGCATGTTTTGAGGTTCCTGAATAAAAAAAAACATTTTTAAAAGAACGTCCTTGTGTGTGTGCGTTCGTGTGTGGTTTTGAACAACATAACTCAAAAATGAAAAGACGGATAAATACCAACCTTGGTATTTAGGTTCAGTACCTTCTAAAGATGCGACGTGAAGATTTTCAATAAAATTCCACCACCACGAGCTACTCTTTACATGGAAGATTTTTCGATATTTTTGTTTTTCTAAAACATAGCTCTAACGATTTTGACTAAAATGCCATATATTAAATATATCCACGTTACAAATAAAATGTATATTTTGAATTTTCTGGGAATAGCCTTTAGAGTCCTCTTCATTTGGAAGGAATTTTGTGTAATCTTCTACAACTGGTAAACGTTAAGTGATAGACGAAAACGTACTACACAAAAACTGTAGAGCTCTTTAAAACACACAATTTATTTCAAATAAGTTTTTCTTGTGGCATAAGCCATTTCTGAGATATCCGCTATTAAACGTTAGAATTGTTCATTTCTTGGTCATTCCCTTCAAGTCCTGACAACATTCAGTTGTTTTTGGCGATTGCATGGAAACAGGATGGAATTTTGAGGTTGCCTTATAACATCCATTTCTTAAACATTTGACTATCGCTGTTCCCTTTGTATCTATAACGAAATGTGTAATGTAGCTATCTCCGGAAAGTCTTTTCGGGATTAAAATGGAGAAGACAGAAAAAGAAACTTTTATAAGAATAATTTGTGTATCCACTTAGAAGTGCTAGAGCAGGTATGGGCGAGCGCGATTCATATCCAGGAGGGAGGAGTACTGTGACGTAACGTAGCTATCCCTCTATTCAAGCAGTGGCGTAACGTGATTCTTAATTTTGAAAAGTTAGAAATGCCTATTATTAAAATGCAAGCTATGCATCACAGATGAAAACAAAATCAAGTCCTCTATTCATTATTATTCATACAATAAAGATTTGAAACTGAAACTCTCACATTCGTTATCAAATTGAAGAAATAAATATACTATCGCTTATAAACTAGCAGGAAAAATGAACAAACAGTACTTAATACTTATTTTTACAGTAAATAAATATTTTGTTTAACTGAAGTTTTTGATTTGCTAATTAGAGCGGGTACCATTCCAAACTTTTTACTTTCGTTACCATGTACCTAGCAGTTAGAGAAGTTTTTTACATTCCACCCAAAACTTCTACACCAAGATTTCACCCTAAATTCAAATTTTGAGGTCCCCTGAATGCATAAAAGCATTTTAGATAGTCTGTGTGTATATGTGTGTGTCTATGAACAGCATAACTCAATAATGAAATCTCGGATAATTACTAAACTTGTATTAAAGTTCAGTACCCTCTACAGAGGAGACAGGAATATTTTCAAGAAAATCTCCCTCCCAAAACTTCCCTTTATATGGAACATTTTTAGAAATGTTTGATTCTCTAAAATATGGTTCTAACGATTTTGAATAAAATACTATGTTTTGATTTTCTAAAGCACGACTCACATTTTGATTAAAAAAAATCTGATGTGTTACACTCGCATGACTTTCTCTACTCTTGTACAATCCATTTTTACAAACGCTTATTCTCCATCTGCTTCATGTTAATCGAGATATCGAGATGTCAATCTTATTGGTAATTTTCTTGTAGATGCAAGGGGAATATGGTAGCTTTTAAGCGATAGTCAAATGTTTTAACGCTGGTTGCTATGTGGTGCATTTCATTCTCTTTGCATGTCCAGGACATAAAAAAATGAATAACGAATTTGAGAAAAAGTATAAGTATTGGAAAATTTAAGGAAATAACAAGCAATATCTCGAAAACGGCTCACTCAACAAAACAAATGTATATGACATAAGTTGTGTATTTTAACGCGATCTACATTTTTTGTGTAGTAAAATTCTGTCTATCTCTTACGGTTTACCAGTTATACAAAAGTCGTTCACAATGAAGAATACTTTTGGAGACATTCCGAGAAAATTCGAGATATACATTTCATTTCTCATGACATTATCTTAAACATATGATATTTTCATCAAAATCGTTAGAGCCATTTTTAAGAAAATTAAAATTTTCGAAAAATCTTCCATGTAAAGGGTAGTCTGGGGTGGGGGATTTTCTTGAAAACCTTAGTGTCGCATCTCTGGAAGATGCTGAACCTAAATACCAAGTTTGGTGTTTATCCGACTGTTCGTTTTTGAGTTATGCTGTTCACAGACACACAGACACACACACACACACAGACACACACGGACATGTTTCCAAAAATGCTTTTTTTTTGATTCAGGGGGGTCTCAAAACATGTATTTCCGGTGAAATCTCGGTATCGAATATTTGGGTGGAATGCAATACTTCCCCTACTTACTATACGTAGTAGAGAAAGTAATATATTAAAAATATTTAGATGACAAATAAAGTGGGTAGCTTGAATTTTCCTGAAGTAGTTTGTGAAGTCCTTTTCATTCGGAAGGTTTTTTGTATAATCTTGTATAACTGGTAAACATTAAGCAATAGACGAAAACGTACTACATAAAGGACTGCATATTATATATAATAAATTGTGTGTTTTAAACAGATGTATGTATATATACAGAGAGAGACACACACACTAGTACATTACAGCATCTTTGTATACTACAAAAAATGAAAGGGCCCATTCTTCTGTAATTGTCCTACACTTCTGTGAAATTTATCCTGTAATTGCGTTAAGCAGTGTTCCGCTATTGAATTAGGAGAGTACCTGTGTGTTACAAGCAACAAACGAAAGGCGGAGGGGTGGAGATCGCTTGAAACATGGTGACACGCGAGGTCAGGAATGTCCATACCTGCGCTAGAGGGTAGAGAAGGTACGTGAATGTAACATATCATATTCGTTTTATATATAAAGAGCAATTCTCGCGAGAATTTATAGATTGCAACCACGCACTGAACTGTTGCGTTGCCATGACAAAGGACTCTATTCAGATAATTGCGTATCACTCTCTGTGGAGGGTGTGGCTAATGCTTTATGTAGTACCGCTTTCTGTTACTGTAGCTTCAAATAAAAGTGAAACACAATGGTGTTTAGGCTCTTTCATTCAATTTTTCAAAACAGCCATTCAGTTTCACTTACTGCAAGCTTATAAAATGCCGAATTAGGCAACCGTTTTGAATTTGTTTGGCTCTCTCTCGCAAGGAGCAGAGGAGTATTTAAGTGCTGAAGCTAGAGGTCTTGGGAGAAAGGAATGAGGTGGAAGATTCGAAGGGTGGTGGCCCGGAACAAGTAGTGGCAGATGCGTTTATTGCGGTGTCCTTAAAGTTCACAGATGGAAACGCACCTGTAGGCACCTCCCCCCAGCGCTCTTCCTAACGAACAGGTCCGAAATGCCCTGGATCGTACCACAGGAGGAAGAAACATCACAGAGCGTAAGAGCGTATATCCACCGAGCACCACACACCACCAAACAACCCAGTCAAGCCTCGTACAAAATTACCTGGAAATGAAATGATAGGGTGGAGAGTAAGGCACCGAAATTTCCCGAATGCCGCCGGAGCCATCTCGCTCGGTTCGGTGAATGTTTAGGTCAGTACCTGAACTTGAAGAATTGCTTCCACCCAAACATTGGAAACCGAGGATTCACCAGAAGTACATGTTTTGAGGCGCCCCGAATCCAAAAACGCACTTTTAGAAAAAGGTCCGTGTATGTGTATGTTTGTGTGTGTGTGTGTGTGTGTGTGTGTGTGCGACTGTGAACAGCATAACTCAAAAACCAAAATTCGGATCAATACCAAACTTGGTATTTAGGATTAGTACCTTTCAACAAGGCGACACGAAGATTTTCAACAAAATCTCCCCATACCAGACTACCCTTTACATGAAACGTTTTTCGAAAATTTTTATTTTCTCAAAAATGACACTAACGATTTTGATTAAAATGTCACATGTTTAAGATATTTTCATGGCAAATAAAATGTATACCTTGAATTTTCTGAGAATGTCCCCGAAAGTCCTCTTCATTCTGAATGACTTTTGCATAACTGGTAAACTGTAAGAAACAGACAAGGTTTATTCCATAAAACATTTAGATCTCGTTAAAACACACAATTTATGAGGAGTGAACCATTTTCGAGATATTCCTTGTTATTTGTTTGAATTTTCAAATACTTCTACTTTTTCTCAAATGGGAATTCGTTGTTCATTTTTTTTGTTTGCTGGACATGCAAATAGAATGGAACGCTACACATAGCAAGCAGCTCTTAAAAGATTTGGCTATCGCTTAAAACCTATCATATTCCCCTTGTACCTATAAGAAAATTAGCAAATCTATAGTTTCTGCAAAAGTTTAATTCAATTAACTCGAAGTAGATGTAAAAATAGTTTTTATAAGAGTGAAGAAAGTCATGTGAGTGTAACACATCAGATTTTTTTTTATACTACGCACTTAATTAGTGTACATTTTTCGGTTGTACGGCTTTGTCTATTTCTTTTGGTTTACTTGCTACACAAAATTATACTTTTATACCAAGTGAAGCAGACTTCACAGAATATTCTCACAAAACACAAGCTATTCGTTTTGTTTTTCCTATAAATATCTTAAAATATATGGTATTTTAATCAAAATGGATAAAGCAATTTTTACTTTCTCTACTACGTACGTACAGTAACTAGGAAAAGTATTGCATTCCACCCAAAAATTTGATACCAAGATTTCGCTGTAAATACGTGTTTTGAGGCCCCCGGAATCCAAAAAACAGCATTTTTAGAAAAAGGTTCGTTTGTGTATCTGTTAACAGAATAACTCAAAAATAAAAAGTCGGATAAATACCAAACTTGGCATTTACGTTGAATATATTAAAAAAATTCGACACGAAGATTTTGAAGAAAAACCCCCCACCGCGGAATATCCTTTACATGGAAGATTTTCTGAACTTTTTTATTTTCTAAAAAATGGCTTTAACGATTTTGATTAATGTGCCATATATTAAAGATATTTACATGGCAAATAATTTTTTTAATTTTCTGGGAATAGCCTATGAAGTGCACTTCACTTGGAAGAAATTTCATATAGTATTATATAACTGTTAAATGTTAAGCGTTAGACGAAGACTTACTAGCCAAAAATGTAGATCTCTTTAAAACATACAATTTATTTCAAATAAATGTTCTTGTAGCATCAGCCATTTCCAAGATATTCGTTATTAATGGTTCGATTTGTTCAATACTTGGCACTCTATTTAAGTCCCATTGACTTTCAGTTGTTTCTCACGACTGCATGGAAACAGTATTGAATTTTAAAGCCAGCATATAGCGCCCTGTTCTTAAACATTTGGCTATCGCTGTTCACTTTGTATCTGTAATGACATCTGCAATGCAGCTATTTCTGCAGCTAAAATGAAGTAGATAGAAAAATAAGCTTTAGTAATAATATCTCGTATACCCACTGACAAACGATAGTGTGTACTAAAAGTCATGTGAATGTATCACATCAGATTTTTTTATGTTCTATTTATTTGCCACCTTTGACATCTTAAGGTCATTTCGGCGGCTTTTACTTTTGCTCATGTACACTCGTTTACAATATTGTTAATCTTTAGGTTGGTATTACTTTTATTTATTAAATTAAGCTCTCATTCATAGTTCCAGACCTAGGGGAGGATGGAGAATAATCCTGGTTACAGGAAAGCTCCCAGGCTCCAGCCAGCAATCGAACCCGGCCTTCCGGATTTGAAGGTTAGCACCAGTTTGAGAAAATATAAAATATGGAAGTTTTCCCACACAGGGATAGTTTGGGATGGAAGCATTTTATTGAAAATCTTCATGTCGCTACTTTGTAAGATACCGAAAGGAATTCTCTTTTTGAGCTATGGTGTTAACTCATACACACACCTTTTTCTAAAAACTCATTTTTTGGATTCAGTAAGCTTCAAAATGTATTTCCGATGATATCGGTATGGAGTTTTTAAGTGGAATGCACCACCTTCTCTATCTACTAAGCAGAAATGAATGTTTTAACAAAACCTTAATTTAATTAAGAAGCTGCTGAACGGATACCAGTGAAAATGGAGGGATTTAATACCAGCAATAAGATAATGTGCACAGAACTTTGGATCTCTAGGTTAAAAGATATGGAAACTGGACATAGGTTTAGGCTACCCAACTGCGACCTACAGAGATCTGTTGCGACTACTACCTCCAAGAGAAAAGGATGAGGTGAACGAACCACAGGAGGCCACGGGCCGTAGGCAGAGAGGCCACAGAGACGTGCAGAAGATCCTAATATTTCCAAGCTCGCACAGCCGTCCCCTGCTGGAGCCACCAAGAGAGGGAGATGGACGACCAATCAATCAAGCAGCCCTCTGGTGTCTGTCTCCGTGCCACCTGTCCGCACCGCCGTACTCGTACACCACGAAACCTAGTAGCACATCTGAAAGATGAGAAGGAAACTGAATGCAAGGGAAATGATGGAAAGGAAATCGTGAGAGAGAAGAAATCACCACAGCATTCGCCTGCCGATCCCGGGGAAACCACAAAAAGACTTGTGCGTTAAAAGTGCAACTTCTTAGGTCCTAGAATTTGTGTCAGCATATTAGAATATTAGCTAATATTAGAATATTTCATTATAGCATATTGAAGAGTTAGAATATACCTCTGTAATCTAGCTTTGCCGCTCACTTTCTTTTAGCGTCATTTCTCAGAATGTATTTTATTTGCTGGTGATTTAAAATTATACATGAAAATTGAGAACCATTTGGACGAGTCTAAACCTCAGGATGATATTAATAGTGTATTTGAATGGAGTCTTTTAAATTATCTTCCTTTTAACGTTGGTAATTGTTGTGTATAACTATAGCTAGAAGTGTGTACACCTGAATGGCAAGTGCTTGAAAGCTGAATCAACGCATACATATCTGGGTTTAAATATAAATGATAAGTGGTCGTTTAATTATCACATTGATAGAATGGTTAACGATGCGTATAAAAATTTGGGATTCTTATTTAGAAATTCTAAATATCTTACCTTACACCAATTTGGAATCCATATTTTTAGATTCCTATAATGCAATCGAAATAATTCAGAAAAATATTAGATTTCTTTATTGGAAGAAATGTAACTGTGGAAAGATGTATAACCGGAATAATAGCCCAAAAGACACCAATACACTATCCTTTAAAACTTTATTTAAAACAGGAAGCTTCTAATACAATAATAATATTACGTGTTCAGCTAATGTACAGTATAATACGCAAGCGTCTACTGGTTCCCTATGCTACGTATTAACACAGTACATGCGGCACATGCGCGTAGACGTTGACATATGAGACGGAGAGCGTAGAAATGATTCTCCCTCTCTTCTCAACTGCGTGTTGGAGTCTCTTAATCAGGCCAACTCATGGATTTCACTTTTCATCTGATCCACTAATTTACCCTATTGCGCTTAAAGTAGTTTCACTTCAAAAACCAATGGGATCAGAGTGGGCAGTACGAGTCGCACACGTTGCCGGGCGCCATCTCGTTCGGTTTCTCTTTAAGATACTGGGTATATACAAATTTAATATTATATTCAGATGCTAGTAGTAGTAGTAGTAGTAGTAGTAGTAGTAGTAGTAGTAGTAGTAGTAGTAGTAGTAGTAGTAGTAGTAGTAGTAGTAGTAGTAGTAGTAGTAGTAGTAGTCGTCTGTTTATTCATTGTTGATTTATGACGTAAAATACACAAGCACATATGGAAGAAAGCAAACACAATGATGTGTTTGCCTCCGATAGTTTACTATAAACGTTAATCTCAGGTTTTCATCCCATATGACTAAAATTTGATTCAAGCAGAGCTCTGTTTCTTACAAACCCTCGTGAATAATGAAATATAACATCCACGACTTAAGCGGTATGTTTTTCTCATAGTCGAATGCGTGGAATTGGTTTTCCCCCTCCCTCTTCTAAATGCTATGTTTCGAGTACTGTTGGAATTCCACCGTAAATCATTGAACGAGCTTTTAAGACTGTAGAGAGTTGAAATCTATGACCAGGCCGTTAATGCCAGCGGGAAACAGAAATATGGTTATAGCCTGGCCAGCTGAACGACTGAGTGCGCCATTTAAAGGCTTTTAGAAATACGACCCAATAATGTCGAATTCCGTGCGTCACTGAAATCGCCAAACCACGAAACTAACCAAAAAAGAAAAACGAATTAATAGAAGTTGTAAAATGAATCACGATATAACATTTCCGGGATGATCTTTGGATTGGAGATGTGTCCATTGCAGCGGTGAAAGTTGCAGTGTGTCCTTTACTTATAGAAACATGAACTTGTATGAATAATTTCTATATCTACTATTAAACGCAGAACGGCAGAGAAAGGCATACGAATGTAGCGCGTCAGATTTTTATTTTTTGATTACGATTTCTGAATCGTGTGCAACACATAATTAATTAGTGTCATAAATGTAAAAACTAAGTCTATCTCAAATAATAAAAATATATACATGAATTTTCAAACACACTTATATTGTGGTAGAGAAGTAATTGACAAAAGTTTGAAAACATTTAGAGAAAAACTGATTTAGAAATTTCACCTGAGGGTATCCTTAATGTACAGACCGCAACCATTCACTTTTACTTTCTCTACCACGTCGGGTGGGGAAAAATGGGGCCATTAGAAACCGCGGTTTAAATTCGCAACCAATCTTTAACACACCTCTGCCGCGCCTTCCATCCCTCATTCGGTTACAGAGGTTAAAGCTCGAATACCGAACCAATAACAGCCGGATTCATTCAGGGGCTAGTCTTGGGAAGCACACTGTTTCATCTATTCAGGTGATATATACCGAATCTCCACCCCTTTCATCTCCCAGCTAGTCCTGACCTTTCTTCATAGGGTAATGCTAGTGTATCGGACTTCAGCTAAAACCAATTAGAGGATAGCTCACTTAAGGCAGACGCAGAACACAAATGACGAGATTCTGCCAGCATTCAACAATGGAAATCACTAAAAGTAACCAAAAGTATCGGCATGTCTTCTTGCGCTCGATTGTACATAGCAGGTAAAGAAGATATTGTATTAACCAAAAAATTCAGTACGAGATTCCACCGGAGGTCCCTGAACCCAGAAAAAGCATTTTTAGAAAAATGTCGGTGCGTCTGTTTCTCTATGTTTATCTGTAAAAAGCATAACTGAAAACCGAAATGTAGGTTTAATATCAAACTTCGTATTTAATTTCAGTACCTCCCAAAGATGCGACACGCTGATTTTCAAGAAAATCTCCCAACTCCAAACTACCCTTTACATGGGACATCTTTAGACATGTTTTATTTTCTAAAAAATTGCTCTAACGATTTTTTTATTAAAATACTGTATATTAAAGATACTTACATACTAAATGAAAAGTATATCTTGAATTTTCTGGGAATAGTCATTTCCATGACATCCGTTACTAATGGTTCGAATTGTTCAGTACTTAAGCCTTTATTTTAAAGTCCTATTGATGTTTAGTTGTTTTTCGCGATTTCACACAAAGAGTATGGAATTTTAAGGCCAGCATATAGTGTCCGGTTCTAAAAAATTCTTTCGCTTTACCCCCTATACCTATAACAAAGTGTGTAATGTAGCTATTTCTACAAAGGTAGATAGAAAAACGAACTTCTGTAAGAATAGTTTATATACCTGCTGATAAACAATATGGGCATGAGAGATCCATGGGGATGTAACGCATCAGTTTTAAATTTTTTTCAGATAATTTCTGTGTCATATGCAACGCTTTATTAATTAGTGACTAATAAGAGACAAAGTGATAGTAAAATACCTTTCTCTAAAACTACTAAAGATGTGGGCATGAAATTGAACACACATGGTGAAAGAACGTTTTGAAAACACTTAAATAAAAACTGCCAGATTTAGAAATGTCCTATGTGTACCCTTAATGTAGACAAAACTTACAAGACGACGCCCAACCACTCACTTTTTAACATTTTATTTATTTAATGCAGAGCATTTAGCTATAAAAATGGCAACACACAGGTAAGTAGTAATGTAAAGTAATCCTTACACAAATGAGGAGAAAAAGATCTCAAAATAAATACAAAAGAGAACAGGAAATAAGGAAACAATTTTATTGTGTGAGATTCAGCATCTTTTCTCTAGTCTCCCAATATGGATAGAAAAATAGTAGCTATAAAGATGTTGACAGGGAAAGAATAAAAGAAAATCAAGGGCATGGAAGAATTTTTAATGAAGGTAAAGGACAAATCTGCTGTGTTACACTCGCATGACTTTCTCTACTCTGGTATAATATATTTTTACAAATGTTTATTACTATCTAATTTATGTTAATCGATATAAAAATTAGCAGAAACTATCGTATTGCTAATTTTCTTATAGCTGCAAGGGGAATATGGTAGACTTTAAGCGATAGTTAAATATTTTAAGAGCTGGTTGCTATGTTGAGCATTCCGTTCTCCTTTCATGTCCAGGATATATAGAAAAAGTATAAGTATTGGAAAATACAGATAAATAAAAAGTAACGCCTCGAAAATGGGTCACTCCACAAAAAATAATGTATGTGACATAAATTGTTTGCTTTAACAAGATCTGCATTTTTTTGTGTAGTAAATTTTTTACTATCTCTTACGGTTTACCAGTTAAGCAAAATTCATTCAAACTTGAAGACGGTTTTTGGGGACATTCCCAGAACATATACAAGATATACAATTCATTTGCCAGGAAAGTATCTTAAACATATGATATTTTAATCAAAATCGTATTTTTGAGAAAATCAAAATTTTCGAAAAATGTTCCATGTAAAGGGTAGTCTGGTGTAGGGGATTTTCTTAAAATCTTCTTTGAAAGATACCGAACCGAAATACCAAGTTTGGTATTTATCCGACTTTTCATTTTTGAGTTATGCTGCACACAGACACACACACACACACACACACACACACACACACGGACCTTTTTCTAAGCATGCCTTTTGTTTTGGATTCACAGGACCTCAAAACATGTAATTCCGGTGAAATTTCGATATCGAATTTTTGGAAGAATGCAGTACTTTCGTTACTTACTATACGTAGTATTGTATAAAAATTGTAAACCAAATTGTAAACCAAATTCAATTCATTCATTCATATTAACCAGTGTTGCAGAGAGCAGATTTGAGTAGTTGTTAAGGTGTTCTGAGTCCATTACAATGTTCTGGTTGCAGAGCAGGCGGTTGGAGGATTGAAGTAAGCCAGCTCTATTGCACAAGTGTTTGGCCAAGCAGTCATGTCCAGTATCTAATCTAAATTTTGCAACTGCTTTTCTTCGTTCAAATCCGGTACTGACTTTGTCCTATTTCCATTTACTACTGCTAATATTATCCTGTAGGGATTTTTTATGTGTCTCACTTTCTCTAACAAGTACCTACTTTAGTATCCTATATTATATTCTGTCACGGAGGGGACTCGGCACCGATCCAGAGTGGATATTGTACCTAAGCCCCACGAGGGGGCGTCCCCGGGAGGAAAGATGAGCGAGAGCAGAGGATGGGCGGCCGGATCCAGGAGCGATGGTACAGCAATGGCAGGGTTCCTAAGTTTCTAGATACTTTATGTGATCAAAAGTATCCGGACACCCCCACAAACATACGTTTTTCATCTTAAGTGCATTGTGCTGCCATCTACTGCCTGGTACTCATCCGCCACCTTAGTACTCATTAGACATCGTGAAACAGCAGAATGGGACGCTCCGTGGAGCTCACGGACTTCGAACGTGGTAAGGTGATTGGGTGTCACTTGTGTCAGAAGTCTGTACGCGAGATTTCCACACTCCTAAACATCCCTAGGTCCACTTTTTCTGATGTGATAATGAAGTGGAAACGCGAAGGGACATGTACAGCACAAAAGCGTACAGGCCGACCTCGTCTGTTGACTGACAGAGACCGCGGACATTTGCAGAGGGTCGTAAAGAGTAATAGGCAGACATCTATCTAGACCATCACACAGGAATTCCAAACTGCATCAGGATCCACTCCAGGTACTATGACAGTTAGGCGTGAGGTGAGAAACCTTGGATTCCATGGTCGAGCCATGCGAAACGACGGCTGCTTGGTGTAAGGAGCGTCAACATTACACGATTGAACAGTGGCGAAACATGGGGAGTGACGAATCACGGTACACAATGTGGCAATACGATGGCAGGGTGTAGGTATGGCGAATGCCCAGTGAAGTCTTCTGCCAGCGTGTGCAGTGCCAACAGTGAAATTAGGTGGTGGTGTTATGGTGTGGCCGTGTTTTTCCTGCAGGGTGCTTTCACCCCTTGTTGTTTTGCGTGGTACGATCACAGCGCAGACCCTACATTGATATTTTCAGCACCTTCTTGTTTCCCACGTTTGAAGAGCAATTCGAGGATGGCGATTGCATCTTTCAACATTATCGAGCACCTGTTCATACTGCACGGGCTGTGGCGGAGTGGTTACACAACAGTAACTTCCCTGTATGGACTGGGCAGCACAGAGTCCTGAATTGAATCCTATAGAGTACCTTTAGGATGTTTTGGAACGACGACTTCGTGCCAAGCCTCACCGACCTACATCGATACCTCTCCTAGTTCCGCATTCCGTGAAGAATGGGCTGCCATTCCCCAAGAAATCTTCCAGCACCTGATTGAAAGTATGCCTGAGAGAGTGAACGGTGTCATCAAGGCTAAGGGTGGGCCAACACCATATTGATTTCCAGCAATACCGATGGAGGGTGCCACGAACTTGTACGACATTTTCAGCCAGGTGTCCGGATACTTTTGATCACGTAGTGTATAAACACCCCAGCATATGAACAGGCAGACCCCACCCCACACAAAGGCGTTTCGATTACTCCTGCCGAGGGACGGAGAGGCTACAAAAGCATTCTTTTTCCCTGCCACGCTGCTCCAAGCACCATCACCTACACTTCCGATCCTGTAAACAGGATGAGGAATGGAAAGAAATGAAGGAACAGGAAATTCTGGGCTGAAAGAAACCACTCCAGCATTCTCCTGACGACCCAGGAAAACACCCGAAAAAACCCAGGAGTCGGAGTGCGCGGTCGCCGGAGATCGATCCTGGGACTTCCCAAATACGGCCACAGACGTTGCCGCCTGTGCGTTCTCAGTAATATTTTAGTGTACTCAGAATTATGTTGACAAACCTTTCCTCGAGTTCCCCGCTTTGGGCGGTTTGCTTCTGAAAATGGTAACATAGTGTTTGTAATCTTTTGCTTATGCATAGCAGGGATTTTGTATAAACGCTTTACATGAGAAAACGGAAACATTTCCAATCCTATTTACCCTGGTGACTAGCTGTTGAGCTGAATCTTCAAGGGTACAGAAGTGTAGCTTCGGAACACGCTTCCAATGCAGGCACATCCCCTTTAAACCTATACCGCAATATTTTTCCGACATCCTGTAGGTATATCAAGCACTACACTCTTTCTTACGTCAGCCCGCGGCATCGAAAGATGAGCTATTTCTTCCTAAATTGAAAAATTTAGCGATGCTTCACAAGCCTTATAGAAACGCCCTTGAAAGGTGCTCGAAGCGACACTATTTTGATTCCATCCCGTATTTCCCTGTCACACACTCACTTCGTTTTCGTTTCATGACTTTAAAGAAGGTACATTCACATGACCTTCTCTATCCTTATCATTTATTCTAAATAACTTACACTAACTATACCTACGAAAGTTTGTTTTTCTATCTATTCATGTTAATAAAAACAAACATCTCCGAAATAACTTCATTATACATTTATTTGAAAGTACAACCACATAGGGGAAACCAAATCGAGAGTAACATGTCTAAAAATCTGATGTGGTGCACTCGCATGACTTTTTCTACTCTTGTACAAGCTACGTTTACAAACACTTATTGTCTACCTACTTGTCCATATAATCCAGATAAACCTTTGCAGAAACTAGGCTTTAAGCGATAGTCAAATCTTTTAAGAGCTGGTTGCTTTGTGGAGCATTCCATTCTCTTTATATGTCCAGGACATAAAAAAACATATAAAGAATTCCCATTTAGAAAAAGTATAAGTATTGGAAAATTCAAACAAACGACAAGGAATATCTCGAAAATAGTTCACTCGACAAAAAATATATGTGAGATAAATTGTGTGTTTTAAGAAATCTACATCTTTTAAGGTTTACCAGTTATGCAAAAGTCATTCATAATGATGAATTTTGACATTATTCCCAGAAAACTTAAGATATACATTTCATTTCTCATGAAAATATGTTTAAAATTGATGTTTTAATCAAAAGAGTTAGAGCCATTTTTGAGAAAATCAAAGTTTTCGAAAAATGCTTTATGCAATGAGTAGTCTGGGATGGGGGTATTTTCTTGAAAACCTATGTGTCGCATCTTTGAAAGATACTGAAGCTAAATACCAAGTTTGGTATTCATCTGACTTTTTTTTGAGTCATGCTATTCACAGACACACAGACACTTTTCTAAAAATGCTGTTTACTTGGATTCTCAAAACATGTATTTCCGGTGAAACCTTAGTATGGAATTTTTTGGTGGAATGCAATACCCTTTCTACTACTACGTACGTGGTAGAGAAAGTAAAAGCTCGGTTAGCTGAAACACTATCTAGAAGTTTTATACTCTTTCTATAACAACACGAGGAACAAGTAACAGCGACAGCATTATAAAAATCTTATGTGATGCATTCACACGACATTCACCACCCTTTGTTTATATAAGTGGGTGTACAAACCATTATTGCTAAAGCTTATTTTTCTATATACTGCGTTGTAATCCAAATAAACCTTTGCAGAAATAGTTACATTAGACATTCCGTTATACATACAATAGGAACAGCAATAGTCAAATGTTTAAAACCTGGATGCTACATGGTAGCCTTAAAATTTCATACTGTTTCATTGAAATCACGAGAAACAACTGAAGGTTGACAGGACTTTAAAAGAATGGCCGTATAATGAAAAATTCCTACCATTAAAAGAGGATATCTCAGAAATGGTTTATGCTACAAAAAAGTTATTTGAAATAAATTGTTTGTTTTGTAAAGAGATTACATTTTTTGTGCAATACGTTTTCCTCTATCGCATAATGTTTATGATTATACAAGATTATACAAAAAGTCCTTCCGAATGAAAAGGACTTAACAGGCTATTCCCAGAATGCATATGCATTTTATTTGTCATGTAAATATCTTTAAAATACTGTATTTTAATTAAAATCGTTAGAAACATATTATAGAAAGTTTTATTAAAATCTTCGGAAAATATTTCATGTAAAGGGTAGTTTGGGGTGGGAGGAGTTTCTTTAAAATCTTGGTGTCGTATTCTTAGTAGGTACTGGAGTTAAATACCAAGTTTGGTACTTATCAGACTTTTTATTTTTCAGTTATGCTGTTCACGGACAGACATACACACGCGGACGTTTTTCTAAAACTGATTTATTTGGTTTCAGGGGGCCTCAAAACATTTTTGGGTGATATTCAGTACTTTTCTACCTACTACTCGTATGTACATGGTAGAGAAAGTAAAAAGAAGATACAAACTAAAGAAGGGAGGTTCACAGGTGTTTCACGCATCGGCTTAGAAATTGAAATCTATTACAAAATATAATCTAACTTGACACCAGGCTATAAATTCCTCCAGGGTACAAAGCAGTAACTGTCTACGATGCTTCTGTTCAAGATGGATTATCCTTAGAACTTGGCGTTATGTTTGCTACGGCAGTAACTCAAGATGCTCCTGCCATGTTTGTCGTACCGTTATGTTATTTATGATACTGCAGCATAAACATGCTGCGAAATAATTTCGTATTGGGAAGCTTACTGCAAATTGAATCCGATACTCGAAGAGCAGAATTAATTCCTACTTCAGAGCTTCCGCTTAGAAAACGTATTTATTTATTTATTTATTTATTTATTTATTTGTTTGTGCTAGCAATCTTCCTTAGAATATGGCTATACATCAGCCCAAGCTGTTATCTTGCCATATTCTACCCATATTACACTCTTATTATAACATAAAAAATGATGATAATAATACAAATAGTTGTAAAAATAATAGTAATGATACCAAAATAATAATCTTATAGTAATAATATATAATAATAATAATAATATACTAATAATAATATAATTACATAACTTAACATCACTTGATGAAATTAATTTACATCTCTTTTTATTGTCCATAAGCATTTCTTTTTAACTTTGGACAAGTATTCTCCTACCTTTTTACTATCCTTGTTAAAAATCTTGCTTAAAACTACTTTCCTGTCCCGTTTTAACCATTTCCCATTTATAGCTACCTTTCTCCAATGCTGTGTACCTTTACAGTCAAAAACGATATGTTCTAAATCTTCTCTTTCCCCACATATTGGGCACTGATTCTGTGGGAACCCATTTCTCATTCCTATTAGTCTCCATACACCTGCTCGTGCCCAGGCAATACTTTCTCTTTGTTCCTTATTTGAGTTATCCACATACTGTTCTCTAGCCCATACATTTTTTATTAATATATATGATTCCAAGGAAAAAACGTATTTACACTGGAGCAAGTTACTGAAGTGATAGATAATAATAATATATAAAATCAGTGTGTGTGTGTGTGTGTGTGTGTGTGCAGGGTGGACAATTTCAGTTGAGACTGTACAATGTCTCCAAAATTAAGGGTTGTAGAAAGAAATGTCTTGAATAAAAGTTGCTGGATATTATGGGCGAAAGTAAATACCATTAGTCGTGTTTTACTTGGAGGACGTGTTGATGGTCATTTTAGGGTCAATTTAATTTTTTAAAATGGCAACCTAAGTTTTTATGTTGTTTTATCACTCCTCATAAAAAACTAAGCAACATTTGCATAAAATACTTGCAATTGTTCTTACACCAACGTAAATAACAACGAAAATTCTGAATGGCTGTGTACGATGAGCGCAATGACTGGTTGGATCATCCATGTAGGGTCATTTGAGGGTCAATTTACGCTCATAATTGGAAATCAACACCTTTTTTTTGATTCCCTTACCCCTTATCACAAAATAAACAAAATTTTATAAACCATTCTAATGAGAAAACAACATACAAAATGTAGGTTCCCATTTAAACAAATTAAATTGACCCTAAAATGACTATCAGAGCGTACTCCAAACAAAACACGTCTAATGACATTGCTTTCCCCCATAATATCAAGCAAATTTTATTAAAAACATTTCCTTCTACAACGCTTAGTTTTCAATATATTGTACAGTCTCAACTTAAATGACTCCACCTTGTATATGTGTGTATGTTCCTTATAGCCTCTTCACCATTTCAGTGATTTTGACCAAGTTTCGCACAGATAACCTTTGACGCAAGGCGAAAATTACTGTCTAGCTTTGAATTCGAAAATTGCCAATATAATAATAATAATAATAATAATAATAATAATAATAATAATAATAATAATAATAATAATGGTCTTGGTCTTTCATGGTCTCACAAAATAACAAAGGAACAGTATGTTAATATATTATCCGTTGATCTCCTCTTTAACAATCATCATGGAGTAACAGCACAGTCAAATAAATGGTCACCACAACTATGCACCTATGGCTATGCTTGTGCAAATGTAGAGGTGCTACAATCGCTTGATGGAAAAATTAACACAATGCCGAGCTGTATTGCATTAGGTTGTGATAATAGCAACAGCATGAAAATAGACTAAATACCGCTTATTATTGTTATTACTTATCTGTATATGATTATTTATTGTGCCGGATTTGATATAAAATAAATGGATTCAACGCATCCTCATTGACCATAAATCTTTCCACACATTCTCTGGTGTTAGGATATTCACGTATTATAATTTGTAGTTCTCATTTTTTGTAAGCAGCGAGTTTATTTTTCTACTGTCTGTTCAATGACGTTTTAGCTAGTGGAGTGGAGAGTTTAAGCTCTTAGGTGAAACCTTAGCTGGTGGGAAGGGCACACAGTGTGCTGAACTTGTGCCGCGAGTGACGCGTAAGGTGGAAAACAGCCAACTCATTTCTCTGTCGCTCGTCTTTACCCCTCACTTCCCTCAGACCAAATACACACTATCCTTTCACTAGCTAAACCACTATCTGCTTGGAAGGGCACCCCTATCCTTTAGCCAATACGTCACTGAACAGGTAGTATAGAAGGTTTTGTGATATTTTATAGACAGAAAAACAAAAACTGAGTGACATGTAGAAATGGTAGTGGGCGTGGATAACAGCAACAACACTTCTTCTTCTCATCCTTTGTTAACTTTGGCTTTCCTTTTGTTTTGTCTTTCGGATGTGTTCTTAGTATTTTTATGTATGAGGCGTGTTTCTAAAGTAAGTACCGAGATGATTTTAAAAAATAACAAAATGATTTTCCAAATACTTTATTATCATTAATTGCCTTACACCTTACACTACTTCTCCACATAGTCACCGCTGTTATTCACCAGTTGTAACGGAAAGTCAGTTTTTATATACCTTCATCAAAGAATGATGTCGCCTGTAATGAAAGTCAATTCTGCACTTCTTGTTTCACATCATTGTCGTTGAAGTGTTTTCCACCAAGGAATTTCTTCAGATGGAGAAACAGCTGAAAATCGCTTGGTGCCAAATCCGGACTGTAAGGAGGGTGGTGCAAATGTTAGCAACTAAACGATGCGATCAGCTCTTGAGCTTCTTTAGCTGTATGTGGCCAGACATTGTCACACATTATTGTTTTCCCATAAACCATACGCGATGAACGTGTGCAACACTTCTCGCATTCAAATAACGAATCGCTGATCTGACTTCACAGTCGGCGGGTCGTTTGATTGTTTGAACATTTCCAAACGCTCTAACAACAGGAAAATACAAGTGACGTTCGTTCACAGCTGCATCTGGCTTCTTAATGAATGGGGAAGGTAATCGCGCTTGCTCAAAAAAACGACTGCAGCGGTAAACTATTAAAACGGTATCTAGCTTAAAAAGTATGCCTTGTATGTTGGCTACTGTGAATAAACAAGTTATATTGAATTTACTTAAGCGCCAACGACCATAGCATTGGTGCGCCCTAAACCCCAACGTTAATTAAACTACTACTATTTCTTCCCAACTAATAGTTTCTCCATAAATAGCGACGAGGCAGCCCGAGTGCAACTTAGAGGTCACTCAGCTGCATTCATGAGAAATCGTCATTACAAACAACTGTAGTATCTGTGATTGTGCAACAGTGCTTTCCCACAGTATTTCTTTTTTCTTTCTTTATAGTGCCCAAAGAGTTTTAATCAAGCGTTTGTTTAAGTCTCTTGTATCTTGTATACACCCACACACAGGTATATAAATGACGAAGCTTGTAGTAAATTCACAGTTAGATATAACGGACGATATTGCACAAAGCAGCATAGCCTTTATACTTAATAAAGGCTATCCAAACCTTTATCTACAAGTAAATTATCATTCGAAAAGAATTAAAGACTGAGGTAGTATTTTTAACACTTAAATAATTTCAGTCTAATTATATAATATAAAATAATAACTGCCTGCCTTAAAGCAATATGTGTATGTAATACTGTATAAAATGCATGTGACAGTCATTGTATTAATGTTTATATTATTATGTACATATATAATAATGTTATGTGAATGTATTAAGTAATTTAACAATGTAGGAGCGGTGAGAATAGAAGCCGAAAGTTGATAACAGTGAGGTAACCTTGAGGCAGTAATGAATTAGAAAGTTTAATAATGCTACTAGTAATTCTTGGAACAATAATGTAATATTTAAAACAGTTTATAAATAGTCAATCAAAAACTAGAAAAAGTTTAAGTTAAATAAAAGTATTCTATTGGAGTAAGATTAGCCAATCAGAGACGTGAAATAGAACAATTTACAAATTTAAGCGGTAAACGCCAGACGCTAGAAGGCAGCGTACCTGAGCAGTTCGTTCGCTCGGTACGTATTCAGTGTGAGACATAAAATTCATTACGGCGAGAATATTATAAAGTTTATGTGTTAAAAGGTGCAGGTAACTAATAAATATTCTCACAGCTCTCTATATAAGTGAAGTGTTATTTAATCGTATGAGGGATTAATAAAAGCAGTAAAAATTATAATCTGTGTAAGCCTACCATTTTTATCCGCATCACCCCCTGCTAAGAGATACGCAAATTAATTCTGACGCAGCCGAGGCAAACATAAATACATATAATATTTACAGAAAGATTAAAATACAAAGTTGTTCCTGAACGTTGGGGCGAAGGCCACCGAAAACTTTGTACTATACGTGGTTGCAACTACTTCAAGTTTGGCGCCCAAAGCGTGGTGCTAATAACGTAAAAATAATCTATCTTCAAGACTAAGGAAAAAATTCTGATGTGCTACATTCACATGACTTTCTCTACCCACTATAGTATATTTTATATACAGCTTTTACAGAAGATTCTCACGAAAGCTTATTACTTTCTCTGCTACGTATAGTAAGTAGAAGAAGTATTGCATTCCACCAAAAATTCGATACCGATGTTTTACGAGAAATACATTTTTTGAGGCTAGGTGATTCCAAGAAAGGCTGTAACGGGAGTTATGATATATTTATTTATTTAACAAAGCCAACCTAGCATGGTTAATGCAATGTAACTGAAAATGTAATACATTTGTAATGCTACATTTTTGTATAAGTTTAAGATGTTATGGAAGTAAGTCATGTCATGTGAGACGTTAAGGTGAGACACGACACTTGTTTGTCACAAACACACAGAATGGTATGGGGAGAGAAATCATAAGTACAAAGGAACAAGTCAAGGTCATGCGGCTATCTCTAAAAATAAGCCATCCTCTTGAGGCAGTGTTTTTAACACTTAAATGATTTCAGCCAAATTATATAATATATAAATACAATAACAGTACGCCTTGAAGCAATATGTGTATGTAATAATTTGTAAAATGTCTGTAACAGTCATTGCGTAAGTTTATATTATTGTATACATGTTCAATAATGTTATATGAATGTATTACGTAATTTAGTAATGTAGGAGCTGTGAGAAATAGGCCAAAAGGTGCTAACAATGAGGTAACAATGAGGTAATCTTGAGGCAATAATGAATTAGAGAATTTAATAATGTTACTTGTGATTCTTGGAAGCAATAATGTAATTTTAGTGACAGTTTATAAAAATAGCCAATCAACAACCAGAAAAAGCTTTAGTTAAATGAAGGTATTCTATTGGATTAGGAATAACCAATCAGAGACTTGAAATACAGAAATTTACAAGTTTAGGCGGTTGAAATCAATTCAGATGCCTGCAAACAGTGTTCCTAACCGGACGCGAGGCACATCCTCGAGAGATTTAATACGTATTCGTGTGAGACAAGTGCAAGTAATTCATAAAAGAATCTCACAGCACTATATATCAGTGAAGTGTTATTTAAATCGTGTCAAGCATTAATAAAAGGAGTGAAGTAAAATTATAATCTGAGTAAGCCTACATTCTGAGTCGCACCACAACCCTGCCAAGACATCCATGTCTCTAACAATAATACTGACGTAGCCGAGGGAAACATAAATATATAATATTTAAAGAAACAGTAAAAATAAATTTTGGGCGAAGGCTACCGGAAACTGTTTATAATACGTGCGGTTGCAACTATTACAAGTTCGGTTCCCCATCAGTTGAAATATAATACAACTCCTTCAATACAAACTACTTCAAATTGAAGCCCAAAGCGGGATGCAAATAACCTAAGAAGCCACCTACTTCACTCTCGGTAAAGCTGGGTGACAGTTTAGTCAACAAATCAATAAATAAGGAAGAACATTTCTGTTATTGGCTATATAGAGGAACACGCCATCCATAGAGCCAATCATGGTTAAGCTACAAGTTTAAGTTCAAACATCGAAACGACATTACAACACTCTTACTAAAACAACAGAATCACGTAGTTTGTTTTGTCAGTGCAGACGTGTATAAACGGTCACGTAGTTAGTTACTCTCAGTGAAAATGTGTATAACCAGTTATGTAGTTTGTTACTCTTAGTGAAAATGTGTATAACCAGTCATGTAGTTAGTTACTCTCAGTGCAAATGTGTATAACCAATCATGCAGTTTGTTACTCTCAGTGCAAATGTGCATAAGCAGTCATGTAGTTTGTTACTCTCAGTGAAAATGCGTATAAACAGTCACGTAGTTACTTACTCTCAGTGCAAATGTGTATAACCAGTCATGTAGTTTGTTACTCTCAGTGAAAATGTGTATAACCAGTCATGTAGTTAGTTACTCTCAGTGAAAATGTGTACAACCAGTCATGTAGTTAGTTACTCTCAGTGCAAATGTGTATAATCAGTCGTGTAGTTTGTTACTCTCAGTGCAAATGTGCATAAGCAGTCATGTAGTTTGTTACTCTCAGTGCAAATATGTATAAACAGTCACGTAGTTAGTTACTCTCAGTGCAAATGTGTATAACCAGTCATGTACTTTGTTACTCTCAATGCAAATGTATATAACCAGTCATGTAGTTTGTTACTCTCAGTGCAAATGTGTATAACCAGTCATGTAGTTAGTTACTCTCAGTGCAAATGTGTATAACCAATCATGTAGTTTGTTACTCTCAGTGCAAATGTGTATAAACAGTCACGTAGTTAGTTACTCTCAGTGCAAATGTGTATAACCAATCATGTAGTTTGTTACTCTCAGTGCAAATGTGTATAACCAGTCATGTAGTTAGTTACTCTCAGTGCAAATGTGTATAACCAGTCATGTAGTTAGTTACTCTCAGTGCAAATGTGTATAACCAGTCATGTAGTTAGTTACTCTCAGTGCAAATGTGTATAACCAGTCACGTAGTTAGTTACTCTCAGTGCAAATGTGTATAACCAGTCATGTAGTTTGTTACTCTCAGTGCAAATGTGTATAACCAGTCACGTAGTTAGTTACTCTCAGTGCAAATGTGAATAAGCAGTCATTTAGTTAGCTACTCTCAGTGCAAATGTGTATAACCAGTCACGCAGTTAGTTACTCTCAGTGCAAATGTGTATAACCAGTCATGTAGTTTGTTACTCTCAGTGCAAATGTGCATAACCAGTCATGTAGTTAGTTACGCTCAGTGCAAATGTGCATAAGCAGTCATGTAGTTTGTTACTCTCAGTGCAAATGTGCATAACCAGTCATGTAGTTTGTTAGTTGCAAATGTGTATAACCAGTCATGTAGTTTGTTACTCTCAGTGCAAATGTGTATAACCAGTCATGTAGTTTGTTACTCTCAAGGCAAATGTGTATAAGCAGTCATTTAGTTAGTTACTCTCAGTGCAATTGTGTATAACCAGTCATGTAGTTAGTTACTCTCAGTGCAAATGTGTATAACCAGTCATGTAGTTTGTTACTCTCAGTGCAAATGTGTATAAGCAGTCATGTAGTTAGTTACTCTCAGTGCAAATGTGTATAACCAGTCATGTAGTTAGTTACTCTCAGTGCAAATGTGTATAAGCAGTCATTTAGTTAGTTACTCTCAGTGCAAATGTGTATAACCAGTCATGTAGTTTGTTACTCTCAGTGCAAATGTGTATAACCAGTCATGTAGTTAGTTACACTCAGTGCAAATGTGTATAACCAGTCATGTAGTTTGTTACTCTCAGTGCAAATGTGTATAAGCAGTCATTTAGTTAGTTACTCTCAGTGCAAATGTGTATAACCAGTCATGTAGTTAGTTACTCTCAGTGCAAATGTGTATAAGCAGTCATGTAGTTTGTTACTCTCAGTGCAAATGTGTATAAGCAGTCATTTAGTTAGTTACTCTCAGTGCAAATGTGCATAAGCAGTCATGTAGTTTGTTACTCTCAGTGCAAATGTGTATAAGCAGTCATTTAGTTAGTTACTCTCAGTGCAAATGTGCATAACCAGTCATGTAGTTTGTTACTCTCAGTGCAAATGTGCATAAGCAGTCATGTAGTTTGTTACTCTCAGTGCAAATGTGTATAAGCAGTCATTTAGTTAGTTACTCTCAGTGCAAATGTGTATAAGCAGTCATTTAGTTACTTACTCTCAGTGCAAATGTGTATAACCAGTCATGTAGTTAGTTACTCTCAGTGCAAATGTGTATAACCAGTCATGTAGTTAGTTACTCTCAGTGCAAATGTGCATAAGCAGTCATGTAGTTTGTTACTCTCAGTGCAAATGTGCATAACCAGTCATGTAGTTTGTTAGTTGCAAATGTGTATAACCAGTCATGTAGTATGTTACTCTCAGTGCAAATGTGCATAACCAGTCATGTAGTTTGTTACTCTCAGTGCAAATGTGCATAACCAGTCATGTAGTTTGTTACTCTCAGTGCAAATGTGTATAACCAGTCATTTAGTTAGTTACTCTCAGTGCAAATGTGTATAACCAGTCATGTAGTTAGTTACGCTCAGTGCAAATGTGCATAAGCAGTCATGTAGTTTGTTACTCTCAGTGCAAATGTGCATAACCAGTCATGTAGTTTGTTAGTTGCAAATGTGTATAACCAGTCATGTAGTTTGTTACTCTCAGTGCAAATGTGTATAACCAGTCATGTAGTTTGTTACTCTCAGTGCAAATGTGTATAAGCAGTCATTTAGTTAGTTACTCTCAGTGCAATTGTGTATAACCAGTCATGTAGTTAGTTACTCTCAGTGCAAATGTGTATAACCAGTCATGTAGTTTGTTACTCTCAGTGCAAATGTGTATAAGCAGTCATGTAGTTTGTTACTCTCAGTGCAAATGTGTATAACCAGTCATGTAGTTAGTTACTCTCAGTGCAAATGTGTATAACCAATCATGTAGTTTGTTACTCTCAGTGCAAATGTGTATAAACAGTCACGTAGTTAGTTACTCTCAGTGCAAATGTGTATAACCAATCATGTAGTTTGTTACTCTCAGTGCAAATGTGTATAACCAGTCATGTAGTTAGTTACTCTCAGTGCAAATGTGTATAACCAGTCATGTAGTTAGTTACTCTCAGTGCAAATGTGTATAACCAGTCATGTAGTTAGTTACTCTCAGTGCAAATGTGTATAACCAGTCACGTAGTTAGTTACTCTCAGTGCAAATGTGTATAACCAGTCATGTAGTTTGTTACTCTCAGTGCAAATGTGTATAACCAGTCACGTAGTTAGTTACTCTCAGTGCAAATGTGCATAAGCAGTCATTTAGTTAGCTACTCTCAGTGCAAATGTGTATAACCAGTCACGCAGTTAGTTACTCTCAGTGCAAATGTGTATAACCAGTCATGTAGTTTGTTACTCTCAGTGCAAATGTGCATAACCAGTCATGTAGTTAGTTACTCTCAGTGCAAATGTGTATAACCAGTCATGTAGTTTGTTACTCTCAGTGCAAATGTGCATATCCAGTCATGTAGTTTGTTACTCTCAGTGCAAATGTGTATAACCAGTCATGTAGTTAGTTACGCTCAGTGCAAATGTGCATAAGCAGTCATGTAGTTTGTTACTCTCAGTGCAAATGTGCATAACCAGTCATGTAGTTTGTTAGTTGCAAATGTGTATAACCAGTCATGTAGTTTGTTACTCTCAGTGCAAATGTGTATAACCAGTCATGTAGTTTGTTACTCTCAGTGCAAATGTGTATAAGCAGTCATTTAGTTAGTTACTCTCAGTGCAATTGTGTATAACCAGTCATGTAGTTAGTTACTCTCAGTGCAAATGTGTATAACCAGTCATGTAGTTTGTTACTCTCAGTGCAAATGTGTATAAGCAGTCATGTAGTTAGTTACTCTCAGTGCAAATGTGTATAACCAGTCATGTAGTTAGTTACTCTCAGTGCAAATGTGTATAAGCAGTCATTTAGTTAGTTACTCTCAGTGCAAATGTGTATAACCAGTCATGTAGTTTGTTACTCTCAGTGCAAATGTGTATAACCAGTCATGTAGTTAGTTACACTCATTGCAAATGTGTATAACCAGTCATGTAGTTTGTTACTCTCAGTGCAAATGTGTATAAGCAGTCATTTAGTTAGTTACTCTCAGTGCAAATGTGTATAACCAGTCATGTAGTTAGTTACTCTCAGTGCAAATGTGTATAAGCAGTCATGTAGTTTGTTACTCTCAGTGCAAATGTGTATAAGCAGTCATTTAGTTAGTTACTCTCAGTGCAAATGTGCATAAGCAGTCATGTAGTTTGTTACTCTCAGTGCAAACGTGTATAAGCAGTCATTTAGTTAGTTACTCTCAGTGCAAATGTGCATAACCAGTCATGTAGTTTGTTACTCTCAGTGCAAATGTGCATAAGCAGTCATGTAGTTTGTTACTCTCAGTGCAAATGTGTATAAGCAGTCATTTAGTTAGTTACTCTCAGTGCAAATGTGTATAAGCAGTCATTTAGTTAGTTACTCTCAGTGCAAATGTGTATAACCAGTCATGTAGTTAGTTACTCTCAGTGCAAATGTGTATAACCAGTCATGTAGTTAGTTACTCTCAGTGCAAATGTGCATAAGCAGTCATGTAGTTTGTTACTCTCAGTGCAAATGTGCATAACCAGTCATGTAGTTTGTTAGTTGCAAATGTGTATAACCAGTCATGTAGTATGTTACTCTCAGTGCAAATGTGCATAACCAGTCATGTAGTTTGTTACTCTCAGTGCAAATGTGCATAACCAGTCATGTAGTTTGTTACTCTCAGTGCAAATGTGTATAACCAGTCATTTAGTTAGTTACTCTCAGTGCAAATGTGTATAACCAGTCATGTAGTTAGTTACTCTCAGTGCAAATGTGCATAAGCAGTCATTTAGTTAGTTACTCTCAGTGCAAATGTGTATAAGCAGTCATTTAGTTAGTTACTCCCAGTGCAAATGTGTATAACCAGTCATGTAGTTAGTTACTTTCAGTGCAAATGTGTATAAGCAGTCATGTAGTTTGTTACTCTCAGTGCAAATGTGTATAACCAGTCATGTAGTTTGTTACTCTCAGTGCAAATGTGTATAACCAGTCATGTAGTTTGTTACTCTCAGTGGCAGACGTGTATAACTAGTGCCGTGGAAAGATCTTAACACTAGACATACATACACGTTCGTTACGACTCATAGGCAAGCTTCATTAGATTTGTATAAACGTTTTCATCTTTTTGTATGTAAACAACACAAAATGTCTTTAATATATAAGTAGTTATATATATGTCTAACCTACAGAACAGTGTACTAGTTATTCTACATAACTCCTGTGTGTTTCCACTCCCTGCAAGAGCAAAGTGCCTCTATGAGCTACCGGAGCATACAAAAACAATTACATACACTTTAATAATACACACCCACATGAACCACACAAGTAACACACACAAACCGGAAGGAGAAGATTACCCCCGGGCTATCACTAGGAGATGACCAACATGCACCACTATAGACCTTCGGCGCTTTCATCAGGTACGTGTCTCACCAGATCATCACACTGCAAAACAGTTGCGCGGCAAACACTACTTTTAGATAAAAGGTCCGTGTGTCTGTCTGTTTGTGTGTGTGTGTATGTAAGCTCAACAACAAAAACCAAACTTAGTATTTAGCTTCAATATCTTCCAAAATGCGAGACGAAGATTTTCAAGAAAATCTCACCACTTCAGACTACGCTTTACATGGAATATTTTTCGAAAATTTTGATTTTCTGAAAAATGGCTCTAAAGATTTTGATTAAAATATCGTATATTTAAGATATTTTCATGGCAAATACAATGTACATCTTCAATTTTCCAGGAAGATCTCAAAAAGTCCTCTTCATTCTGAACGACATTCGCATAGCTGGTAAACGCAAGAAATACACAAAATTTTATTACACAAAATATGTAGAACTTGTTAAAAACACTCAATTTATGTCATATACGTTTGTTTTGTCCAGTGAACCATTTCCGAGATATTCCTTGTTATTTGTTTGAATTTTCCAGTACTTAAACGTTTTTTCCGAATTAGAAATTCGTTATTCGCTTTTTTTATGTCCTGGATATGTAAAGACATTGGAATGCGCCACATAGTAACCATCTCTTAAAAGATTTGACTATCGCTTAAAGCCCACCATATTCCCCTTGTGTCTACAAGAAAATTAGTAATAAGATAGTTTCTGCAAATTTTTATCTCGATTAACATGAAGTATATGGAGAATAAGCGTTTGTAAAAATAGTTTGTACAAGAGTAGAGAAAGTCATGTGAGTGCAACACATCAGATTTTTTTTTCTGTTCTATTTCTTGATAGTCTAAATGAATCTTTTCAGAAATAGTTTCATTACACATTTCCTTGTTGATACATGGGGATAAAGGAAACCGAATGCACAGTCAGATGCTTAAATGCTAGTCGGCATGTTGGTCTTGGACTTCCATACTTACTTCATGATATTGCGAGAAACAACTAAATAATGGCAGCACTTTAACAAAATAACAAAGTGTTGGAATGTTCAACTGATAAAAACTAACCATTTCCGTGGTATTTCTCGTTATTGATTTGAATTTTACAATACTTTACTTTACTCAAGTCTTTTTTTTTTGAGTATCGCTTAAGTGTACTGTATTACTCCCCTATTCATTTTGCGTACAAGGCAGTATTAATGAAACTGTTTTTACAAACGTTTATCTCGATTAACATAAAATAGACTGAAGTTTTGTAAGAATAGTTTGTTAATGATTGGGTGGAAAAGTCATGTAAATGTAATACATCGGCTTTTATTACGTTATTGTGATATTTTTGAAATTTTAGAATTAAATTTAAGTAGATAATTATTTTAAATATTTAATTTTACGTATTATGGTCACTTTTGGGCCATAGAAATCCTAGCTCTGATAATAAGACTGAGGATGCGCAATAGATCTGCAAAAGTCGCAGTGCGGGCCCGCGTTGTCCCACTCGCAGGCGGTTGATGGTTCCTGGTATAAACTGACATGTTTACGGTCTTGTAGTTTGCTGTTAGTTGTGATATTTGGAAAGGTGTGTGGTAACCGCTCTGCAACACATAACTCATGCATGAAAGAAGAGGATATGATAATAAACACCTCTTTCAGGAGCAGGTACGAGCCGAGAGTTTCGTGATAACAAAATCATGGCTACCATATTTGTGATTGCTGGGACGTCGCTGAATATGAAACCGACCGGAGTGACAAATTGCTGGAATTATGTAAATGAACGAAAACATTTATCAGTTACAGAGTACGGGCCATATTTGCATATTTTACTGAATGAGTAATGTGACAGACATTTCTCGGCTAACTCAAAGTATGCTGGAAAAGCTTTCGGGAGCAGATGGTTTACGACTGAGATTTTGTTATTTATCTGCTGGCACTACGCTTCTTCATAATGCAGCCGCTGTGAGTGATTTAACGGGCAGAAAATATAATTACAGCGCGTATACTCCGTCCGTCGATTATAAAAGCCCCTCGCTAAAGCATGTAAATGCGATGGAAAATATCTACAGGGAAGTACTTTATATACGTAAATTTGGGGAACTTGCGGCAGTATTTTTAACACTTGAATAATTTCAATTAAATTATATGATATGTAAATTCAATAACAGCCCGCCTTGAAGCAATATGTATGTAACAGTCATTGCATATGCTTATATTATTGTAAACATGTTAATAATGTTATGTGAATACTTTACACACTTTAATAATGTAAGAGCTGTGAGAATAATAAGTTTAAAGTTGCTAACAAAGAGGTAACAATGAAGTACCTGAGGCAATAATGAGTTTGAGAGTTAGAATGTTACTAGTCATGATTAGAGCAATGATAATGTAAATTTTGTGACAGTTTAAAAAATAGCCAATCAATAGCTAGAAAAAGCTTTAGTAAAATGCAGATATTCTATTGGACTAGGATTAGCCAATCAGAGACTTGAAATACAGAAGATTACGAATTTGGGCGGTTGAAATATGTTCAGTTGCCTGCAGACCTTGGTAGTGACCGCATGGAAGATGTGTGTCTAAAGAAATATTGCGTATTCGTATGAATCGTAAAATAAGTATACGCGTTAACAAAGTGCAAGTTTTAAAATGTCATGTATAAATATATTCGAAAATTTCTGATCTATTGCATTTATATTACTTTCTTTACTAAGTTTTATATAAATTATTCTTTAAAACAAACCTTATTTTTGCCTTCTCTATCACCTATATAGTAGGTAGAGAAGGTATTGCATTCCACCCAAAAATCCGATGACGAGATTTCAACAGAAATACATGTTTTGAGATACCCTAAATAAAAAAAACATTTTTAGAAAAAGGTCTGTCAATATCTTTCAAAGATTGGGATTAACATTTTCAAGAAAATCCCCCTCGCCAGAAAACCCTTTGCATGGAACATTTTTCGAAACTTTTGAACTTCTCAAAGAGACTCTATCGATTTTGATTAAAATATCATAAGTTTAAGTTATTTTCATGGCAAATTAAACTATATCTTGAATTTTCCGGGAATGCCTCCGAAAGTCCTCTTCATTCTGAATGGCTTTTGCATAACTGGTAAACCGTAAGAGATGGACAAAGTTGTACTCACAAAAATTGTGAATCTCGTTAAAACACATAATTTATGTCATATACTTTATTTTTTTGAAGTGAACCATTTCCGAGATATTCCTTGTTATATTCCTTAAACTTTTTTTTTCAAATGCGGATTCGTTATACGTCTTTTTTATGTCCTCAACATTCAAAGAGAGTGAAATGCTCTACATAGCAACATCTGTTAAAAGATTTAACTATCGCTTAAAACCTATCATATTCTGCTTGCACATGCAAGAAATATAGTAATAAGATGAACATCCCAATATCTCATTATCATGAAGTAGATGGAGAATAAGCGTTTAATAAACATAGTTTGTACAAGAGTACAACAGATGTGAGTGCAACACAGAGTTTTTTACTTTCTCTACCTCAAATATAATAGGTAGAGAAGTATTGCATTTCGCTCAAAATCTAAGACACCGAAATGTCACCGAAAATACACGTTTTGTTGCTCCTGAATTCCAAAAAAAAAAAAATGGGAAAAAAACGTCCGTGTGTGTTTGTGTGTGAACGGTGTAACTCAAAATTAAAAATTTGGATAAATACCAAACTTGGTATTTAGGTTCAGGACCTTACAAAGATGGACTCCAAAATTTTCAAGAAAATATCCAAAAGACCATTTTTCGGATTTGTTTATTTTCTAAAATAAAATATTTACATGGCAAATAAAATGTATATATTGAATTTCCTGGGAATAGCCTGTGAAGTCTTCTTTATTCGGAAAGAATTTTATATAATCTTGTGTAACTGCTAAACGTTGAGCGATAGACGAAAACGAACTATACAAAATATGTTGATCTGTTTAAAGCACACAATTTATTTCAAATAAATTCTTTGTGGACTAAAATATTTCAAAGATATCCGTCATTAATGTTTCGCATTGTTCAACACTTAGCCATTCTTTAAAATCCTGTCGACATTCAGTTGTTTCTCGTGACTGAATTTTAAGGCCAGCGTATAGCGTCCTATTCTTAAACATTTGGTTATCGCTGTTCCCTTTGTATCTGTAAGAAATGTGAATGTAGCTATTTCTGCAGAAGTTTACCTCGATTAAAATTAAGTGGATAGAAATAGAAGTTTTTGTAAGAATAATATATACACCCACTAATGAACAAGAGAGAGTAGAGAAGGTCGTGTAAATTTAACACATTAGATTCTGTTATTCATTTTTTCCATTTATATGCCGGCTTCAGCATCTAAGGTTGCGACTTTACCTTTGGCACAATTGCCCATTGGCAATGATGTTTACTCGTTTACTATGGTATTAACGTTTGGGTTTGTTTACTTTGGATTTCCTATTTAAACACTAATTTCGCAAGCACACACACATTTAGACTCTCACCCATACTTCAGGATTCTAGGGAGGATGGAAAATAATCCTGGCAGAAGAAAAAATTCCATCTTACAGCCGCGAACCGAACCCGGAACTTGCGTATTTGGAAGCTACCATACTAAATACTAGACTACAGAGGCAGACTGTATCTACTTCTTGTTAATACAGATAAAGCTGCATTACTGATTATACTTTTAATACAGAAGAATACAGTGAGCTAAAGCGATAGTCAAACCTTTTCAAAGTCGGTGGTTGTATGTTGGCTTTGAAATTCTGTTTTCTTTGTGTGAATACAAAAAAGAAAAAAAGAAAACAGAATAGTGATTTTCAATTGAAGATAATTATAAAGTATTTAAAAATTTATATATTTAATGAAAAGCAGTAGTATAATTTTTGAGCAGACCAAAAGAAACGAAAACATTTCCATGTAAAGGTAGGGTGTTTTTTTATTTGGGTGACTTTCATGAAAATAATCGTATTGCATCCTTTTGTTGGGTTATGCCATTCATATGCGCACACGCATGAACAGAGCTTCTTCAAAAAAATTCATTATGCTATATTTATTTATGTGACCTCAAAGCATGAATTTCCGGTAAAACCTCTATATTGGACTGGACTAGGGAACGGGGGGGGCACCTAGCCTGTGACCCTCAAGGTATCTATTGTGCACACACCTTCAGGAGGAACAGATGAAGTGAGGGACCGCAGGAGACTCGAGGGTTGTACATAGAGTGAAGCTGGCGTAAGTTGACAGAGACTCGCAGAATTCCCTAACAGCTCCAGGCTTGATTATCCGGCCACGGGAGGGCCGCTAACATTGTATTGAATTTTTTAGTTCCTCTACTCCTTTCTTGATTACTCTACTAGGAAGTAGGGGAAGTACTTCATCCCACACAAAAATCGATAAAGAGACTTCACCGTAAATAAATGTTTTGAGACGCTCTAAATCCAAATAAAGCATTTTTGGAAACATGTCCATGTGTGTGTGTCTGTCAGCCTCAAAAACGAAAAGTCGGATAAATACCAAACTTGGTATTTGAGTTTAGTATCCTCCAAGAATGCGACACGAAGATTTTCAAGAAAATCACACCACTACAGACTACCTTTATATGAAATATTTTCCGAAAATTTTGATTTCTTCAAAAATTGTTCTAACAATATTGATGAAAATATCATATGTTTAAGATATTTTCATGGCAAATGAAATGTACATCTTGAATTTTCTGGGAATGTCCCCAAAATCTGTCTTCATTCTGAATGACTTTTGCATAACTTGTAAACCGTAAGAGATAGACTATAAAAAAATCTGATGTATTACACTCACATGACTTTCTCTGCTCTTATACAAACTATTTTTACAAACGCTTATTCTCCATATGCTTCATGTTAATCAAGATATCGAGATGTTAATCTTATTGCTAATTTTCTTGTAGATGCAAGGGTAGGCTTTAAGCTATAGTAAAATATTTTAAGAGCTGGTTACTATGTGGAGTATTCCATTCTCTTTGCATTACCAGGGGAAAAAAGTATAACGAATTCCTATTTGAGATAAAGTATAAGTATTGGAAAATTTAAGGGAATAACAAGCAATACCTCGAAAATGGTTCACTCAACAAAAAAATGTATATGAGATAAATTGCGTATTTTAACGCAATCTACATTTTTTGTGTAGTAAAATTTTGTCTATCTCTTATGGTTTACCAGTTATGCAAAAATCGTTCAATATGAAGAATACTTTTGGAGATATTCCCAGAAAGTTCGAGATATAAATTTCATTTGTCATAAAATATCTTAAACATGTGATATTTTATTCAAAATCGTTAGTCATTTTTGAGAAAATTAAAATTTTCGAAAATGTTCCATGTAAAGGGTAATCTGGGGTTAGGGGATTTTGTTGAAAACCTTCGTGCCTCATCTCTGGAAGATACTAAACCTAAATACCAAGTTTGGTGTTTATCTGACTGTTCGTTTCTGAGTTATGCTGTTCACAGACACACACAGACACTCAGACACACACGGACATGTTTCCAAAAATGCTTTTTTTTGGATTCAGGGAGTCTCAAAACATATATTTCAGGTGAAATCTCGGTATCGAATTTTTGGGTGGAATACAATACTTCCCCTACTTAGTATACGTAGTAGAGAAAGTAAAAATGTAGATTTTGTTAATACATACAATTTATGTCATTTACATCTTTTTGTTCAGTGAACGCTTTCAAAGATATTTCTTGTTATTTGTTTTAATTTTCCAACAGTTATACTTTTTCTTAATTGGGAATTCGTTATTTGCTATTTTATGTCTTGGACATGCAAAGAGAATGGAATGCTCCATATAGCAGCCAGCTCTTAAAAGATTTGACTAACATTTAAACCCTACAATATTCCCCTTGCACCTACAAGAAAATTAGCAATAAGTTTCTGCAAATGTTTATCTGGATTAACATGAAATAGATGGAGAATAAGTGTTTGTAAAAAGTAGTCTGTACAAGAGTAGAGAGAGTCATGTGAGTGCAACACATCAGATTTTGTTTTTTTTTTGGGGGGGGGAGATTTCAATAGGTAGGCGATAGAGAAAGTAAGAATCACAAACATATAATAAATATGAAATTGAGTTTTATTTATAGACGCCCTTTAACTGCTATGGTTCTTAGCGTCCCATTGTATACTGGGCGTGAAAGACCGGAAATTTTGATCAGAAGCCTCTTTATTAGGCTTGAGGTTCTTTTACGTGCTGTGCATTCACTGCACGGGACCACCGGCTTTACTTCCCTTCCTAAGGAAGCCATGCTAAGAATGTTTACGCAAAAAAAAAAGATCCATCGCCCTCCGCCAGGTTTGAACTCGCGCAGGACCTAGAGGCTAGCATGGTACCCCTATAACACGGAGGACGACATATAATAAATACTATAATATATTGAATTGTATATAGTATGAGGTTTAAGTTAATGCATGACCATTTTGACGCTACCTGACCGGTCTAGGAGAGGGTGCGCTAATGACGTCTGAGTGCTGAGAATCCAAGTCACAGTTACCCTTCACTGCCTAGTCTCTCAGTATCAGTTGCGCTTTGGCAATTAAATGTGGAAAATTCCAGATATCTTCAGCCGTTCTTGCTTCGCTGGCTTTTGCATTGTTACAAGTAGGTGTTGGTGATTCTCTTCTAAATTTCAATTTTCAAGCTAACCCAGTTTTTAAATAGTAAGTTTCAATAGTAAGGGCTTTGATATTGGGCAGTTTAGGATTACCAACTGTCGTATGGAATATAGTGCAATGTATTTCTGCTTTCCATGTTTCAACATAAAGCAAATGCGCTATAATAAATATTAAATGACAAGTGAAGCAGAAATTCCGTTGTTGAAAACATTTGGTAGTACGATTATTGAACAGCTTTAACAATTGTGTTTGGCCTCCAGTCCACCTGCTGTAAGCAGATTAAGTATCGCACTCCTCTCGACATTCGTTATCGAGATATCACTAGAAATGCGTGTCAGTACAAAAAGGTATTTTTAGAAAATAATCAGCTTTGTGTGGGTGTGTGTGTATATGGAAGAGAGAGCGTGTCAACATATTTCAAGAATGCAACACAAAGATTTTCAAGAAAATACCCTCACGCCTTAATACCCTTTATATGGAGTACTTCTTGCCATTTTGTTTCGTTTCTTAACAATGCCATTAACAATGTTAATAAAATACCATGTTTAGATATTTGTACGTCTAATATAGTGCATTTGATTTTTCAATGAATAACCTATAAAGTCCTCTACATAGTGAATGAATGATATGCAGGGTGGACCATTTAAGTTGAGACTGTACAGTATCTCCAAAACTAAGCGTTGTAGAAAGAAATACCTTTGATAAAAGTTGCTTGATATTACGGGGGAAATTGTATGTTGTTAGTCGTGTTTTGTTTAGTACGTTATGATGATAATTATAGGGTCAATTTATATTTTTTAAATGGGAACCTACATTTCATATGTTGTTTTCTCATTAGGAAATGGCTTATAAAAAGCTGTTTATTTTGTGATTATGAATTGGGAAACAAAATAAAAAAATGTTGGTTTCCAATTACGAAACGTAACTTGACCCTCAATTGACCATTCATTGCGCTCTTCGTAAAAAGTCATTCAGAATTTTCGTTTTATTTACATTGGTTTAACAACAACTGCAAAGTTGTGCATTCAAATGTTGTTTACTTTTTTATGAAGAGTGGGAAAACAACAAAAAGGTAGGCTTCTATTTAAACAAAATTAAAATGGCCCTAAAATGACAATCGCAACTCCTCCAAATAAAACACGACTAATGACATTTAGTTTTTCCCGTAATATCAAACAACTTTTATTCAACACATTTCTTACTACAACGCTTAGTTTTGGATATATTTTACAGTCTCAATTTAAATGGTCCACCCTGTATAGTTTTGTACAACTACTAAAGCACAACATACACAAAAAATCACATAAATATAGATGTGGTTAAAACACACAATTTATATAAATTTATTCGAGCTATTAACCATTTCCGAGATATTTGTTACTGTAAGTTGGAGTTTTCCAGTACTTGTATGTTTTAGACGTGTTAAGCCTTTTCATAAGAACAATGTGTTTCAAAAGGTAAAATATGGAATATTTTTGTAATTGCATTTATTACTTGTAGAAAATTTGAATGAAAAGGTCTTGCCCGTGGCAAGCATTCACATGATAGATTAAAGCCTTGGGAAAATTTAAATTAGAAGGTGTCATCGTTTTTACATAACTAAAATGCTATATTTTGCACATGCCAAACTATACAAACAAATAAATTTAAGTAACATATATAAAGAAGAAGCTTTTAGTAGGTTTGAAGATTTTATACGCTTTTAAATAATGATGCATAAAATATATAACGCTTCACAAATCTAACTGAAGCGATTAAAAGTAACGGCATCTAAGCCTACCCAGAGAACAATTTAGAATGCACTAAATTTCGGCAAACAGTATGCGCTCGACTGCTTCCAAATCTGCAGAGATCTTGAATTGCCAAAAATGAACCCTCACTTCAATGTACACGCACTTATTACAGGCAAGAAGACAAGCTTTAACAGCAAAAGGCTTTGCGTTTTTCCTCCTCCAAGCTGTAAAACGAACTGCGCATTTGCATAAGCATAGTGAGGTACCTTGGGGTTTAAAATGCACAAGTTCGTAATTATTAGGTAAGGGAGAATTATTTGAAGAATTATTATTTGCCGTCATGGAGCAAATATAAAAAGAAAAAGTATTTTATTTAAAATGGATTTGTAATGAAAATCTTGGGAGATAATAAAAATACTTATGGGGGGAGTAGGCTCAGACTTGCAACCTAATAGTATGCTAAGCCCTTTTCTGTGAATTTTAATGTTGTCCCTTTTTGTTGAAAATTAAGTTTTCGAATAAACAGACGTACACTGACACAGTTTCACTCTCTCTTCTTCCTTTCCTCCCTCCCTTATTCCTTCGTTGCGAGCCAATCGTTCGGCTCCTGGCAGCAAATCAAATGATTCCACCAAAGCTCTGTTTCAAGCTTTAACAACTTTGATAGACAATAATAATTGTAAGAATAAATAAATACATAAAATATCTCGTCTTCTAAAACCTCATATCATATGAAGTTTTTCTCCCGCTATTGGATACTCCACACATTTAAAGATAAAGAACAGGAGCCTTCACACAAATTCTAATTCTATTTTTGAAGTACTGCTTTCTGTCTTTACCTGCCTAAACCGGTTACCAGCCATCCTCACGAAAATGACCACCAAATTGAGGTTATGAAATATTGGAAATCGGGGAAGAAGTCTGGCTCATTGCATGGTTAACAGTAAGACCTACCATATATTATTAAAAGATGCAAATATATTCACTGAATAATTAGTCCTTATGTAACTCAAATAGAATAAAATAAATGATCATATATACCTTAAGTAGTAATCCTTATGAATATAGGCATAAGCATTCATTTATTTTCTTCTAATATTAGAAGTTGTCTTGCTACCAAGAAGAATGGAACAAACACAATATACAGAATAAGAATAATAAAACTATCCCTCATAACACATCATTGACTGAATACAACTGAATAAATCTATCAAGAAGTTTAGCAATATACATAGTAATAACACACAAAACCATAACTATCGGCATGTTTGGTGTTTGATGCCGCAGCGAAAGCCGATCTAATGTGTCCCCACACCTCTGTTCAGCGCTTGCATGTTTGCAGAATCTATAGTAGTAAACCGCGGTTTATCTCACGCCGCCCAACAAACCTACTATGTAGTCCTTGTGACCCCTCAGGAGTGAACAAAGTACTGTGCTGTATTCCTAATGGTTGTGAGCGCGACCGACCGGCCGTATAATTCAACGCATTTTGTGAAATTTGTGTGGCCGCTGGTTGCGGTGTGAGGTGGCCGTTAAAGGGAGGGAATATTATCATAGGCTTTATGGATAAATTAATTGGTTCCAAAGGAAAATTGACCCTTTATTAAGGTGACCGCTAAGTAAAGGTGGCCATTCAGGCAGGTATGTTTATTGGAACAACAAATAAAGTTACATTTTTAATCAGTAAAAGTAACTTGTTATAATATTGGAAGAGCCAAAGCAGCAGATGGATTCAAATAAAGAGAGAGACACAGATAGACAGAGAGGAGTAGAAGTAAGTGTACACAGACAGAGGAGCCTCCACGAACTGCAGCACAGCACCTCAAGTAGACTACAAAGGTCGTTTTGCTTCTAACGTCACCCCAGGGAGGGAGGGCTGAAGGTGAGATAATAAGGCCGACCAGATCCGGACAACAATGCACTCTTGCAAGAACAAGGTCTCTAAGGATTCCAGACGGAGCACATCCTGGTGCCTAATTCCTGGGAATCCCTGTGGCCCGAGACACGCTCCTAGGAAGGGAGTCCCAGAGGCCCATTAAACGATAGAGAGAAATGTTTCCAATCCACCGTCCCGCCGCAACGTACCGAACGCCATCGCCTGGACTTTGATCCCTGAAACAGCTGAAAAATAATCATGGAGATAGAAAATGTTTATGGTTGAAGAGGAAACACACCAGCATTCGCCTATAAACCTGGAGAAACTACGAAAAGAAAGCATGCTCATAGGTGTTGGCTGGACGGGAATCGAACCCGAGACCTCCCGCACGTTACCGCGGAGCATGAGAGAGAGAGGTATGTAGCGCATCATCTATACTACCGCAGAGAACATCTTGAAATCTGATTAGAGTTCAATGGTTTCTAGTTATTGCAGCTGGAACAAAAGCTGGAGTGTAAACATTTACTTTTAAGCAACGCAGGATTACTTTTATAATGGTGTCCCCCAATTGTTCAAATATACCTTGGAGGTATTTTCCTTCGTTTTGTTTTCTTTCCTGTTAATAAAATTTATTCAAAGACGCTTTCATTTATTGCCAAGTCCTTTGAAGGCTAAAAGTTTTGACTCTTTCTTCTTTGTTATTGAAAGTCTCGGAAATATTCGTTACTGTGATTTTCGTTTTTCTAAAACAAAATTTGTTCTTTATATAGCAGATATATAGTAAAACTTTCTTTTAAAAGAGCTTTCTTCTAAGACGTCCTCTCTACAGTATAAACAGTATTTTTATTATGAAATTACTCTCGAATGTCAAAATTAGTGTTGTACAGAAAATGCTTAGAAGACTTTAACAGTCAGTTTTATTAATTTTACGTTTGCATTACCTTTTAATTCTCCATACACTGTTTTACTTTCTCTGCCACGTACCTATTAGGTAGAGAAGGTATTGCATTCCACACAAAAATTCTATATCGAGATTTCACCGGAAATATGTGTTTTGAGGTCCTCTGAATAAAAAACAGGCATTTTTAGGAACATGCCCATGTGTGTGTGCGTGTGTGTCCTTGTCTGTGAACACCATAACTCAAAAACGAAATGCTGGACAACTACAATTGATATTTAAGTTCAATACCGTCCAAAAAACCAAAGATTTTCAAGAAAATCCTTCACCCCAAACTCTTTACGTTGAATATTTTTCGAATTTTTTTATTTTATAAAAATGGTTAAGGATGTGTGTTAAAATACCATATATTAAAGATATTTACATTACAAATAAAAATTATATCTTGATTTTCTGGGAATAGCCTATGAAGTCCTCCTCATTGGGAAGGCATTCTTGTAATGTTACATAACTAAATGTTAGGGGATGGACCAAAACGTACTGTACAAAAAATGTAGATACCTTTAAAGCACAAAATTTACTCCAAATAAGCTTTTTTGTGGCATAAGCCATTTCTGAGATATCCGTAATTAATGGTTCGAATTGGTCATTCTTTTAAAGTCATGTCAACATTCAGTTGCTTCTGGCGATTCAATAGAAAGAATATGGAATTTGGAGGCCAGAATTTATGTAACTTCCACTTCTTAAACATTTGGATGTTGGTGTTATTATATTTTTGATTAGAACACATATAGTAGATAGAAAAATAAGCTTTAGTAAGAATAGTTTGCATACCCACTGATAAAAATGCAGAGTAGAGAAAGTCACGTGAATGTATCACATTGGATTCTTTACAATAAAGTTATAGAAAAATATTAATGCCAATGTTCTAACGAATTGATCTGAAGTTGAAGTCAGTATCTTTTATTGTTATGAACAGACATCGGATTCGTATACAAATTCGCATTTAGTTTGTTTTTACTTATGATGCGGAATTAAGTTTTGCAATATGTTTCAAGTTCTTCTGTATTTGTATGTAAAGGTTTTAGAGCGTATAGTTCTTATTTTGGAGACAGTATTTGCAAAGGGACTTGTCTATTAGCAAGGCGCATTTCAAAGTTATATCCGAGATGCACATAACAGCTCGAAAAGTCTTTTTTGTCTCTGCATGAAACTTCATCAGTTCTCAATGATGTTCAGGGTAAACTTCAGAATGCTCTTTTAAAGTATGCAGGGAAATTAAGCGGTAAATTGTGCAGTATTTTAGAGATAAAACCTGACATACAGGTTTTATCTTCTATAGATAAAATATCTTCAAGATGAAGACTTAGTGCTTCCGGAAAAATTTCCGTAGAGTTGGTGCTTTGAAATTTTGTAAAATAACATCTGTAAGCGTGGAAAGATTCTTCTCACCATAAAAACTTGTGTTAAGCGATAAACTTCATGAACTTACACCTGGGCATTTGGTGAAAATGATCGTTGTATACTGCAAATCAAATTAGAACGAGTGGAATGATGTCTAAGGAAGAACGTTATTGAAAACTTATCCATGAAGGAGGTCCAGAAAGTAGCGGACGTTTTAAAATAAAAAATTAATAAAATGAAAAAAAAACGGTTTATTAGATCCCATTTTTGGGTCCGGAGTCTGTACAGACCAGTGTCCTACAGACCAGTGAAACAGGCTATTAAGTGCTGGGCTCAAGCAGAACGCAAGAACTACTGGAACTCCATTGAGTGTTGCAGACATTCCAAGTTGTTTATCACAGACCTGGACAACAGCAGGGAAAGTACCTGCGCGATCTTGGTAGAAGAAGGCTTGCATGGGCAACAGGATGCATTACAGGACACTGTGCCCTAAAGTTTAATCTATACAGAATGGGATTGTTTAACAACCCTATCTGTAGTAGATGCCTAGAAGGAGATGAGACTGTTACTCATCTGCTATGTGATTGCCCTGCTCTTGCGAATCAAACAGCAAGTATTTTTGGCAATCACTTTCCAAAGATAGATTAACTATCGAAAGCCTCAGTTGGTAGTCTGGTTAAGTTTACAAATTAACTGATGAAAGGGGGATGCGCAATAGATCTTTAAGGTCGCAGTGCTTGGGCATAAAACCCACCCTTTTTCAAACTGGTAACTAGAAAAGGTTTATTAGAAACATTTGAAAGGTATATTCTTAAGCTATTTTTCTACATAATCGCCATTCAAATTAAGGCACTTATACCGTGGCACAAGTTTTTCAATACCGTCTCTGTAGAAATCTGCCATCTGCGATTTCAAGCACTGATTTACAGCCGCATGCAGTTCGGTGTCAGTGTCAAAGCGTTGTGTAGCGAGCCATTTCTTATCGCTGGGAAGGGGTGGTAGTCGCTCTGCTTCAAATCCGGGCTGTATATTGAATAATCGAAACCTCCCATCCAAAACCATCCAAGAGTCCTCGGGTACGATTGGCCGTGTCTGGTCATGCGTTGTCGTGTAAAAACAACACATCACAAAGTTGGCGATACATTTAAATTTGTTTGTGGTTTTTTAGCAACAAAAACCTAATCACAGATTGCACCTTACAAATGGTGGGATTTTATATTGCAGTGCACATTTTAACACGACACAGAGAGCAAAGTAAGGGTGGCACAGTCCACATACTACCAAAGCTGGATGCGTACTGAGTGTAGGAACGTTTTGACACAGATGGCGGTTTTAGCCCCGCCCATCGCCGCGATACGCCAAAACGTCTGTTTCTTTCTGGACGGTCCTCGCATATAATAGCGCCTTAGTGGTGAGTAGTAAATCTGTAGTTTGAGAGCCGCCTCTGGCAGCGAATTCTCTTGAAGTGTGATTCAGATTTCTAACCTTATGAGTATTCTACACAAAGAGCAATTAGCTGAGTTCTAGAGGATCTGAATCCTGAGCCGGGGTTCCAGGTTCAATTCCTGACTACACTAAAATCTTTTTCTATATCGAAGAAGCTTTTTTCCTATGCCCGGAGTCATGTGAGTGTGACAAACAGTTCGTCCATAGAAAGCACATTTCATCCGGGCATCAAAAAAAAAATTAGATCTCTTTAAAACACATAATTTATTTGGAATAACATAGTTTTTGTAGTATCTACCATTTCCAAAGTATCTGTGCTATCGGTTTTCTGTTGTTTTTTACGATATCAAGGAAAGAGTATGGAATTTCTAGGCCAGCATACAGCGATCCGGTTTTTAAATATCTGAATATCGATTCGTTTTCCTTTATCCCCTTAATCTATTTATACGAATGTTTATCGGAACTAACGTGAAGTAGATAGAAAAATAAAGTTTTGTATAAATAGATTTCAGAAGTTATGAAAAAATAAAGGATAGTAGGTAGAGAAAATCATGTGAATATACCACATCCGATTTTTTATAGGCAGTACTTTAACTTTCAATATTTATCATACACGGTGCGCAATGAGCAGGAAGATGATATTGTTGTTACTGTAATCTGTGGCGCCACATCCAGCGCAAGGCAGAACCCGACTGTCGGCCACACACCAGTTACTTGCGGCAGAGGTGGATCATCATCCATTTGGAGGGGTGATGTGGCCAGTATCATGCTTCCCCCAGCCGGAAAGTTGCTTCACGGGACCAGCACCGCTGCCTATCCGAGCTCCTCATTTTGCTCCCCGTGGATGGTAATCCAACCCGGGCGCATTCCGTAGCCGGAAACCAGAACTTCACGCTCAGGCTCACAGTCCCACGCCGCAGAATATTGTTATTATTATTGCGAATAACCCTTGTAGGATTACACAAAGTGCTTACAGAGTTTCTTTGTTTTTCTTTGAATCCATAGTTCTCTGTCTCATAATCTGGCTGTAGGCTTTCCTTCTCTCTTCTGTCTAAGTTGTTCCAATTTTTCTTTTTTTTTCTGTTTGTCCTCTTGGTCAACTTGCCAATTATGCACTTTGATTCTAATATACCTCTGTTTAGCATATCTTGAGTAACTCCTGCCAATTTTTTACTTCGCCAGTCCCCCGCTGAATTAAGTTAGAGCTAGACTAAACCTCATGTAACCGAGCGGACGGTTGCGTCTGTGACCAATATTCGGGAGGCCACGGGTTCGATTTTTGTGGCCGATCTTGCTGATCCATGGGTTTTTTTCGGGGGTTTCTTCGGGTCGCCAGGCGAATGCTGAGAAGGATCCGTACACCCCCAAATTTCCTGTCCCTCCATTTCCTTTCATTAATCATTTAATTCATCCTTCACCTCGTTTGGTCCGTTTCAGGGTTGGAAGTGTTGCTGATGGATTTTCGGTGCAACGTGACAGGAAAAAACGATACTCTCTGTGAACCTTCTCCTTCCCTCTGCTGGTTGGTATAAGGACCGCCCCCGGCGGAGGCATTAGACCCCATGTGGAGCGAGGTCTGCCTGTCCCTCTGCCGTGGCGTTTATATCCGGAAACTTTAATGACCCTGTCACTGCTGTGCCGTCACTCCTGGTTGCGGCCGCCCGGTGTCCCCCTTTACCTCATACCTTCTTCCTGGGGGCATACGATATCATTTTCGGAATTCTTGGATCATTGCCGAATTCCCTTCACTTACCATTCCATTCCAAACCTCATGCAAGACACTGGGTTGGGGGTCCTCAACCCCAACCCGGCACGTCCCAATAGCTGTTAGCGGAAGTTCCTGTAGATATGAAGCAAGTTGCGAATAAGGATCTGCCAAATAAGCGCCTGCGGCTCAACTGAGGAGTTCAACGCGTCTACGACGAAAGAGGATATTTTCCCAACACAGAGAGGGCGGAAGAACCGGTTCTGGAACTAACCACTTCAGTCATAAGAAGCTGGACCTTGTAATAACCAAGTATTAGTATTATCTATGGGTGACAAAGTGGTATGGTGAAAGAGCTTTGTTTAGCGACTGTACCTGCACGAGTTGAGGCTTTTGAGTTGCACCGAAGTACATAATTATAGAGCGCTGTGCACAGATGAGCTGGTCACTTAATGTATATGCGTTGCCTTTCATGCACTCACCGTTTTATTTATTGCCGCTCTACCTGACAAACAGCACAGTAAATATTCTGATAGGGCATCACTTGGACAGCGAGAGAGACTCGATAAATCGAGTCACGTCACCAGCAAAGCTCAAATGCGCTTCGAATGGAACGATAACCGACAAAATCCAGTTGAAAAATGTTTAGCACTCCATTCTCTTTTTAATGGCGCGAAAAAATGTGTTTAATTTTCGAGCTAAAACTTTAGGAGAGCTGCAGCTTACAGGCTCAGGCAATAAGAGCAACTCCAGAAGACGTAAAGGATTCCAAAATTGAAAACGGTATTTTTAAGGTAGTTTTAATTATTAGACAAACTTAAAATAAACTAAAACGACAATAGATATGTTTAAGGTATTTGCATGGCAAATAAAATCTATATCCTGAATTTTATGGGAATAGGCTCTGAAGTGCTATTCATTCTGAAAGAGTTGTGTATAACTGGTAAACCATAACAAATAGGCAAAATATTACTATACAAAAAATCTTCTGTGTTACACTCTCTACTCTTGTACAAACTATTTTTACAAACGCTTACTCTCCATATGTTTCATGTTAATCGAGATATGAAGACGTTAATCTTATTTCTAATTTTCTTGTAGATGCAAGGGGGATTCGTAGGCTTTAAGCTATAGTCAAATATTTTAAGAGCTGGTTGCTATGTGGAGTATTCCATTCTCTTTGAAGTACCACGACAAAAAAAAAAGAATAACTAATTTCCATTTCAGAAAAACTTAAAAGTATTGGAAAATCTAAGGGAATAACAAGCAATATCTCGAAAATGGTTCACTCAACAAACAAATGTTATGACATAAATTGTGTATTTTAACGCGATCTACATTTTTTGTGTAGTAAAAGTTTGTCTATCTCTTATGGTTTACCAGTTATGCAAAAGTCGTTCACAATGAAGAATACTTTTGGAGACATTCCCAGGAAATTCAAGATATACATTTTATTTGTCATGAAAATATCTTAAACATATGGTAGATATCTTAATCAAAATCGTTAGAGCCATTTTTGACAAAATTAAAATTTTCGAAAAATGTTCCATGTAAAGGGTATCCTGGGGTGGGGGATTTTCTTGGAAAACTTCGTGTCACATCTTTGGAAGATACTAAACCTAAATACCAAGTTTGGTGTTTATCCGACTGTTCGTTTCTGAGTTACGCTGTTCACAGGCACACAGACACACACATGGACATGTTTCCAAAAATGCTTTCGGTATCGAATTATTGGGTGGAATACAATACTTCCCCCTTCTATACATAGTAGAGAAAATAAAAATTGAAATCTCCGTAGGGCATAGGTGCAATCTACGGTATTTTTTTTGTGTTAACAATTTTCAAGATATTCTCTATTATAGGTTTGAATCTTCTTATACTTTTCTATACCTTTTTCTTTTTTTCCCCTCGTGCTCATGCAAAGAGAACAGAAGTCAAAGCCATCACAGAGCGACCCACTCTTAAAAGATTTGGCTATCACTGTACTACTGTATTCCCCTACTCCCCTTGTAAGTACATGTAAATATATAATAAAACCAATTATGTCAAAGTTTATCTTGATTAGCTTGAAGTAGAATAATATAAATAGCATTTTTAATAGTTTGTTGAAGAATGGAAAGCGAAAAACATGTGAATGGAACACATACGATACTTTTTTTACTTGTTTCTATCCCATAGAGGAAATATTTTATTTCAAACAACGATTTCACTGTCAATGCTGTTTTTGGACCTCTTGTTACACACAATGAACAGTAAAAACGTGTGTGTAAAAGACAGAAAAGAGAAAGAAAGATCGGATATGACTGAACCGATTCTGCTAGCGCTTTCACTGAGAAACGCTATTGTTACCGACGGATACAATTTCATAGACTGTTACAGAATTCAACCAGCAAACTTCTAGAGGGAGTGTTGGGTGAGCACATCGATATGGAACACTTACGGCCTTTGAGCTCTTGTTTGTGTGTAAAGCAAAGCAATCTCTTGATTACCCTCTCCTTCTTTGAAGTTACATCCCCCAGGAGCTACAAGCTATTGCCTGTGGTCAGATGATTGTCGGGGAGCTGAGGGTTTGTGGATCAGAGAGTGACAACCAGGATGGGGGATCAGTCCGACGCCTGGGATGAAAGCGAATGAAATGGTAGATGAGATGCGACAGATGAATGACAGGAAAGGTGAAGATAGAGCACCGGTGGAATGAGGAATGGCGGGGGAAACAGGAAACCCGGATAAAACCTCAGACGCCATTTTGTGAGAAGCGAGGGTCTAACCACTCGTCTACAACGCCACCACTCCTGTTTGTTTATAATAGATTCAAATTAACTACGGACCAGTACATCACTGATAAAACATCCTTATTTGCTATTGCTTGCAGTAAACGCAGACATGCTATATTCAAACAATCCATGTGAATACTCTGTAATATAAAGCTAACTTTAAAAAAAACGCCATACATTGAAATTTAATTCACCCCAAACGTACGTCATTGTTCTGTTTGGGAAAAAACATACTTAACCTTTATATTGGATATGAACACAGCACCAGCAGATTGACAGCCAACCACGCTAATGACTGCGCTATTACTACAGCTATTTGTTGTTGTGTGTTACTATTTTCCATGCGAATGTGGCGGTATCATGGTGCACTGACCCTTGCTGACGTAGCATTTTTTTCCAGGAAAATCAAAGCTCATAAAATAAAATAAAACATGGACTAGGCGAAATTATGGCGATGGTGCTTAAGCAGCGTCTCAGAGACAGGGTAGGAGAGGCATGTCCGCCCAAGGCTGTTAGAGATGGGGAATACATGACCATGTGAGTTATCCTTCCCAAGGGTTTTTTCTAAGTTGCTGAACTATAGTTCCCGATAAGCGATACCGATGCTGCGCACATGCAGTGAATGATGTCAGTCAGCCTCAGTTACTGTTGACGCAAAAACTAAATGTCTTCGCTACTTTGGTAACCGTTATTGGGTAACTAGTTACTTTGAATTCGTTACTTTGATAACCGTTATTGTTTAAATAGTTACTTTGCGACCGTTACTTTGATAACCGTTATTGGGTAACTAGTTAGTTTGAATTTGTTCCTTTGGTAAACGTTATTGGATAATTAGCTACTTTGAATTCGTTACTTCGGTAACCGTTATTGGGTAACTAGTTTCTTTGAATTCGTTACTTTGGTAACCGTTATTGGGTAAGTTATCTTGAATTCGCTACTTTGACAACCGTTATTGGGTAAATATTTACTTTGTGACCCTTACTTTGATAACCGTTATTGGGTAACTAGTTACTTAGAATTTCTTACTTTGATAACGCTATCCGGTAACTAGTTACTTTGAATTCGTTACTTTTATAACCGTTATTGGGTAAATATTTACTTTGTGACCTTTACTTTGATAACCGTAATTGGGTAATTAGTTACTTTGAATTCGTTAATTTGAAAACCATTATTAGATAACTAGTTACTTTAAACTCGTTACTTTGATAACCATTATTGTGTAAATAGTTACTTTGTGAACGTTACTTTGATAACCGTTATTAGGTGACTAGTTACTTGGATAACCATTATTGTGTAAATAGTTACTTTGTGAACGTTACTTTGATAACCGTTATTGTGTAAATAGTTACTTTGTGAACGTTACTTTGATAACCGTTATTAGGTGACTAGTTACTTGGATAACCATTATTGTGTAAATAGTTACTTTGCGAACGTTACTTTGATAACCGTTATTGGGTAACTAGTTACTTGGATAACCATTATTGTGTAAATAGTTACTTTGTGAACGTTACTTTGATAACCGTTATTGGATGACTAGTTAGTTTCAATTCGTTACTTTGATAACCGGTATTAGGTAACTAGTTACTTTGATAAGCGTTATTGGGTAAATAGTTACTTTATGAACGTTACTTTGATAACCGTTATTGGGTAACTAGTTACTTGGATAACCACTATTGTGTAAATAGTTACTTTGTGAACGTTACTTTGATAACCGGTATTAGGTAACTAGTTACTTGGATAACCATTATTGTGTAAATAGTTACTTTATGAACGTTACTTTGATAACCGGTATTAAGTAACTAGTTACTTTGATAAGCGTTATTGGGTAAATAGTTACTTTATGAACGTTACTTTGATAACCGGTATTAGGTAACTAGTTACTTGGATAACCATTATTGTGTAAATAGTTACTTTATGAACGTTACTTTGATAACCGGTATTAGGTAACTAGTTACTTTGATAAGCGTTATTGGGTAAATAGTTACTTTATGAACGTTACTTTGATAACCGTTATTGGGTAACTAGGTACTTTATATTCGTTACTTTGGTAGTCGTTACAGTTAAGGTAACCGTTACGTTATTTTCTGCCCATCCCTAGTCCCCATACGCTAGCAGAATAAAGGGAATGTAGGTAACTACCTTGTTCATCATGTTCAGCGGCTTGGCCGTATTTCGTTGAGTATTGATGTTTTAGGTTTGTGTATTACTTGAAATCTGTATACATACATACTACGAGATCAAGCGGAAGTACAAAATATTGCAACTTCATTTAGTGTGAGTTATCTGAAAAATACTTGGATATTCCGATAATTCTCTTTCCGCTAAAATATTTTTGCAGATTACACATTTCCAGGATTTGTAGGACTGTCGGGAAGAGATTAGGGAAACCAGAAGCATAACATCCGCCTATATTTCATTCCCATATACGTGAATATTGGAATTTTTCTTCCTTTACAGCATTGGTGGTGGTTTCGAAATTACAATCGCTATAATGTATAAAGAGGAGTATTCGTCATAAAATCCTCTAGACCATTGCACAGTAATTTCATAAAGAAGTCGATTTGATTAATTTAATCATTATTTCAGCTTTAACAACAACCGGTCCAACGTCCTGTCATCGAGCTAGCAAATACATTTGTTCATATTTTATACTGTAATTGTTGCAGTGCTTTACAAGTTTACACTATAATGTTTACTTTCCCTAGCACGTACATAGTAGGTAGAAAAGGTATTGCATTCCACCAGAAATTCGATACCGAAATTTCACCGGAAATGCATGTTTTGAGGCTCCTGAATACAAATACAGAATTTTTGGGTACACGTCCATAACTCGAAAACGAAAAATCCGATAAATAAAAAAACCTGCTATTTAGGGCCAGTATCTTTCAAAGATGCGACATGAGCATTTTCGAGAACCCCCCCTCCAGAAGATCCTTTACATGGAACATTTTTTGAAGTTTTTTTTTCTCAAAAATGGCTCTAACGATTTTTATTGAAATATCTTATATTTAAGAAATTTTCATGACAAATAAAACGTATATCTTGAATTTTCTGGGAATGTCTCCAAAAGTCCTCTTCTTTCTGAATGGTTTTTGTATAACTGGTAAACCGTAAGAGATAGGCAAAATTTTTCTATACCAATATTGTAGAGCTCGTTAAAACACAGTGATAAATATTTTTTTTTCAAATAGGAATTCGTTATTCGATTTTGCGTCCTGGACATGCACAAAGAATGAAAAGCTCCACATGTCAACCAGCTCTTAAAAGATTTGACTATCGCATAAAGTCTACCATATTCCCCTTGCAGCTACAAGAAAATTAGCAGTAAGATAGTTTCCGCATAAGTTTATCTCGATTAACTTGAAATAGATAGAAAACAGATATTTGTAAAAATAGTTTGTACAAGAGTAGAGAAAGTCATGTGAGTGTAACACATCAGATTTTCGGAGAAAGGTACTTATCTATGCGAGTGTGTCCGTGAACAACGTAACTCAAAAACGAAAAGTAGAATAAGTACCAAACTTGGTATTTAAGTTCAGTATCTTTCAAGGATACGGCACGAAGATTTTGAAAGAAACTCCACTACCCCAGCTACCCTTTACATGGAATATTTTTAAAAAAAAATTAATTTTCTAAAAAATGGCTCCAACGTGTTTTATTAAAATACAATATATTAAAGATATTTAGATGACAAACAAAATGTATATCTTGAATTTTCTGGTAACAGCCTTTGACGTTCTCTTGATTCGGAAAATTTTTTGTATAATCTTGTATTCCTGGTAAATATTAAGCCGTATAATAAACATACTACACAAAACGTGTAGATCTCTTTAAAACACACAATTTATTTCAAATAAGCTTTTTGTGGCATAAGCCATTTCAGAAATATCCGTTATTAATGCTTCGAATTGTTGATTGGTTGGTCATCCTCTTAAAGTCCTGTCAACAATCAATAATTTTTCTCGCGATTGCATTTTAAGGCCAGCGTATAGCGTCCAGTTCTAAAACATTTGACTATCGCTATTCCCTTTGTATCCATAACGAAACGCATAATGTGGCTATTTCCGGAAAGATTTATCGGGATTAAAATGAAGTTGATACAAAATTAAGCTTTAGTAAGAATAGTTTTATGCCTCCTAAATAGAATAGAGGGTAGAGAAGGTCATGTGAAAACGTCAATATCGAGATTTAACAGAAAATAAATGTTTTGAGGCTCCTGAATCCAAAAAAAAAACTTTTTTACAAAGAAAAGGTGTGTGTGTGTGCGTGTGTGTGTGTGTGTGAGAGAGAGAGACAGAGAGAGAGAGAGCAGCAGGACTCAAAAACCAAATGTCGGATAAACACCAAAAGTAGTATGTAAGTTGAATACCTTCCAAAGATACGACACGATGTGACACACTAAACTACCCTTTATAGTGCATTTTTTAAATTCATTACTTTCTCAGGAATATGTCCAATGCTTTTGAATAAATTTTATGTACTTAATATATGTTTAGGATAAATAAAATGTAAATATTATATTTTCTGCGAATAACTTGTGAAGTTCACTTCGTTTTGTATGATGGATGTATAACTGGTAGATCTTAAGAGATTTTACTACACAAAAAGTGTAAATGTTTTAAGAGAGACAACTTATTTGAGATAGCCTATCTTGTGGCATGAGATTTCTGTTATTATTGGTTTCAATTTTTTAAAGTTCTGTCGCTATTCAGTTGTTTCCCGTGTTATCTGGAAAGCGTATGAAATTTTAAGGCCAGCATATGCCTGCTCGCTTTTAAACCACTAAATATCGATTCGGTTTCCTGTATACACTTATATCTGCAATGAATTTTCAAGTATACTGTTTCTGCAGACTTTTTTACTTTCTCTATCACCTACATAGGATGTAGTGAAGGTATTGAATCCACCCAAAAATTCTATAAGAGTTCACCGGAAATACATGTTTTGAGGTCCCCTTGAATTAAAACAGATTATTTTTTGTGTCAAAAGTGCGTGTGACTGTCTGTGAACAGCACAACTCAAAAAACCAAGGTCGGATAAATACCATACTTGGTATTTAGGTTCAGCAACTTCAAAGAAGCGTCATGACGGTAATCAAGAAAATCCCCTCACCCCAACTGGCCTTACATGGAATATTTTTGTAAATTTTAATTATTTAAAAAATGACTAACGATTTTCATTACAATATTATACTCGTATTTAAGATATACTCGTATTTAAGATTTAAGTCTAATTATATATAATATATATGTATATATATATTCAATAATAGCCCACCTAAAAGAAATATGTGTATGTAACAATATATAAAAAGTGTATATTATAGTCAGTATATGTTTTTATTATTGTATACATGTTATAATGTTATTTAAATGTATTACGTAATTTAATAATGTAGGAGCTGTGAGAATAATAGGTTAAAAGTTGCTAACAATGAAGTAAAAATGAGGTAGCCTTGAGGCAATAATGAATTTGAAATTTTAACAATACTACTTGTAATTCTTTGAAGCAATAATGTAATTTTTATGACAGTTTATAAAATAGCCAATCAACAACCAGAAAGAGCATTGGTTAAATAAAAGTATTCTATTGTATTAGGAATAGCCAATCAGAGACTTGAAATACAGAAATTTATAAATGTAGGCGCTAGATATCAAGTCAGTTGCTTGTAGACATCGCTCATAACTGGACGCGTTGCTAGCAGACAGTGTTCCTAACCGGACACGAGATGCGTCCTCGAGAAATTAAATACGTGTTCGTGTCAGACGAAAATAGTTTACGTGTTAAAAAGTGCAAGTAATTAACAGAAGAATCTTACAGCTCTCTATATCAGTGAAGTGTTATTAAAATCGTGTCAAGAATTAATAAAAAGGAGTGAATTAAAAATTATAATCTGAGTAAGGCTACATTCTTCAGCCGCATCACGCCCTGTTAAGAAATTCATGTCTCTAAAAATAATACTGACGCAAATATATAATATTTAAAGAAACAGTCAAAATTACAAAGTTAATATTTTTAAATTTGGGACGAAGGCTACCGGGTACCATACGTGCGTGCAACTACTTCAAGTTAGACTCCCCAACAGTTGAAGTACAATAAAACTCCTACAACAAAATGACATCTTCAATATTTACATAACAAATAGAACCTATATTTTGAATTTTATGGGTATTGCGTGTGAAGACCTCCTCATTCTGCAGGAATTCTGTATAATCTTGTTTAACTGGTAAACATTAAGCGATAGATAAAATCTACCACCCAAAAAATGTAGATCTTTTTAAAACACATAATTTACTTAAAATAAGTGTTTATGTGTCACAAGCCATTTCAAGATTTTGACTATTGACTATAGACATTTGACTATCGCTGTTCCCTTTGTATATATAAGAAATGTGTAATGTACCTTTTTTTGTAAAGGTTTATTTCAGTTAAAATATACACGTAGAAAAGCAAGCTTTTATAGCCACTAATAACGGCAGATGTTAGAGAAGGTCGTGTGAATGTATCACAGATTATTTTCACTTAACATGAAGTAGACAAAAACTAGATTTTCGTAAATTTAGTGTGTAGAAGTTATATAAAAATCAATCATTGTGTATAGAGAAAGTCATGGGTACATAACACATCAAATTTTTGTTTTGTTAAATATATTTTGAAGGAATACTGTAATCTAAGATACAGTTTTATTATCGATTGCTTAATCCCCCTTTCAAACAATTTGGTTATGGTATCGATACTCGCTGTAAGAGTGTGAATGTGCCACTGTATGACTGATCGAGCGTCAGTCAATTCATTACAAGCAATTTATGTTCATCAGTGCAATCATTATTTATGGATTACATGTTAAACTGTTCCAAAATTGCGACTGCGACTTCCTATAGTTACATCTTCTATACAAATCTCTTGGGATGTGAGACTCTGATATGCAGTTTATGTTGAAATCACAGAATATCTCGGAAATGCATGATGCCACAAACAGGTTATTTTAAATAAATTGTGTGTCTCAAAGTGATCTACATTTTTGATATTATGTTTTTGTCTATTTCTTAACACTTGCCAATATTACACAACTCCTTCCGAATAATGTGCACTTCACAGGCCATCCTTAACTAGCTTAAATATATCGTATTTTAATAAAAATCATTAGTCATTTTTGAAAAATAAAAAATCTTATGTGTTACACTCACACGTCTTTCTCTGCTCTTAAACAAACTATTTTTACAAACGCTTCTTCTCCATATGCATGTTAATCGAGATATCGAGATGTTAATCTTATTGCTAATTTTCTTGTAGATTCAAGGGGAATTGGTAGGCTTTAAGCGGTAGTCAAATATTTTAAGAGCTAGTTGCTATCTGGAGTATACCATTCTCTCTGCATTACCAGGACAAAAAAAAAAGAATAACGAATTCCCATTTGAGAAACAGTATAAGTATTGGCAAGTTTAAGGGAATAACAAGCAACATCTCGAAAATGGTTCACTCAACAAAACAACTGTATATGACATAAATTGTGTATTTTAACGCGATCTACGTTTTTTGTGTGGTAAAACGTTGTCCATCTCTTATGGTTTACCGGTTATGCAAAAGTCGTTCACAATGAAGAATACTTTGGAGACATTCCCAGAAGATTCAAGATATGCATTTTATTTGTGATGAAAGTATCTTAAATATATGATATTTTAATCAAAATCCTTAGAGCCATTTTTGACAAAAATAAACTTTTCGAAAAATGTTCCTGTAAAGGATAATCTGGGGTGGGAGATTTTCTTGAAAACCTTCGTGTCGCATCTCTGGAAGATGCTGAACCTAAATACCAAGTTTGATGTTTATCCGACTGTTCGTTTCTGAGTTATGCTGTTCACAGACAGACAAACACGCAAACACACATACGGACATGTTTCCAAGAATGCTTTTTTGGATTCAGGAGGCCTCAAAACATGTATTTCCGGTGAAATCTCGGTATCGAATTTTTGAGTGGAATGGAATACTTCCCCTACTTACTATACGTAGTAGAGAAAGTAAAAATTGTAATTATATTTCATGTAAAAGGTAATTTAGAGTGGTATTTTTTCTTGAAAATCTTCCTGTAACATTTTTGGAAGATATTGAACTAGAATACCAAGTTAGTTATCCGACTTTCCGTCTTGGAGTTATGTTACACACACACACACACACACACACACACACACACACACATACACACAAACACACACAAGTTTCTCTAAAAATGTTTTTTTTTTCATTCCGATGTCCTCAAAACATTAATTCCGATAAAAATCTCGATACCGACACCTTCTCTACCTATTAGGTAAAACAGGAAGTAAAAAACAGAAAGTTCTACGTTAGTAGCATGTATCTGTCACATTCTGGGGAACCCGATTTCGAATCTCACTTGAGTTTTGTAATACGTAATTCAAATAAATACTTTGATTTTGCAGTAATATGTGTACAGTAATTACGATTGATTGTCCCCCAGAGTTTCCACTACCCTCAGTATACAAATGCGAACTACCAGTTAATAAAGATTTAAAGTGAAAAAGAATGCGAGGAAAAAAGAAAGAAAAAATACAGTTTATTTATCACAGCTAGTTGACCTTCTCAGCGCATAAAATTAATAGGAAATAAAAATGTGAATATGTTAAGACCTCATTAATATTCTCTCGAGAGTAAGACTTATGCAGCCCACCTCCATGGGGTAGCGGTAGCGTATTTGATTCATATTTAAGAGGCACTGAGTTCGAATCTCGGTTAGAGTGACTTGCCCTTATAAGGTGTTTGCAAATTTTCCCGTATCTTGAAAAGAAAAATTCAGATATCTTTAAGCTCTGTGGACCCCAGGCTCATTAGAGCACAATTTCATAAACACAATTTGTAGGGCTTTTCTCCAAACGGAAATTGATAAAAATTATATATAAATTATTAACATTGTTTTTAATGCCGGATTTGGTTTGAATTCCGCAATTGACGCACCGCCACTCTCGCGGCACTACTAGACGAATCCGTTCGCGCAGTATCGGTAGACAGCTCACTGTTTCTCCCATGAACAATGTGAAACAGTATATACTACGCTTATGTTTCTGTATAAGAAATCCTCGAAATGATGTTCGTTTGGTTCTATTCAGCTCTGGCATTTGTTGAACACGTTATTGAAAAGTCGAGGAATTCTTGCAGCAGAAATATTGGAAAACACAATCGGCAATTGTGTTCCAATTTATCGAGGAAATGGGAAATTGTTGTATAAACTTTGTTTATGAACATTCCCACAGATAATAATCACATGGATTTAGAACCTCAGTCCATTATTCTGTCAAGAAAAACACGTAACGAAGCTTCCTTGTAGTTCTTTCCATGACAGCCACCATTTTAGCCAATATATCCTGAGAACTCTTGGCTATCTGTGTTTTTTTATCCTAACACTGGCCCAGTCTTTCTAATTTTTCTAATAATCTATGTGTAACTTGTGGTTTTCTTAGTAAGAGTGACGCCAGAGAAATTTTCTATAAATTATGCACAGATGACAGTCCGCGCATGACTAAGCAAAACTTAGCACAATAAACACACGCTGTTTTTAGCACTCACCGTGATAACTGTGTACAGTAAAAATAGTCACGATACAGCTTCACATAATGTTATTTCCGCTAAACATCATATCAAACAACATTAGACTAAACTGAAACGTCGTTACCCTCTATATACGCATGAGCTAGAACAAGGTCATTCAACAGGATACGTGCTATGAGTCAAACCTGTGGCCATCAGTCGCGTTATTCAAGATAAACCCGGTAGTAAGGTATAGAAATTTATTGATATTGATAAACACACATAAATGTAGCATTCACATTTTCAGAAATGAACTAAGATCCGGGGCAATTTAGCAACCAATGTAGGTGCAACTTCACTATAGAGTTCCGTAAACACAGTACTGTTGATGTAGACGAAGACGCCAATGCGCTGCTTTATTTACTACTGTAAACAGTATAGTCTAATGATGGCAAATGAAATAAGACACACACATCGCAGTGTGAGAAGAAGAGTGTTGTAACTGTAGTCACGAAGCGGACTGTACACGGCCTCACAGGTGAACGACATCTCAATGCGCCACCTCGCACCATCCTACCCGATGCACACTAAACATCACTTCACTCGTAAGTTGTCCCAGATCCTTAGCCTGATGCTAAGAGTCTGTACTTAATGTCTTAACGACTCTCCTACGCGTGAAGGCAATTAAAACCCCTAAAATCCCAGCGTAAATTTTTCATTGTTTCTGTAGAATTCATTGTTTCCTAAAATTCTATTGCTGAGTACTGTAGTGAAAGGCAAAGCGAAAAACATCTCCATAATATTTACATTATTCATTCTAGTGGTTGAACAATGAAACATAATTCATAAGAAATGGAGTCTGAAGGGTTCCCTCTACTTATAATTTCCCACGAATGACGTTTTCTGAATTCTTACCGCTTGAAAGGCGTACTGAGGGAGAAATACCAAAATATTTTGGTAACTCCAAAATTAGTATCTTATTTATTGGGGACTTTAAAATTTAAATTATGAGTTCTTTGCATAGGTAGTTATGTATAACGATTATTCAGATTTATTCGACCTTTACCGTCATTTTAAATGAATGACGTCATTATTATTCAGAGGAACCCTTGTCTCAAAGGAAATTAAACCTTGGACTGCATGCGTTTCCTACTTCGTAAACAGGTTGATGTACTGCGGCGGTGCAGAATGATTTTCATTAGGACATGTTTTGCGTTCTTTGCACGCTAGATGGAAGTGACCATCGATCACAGAATTTGTATGGTTGAGTGCTGGTTTCGAACTGGATGGAATCGAGGGTGATCTATCTTTACGATATTGGTGGCTGTGTGAATGATTTTCTCCGTTATTGCTCAGAATTTCACGCTTTTTAGCATGATAAAATTTCATTTACTGCTGTAATTTCTTTAATGAAAAAGTTAAGGCCATTAAAGCCGAGACACCCTACGCTCTACTACAAAAACCGTCCAATTACTTAAGTTACCTTCAACATACATACTTAGATTGCGAGTTTTTGAGACAATGCAAGTTCCATTTCACTAAAGTGACCTAAAAACTTTTGGCATTCACCTACACCTTACACTGATTTTTCACTAGTCCTCTTCCAGAGGCACTGGTGATAAACTCGCTTCAAAGTATTAATGTCATTTTAAACAAATAACTGGCGGTTGTCTAAAGACCCCTGTGTGTGTATACAAGGGCGCATTGATAATTCCATGACTTTGACGAGAGATAGCGTTCTAATCACAGATTTCTTGTTTGTACCCAAGTCGTGTTCTATTCTGGGTATAATCGCAGAAATTCGTCGTCATTTGTGTCTTGAAACATTGTTGAGAGCGTCTGAACTAAGCAGATGTGTGTAGCTTCGTAGAAAATGGAGAAAGTGAACTTCGTGTTCTGATAAAGCACTACTTTTTGCGTGGTAAGACGGTGAAGGAAACGAAAGAAAAGCTGAACAAGTATTATGGGGACTCTGTTCCATCATATGGCATGGTTCATAGAATTTCAATGTGGCCGTTCGAGCACAAGAGATGCCGTGCGCACAGGACGGCCGGTTGAGGCCACAACAACAGAAATGGTGAACAAAGTTCTCGATATTGTGTTGGAAGACCGCTGAGTGAAAATCCGTGAGACAGCCAAGACCGTAAACATCTCGAGTGAACGGGTGTGTATAACATTCTACACGAATTTTTAGGTATGAGAAAGAGAAAGCTGTCAGCAAGATGGGTGTCGCAACTGCTCACAGTTGAGAACAAGCGGAATCGTGTGACCATTTCACAGGGATGTTTGAACATGTTCCAGCGCAACCCGAATGAGTTTTTGCGGCGTTATATTACGGTTGATGAAACTTGTATCCATTACTATCAACCTGAAACCAAACAACAATCAAAGCAGTGGATTTCCTTCGGCGAACCTGCTCCAAACAAACCGAAAACCATTCCGTCGGCAGGAAAATCATGGCAGCTATCTTTTGGGATTCACAAGGGGTGATAGGCATCCACTACCTGTAAAAGGGTAAAACTATCAGAGGTTCATATTGAGCAGCAATGCTGGATTAGTTTCACAAGAAATTGTTAAAGAAACGACCCCATTTGGTGAAGAAGAAGGTTTTCTTTCACCAGAATAATGCACCCGCACACAAGTTAGCCATTGCAACCATAAAATTTGGGAATTGGACTAAGAACTTCTATCTCACCCACCATATTATCCAATTGGGCTCCGAGCGAGTTATTCCTCTTTATAAACCTGAAAAATTGGCTCGCTTGGAAGAAATGCACGTCCAGTGAACACATCATGGCAGAAACAACCTCATATTTTGAAGACTTCGAAAAATCATATTTTTGGAAGGGTTAAAAAATTGGAGAAGCGTTGGACAACGCGTATTGAATTGAAAGGAAACTATGTTGAGAAATAAAATTGATTTTTTGGAAAAGAAATGTTATTTTCTTATCAATCCGCCCTCGTATGAATATACATACACATTTGTGCAATTTTCGTCTCCCGCTCCTACACCGCCGGATGTCAGGCCAGCTCTCATTACAGCGAGAAGGTTCCAGAGAGATGTCACCCATGGCATGTCACCGATGACATGGTTCTGGTAGCACACATTAAGGTCCTCTGAAATCATGATTGGCTGGCAAGTTTACGTAATCGCTTTCTGCACCATCTACATCAATGTGCTAATCCCCCCCCCCCCGGCAGGACGAGAGTTACCAAGAATCGAACAGGCAGCCAGCGAGACCGAGAAGTTCTAAAGCATTTGACGAGTTTCGGTGTATGCAGCCAAGGGTAACGTTTCGGCATTTTCCAAATTCAATATAAACTATGTCTAAGTTTATATCCTAGCCCTTTGCTTGCTTCAATAGTATTTCATGAGAGAAGCATTCACTATAATTTGGGCATATTTGTTTGCGATGACAGCAAAATTTAAATGCTTTGTATTATTAATTATATTTTAAAACTTCATTTGGAGAAAGAGTGAGATTGTATGTTGTACCTAATTAAAAAGGATATTAATCTTGGCTTCTTGAAAGTCAAAAGCCTACAAGCTTGAATATATCATTCTGTTAAAGTGATGTGACGTATCAGTAAACATTATCATTACCTCACGCATTATTGTGTTGCATTTTTGCAGCATTATTGAGTTCCTTTGATTACTTTTTCAGCTTAACGATTCCTCCTTGGTGCGAAACACGCCAGAGAGTGGGCTTTGTTTAGAACAGGTCTGGTATGACGCCATCCCTGGCTGGCTTGGCTAGCCCTGTTTTCCTAAGTGCAATGTGGAGCCTCCAAATATTTGTCAATAAATTTCAGGAAATGTCTGTTATGTAATATTTTTGTATAATGTCAAAACCTTACGCCGTCCTCTAAAATCTAAATACCAAGGTGCCGATCCTCTTGCCGTTTGAGCTACGCTCCCCACGTGCGTGTTGGGGAGATCGAAATTTAATAATTTCCTGGAAACCTTTTGGCCATTATCCCAGCAAGTAACAGTATTAAGGCTTTAAAATAAATTGTTATTAGCTTTGTTTGTTGCATGTTGAGAGTCCTAGCCCCAAAATATGGTTCCTCGTTCCACGGTTATTATAAATTTATTCTAATACCTCAGGACCAAGTGCACATTAAAATATATGCATACGCACATATGTGAATGTGGGTGGGTTATTTACATAATGCAATAACAAAAGCATAACGAGGTAGGGATTTTTCTTTGTAGTAATATGTATAATAACTAGGTGCGGAATTCTTAATGCAGGATTTCCGTAGGTGCTCAAATCCGATTATAGGGCATATTTATGGGTTTTATATCCAATACTGACGAATATTAGCACCTCCATATAACTTATATTTTGTTTATGCAATACTGGCAGTGTAAACATGTTATACAGGTGAAAATTGCATAGATATTGATCCTATAAAGCATCCATGCCATAAAGGTTGTGTAAAACCAGCAATGAATTACATACATATATTGAAGTGAAAGCACTGATATGCGATTCAGTTCTGTTTTTCTATTCATCTAAATTCTAAAGCCCCTGTAATAATTTGCCACGGTAACCTGTGAAACTCGCATTCGGGAGGTCTCGGTATCAAACCCCCGAGGCACACCAATCTAACCGAATGTCTTTTCGCTGTTTTCCCCTGTCGCTAATCAATTGCTGGTTGGTATAATTTGATCTGCGAATTTTCCTATCATCTCTTTCATCACTACATTCCATTTTCATCACTACATCGACAGGTTACTGACCCAAGGCACTGTTCTTGAAAGTGTAGTCCAACAAAGAGGCTGGTAAAACGTTGAAGAAGTAGACACCCTTTGATTCCAGTTTGCAATTAAAACGCTGCTATCGTCATCCAAAGTTCGGCTTCCTTTTTACATATTGACAATTTAACTTTAATTCATTGAGGGTTTGCATTAAAACATTTTTTTGATTTGGATGGTTAGTATGAACGCCATAAACGCATCAGTGTATATGGCTGAGTGCTGAAATGAATTCTTCCAAACATTTCCTGACAGTTACATAGATAGCAAGAGAAAGTACAGCTTTCATATTTAAAGTCCTGTATAGAGTTCTCCTGTATAAAGAATAACAATAATATAATAACAAGAACAAAATAATAATAATAATAATAATAATAATAATAATAATAAAACATACACGAATAATTTAATGCTACACGTCAAGGTGACTCGGCCTATTGACCATGGAGGCATACCGCACGTTATCATTTTAATTGTTCTGCTACTTACGAGAGCTGTCCCAGAATTATACGACCTAACAAATAAAACACAAGCATTTTGGGAAGAAACATCTTATTTCTCTATATAGTCTCCTTTCTGCTCGATACACTTTTCCCAGCGACGTTCAATAGCTTCGATACCCTGTTTATAGTGAGAAACGTCGAGTTCTGCAAAAGAGCCATCAACTGCAAACTCCACCTCTTCATTGTTGGCAAATATTTTAGCACCAAGCCATTTCTTCAACTTTGGAAACAGAAAGTAATCAGAGGGGGCTACGTCTGGCGATTAGGGTGTATGAGAAAGCAATTCGAACTTTAACTAATTGATTTTGGTCATGGCGATAATGGATGTGTGAACTGGTACATTGTCTTGATGAAACAGAACTTTCTTTTTCTATAAACTGCGGCCATTTTTGCTTGATTCCATCATTCAAACGCTGCAATAATTTGCATAACACTCACATTGATTGCTTTTCCTTTTTGAAGATAATCAATGAAAAGTATCCCACGCGCATCCCAAAAAACTGACGCCATGACCTTGCCAATGGTTCCGCTGTTTGACTGAGTTAGGGAACCCCGGCCAAACGAAAAGGGAAGCCCTAACGAGTGCCGTAGGGGAAAACAAAGGGAAACCAGAACTCTCAAAAATATACTACTATTGATAAGTTTGTTTTTGGGTACTTTAATGATAATAATAAACAAACATTAATAACCAGAACCGTAAAGCAACCATAAAAGAATAACTGTAAAACAAAAATGGCTTAAAGAGTAAAGCAACCAAAACCAATTGAGCAGAGCAGTAAAGGCAAGTTTTAAATACAGCAAAATTAAGTAAATCCAAAAATTCAACAAACCAAATCAATTTAGAAAGTTTATAAAACAAGGCCACTATAAACATCAGACCAAAAAATTTAATTATGTTTAGCTAGTCAAAGACTAGCTAAGAATGTTGAACAAGACCGAAACAGACTTTAATGAAATTCAGGAAACCGAGAGCTTCAAAGTCCAGCTAAGCTAGATGTAGATAGCTTTACAACCCAACCGTTTTCAGTTACAAAGTTTAGCATAAATGGGTGTAGCATAACTGGGTTTTAACTGCAATTACTGCTCTCATAATTTACACAACAGAATATCTGTAATTTTGAATTAACTATGCATTTTCAAAGTGCCCAAAATATGTAAAGCTCTACTCACAAATTTCTACTTATATTGCTTCTTGCCCTCCTTTTATCAAACTATGCAATTTCAGACGACAAATGCCAAAAGCTTTTCTCACAAATTTCACACTACTGATGCTTTTTACCTTCATGAATCAAAATATGCATTTTCAAATTGCACAACTGTTGCAATGGTTCCGCTGTTTGACTGAGTTAGGGAACCCCGGCCAAACGAAAAGGGAAGCCCTAACGAGTGCCGTAGGGGAAAACAAAAGGAAACCAGAACTCTCAAAAATATACTACTATTGATAAGTTTGTTTTTTGGTACTTTAATGATAATAATAAACAAACATTAATAACCAGAACCGTAAAGCAACCATAAAAGAATAACTGTAAAACAAAAATGGCTTAAAGAGTAAAGCAACCAAAACCAATTGAGCAGAGCAGTAAAGGCAAGTTTTAAATACAGCAAAATTAAGTAAATCCAAAAATTCAACAAACCAAATCAATTTAGAAAGTTTATAAAACAAGGCCACTATAAACATCAGACCAAAAAATTTAATTATGTTTAGCTAGTGAAAGACTAGCTAAGAATGTTGAACAAGACCGAAACAGACTTTAATGAAATTCAGGAAACCGAGAGCTTCAAAGTCCAGCTAAGCTAGATGTAGATAGCTTTACAACCCAACCGTTTTCAGTTACAAAGTTCAGCATAAATGGGTTCAGCATAACTGGGTTTTAACTGCAATTACTGCTCTCATAATTTACACAACAGAATATCTGTAATTTTGAATTAACTATGCATTTTCAAAGTGCCCAAAATATGTAAAGCTCTACTCACAAATTTCTACTTATATTGCTTCTTGCCCTCCTTTTATCAAACTATGCAATTTCAGACGACAAATGCCAAAAGCTTTTCTCACAAATTTCACACTACTGATGCTTTTTACCTTCATGAATCAAAATATGCATTTTCAAATTGCACAACTGTTGCAATGGTTCCGCTGTTTGACTGAGTTAGGGAACCCCGGCCAAACGAAAAGGGAAGCCCTAACGAGTGCCGTAGGGGAAAACAAAAGGAAACCAGAACTCTCAAAAATATACTACTATTGATAAGTTTGTTTTTGGGTACTTTAATGATAATAATAAACAAACATTAATAACCAGAACCGTAAAGCAACCATAAAAGAATAACTGTAAAACAAAAATGGCTTAAAGAGTAAAGCAACCAAAACCAATTGAGCAGAGCAGTAAAGGCAAGTTTTAAATACAGCAAAATTAAGTAAATCCAAAAATTCAACAAACCAAATCAATTTAGAAAGTTTATAAAACAAGGCCACTATAAACATCAGACCAAAAAATTTAATTATGTTTAGCTAGTGAAAGACTAGCTAAGAATGTTGAACAAGACCGAAACAGACTTTAATGAAATTCAGGAAACCGAGAGCTTCAAAGTCCAGCTAAGCTAGATGTAGATAGCTTTACAACCCAACCGTTTTCAGTTACAAAGTTCAGCATAAATGGGTTCAGCATAACTGGGTTTTAACTGCAATTACTGCTCTCATAATTTACACAACAGAATATCTGTAATTTTGAATTAACTATGCATTTTCAAAGTGCCCAAAATATGTAAAGCCCTACTCACAAATTTCTACTTAAATTGCTTCTTGCCCTCCATTTATCAAACTATGCAATTTCAGACGACAAATGCCAAAAGCTTTTCTCACAAATTTCACACTACTGATGCTTTTTATCTTCATGAATCAAAATATGCATTTTCAAATTGCACAACTGTGTAAAGCTCTTATCACAAATTTTAAACTAACTATACACTGAAAATCACGTACTGAAAATATAACTCAACTGGAAAAGAAACAAAACACACTAAACCTATGAACAACTCCAAGAGCCAGTCACTTTACGAACTCTTATTTTCAAACACACATAACGTTTTCCGCCCCAAAATTCACCCACCATTACCAGGACATAAAACTGATAATAAAGCCTACCTTTACATAAGGTCGATCCACCGAAAATCACAAAGACGTTCCTTAAAAATTCATTACAAAAACTTCCACAATCCGCATCAGTAGTTGCCGGGCAGAGAGCTATCCCTGCAATGCGGACAGAAATCCACCACTCAGCGCGTACGGCCAAAGCACATGCCACGTCAGCAACCCACAGAGGAAAAAAAAAAGAGAGCACCAAAGAGAGCGTTAAGCAACGGGACAAGCAACGTAAAGTGACTGGCTAGATGTATAATACAGATACAAAACATAAAAAGAACACATAACAGCACACTGTGTAAAGCTCTTATCACAAATTTTAAACTAACTATACACTGAAAATCACGTACTGAAAATATAACTCAACTGGAAAAGAAACAAAACACACTAAACCTATGAACAACTCCAAGAGCCAGTCACTTTACGAACTCTTATTTTCAAACACACATAACGTTTTCCGCCCCAAAATTCACTCACCATTACCAGGACATAAAACTGATAATAAAGCCTACCTTTACATAAGGTCGATCCACCGAAAATCACAAAGACGTTCCTTAAAAATTCATTACAAAACTTCCACAATCCGCATCAGTAGTTACCGGGCAGAGAGCTATCCCTGCAATGCGGACAGAAATCCACCACTCAGCGCGTACGGCCCAAGCACATGCCACGTCAGCAACCCACAGAGGAAAAAAAAAAGAGAGCACCAAAGAGAGCGTTAAGCAAAGGGGACGAGCAACGTAAAGTGACTGGCTGGATGTATAATACAGATACAAAACATAAAAAGAACACATAACAGCACAATAGCCCCCCCCCAATCTGCGAGCTTGCGAGAAAAAAAAAATAACCATTTATAGGAACTCGAGGAAAGGGAACAATAAGTAGCCAAAAGGGGAAACAACTAGGAAAACAGAAGGAACATGCTACACTGTAAGTAGACGAAGAAGGTAACTCCACACATACAGTCCGCAAACTTCAGTAGCTGACACCGAACACATATGGAGGAGACCATAATGAGGCACACAAACCCCAACAGTAAATATCCCACGACGTAGCAACCGGGCAGCCATCCAAGGTGATGAAAAACTTAAGTATATAACTCCCAGGAACAGTCACAGGCGAAAATTTGCATCATAATTTTGGCAGCAATATTAAGCGGACAAGCCGCTAACCAGGAGTATAGATTTTTCTTTACTAATAACGTCGACACTGCAGACGGTTAACGCTAAGGCAGAAACTGAAACTGAAGCGGGCCAAAACATGTATAAAGTTGTCAGGATCCGGAAGAGGAGGCACAGGCTTCAGTATTTTAAACCCACAAATAGCGTCCGACGGTGAAATTCCCACGTAGGACCACCCGGTTGCACACACCACCAGAGCAGAAGAAACTTGCACAGCGGTCAGCACATCGCAACTCAGAAGGTCCAGAACGTGTCCCCACAGAGTAGCACGAGGAAGGAAAAAGGGATGGTAGCCGAGAAGGATAAGAATTTGAAACATAATAAAACAAAGCAGCAGAGGGGGCTCACAAAGCAAAATATAAACTTACTTATACAAACTAAATCATCGTCAATCAATTATAATTTTATAGACATATAAATATTGAATTTCACAATAAACCATGTGCATTTTTAAATTAGACAAGTATAGCATTACAATTATAGAACAAGAATTAAACATGGTATGCAATGAAACAGCTATGAGACATAATGCACTATATAACAACTATGTACAACAAAATAATAATTCACTTGCCCCGACCCCACACAAACTATAACTGGGGAGAGGCAGGTGAACAGGGCATACCGGCAAGGCATCACCGGTGTGGAAGCATGAAAATTTTCCCAATAAGAACAATTTAATTAAGCTGACACCCACTGAAATTAAGTGACCTTACAAATATATATATATATATAATTATAATTTAAAATATTACCCCCAAAAATTAAATAAAAAAACAAAGGATATTAAATTCGAGCCAAATTTATAGGAACACAAAAGGTCACTCAAAATAACAGGATCAACAGCAAAGGTAGGCTCTGCGCAACAGCTAAATATCCCAGCAAGGGCGAATGGAAATGAGGCAAAACTTTCAGAATTAGGTAACCATACATGTTACCATATTTATCTTGCACACTGACTTGAAAAGGAAATCATAAATTCCTCCAAAATATTCAGGAACTCGCAAGTGACTGACTCTTGAATAGCCCTAGCACACGGACATAACCATACATTTTACGGGCAAACAGTAAAAGTTGGCAAGTATGCAATAGTGATATTCTCATGTGTCAAAGATCTGAAGACAAATCACTGGAGTTCTATATGCTAACATCCGAAAAGATACCATTACTGTAGGAGGAAATGAAAGTATAATAGGGAGCTTTCATGAATATGGAAGGGATAAGAAAGGATGATTGGGAGAGGAATGGGACAGGATTTATCCCGGTTAAGGGAATGGGACAAATCAAGAGCTCGCATGAGGCAGGATCGCTAATTCCTGAAAGTGAGTCACCCATCATCAGGACAAAGCCAAGTGACTCACTTGCTACCCCGAGTTATACAATTTAAGCTGAGACAGGTGAGCGCGGCGCCTGCAGGAAGAAGACAATTCTTGCAAAAGAACAGACACCCCCTTATAAATTCTGAGAATCTTAAACGCGCCAAGATAGCGAGGAGCTAACTTCGCGGCAAACGCATCTGCTTTCGAGGACTGAGGATAGTTACGGCACATAACAACATCTCCCACTTTGAATGGGGAGGGACGACGGGACGCATCGTATCGCTGCTTTCTCATAGAGTGGCCTCTACGCAGATTATTCAAGGCAGCCTTCCAATTAGTACGAATGGTATGCGGAGAATTGTCAGCCGGTAATAAATCATTTAACGCCCACAAATTAGCCAAAGGAGACGCAGGTTGGTAGGCAAATAACAATGAAAACGGCGTCGTCTTATGAACCTCATGTCTCGCAGAATTGAAAGCAAACTGAAGTTGCTTCAAGTATTTATCCCAGCAATTGTGCTGCTGGTGATGATAAGCAATTAAAGCGGACTTAAGGTTACGGTTGACCCGTTCCGCTAATGAGGGGTTAGGGTAATAAGGGGTAGTAGTAAAATGCTTAATACCCCAATCAAAACAAAAGGAACGAAAGAGACGCGACTTAAATTGCGAACCGTTGTCAGAGACCAGATATTGAGGAGCACCAAAAGATCCAAATATTGTTCCAAGTTCCCGAATAGCAAGGCGAGCAGTAGCAGCACTCAGAGGTGAAATCCATACGAACTTTGAGAAAGCATCAGTAAGCACCAATGCAAAAATATTTCCCTGAATAGAACGAGGGAACGGTCCGATAAAATCTACAAATAGTTTTTCCATGGGCGCGGAGGAAACCTCCGAAGCCAAATATCCCCAATTTGTAGCCTGCGCGGGTTTGGACAATGCGCAAATGCGGCAAGACTTAACATGCTTTCTTACATCGAAATCCATGCCCCGCCACATAAACTGTTCACGAATTCGATTTCTGGTTTTGGCAATGCCTAAATGACCCCCGAAAGGAGAATCGTGAAAATAACTGAGAATCATGGGAATAGCTGCCTTCGGAACTATGACTTTATAACGCCGATCAAAACTAGCTCTTCCCATCAAAACACCCTCATGAATCTTATAATCCTGCAGTGAAACTCCTGATTTAATTTGCTCAATAATTGAGGCCAACCCAGAATCGGTAAGTTGAAGTTCAGGTATACTGACAAACATTTCAGGAAATGCCGAAAATGAGAAGCTCTCAATCTGAGTATCCGCAGGAGCATCCAAAGTCTCGAAATAAACACACTCCTCAGTAGGTTCGGAAAATACCCGGGTAAGAGCATCCGCAATACAATTTTCTGAACCTCTGATAAAGGAAGGAGTAAACTTAAAGGCACCTATCCGGACACCCCAACGCGCAAGACGACCTGTCTTCCTTGGGACAGCTAACGCCCACGTTAAAGCCTGGTTATCGCACTCTAAAAAGAAATGCACATGTTCTAAGTACACCCTATACTTCTCCAATCCAAAAAGCACCGCTAAGGTTTCTAATTCATATGTAGAAAATTTACGTTCTTCAGGAGATAAAGTACGCGAACTATAATAAATGGGACGACGACCTTCAGGAAATTCCTGCAACAAAACAGCCGCTAGCGCGCTAGCACTAGCATCCGTCTGTAAAATAAAGGGCATAGCAAAATCTGGAAAAGCCAAGACAGGAGGGTTTGAAATAGCCTCTTTTAGATCAACAAATGCCGCTTCCTGCTCCTCGGCCCACGCAAAAGTAACCCCTTTCCTACGTAAGCAATTAAGAGGTTCCGCCCGAGTAGAAAAATTTGAAATAAATTTAGAGAAGAAGTTAACCATTCCCAAAAATCGAGCCACCTCACGCTTATTCTTGGGTGCCGGAAAATTTCTAATAGCCTTAGTGCGATCTGGGTCTATGGTAATACCAGAAGGGGAAACCATATGGCCCAAAAATGATATTTGAGAGGTAGCAAAATGAACTTTAGACTGCTTAACTGATAACCCGGCGCTCTGTAGGCGACGAAAGACCTCATGTAAATGAACAAGATGTGAGTCAAAATCCTCGGAATATACTACAAGATCATCTAAGTAATGGTACAAATATTTAAATTTTATGTCCGAAAACAAATTATCCAGCAAACGAGTGAGGACTTGCGCGCCCGTAGCCAAACCAAATGGGACCCTATTGAATTCATAAAGGCGCCAGGGGGTAGCGAAAGCTGTTAGATGCTTGGAATGTTCAGCCAAAGGAATCTGATGATAAGCATTGTTCAAATCCAGGGTCGTAAAAACGCGAGCCTTCGAAAAATGATGAGCAGCTGTATGCAAATCGGGCAAAGGGGTACTTTCAATAAGGATTCTTTTGTTCAAGAGACGATAATCTATGACCGGTCTAAAATCCTGATCTCCCTTCGGTACTAGAAATATGGGGCTGCTGTAATTTGAAGTAGATGGTCTAATAACCCCTTGGTCAAGCATCTTCTGTATTTTCTCTTTTAATATAGCCATCTTCGGTGGTGTGAGCTTATATGGAGATAACTTGACCGGAGTAGAATCAGTTAACTGAATTTCATATTGAGTCAAATGAGTGACCCCTAAAACATCTGTAAACAATGAATCAAATTCCCCAACTAAATGCTCTATTTGCTTTGCCTGTTCAGGGGACAAATGAGACAGAGAAGAAGTTGCGCAATTTTGGGTTACCAAATTAATATCTCCCAAAGTTAAAGGGGGCCGAGATGGTTTAAAATCCCTCACAAAGTCCAACTTTATCCGGGGAGCAAAATGAAAAGCGATCTGCCTAGTGGAAAAATCAATAGCCATCCCAGTCCTTGACATAAAATCGGCACCTAGGACACATGCATAAGGAAGCTTGGGAACGACAAAAAAACTATGTTTCCACGTAAAACGTGGGAAACGTATAGTACATGATACCTTTTGAGTAACTTGAAAGGCCTGACCATTGACCATCAAACAAACCAACTGACACGTGGTTGCACGCGACATAATACATGGTAAATTTAACCTAAGCCAATCAAGCTGAATCAAAGAGACAGAACTTCCGGAATCTAATAACGCCAATAAAGGCAACTTCTCAAGAGAAACTTGAACTAAGGGTTTACCCGAAAACGGATAACCACAAATACGCCGAGACAAACAAATGGTCGACTTAACCTTCTGGCGTCATAAAGGTCGAAACTGTCGCCCCTGATTAGAAACACGAAGAAAACCCCGATTCACGGTCCTCCTATTGGGACAATTTCGTCGAACATGGCCTTCCTGACCACACTGAAAGCATTTAATGGTGGCCCGACGACCAGAAACCGGAACAATGGCCGAAGAAGGAGCTGATACAGTGGTATTAGGAGTTGCTAATGAGCCCGGAGGCTCTGACAGACGCAGCCTATCAACAAGCATAACTTCATTGAGTTTAGGTACCAATGCTTCCAACTGCTGCAAATTTGACGGCCGAGGTCCTAAAACCAAAGCCGACCTGACGACTGGATTGAGTCCTGATAAAATGACATCACAAATTTCCGCTTCCGTATCAGGGAGCACCAACACTAAAGCAATTTCCTTAACCCGAACCATATATTCTGTAAACGGTTCCGTTAGACCCTGAGGACGAAAATATACGTCTTGCATTATCCTCGTGCATTCCCTACGTGGAATGAACATGTCTAATAGGGCCAAATGAAAGCGAGTCACAGGCTCGGCCAAACCAGCATACCGCATTAAGAGGTCCAAAACTATCCCAGACACCTTGACAGATAATAATTCTATCACTTGAGCCGTGGGTACCAAATAACGCTTAGCCATTAGCGTCAATCGAACAAGAAAATAGAGAAACTGTAAAGCCGATGGTACATCATTAATGTCGTTTAACTGAAAGCCCTCCACGAATTGTTGGAGGGGATGAGCGAGTCTAAGTGGCCGAAACGCAGATACCGCAATCGCAGGCTGAACCACATCCGACAATCCTTGATTATACAAGGGAGACGCCCCAGTGTCATTCTGTGTAGTCCCAAAATCTTCCTCCACCTTATGGGCTAATTCCTTAAACTGATCCTTTAACTTTTGCAACGCTATACAAGACTGCAAAGTAGGGAATCTCTGTAAGACATAATCTAAATAGAACAAGTAATGCCGAATTCTAACTTGCCACCGGAGCAACTGTGCCTTAGAGGGAGAATCCTCGCGCCCAAAATCCATTAAATTATCCTGAATCTCTGCTAAGGCCAACGAGCAAGTGGACTCACACTTAGTCACTATCACGTGATCAATAGAAACAGTAATTATTGGAGCATCCTTAATTTGTCGAAAAACATCCAACATAATAGCCACTTCAGTTGTCATAGAACATTGACCTCCACGTACAACCAACTCTACCCACAATTCACCTTTCCGTAATCTGTCCACATTACTAACCGATACCGCCATCTTGATACTACGGATATGGTACAAGTAAGAAAATGAGATCCGGAGAATACAGAGCAAACAACAAACCCAAAAATATTCCCTAACCAACACAGACAAATCAATTAACCACGCTCTGCTACCAGTAATTTGCAATGGTTCCGCTGTTTGACTGAGTTAGGGAACCCCGGCCAAACGAAAAGGGAAGCCCTAACGAGTGCCGTAGGGGAAAACAAAAGGAAACCAGAACTCTCAAAAATATACTACTATTGATAAGTTTGTTTTTGGGTACTTTAATGATAATAATAAACAAACATTAATAACCAGAACCGTAAAGCAACCATAAAAGAATAACTGTAAAACAAAAATGGCTTAAAGAGTAAAGCAACCAAAACCAATTGAGCAGAGCAGTAAAGGCAAGTTTTAAATACAGCAAAATTAAGTAAATCCAAAAATTCAACAAACCAAATCAATTTAGAAAGTTTATAAAACAAGGCCACTATAAACATCAGACCAAAAAATTTAATTATGTTTAGCTAGTCAAAGACTAGCTAAGAATGTTGAACAAGACCGAAACAGACTTTAATGAAATTCAGGAAACCGAGAGCTTCAAAGTCCAGCTAAGCTAGATGTAGATAGCTTTACAACCCAACCGTTTTCAGTTACAAAGTTTAGCATAAATGGGTGTAGCATAACTGGGTTTTAACTGCAATTACTGCTCTCATAATTTACACAACAGAATATCTGTAATTTTGAATTAACTATGCATTTTCAAAGTGCCCAAAATATGTAAAGCTCTACTCACAAATTTCTACTTATATTGCTTCTTGCCCTCCTTTTATCAAACTATGCAATTTCAGACGACAAATGCCAAAAGCTTTTCTCACAAATTTCACACTACTGATGCTTTTTACCTTCATGAATCAAAATATGCATTTTCAAATTGCACAACTGTGTAAAGCTCTTATCACAAATTTTAAACTAACTATACACTGAAAATCACGTACTGAAAATATAACTCAACTGGAAAAGAAACAAAACACACTAAACCTATGAACAACTCCAAGAGCCAGTCACTTTACGAACTCTTATTTTCAAACACACATAACGTTTTCCGCCCCAAAATTCACTCACCATTACCAGGACATAAAACTGATAATAAAGCCTACCTTTACATAAGGTCGATCCACCGAAAATCACAAAGACGTTCCTTAAAAATTCATTACAAAACTTCCACAATCCGCATCAGTAGTTACCGGGCAGAGAGCTATCCCTGCAATGCGGACAGAAATCCACCACTCAGCGCGTACGGCCCAAGCACATGCCACGTCAGCAACCCACAGAGGAAAAAAAAAAGAGAGCACCAAAGAGAGCGTTAAGCAAAGGGGACGAGCAACGTAAAGTGACTGGCTGGATGTATAATACAGATACAAAACATAAAAAGAACACATAACAGCACAAGATGGAACAGTCTTCGCCTTCTTTGGAGCCGAATCTCCCCTTTCAATCCACTAGTTTGACTGTTCCTCGTCTCTGCTGTGAAGCGATGGACCCATGTTTCATCCATGGTTATGAATCGACGCAACAACTCAGCTTTATTGCAGCGAAACAACGCCAAACACTCGACTAAAATATCCTCACGACGATGTTTTTGTTCCATTGTGAATAAACGCGGCACCCATCTTGTGCACAGCTTTCTCATGTCCAAATTTTCAGTCAGTGTGCATGTACAGCAGTTTTTGAAATGCCTACGATGTCTACTAGCTCTCGCGCTTTCAGTCGAAAGTCATCCAATACCATTTTGTTGATTTTCTTCACAATTTCTGGCGTGGTCACCTCATTTGGTCGACCACTGCTATGTTCGTTTTGGCAACACGTACGACCTCACTTAAACTCTGCCACAATATTTTAGTGTTGTAAATGAAGCAGACTGTCCCAGAGTAGAATCTAGCTCAGTTTTAATGTTAGTTGGAATAAGGCCTTTCAAATGAAAGTTTGTATCACATAACGATGACCAGTTTTATCCATGTTTACAAATTTTCTGAGTGCGTTCACTATTGATGGCTGCCAAACAATTACTAAACAATGTAGCATTATTAAACTTCAAACATAAGCTTTATAAGGTTGGTACTTTCTACCATAGTCATTTGTTTGAAACAACAACCGCTATCTATACGTCACGTCGGGTAATTTGGGGACTGCCCTCGTATCTATATTATGGAGGGGATGTATTGCATTTCTACCCTCTATCACTTATTAGTGTCTATATAAATTACTCTTACCAACTCTTATTTTACTGTCTACTTCATTTTAATCGAAATAAACCTTTCTGAATATAGCTACATTACACATTTCTTATAGATACAAAGGAAATAGCCATAGTCAAATGTTTTAGAACTGGGCGGTATACGCGGTCCTAAAGTTGCATACTCTTTTCATGATATCGCGAGAAACAAGAGCATTTCGACACGACATGTTCTGTGTTGTAAGCTGTGTGCTGTCTTTCCTTCTTTCTTTCTATCCTTTCTCAGTAGTGACCCTTTCTCATTGACAACCTTGTAAGAATTACCAGGAAATGGATCAAAGGGGGAACCAAAGATATACAAAGCAAAAGTCAGTATTGGGTTTAGCAAGAATAATTCTTTATTCAATAAACACCACTCTCGTTACGTCAGTAAACAATATAGTTCCTCAGTATAAACGTGAACAGTGCAATAATGAATGAGCAAATAAAATAATCCTTACCAAATTTACTACAACAACACAATTAACATTTCCATAAACATTCGCTTAAAACGTTAAATGAGTAATTTCCCCTTGTACTAACTGCCAAGTTATACGAATCCTTTTCACAATTTAACCTGATGTTACTTTGCTTTTTTATCAGTTGGAATAAATCTAATTTTAGTATTACTTCAAAAGCCTTCCTTTCAGTAAACGCAAAGTAAAACACCTACCAACTGTAGCCAAAAGGGACTCCCGCCTATCATTTACCACCTTAACTAAACCTAAACAAAGTTTCTTCCTGTAACATAATAAATATTTTTACAATACTCACGTCCGTGACTACAAAATCCTAAACCAAGCCCTTTCATAGCGCGCGACTGCGTCTCTATAGAATTCTCTGAAAATCTTTCTTTCAGCAGAAATTCTTACAATTCTTACCGCTGGGATTTCAACTCCAAACAATTTTAAAGGTTCTGTTATGAGAGACCAAAGCACTATAAAGAATTATGCTTTCTCACCAGTGACACATTCAACTTGAACTTTTACACTTCTTTTCTTAAAACAGCACATATGGACAATTACCGTTATACCAAAGCTACTAAAACAACAGGTAATAATTTGAAAAATATGTATCCTGGCTAAAATTAATATAACAGTCGCAACTACACCATAACCCTGTTGTGGCATTTCCTTAAATACGACAGCTTCCATGCTTCCCTTATCTGAAAATAATTTGCTCCATTTGGTTCTCGTCAGCTCTTGGTAGACTTCCTTGCGCCGTGGCGAGCTGTTCTGCGGTGTTACCTCCTGTGCGTCTCATTGAGTACTCTTGTTCTTCAGCAATCCAGCAATCGAGAACAGGTCGCCCAGGTTCACCTGGGCAGAATGTAATCGCCACAGTACCTGCGGTTTTACCTGTGCGATAAAGAAGGTTTTAAAGAATATACACAAGCTTTTGATATTTGTCTATTTGTCTTGGGCGCAGTTTAGCTTTCTTAGCTACCATTGGCTGGGTCTCGGTGTTCCCGCATGGGCGGACTAGCGACCATGTGGTGACCAAGCCCAATACTGCTTAACTTGGGCGACCGCTTGTGTGGTCGTCAAGCCAAGCAGGCCGACATGGCAGCAAAGCAGGATGGGAAAACTAGGTAGTGGTATAGCGAATATCCAAGATGGCAGCCGGGCGGGTCGCTGCTAGATGGTCACTCGTCCAGCTAGTGACCAAACCCAATGCTGCTTAACTTGGGGGAGCTTTTGATGTGAGGGATTGGCCTCGGGGACCCAAGCCGTCCTTCGGTAACCGGTAACTCTTTCTTCGACTTGGCGCCTTGTGGTCATAGCGGCCCAAAGAGTGCACCAGCTGGTGGTGTGGTAAGTGATTTTCATGTATATGGTACGGGTTCTTTCCCGCACCACTTCCACGATGTATGGGAGACCGGAATGGGTGTGTGGGATGTGTGACGGGAATTTACGCCCGGTATCATAGATCATCCGAAGCGCCCTGTTTTGGACGGTCTGCAGTCTGTGGATGGTGGTCTCTGTCGCCGATCCCCAGACCTAGCAGTCATACAGAATCAGGGGCGGGATAATCGCCTGATATAGGCGTAGTTTGAGGTGTGTGGGCATTGTGCAGCGGAATCAGTGTCTTGTTCTTCAGCTTTGGCTGGGCGGTTTTATATTCCCAAACGGTGGTGAAGTGAAAGCAGGAAGTAGATGGCAGGTGCAGCAAGTAGGTCACTTAGTTGGTGACCATAGTGGATGTTGATGACTTGCCATGTTGGAAGTGTTCTTTGTAGCAATGATTAGATGGCGCAGCTATATTGGACGTTTACGATGTCACCGTCGTGGTAACTCCGCCATGTTGGATGGCATATAGTAGCGGCCGTCCAAGAATGACTTAAGGATTGAACAATTCGAACCATCTGATATCTCGGAAATGGTTGATACCTTAAAAAATTTATTTCAAATAAATTCTATGTTTTGAAGACAGCTATATTTTTGTGCAGTACCTGTCTATCATATTGCTTAACGTTTACCAGTTATGCAAGATTATATAGATTTCCTCCGAATGAAGAGGGCTTCACAAGCTATTACCAGAAAATTCAAGGTATACGTTTTCTTTGCTATATATCTTTAACATATGGTGCTTTAATGAAATCGTTAGAATCATTTTTCAGAAAATCTAAAAATTCGAAAAATTTTCCACGTAAGGGTTTTTTGAGGTGGAGGAATTTTCTTTAAAATCTCCGTGTCGCAACTTTGGAAGATAATGAACTTAATCCGACATTTCGCTTTTGAGTTATTGTTCACACATGGACACACACTCACCGGCATTTTTTTTTAAATGCATGCCTTTTTGGGATTCAGTGGGCCTCTTTAATATATTTCTGGTGAAATTTCTGTGTCAAAGTTTTGGATGGAATGCAATACCTTCTCTATCTACTATGTACGTGGTAGAGATAGTAAAAATGCACATTTAAAAAAGGTATATGTGTGTGTGTGTGTTTTTCTGTCTATGAACAGCATATCTCAAAAACCTGATGCGTTGCAATCACATTACTTTTTCTACTATTGTACAAATTAATTTTAAAAATATCTTACTGCTAATTTTCTTGTAGGTCCAAGGGGAATATGGTAGGCTTTAAGCGATAGTCAAATCTTTTAAGAGCTGGTTGCTATGTGGAGCATTCCATCCTTTTTGTATGTCCAGTACAAAAAAAAAAGAATAACGAATTCCCATTTCAGAAAAAGTAGAAGTATTGGAAAATTCAAATAACAAGTGAGGCAGTGTTTTTAACACTAAAATGATTTCAGTCTAATTATATAATATATAAATTCAATAACAGCCCGCCTTAAAGCAATATGTGTATGTAATAATATATAAAAAGCGTATATAACAGTCATTGTATATTTTTGTATTATTGTATCCATGTATACTAATGTTATGTGAATATATTACGTAATTTAATAATGTAGGAGCTGTGAGAATAATAGGTTAAAGGTTGCAAACAATGAGGTAACAATGAGGTAACCTTGAGGCAATAATGAATTTGAAAGTTTAAATGCTACTAGTCATTATTGGAGCAACAATAATGTAAATTTTGAGACAGTTTAAAAATAGCCAATCAACAACCAGAAAAAGCTTTAGTTAAATGCAGGTATTCTATTGGAGTAGGAATAGCCAATAAGAGACTTGAAATACAGAATTTACAAGTTTGGCGGTTGAAATCAGTTCAGTTGGTTGCAGACAAAGTAACTTCGTATGCATTTAATAGTGATCGGCAAACCGCAGTATTATTTTAAATAGTGAATAAAAGTGTTCCAAGACAGCATTTGTGTGTTTCTCTGTACACACCCACGCATACCCTGAGATTAAGGTTTCATGCTGGAGCAGCCGTGGCAAAAGAAGAACCAACTGGAAGGAGACAAGCAGCAACCGTGAGACAAAGGTATTGCTTCATTGTTGGAGGACGGAGCGTGGCTGCGTCGTATTGCGCCTAAACGTGGGGCAGAAAGAATTACCTGCGTCAGAGGATAGGGATTAATCTTGGCTAGAGAAAAATTCCCGCTCCCCAGCTCAGAATTAAACCCGAGACCCCTCGCACATCAGGCAGTTGCTCTACCGACTGAGCTACGGGGCAAGCACAAAAATATTATATCGATTTCATTTCATCAAATTCGAGCAATCTTTTATACATGAGAATACGATACATGTTCCTATACTTTCAATATAGATAATAGTGTATAAATTAAAGTTTTTAAAATATATCGGTTTAAGCTTTTAATATTTTTGTAATCAAAGTGTTGTTCAAACAAGAATTCTAAAATTACCTATTTTCCCTTCATTTTGCATATGTTTTGGTACTGTGTATAATACCCACTACTGTCTATTAGTTCTTTCAGAAAAATATTGAATTTTACTTCTATTGTGTATACCACGTGTTGCGGGCTCATCTGTTGGCAATGTTTACGATTAATTTTACTGCGCTCTACAGTTTACGCTTTCTCGGCTCAACTCGGTGCTCAATTCACATTATAAATTCAAACGATTCTTTTAACCTGTACAAATCATTCAGTACTTCGACGACTGCTGTCTACTCCAAATCGACAAAACTCGGCAATATTCGATTTTTTTACTGCTGTTCTGTTTTCCTATACCGTATTATAGCATCACAATACGTAATTTCCCTGCACATCGTCGTACTTACTCGGCAGTATTCACCCGGGCTCGGCTTGGCAGCTAAAGCAAAGGGTAGTAAACGAAGCGCAAGGGAGAATGAATCGAGAATCCCCTGATCACAATTCTTTTTGAACGACGATTCATGCACGACTCTTGCAATTGTTTTTGAACGACGATTCATCCACGATTCCTGCGATTCTTTTCTTGTAGTTGTTGATATGAACGAATTTTCATGAATCGCCCCATGTCTATCTACAATCTCTCACTCCGCAGTAGCACTCGCTGCACGTCACAGCGGTCTTCAACAAATCCTGACAAACTCAACTGATTGACTACTCTTGCGAGAATGCCCACATATCTAGCCAATGCAATCTTTCACAGAGCATTCTAAAACTCTTTGGGCACATGCTCTGGAGGCGAGGGGAATGACAATTCCAGAATTATCTGATTATCTGCCCATAGCGCCGGGCGAGAGCGCGACTTATCTTTGCTTATTTCTGATTGCCTGGTGCTGACCTCCCAATAAGCTCGGCCATAGGCGCTGCGTCATAGTATAACAACAGAAGTGCTGCATGAACATAATTGAAAAGTGACTTAATGAAACATCTTTATTTGCCAGTCAAAATGAAATGTAAGTCACACGAGAACTATGTACGTACTGTCTCAAATAATGAGTACTGGTACACAATGAGAAACTGACCATTGCATGCACGTACTGTACTGAATAAGACGGTATTACCATACTATCCAGTAAGCTTCGCATCAGATACACCTAGCGACAGTGACTAGTACTGTAAAGGTAACGCTACATATCATGGAGGGGCCATCGAAACCGGGGCAGAGCACCGCAAGTAGTCGTAATGACCCTTATTGCTTCCAACGTGATCCCTGGGAGGAAGGGATGAGAGGATAGACCGAAGGTCGACCGGATCTCGATGACCACGGCTGTAAACATAGACGGAGTCGCGGAGTCCCTAATGTTTCCAGATTGAACACATCCAGCGGTGCGCTGTCCTACCCACAAGTAACCAACTCCGGCAGCCCCTATCGGGTGGAGTCCACTCGAGTGGAGAGACCTGAGAGTGCCCACAGAGACGCCAGGGAAGAAACCTCCACAGAGCGCCAGTTACCGTCCAGCCGCAACCCACCGAACACTGCCGTGCGGTCCTGCAATAGGTGACGAGGAAGGGTATAGGAAATGAGGGGCAGGAAAGTTTTGATAGAAGATGAACCACCCAGCATTCGCCTGCCGACTCGGGGAAACCACGAAAAACCCATGAGTCAGAGTGGGCGGTTGCCAGGTATCGAGCCCGTTACACCCCGAATGCGGGCCAGAGACTTTTCGCCTGCGCTATCTCGTCGGTGACTAGTATCTACTGTACAAGAGTGTGTTGTGTTTACATCCGATACACAAACAGATTCCACAATCGGACACATCGATTTAATGTTAATGCACGTAACGTAGTTGAAAAGCTTCTGCGACTCCTTGTTGCTATCCTCAAAATGGCTACTTTGTTACTGCCTTTCCACTCTACACTTTTCTGCATATTATTTTCTCTCACCCAGTATGAACGAATGAGTGTATTTATTTACATAATGATATACATATATAGATTTCTAATAATCGTACGGGTCCGCAGAGCGTAGTGTTGTTATAATACACAGAATAATAGGCAAGATTAGTAATAACAATAACATTAGTAATAATAATAAAAAGAAACGACAACAAATAGAAAGAAACGAGAAAAAAGTACCACTACAGGAAAGCATTATTGCGCGAAAAAGCAGGAAAACATACTTAAATAAAGCACCTTAAATATCCACAATCCCCAAAATAGCAGTAAACCGTATTCCCATGCATTATTATACCCTGTTATAGCAAACAAAGAACAGTTAAGAGATTATATACAGCACACTAACAATAAATGAAAAAAGACAAAAAAGTAAAGCCCCAACAGCAACAATTAGCTAGTCCTTCATCCCGCTTCCCTACTATTAGCCTTCTCAGATTTCAGTTGTCTTGCCTTAAGTAAAAGTTTATCTATTCCTTCCATGTCATTCCTGCCTGCCAGTAGCGTCCAACATGCCCAAAATTCTCCATTCAAGGTGGTAAAGGATCGTGGTAAATATTTTTCCCTCCATTCCTCCGTTTCCCCACAGCTTGCCAAGATATGCACCCATGACTCTTCCTCCTCGCAAATTGAGCAGATTCTTCTACCTCTTTCATAAGTAATTTTTATCATCCGCCGCTCGCAATCTAAGTCACGCGAGCCCCTGTCTAATGAGTTTGGTACCCGTTTTGATGTATTGCTCCACATCCCACTCAGATTTTAACCCAGACTGTACTTCTAACGAAACCTTCTCCGTGCATTGCGCAATTCTTTGTTGCGTGTCAATATCACAAATGGCGGTACTTAATTCTTCTCCATGCACTCCACCTATTTGCCTGACCTGTCATCCAAATACTGTTACATGCTGGGTAGAGTCCTAAAAGTTCACATGAAAATTAAATTAATATCTAATACCCAGTACGTACATTGAGAGGACGTATACTCACTTGGCTGGGGAGGATCGAAACGTGGTGTGGAGGCTAAGAGGAAGGCGTGGGATTTTCACTGTATAAAATCCATAACACAAATCTACTTACATATTCCTAGATTTATTTCCCAACCGTAAATATGAAAGGTGAAGGGATATGTCCACCGATTCAAAAGCCGGCTTGCAACGCGAATCCTAAGACAGACGCAATATCCCCCACCACTCGTGGCTAGCAAAGCTATCAGGCAGTAGTGACACAAACAACAATGTAAAACAATAATATGTCTGACAACGACATACCCCCAAATTATTAATACCCCACAGTATTGTCCACTCCTATGGTTTCCAAACCCCTCTTTAATTCTGATGCCCATGTCAAATTTCCTTCCATTCTCAACTGTTCACCGTAGCAGGCCGACCTAGTTAGAGATTGGTCTCCAAAAAAGATGTTCATCCAGTATTTAATTGCTCTGATTTTGCACTCTATCTCGCTGTGCGCTCCAAATTCCCTCATAATTCCGCAGTTGGCCTTATCCCCCCCTACCCTTTCCGAATTCCTTTAGAAATCCGTCTTTACTTGGTTCAAATTCCTTGTTTTTTCCCAAGCCATATTGCTGCTCTATGTGTCATCATGTACCTAACTGTTGCTCCGTATATGGTCTCCAGTAAATTTACAGAGATATCTGGAATTGTGCTACGTTCCGGAGAGCTTCTGCTGTTTTTACTCTTGCGTTGTGTTTGGTGATGTTAATATGTTTCGTCCATTTTCCGTTCATCGCAAATGTTAATCCTAAGTGCACGAAATATAGCAACTTTGAAAACTAGTCCTTTTAAGTGATGTTTGTATAAATAAAGGAATAGGGAAATAGTGATGATTTGAATCACTAATGTTACACTAATAGAAAATAGAGGAAACAGATGTGGTACCAACTTTATAGAGAAGTGCAAAAGCAACTATTGGAAAGTAGTAGTGCTGAGCTTGCAATCTAGTAATTAAAATTACTGCACAAGTTCCCCGTTGTGTCCCTCTTGAGGACCAGAGTTCCAATTTGCGATGGCGGTTGCGATTTAATCGTGAGCCTTTGCTCAACTTTGTCTCGGGTATCGAGAACTTGCTTGTGGCTATAAGATCTTGTGGGAATCAAGTTCCTCATCTCCACTTAATACTCGAGCCCAGTAACGTGCTAAGCCACAGCCTCAAACCATCCGCAGCGTGTGATGAGGACAATTGACACATTTAGTGGAAACGTGGCATAAGTAGCACCGTGATTAACAATATCGTGCTAAAGTTTTGTCATAGGTAATCCCAGGTGACGTTACCAATTTATCTGATTCGAAACCTCGAAAGAGATTTATTGAGGAGAGTCGTCAAACCCTATCTCACTAATGTTAAATTAGATATGTTAATGACCCTTTTTCTCAGAATCCACTTGACATAGAAATGTGATATTTTTACATAATGTTTATTGATTTCTTCTGAGTAGAATGTTTCATGTTGACGTTAAAATACTGATTTAAAACAAAATGTTTATTGTTTTTGTAAACCTCTAAAATTTTCAATAAACATTCTGACAGTTTATTTGAGCAACTTCAATTAAAAGAATGGGTAAAATTTGGTAACACCGCTATTTGGTAAAATTTTATGCAGACACACCTTGTAGTTTCAGACAAAACGGGTCAGTATGTTGAAAAATGTTGATTTGAGTAATTTCACATTTAAAGTTAAAATTCCCATAAAACTCACTTAATAATAATATTTTTTAGAAATTAATTTATAAAAGTACATATCTGAATATTTAATTTTTGGCTTGATGACTCCCGTTAGGCTTAGTTCATGAATAAAATCTAACAGGTTACATAAATAAGAATTACTTTCTTACTCATTTTGCTTCAAATCCAATCATCAATCGGTCAGCTGTCAGATAATGGCATACTAAATGAACAATCGAGTATGTTACGGAATATTATCCAATGTTACCAATATTGGGAATAAGAAAAATAGATTAATACAAAATTAAAATATAAAACCAGAATACAATAAAGACACTTTTATTCCTCCGCCACATACACTGTCATACATAAAAAGTGACCAATTCCCCTAGATCACCATAGTGATTTTCTCCCCGTAAGGTTTCCACCTTTAGGTAACCAATTTTTTACTCTGCCCGACCGGTATCAGTTCTCTATTTATGTAACTGTTCTGAAAACGATTCAGTGACATAAAAGCTACACAATGAACTACGTTTATAATCCATGTAAAATGTAGGGATGGTTAGGATACCACCTATACGAAAGAGTTTTGCTACAATTGGCACACATGGAAAGGCTAAACCAATTACAAATAATTCGCCCTTCTAGAGGAAGGGGTGAAGAATCATTTGCACGCCTGGTTAAACTAAATGACAGATATGACATTTACATATATGAGAGCTTTCATCAACGACATGGAGACGAAGTTTAAAGTTGTTGCTGCTACAAAACGGCAATAAGAAAACGGTAGTGTAGCACGAAAATATAAGGTTTAAGTTGTAATGTTGCCTTCGGAAGCTCAGCCATACTATGGGTGGGGGGCCGGAGGATAAAGCAGTCTGTCATACTTGTGGCTGGAATTATCCTAGAAAAACACAGGTGGTTACGCTGATAGGGGGTGGAGCTAGGTTTTGTCAGTACCAATATAAACAGCTCCTAGTTCCATTATGGGTCACATTTTATGCAAGCCAGTATATGTAGTAGGTAACGAAGGTATTGCATTCTACCCAAAAATAAGATATGGAGTTTTCACAGAAAATACATGTTTCGAGGTCTCCTATGTGTGTGTCTGAACAGCATAACTCAAAAACGAAAATTCCGAAAAATACCGAACTTAGCACAATTTTAGTATTTTCCAAACTTGCGATGCCAGGGTTTTCAAGAAAATCCCCTACCCCAATTACACTTTACATGAAACACTTTTCGACATTTTTTATTTTCTAAAAAATTTGTTGATTAAAATACCAGATATTAAATATATTTGCATGAAAAATAAAGTGTATATCTTATATTTTCTGGGAATAGCCTGTGAAGTCCTCTTCATTCGGAAGGAATTTTGTATAATCTTGTATAACTGGTAAACGTTAAACGACAGACGAAAACGTACTGCACAAAAAGAATAGATCTTTTTAAAACTCACCATTTATTTCAAATAACTTTTTATGGCATTAGCTATTTCCGAGATATCCGTTATTAATGGTTTGAATTGTTCGATTCTTTGTCATTCTTTTAAAGTCCTGTAGACATTCAGTTGTTTCTCGCAAAAAGGTTACGAAAGTTTAAGGCTATCATATAACGTTTAGTTCTTAACATTTGTTTATCGCTATTCCCTTTGTATTGATAACGAAATGTCTAATGCAGCTATTTCTGCAAAGCTTTGTCTGGATTAAAATAAACTATATAGAAAAATCAGCTTTCGGAAGAACAGTTTTTATATCCATTAATAAATGACAGAGCGGCGCCGTGGCCGAGTGGTTAGACCGCTCGCCTCCCACCGAGGCGGACCGGGTTCAATCCCAGGGACCTGCATGTGGGATTTGTGGTGGACGAAGCGGCATCTGGGCGGGCTTTCTCCGCGTTCTCCGGTTTCCCCCGACATTAATTCCACCCCCGCCATTAATTCCACCAACTGCTCCATCATCACCTTTCCTTTCATCCATTTCACCATCATTTCGCTTCATCTACTTCCTTCATCCCATACCAGGCATCGGGCTGATCACCCATCCTGGATGTTCTGTCTGATCCATGAGTGTCTGCTCCTCGACGGGCCTCTGACCCCAGGCACCCGCCTGTAAGTCCTGGGGGGTGTGGGTCCTACATAAGATGAGGGTAAACAGATAATGAATGAATGAATGAATGAATAAATGACAGAGGGTAGGGAAAGTCAGTGAAAATAACACATTTTATACTTTTTTTCAGGAACATAATTACTTCGAGTGTGAATGCATATTGATTAAAAACACAATTTTCTGTGTTATATGCTGAAGGAATCTACTGGGTTTTTGTAATGTAAATTGAAGTGGATTGGACTGAAGGGAATGATGAGGTGGTAGGATTTCGTAATTTCTACACGATTGATGAATGATTTACCTATTACTGAATGCATACTAATGCTTTTACTGGTTAGTAACAATCTGAGGTTTTATTTGATAAAATGGTGCTCTTGCAAGCACATTATAAGACAAACGAAAGTAGCAGTGCTTCATACATCGACCAAACGTTTTTTATCAGTATTAATTACGAAGTGTTTAAATGAATACAAATCATTAGGTTTCGCAAGTATGACTAAAAAGGAAAATTTAATCTTATCTTAGCTGGAAACGAGATGGGTTTTACTAGCTGTTTTATTAGCTTGGCACAGTAAATTCTTAATGATGTGTTTATTAATTTTATCTCCCCATATCCTTCAAACATAGAATTATGCACATTGGTTAGGTTTGATCATAGAACTGTAATTTGATAAACCACAAGTGATATCGTATTGTACCAGAAAACACTATATCAGCGCTCTCAAAATGAGAGGAAAATTGGCGGATGTTGTATTTCTAATGAGATGGCTCAGCGGTAACCTATGAGGCTCGCATTCGGGTGGTCCCGGTTTGGACTCTTGTCGCGACGGTCTCTCTGACCATATTTTTGAGGTTTCTCCGGATGAACAGGCGAATGCTGGGCTGGTTCTCCTTCTACCGTGAATTTCCGGAGAAGATCCGACGAACGAGAGGGAGAGCATAATCCTTTGGAAGTTATCCTGTCGTCAAAAACTGTCTTTATATCTTCCAAGGAGTATTGAGCATTATGGGCTGTGGCACAATCTTGTTTAAAATATCCGTTTTCTCTCTCATTATCTGATAACATTTGACTAAATGGTGCAAGAGTATATTTTGCGGTACCTATCGGAATTTACGGTATCACTGAAAAATAGGGGCCCTTATCCGTTTTGCTGTTACAGCACACCATACGGCGACTTTGACATCATGCAATGGAATTTCAATACCTGCTCCAATACCTATTTTTCTGCGAGGCAACATGATCATTTAAATACCATGTCTCAACTGAGAAAATTATTAAATGTGGTCAACAGTACCGTCAACGATATTTTGTAAAATCCAATTACAGAAAATGACTTGTCTTTCGTTGTCACCAAATTATAATTCATGAACTATACTTGCACTGTAGCGTTTCAATTTTAAAAGTTTAACAGCTGTATGTACAGAGGTTTTTGAAACACCCACTTGCTGTACAACATGTCTTAGAGACTTCTTTGGAGAACGTTGTAATGATGCACCAATTCCGTCAACCTTTTCCTTCGTTAGAACAGTCTTTTTCGCTTCTTAGGTTTAGCGACACCGTTGTCCTAAAGTTATTAACCAGACATCTAACAGTTTATCTACCTGGAACTGGAATACCAGAAAAATTCTTCTGAATGTCGACACACTTTCTACATGATTGGATGTTTACGTGTGTACCGTACATAAAAATTCTCTGGTAACGCGTGAATTTTTAGGTAGGCATTTCAGTGGACAAATAACAAGACAATAATAAGAGCACTCTAAAGTAATTCACACAAAATACAGATTTGCTGAATAAACCTTCAAGTTTGAGATATATAATGAACATAAACTATTCTTTACAGCTCGAACTCGAGGCAAAATTGACACAGTATAATAAGCTGATAAACGTAGCCTTGTACGGATCGTTCACCGCTTTTGCGCCCGCGGAACATACCGAGGTCACAGAGCAAGCGAGCTACGCATATACGTGATCTGTGGCCCGGCTATAAATCGAACGCATGGCACGCAAGCCTACGTATAGGAGTGTTTTAATTAGAAAAGTAGTGCTTCAGCAAGGAAACATACGTCATTGCTTTGAACTCTCCAGTTCCATAGAAACTGTTTAGTTTTCAATATCGTAATATTTCTTTTTCGTTCCAGTTTTAACCCATTGGTATCCAGCTTGCAAAGTTGGAGATATGGAAGTGATTTAATTAATTCAGTAGGGCGACCAAAAGTCTCGGAGCTCTTATATTTTATTCGCTTTTGCACCCTTTTTCCTCGGTTTAAAGTGTTAGGGTAATAATTCATCAACTCTTTTCCCAGTAGCTTCCACCTTTCATTTTGAAAATGTGAGAGACAAGTTTTTTCCTCCACATCGTTATGGGTTAGGGTTCAGTGGGGCGTATGTCAAATGCCTCGTTGCTTACTCACCCTCCCTCCCTCCACAAATCCTGTGTAGTTGCATGATTTATGACGCAGTGATAACTGTTCTTTCTGTCGCAGGAATATATTGGCGTTGCTGGCCTACCAGCTATCGCTAAGCTTTTTATCGGCCACCGTCAGACGAACGTCTCTATCATTTGCATGTTTTCCTCTCGCCCCATACATGCCATCATCAACACCACCATGTAATGAAAATACCAGCTTTCGCTCAAAAACCCTGTCTGTAATCCAGTACTTAAAATGTATCGTGAAAATCGAACAATATCACCCAATATTATGCTGACATGTATTTTGAAACGGCTTTGCAGCACAAAAATTTGATAATCTTAATGTATATCAACAATACAGCCAATTTCTCCCTGAATAGGGTATTTGATCATAGATGAATGCACACTGTGACACACAAAAGCTTAGCGTTATTCAAAAATCACTTCAAACTTTATGTAATATGGCAATATTTGAGTTAGGACAAAACATCTGGTTTAGCATTCATGTGACCTTCTCTTCTTGCTTTTCTACAAACTACTCAAAAAATATTTTTCCATTTACTTCTTGTTAGTCGAGATTTTTAATTGAGAACTTTCAATACACATTATATATACAGTCTTTAGATTTATTTGGCCGATGCCCCCAGTCGGTTTTCTGCGTATGACGTCAATACTTTGAAGCGAGATTATCACTGGAAGACTACTAGCGAAAGATAAGTGGAAGGGGTGGATGCCAACAGTTTCGAGGTCACCTTACTGAAATAGGACTTGGATCGTACATGTTCAGTTTTTACATTTGAAACTTCTTTCCCTCGCATCTCATAAGCTTGCAATCTCAAAATGTTTGCTGATATATAATTCAAATAATTCAACGGCTTTTGTAGCGTAGAGGCTTTAAAGGCACATTATAAAAAGATATGTTTAATACTTTTTATAGCAGCAAATGAAATTTTATCATGATTTGTCTCGGCACTTGGTGAAATTCTGGGCAAGAACGGAGAAAATCATTCACACAGTGACCAATATCGTAACGAAAGATCCCCCCTCGAAACCTTCCAGTTCAGAAGTAACAATCAACCATGCCAATTCTAATCGGTGGCCACTTCCATCTCGCGTGCAAATAACGCTCTAAACGTTCTACTGAAAAGCAGTTCTGCACCGCCGTTATACATCAATGTATTTACGAAGTCGGAAACGCATGCTTCCGAGGTTGAACTCCGCACCTCCTCTTTTGGACAAGGGGTTCGCTGAACTAATAATGATGTCATTTATTTAAACCGACTGGCGATAAAGGATGAATAAATCTGAAGATGCGTTATATTTCATTTTGGTTATAAGACGAATACAGTAGGCTAAAACGATAGTCAGAGTGCTACTTTCTGTGCCATACACATAATTATTATAATGGGAGAAATTGGCTCCAATTAAAATGGTGGATGTGTGGAGATAAATGCTGTGTGTAGAACTTAGGCGTTGTGTAGTGGGTATAGAAGATAAACGTGAATGAAAGGAAATGCTGTGTAGTGAGTGGTGGATAAGAAGAATGAATATTTGGTTATAATATATTTTTAAATTAAATTATTGTAAATTGAAGTAAATGCTAATTTAATAATAATAATAATAATAATAATAATAATAATAATAATAATAGGATATAGTGTTAGAAATATAATTTTGGTTTGGATTAAATATTTTAAATGTTAACCTACTGAATGGAAATATAAATAGGATATATGATGATTAATGAATGAATGAAATATTATATATGAGAGCGAGAATATTTACACGAGATATGCTGCCTGTTTGAGAGCAGAAGGCCAGCATTTCCAGCAACTATTATAAGGTAAAGATTTTAGTCCACCTCTGCCGACTGTCTCGCGCAGTAGAGAGAGCTCGCGAGTGGGTTAGAATATAATTTAACTACCCTATATTTATTCTGTGAACATCAAGGACAATTAGACTTCTTGCTGATATGTTGAAGTGGCTAAACCAGGCCCTTAGGGCCAATGACAGATAGAATAAATCTCTTGGGCATAATGACATGTCTTAGTTATTCTGCACTTCATGTCCTCTCCCTTTAGCCTTTATATAGTAGCCTCTACCCTGAATTGCACCTCCGGTGTAGCATCCCAGTTTATTAATATTCCACGGTAATAATAATTAAATTTAATGCAACTGCTGACGTATGTGCCATTAACGGGGGAAGTGTATGTCATTTTTGTGTTATACTATTTGAGATAGAAGTTTTATTTTTAGCACAGAAATTTTACTTATCATGCTAATAAAGCTACGAAGGTTTCATATTGCTGTAATTAACGGTTTTTGAGTTATTAATGCGTTCTATTAAAATAACTAAAAAATTTATCTCCTCCTATAAATTCTGACCAAAATAGTTTTAAAAAATCCTGTAATACCGTCGACTTGTGTATAAAAACTTTCGTATTTTTTATATTTATCTCCTGAGATAAATAAAAAAGAAGATACTTGAATGTACTAAAAATTAGGATTGTGAAGTTATTTAGAACCGGCTCAGCCGGTAGCTCAGTCGATAGAGCAACTGCCTGCTGTGCGAGGGGTCTCGAGTTCGATTCCCGGCTGAAGGAGGGAATTTTTCTATAGCGAAGATGAATCCGTATTCTCCCCAGAGTCTGGAGGTATGAATGAGGGAGTGAATGTGTGTGTGATCTAATGACTAACAATCTAAAGTGCAAGGAAACCAACGACAAGAGTTACACCAGTTAACACCATTGTCAAAAGCCAGTATGTTCCAAAGTAAAGACCGACAATAACAACAATGTATTTAAAGGTGGGGCATAAATAGAACTAAAACAGTATTTTGGAATTATTTCAGGTATTTTATTCTAAGAACTGCTTAAAATATAACAAAATGTATACCTAGTTTCACTAATCATCTTTTAAAAATTATAAGTTGATTGTATCTAATTTTTAGGATTAGATAGACTTTTAATGCAACAATCTGTTTCAAAAATAGAACAATTGAAAATGTAATTATATTAGGGCAACATTTTAAAATGACATCATTTCCTAAGGATAGAAGTACCTTAGGACCTTGAAACTCCAGGAATAGATAAAATCTGGTTATATACTTGTTTTTTTGTAGAAAATGGAAATTTTCTAAGCTAAACGTTTCTTCCAGTTGTATTTTGGTTTGTAAAAGAATTGCTCGTATGTGAATTTAATTTAAAATGACTGTAGAAACTAGAATGCAATGTTAAAGATGAAAACGTGTGCAAACATATAAACGTAAAATTTAACCAACGATTTGGAAAAATTAAAAACATAACAAATTATCATGAATTTAAAGTTTAAACACTTCATTTTTTCCGTTTGGCACATTTAAACTACAAATTAGCTGGAGTTATAATGGACAGGTGCATTTTTATCAATAGACACCCACAGCTTCAAAGATTGCTTCTCGCAAACCTTTTTCACCATTTACCCATAACCAAACTGATACAATAATTGTTTACTAATTTGCTTCAAACGTTTTGCACTGTCTTTCAAAAGGCATTAAGGAAAATGACCACAAAGAAGATGATGCTCCAATATCGCAAAAATAAATTATTAACTTTTGAAAATTCAAAACTTTTGGAGAGTGAAAATATAATACTGTTTTCTCAATAATTAGGATAAAAGATTTAATATGATAGATTTTTACCTTCTCTACGACGTACATAGTCATTAGAGAGGTTATTGCATTCAACCAGAAAATTCTATCCCAAGATTTCACAGGAAATGCGTGTTTTGAGGGCACATGAATAAAAAAGCATTTTTAGAAAAGATTGCTTGTGTATGAGTTTGTGAACAGCATAACTGAAAAACGAAGTGTCGGATAAAAACTAATTTGGTGTTTAGTTTCAGTACCTTCCAAAGATGCGATGTAAAGATTTTTAACAAGTACTCCCACCACAACTACCCTTTACATGGAATATTTTTCAAAATTTTTTATTTTCTTACAAAATGGCTCTTAAGATTTTGATTAATACAACAGATATTAAAGATATTTACATGACAAATAAAACCCATAATTTGAAGAATTGTTTATTTTCCCCACGTTTTGGCAGCCAATTTGAAGAATATGGTTTTTACGTTATTTACAACACCCTTTGGGCGTCAATTTGAAGAAGTTGTATTGAAGAAGTGTATTATATTTCAGCTGTTGGGGAGCTGAACTTGAAGCTTGTTTGCAACCGCAGGTATGGTACCCGGTATCCGGTAGCCTTCGCCCCAAATGTACTTTCAGGTGGTCTTTGCTTCAGGTTTTTTTTTAAAAATATTACCTTTTTAATTTAACTGTTTCTTTAAGTATTAAATATTTATGTTTGCCTCGGCTGCGTCAGTATTATTGTTAGAGATACGTTTCTCTTAGCAGGGTTGTGATGCGACAAGAATGTAGGCTTACACAGATTATAATTTTACTCCACTTCTTTTATTAATGTTAGACACGATTTAAATAACACTTCACTAATATAGAGAACTGTGAGATTCTTTTTATTAATTAATTACTCTTTTTAACACGTATACTTATTTTTCGTCTCTCACGAATACATATTATATTTCTTGAGGACACTTTTTGTGTCTGGTTAGTAACGCTGTCTGCAGGCAACTGACTTCTGAATTTGTAAATGTTTCTCCTTTTCAGTTTCTGATTGACTAATCCTACTCCAATAGAATACCTTCATTTAACTAAAGCTTTTTCTGTTGTTGATTGGCTATTTTATAAAATTGTCACAAAATTACATTATTGTTGCTCCAATAATGACTAGTAGCATTATTAAACATTTTGACTCATTATTGCCTCTAGGTTACCTCATTGTTAGCAACTTTCGACCTATTTCTCACAGCCCCTACATTATTAAATTACGTAATACCTGCATATAACATTATTGAACATGTATACAATAATATATGCATATTCAATGACTGTTACATACACATATTGCTTTATACAGTTAGACTGAAATTATTTAAGTTTTAAAAATACTGTTTCAATCTTGAATTTTCTGGTTATAACCTTTGAAGACTGCTTCATTCGGAAGGAATTTTGTATGATCTTGTATAACTGGTAAACATTAAACGATAGTCGAAAACGTACTGTACACAAATGTAAATAGACCTCTTTCAAATACACAGTTTGTATGTAGCATGTTTTTGTAGCATCAGCCATTTCCGAGATATACGTTTATTTATTGTTCAGTAATTAGTCATTCTTTTCAAGTCGTGTTGATTCTCAATTGTTTCTCACGATGTTATGGAAAGGGTATGGAATGTTTAGGCAGTCTACAGCGTCTATTAAATATTTCACTTTCGATATTCCCTTCGTGTCCATAATGAGATGCGTAATACAATTACTTATGGAAAGGTTTAGTAGGTAGAATAAACTCTCGAAAGAATAATTTGTATACCGACCAATAAGCGATAAAGGGAAGCGAAAGCCATTTTAATGCAACACATGGGATTTTTATTCTAACTATGAATTTAAACAATAAGTAATTCATATTTAAATGACCAACCAAAAGCTAGAATTTATTAACATGGCAAAAACATCACTGGTATGGTGTGCAATAACCGACATAAATTTCAACAAAACACTTAATTATTGGGAATTTTACAAATTTCAGGGATGCATTAACTCAAAACTCATAAAAAAGTACCATAAAACACGTTATCAGATTGTGCCTTCTCCACTCTAATACTGCAAACTTCCACAGGTGAACGAAAGCAGTGATAATATTAATAAGAATTTTCAGTTAGAAGCTTCCAACGACGCCATTCGATTTACTCTAGCATTCACATGGACAGCAAATATAATCTGCAATCGTGAAACATCTGCTTATGAATTTCTTGAATGAGGGAAAGCATCTCGCATACAATTTCATTTCAGCAGACCGTGTCTTCTTTTTATATAAAAAACGAAGGGGGGAGGGAAATGTTTAATATTACGTTTGCCCCGAAGCGGAGGCTGTTCTGGAGAAAGAAATATATACCTTGTTCTCTGAGAATTCATATACACGTAGTTATTTTCTATCTAGTTCACGAGAAATCTTGCACAGCGTTTTTCATAACATTACAAGCAATTTTCCTGCCGCTCGCAGTTCTAGAGTATCTGCCACAATGAATTTTCCGTCTGGCAAAAAGAATTCTCCTAGCACCGCCTCAGACTGTGTTATTGGTATCATATGTTTTACGTGCTGTACTTCGAAAAGTAAATTTATGTTTCTGGGAAAGAAAATTCCTTTCTTTACTTAAAGCATATTTTTATACCCCAAGAATTTTGATATCACTCTGCTTGAACCGGTAAGAATGAGACTTATAGATCCGCTTACGTATTCCTGCTTTAGATGATAGAATTTAGTAAGAGAATACGCAATGTGCTTCATGTTTTTCATTAAAATAAGCACCTATGATGATGATGATGATGATAATAACTACAACAACAATAGTGATATGTTTTTGGAGTTTGGTTTTTAAGCTCTGGTACTGTTTTTTCTAGAGCTTTCCTGGAAAAATCCCGTATATTTCTTTAACTTACGTCCATATTTCTCAGCTAGTATAATCCTCATCTCCGTTCGCGTTATGCTTTAATTTTGGATATTCTATCTCTTTTTGCCGCTCTGCCTTTCTCCATCCCACCTTCCCTCACTGTCTTTTCCATTCCCCATTTTCGTCTTCCATCTCTCTCTGTGCTAAGGGTATTGCTTCCAGTGACATTTTGAAAACTGGCAATAAAATTGCTTTTTGTGAGGTCATTTTTAGCAGCAGGTATTAGCCTATGCAAACTGTTCCGGCGAAGTCACATGTGCAAGCCATCTTCTACGAGGTTGGCCACCATCTCTTATTTCTTTTCAATATAGGAAATTTCTCTTCGGTATTCTATCGTTGTTGTTCTTCCATTTCTTGTTATATTCAGTCGTATATCTATTTAATTCTTCTATAATATTTTAATCTCTTATCCTATCCGCTCTTGCACATCTCTTTACATTCCTTAGGAATAGCGTTTCCACTGCTTGTATTTTGTTTTTGTCCTTTGATATTTGAGCTTCCATATAATAACGAAGGACATTCATTACTTTTTATAGCTTTAATATATTATTTTTTAAATCGTTTCTTGTTCTAAGCTAGAATTAAGAATTAAAATATATCATATTCTCTAGTGCTTAAAAAGTGAATATTTTCCTTAATTCTATTTGTTTATTTTTTAGTTCCATTTATACCACGCTTGTAACTACATTGGTCTTACCGGCGGCCTTTCCTTTGGAACTTATTGCCTATTGACAATGGTGTTAGCTCGTGTAACTCTTGTCGTAGGGTTTCTTGCACTTTGGTTTTCAATCATCAGATCATACATCCAACCACACTCTCATTCATACTTCCAGACTCAGAGGAGGATAAGAAATAATCTTGGCTAGGGAAAAATTCCCAATCCGCAGCGGAAATCGAACCTGAATCCCCTATCACAACAGGCAGGTGCTCTACCGACTGAGCCATTTTTTTACTGTCGCCTCAACTATAAAGTCATATCGTCACTACTTTAATACATACATAATCTTATTACTGTGCAATTTTGACAATTTCATGAAGTTTAAAGTTCTTTGCTGTGTTGAGTTTAGGGCGTCTGGTAGCTGTTGGGGATGTCACATCTTTCTCTGTGTTTTACATAGCGACGGCAGCTGTAACGAAATGATGTGAACTGTTAGGTTGGATCTGCATAGGTCGCACATAGGAGGAGGGTTACAGTTGGGGGGATGTTTGTGCCTTAAAGAACTATGTCCAATACGTAATCTGATTAATACAGCTTGGTCTTTGCGGTTGAAATCATAGCGCTGAAGTCTGGACTCGGAAATGTAGACATCATGTGATTTGCTTTTAGGTGTGGCTTTCTATGTTTGTCTCCATTGATTAATATAAGCCCTTTTGATGTAATTGAGAAAGTTCGTGCGTGGAGTCTTGACGTTCTGAGGGGAGGCTTGGTGGCTTCTTTAGTTCCTGTTCAACTGATTCATTTCCACAAATTCTGACATAAGATGGAATCCAGGCGAATGTACTGATTTACCACAGTTTAGTGTTTGATTGCATAATTTCTGAAGCTCTTTAACTATATTATGAGTGATTGGGGTTTGCTGGAGGGCAGTTAAGGCTCTCAGACTCGGAAAATATTATATGGCTATGTAAGGTATCTTTTTAAGTATATTTTTCAATGTAAGTTGAATTGCAAACAATTCGCAGCAATAGACAATAAGATAATTGGGAAGACTATATATATCCATAATGACTATTAAGTATGCATCCATCAATGGTGATTTAGAGTGTGTAGGATGTGCGCGTGTTAATTCGTTAAACAGACGATTATAAGAAACACTATTAATGTGTATGTGAGTCTATGGTATATGACCTGAGTTTACGTAACAAGGGAAGATATTAGGTCGAGCAATGTTAAATTCCTTGAGGTAAACTGAGATGCACGTTGGAAAATCTGAAGGTTGTGCTGATTCTGTGACATTCCCTGTATTCTTTGTAGGGAATGTGTAAGAATAAACTAGAGATGATGGTCTCGTTGCAGATTTTCCTTCTAATTAGCAGTGAAGGCACGTTAACTTTAATTTATAGGCTGTCTGTGCGACTGGTGTGAAAGGTACCTAAAGCAATACTAATGCTGAAAACTGAATTGAATCTAGTATTTTAAGAGCTGTGGGGCTTGCCAAATTGTAAACTATAGATCCGAAGTCCAGTTAGATTGTACGGTTTAGATTTATAAGTGCAATGTAACACACTCTGACCTTATTGATAAAATTTTCAGTCGTTGGTTGCAGTCAGCTTTAAGGAGTTTCAAATGAGGCATCCAGGCGAGTTTACGTTCGAAAATAATGTGAGCTACATTGACTACAGGTATTTGATGTTTATCAATGACAAGACTCGGTAAGTGTTTACGAGGCTTAGAGAAGATTATGCACTGGCTTTTTGATGGGGCGAAGTTGAAACCTGTGGGGTGGTTCCATCTTGGAGGTTGTAATCAGTTATAAAGTAATCTTTGTGTTATTACAATCGTCTTGCCCTTACAAATTAAAGTGAGATCATCAGGAAGTAGTTGACCTTTAACTATAAATTTGATGAAGGAAAAGACATCATTGATGGTAACAAGGAATAATGTTACACTTAAGACTGAACCCTGAGAAGCTCCATGTTCCAAGGAAGAACACTGGAAGAATCGCAGATTGGCTCTGAGTTTGAAGCGACTGCTTTGAAGGAAGTTGAATATAAAGTCTAACATCTTTCCTCCTATTTGGTAGTTCTGTAATGTGCGGAGAGTATGTGGTCGCCACACTCTTATCGTAGGCCTTATTTATATCAAGATTAAATAGAATTAAGTGTTGATTGTTAGCGAAGACATTATGGATTTTGCATTCTAGCAAGAGTTGAACGGCTTTGTCGGAAACAACTTTGAGCCTTCTCAAAAAGAAACTTGTTACTGTCTGGATACCATCGCAGCCGTTCGATATTTTTTTTTCCCAGAAGCTTTCCATAGTACAAATTAGTGAATTAGGACGAACGTTTTCGGGTACAACATGATCTTTATTGGGTTTAGAAATGGGTACAATGTTGATATATACCACTCATTTGTGATAAATATACTGACTCACATATGGTTGTATGTGTGTAGAAGACACGTTAAATCATTTTTAGCTATTTTCTTGATGAATTCGTAAGGGATGTTGCTCAATCAGGGGCTGTGAATGTTACAGTGTTTAGGTACTTCTTGAAGTTCTGCCAAAGTTAACATATTGAATATTTGGTCGGTATCAAAGAATAACGACGTGTCCAACTTTTCAAAGTCATTTTTTGGTTGATTAAATACTAGGCAACATCTGGAGTCATTAGATATTCTAGAGAAGGCCAAAGCGAGGGTATCAACAATTAACTGAGGATAAGTTATAGGAGTCATGAAGTCGGCAGAATGGTGTGATATAAATAATGGCCGACGAGTTCTTCACATGGCTTTTATTTTGTATTACACCTCTGTCTGAGAAACATTGTCAGGTTAGTTAGAGATATGTCTGTGTGTGTGTGTGTGAGAGAGAGAGAGAAAGAGAGAGTGCCATGATTCTTTCTTCTTTTAATTTCTCTGCAAGCAGCCGCGTGGATGCGTTGAAATTCCACTTTGGTTTCCATATTAGGATACCATTTATATCGATAATGGTTTGTGTTTTCGTTTAATTATAGTTTGGCAGTTTTCGTTTCACCATGGAACTGTTCGTGTTAGAGAGGATGAGTGATTGGTGGGAATGCACAACCTGGCACTCTTGGTGATGACACCAGAGAATGCTGTATCTATTGAGTCAATACCCGTTTGGGAAAATTGGTCAGGTTGAATTAGTTTCTCCAATGAAGCTGAACTAGCTCCACGAATCGAGACCAGTCTGCTTTACGCAGGTTCCAGTGTGGGAATCATGGAATCTGAGGAGGAGTATACTCAGAGTTAATGGTAAATGGAAAGTGGTCACCGCACATAGAATGAGGGGCGCCTGCCAGTGTAGTATTGAAGCAACGACAGCGGTACATAAGGTAAGATATATGTTACTGAAAATATTATGACTACGTCAAAGTGCAACGGGGATGCTGACTTTAAAATTACCACGTTGAATGTATTGATCAGAGATTCATCAGTTTTACCCCATTAGAAGTTCGACAACCCCATAGCATGTTACGGCTGTTGAAATCGCCAAGTAATATAAATGGTTTTGGTAATTGTTGGTTAAGATTAGTGAGGGAGGAATGGTCAATGTCTGTGCTGCTGGGCAGTTATAGTTTGCAGATAGTGTTAGGTCAGGTACCAGGAGATCGCCACAACTTCATATGCGGAAGTAAAAGGGATTTCTTTGTGTAGTGTAGTTTCCTTTAGATTGAAGCTCCGACACTAGCATGGTTAGAATCCGTGCATGTTCGATGATAATCAGGATAGGTTCGTATGGAGGCAGTTGTGGTGTTGCAAAAATTGTTTTCTTGAAGGTAAATTACATGAGAAGAATGAATTCTCAACAACAGTTCTACGTATCCAATCCGAGTCCATAACCATTTGTCCCACTGAAGTATTGTTGGAAGAGCTTCCATTATGGGGATGAGGTAAGTTTAACCCATTGGTGCACTCTTGAGACTTTTCTGATATTCTTTTATTTGCTGATGACAGCTTCAACTTTTTTCCAGACACGTAATTCGGGTTTTTAACCGAAATCCGGAAAGATAAGGATGCAATTTCTGGAGTGTTTCAAGTAGGCCTTGGAGGTATGGTGTGTATGATAGAGCTACTTGCGTCACATCCGATGCTCCTATTGTGTTGTGGTAGAAACTAGACAATTGCTCAAAATCCAGTGTACTAGGGTTGTCTTTCATAATGGATTTAACTAGTACAAGCAAATCATGCATTCTTGGTGAAATGTCGGAGGTCTGCGAATTTTGTTATGTGATGGTTGAACGACGGGGTTAGGGGTAGCCTCGTCTTCTGAGGAGTGTTGTTCTTTGGTAGAGATGTCGGTGTCAGTTTCTGCACATTTAGTAGACTAAGACATTGAAGTACTGTTTGTTGAATACAAGTGACCTTTTGTATGTGGTGGTATATCTGGTGTAGTTACTTGGACATTTGTTGGTAGATGAACGGAGTGGAGAAGGCAGGTGGAGATGTTTGAGCTGATGTTGAAGCTGGGGATTCAGTTCAGGGAGTCCCTACAGGAGGAATAGCAGAAAGAGGAGGAAGGATTTCTGACACATTGGTCAAAGGATCAGTGTTTTTCGATCAATCTGCTACAGCTGCTATACATTGACTTGCCAGGTGACCTTCTGTGTTGCAAATAAAACAGGAAGGAGTATCAGAGAAGACATACGACTAGCAACTGGTGTCTTCGTGATGGGTTTGAAAACTGTCCGGTAACTTTTCCAAGTCTGATGGTGATATAAATAATTGTCTTCAGAAACTCAGTATATGTGAATACTCATGGACACTAATTCAAGCTCTAATGTTTGTAATTGAACGTATAGGATGAATGTAAAGTGAGGTTAGAGCATCCTCAAAGCTTGGTTAAGGATAACCGGGCAAACGTAGTTAAAATTACGTTTTTAGGTTTAGTTATTAGTGGACGCAGCTTCAAAGATACGTCATTGAATACCATTCGTGGGCGACTATTACAGATGTCATTTGATATGCTTTTGATAGCAAAGAAAACACATATTCTGTTATTTGCTATACGTGGCACATAACGCATATTACTGGGATGAGCGATTTTGCATATAGCGAATAGTAATGCCATTATGTGCTTCGATGACTATAGCTTGATCTTTGGATGTTCCACTTTGTGCTACTTTTGAACAGCTTAAGGTTTGTTTAGGAAAATAACAGTATTAGGATTAATGTTGGGCACCATGAAGATTGCAGAGTCCTGACGATTCGCATCCATTAAGACAGTACTGTGATGGACAGCTGTCTGTGTTACTTTTCTGATTAGTTCTCGTATAACTAGATTTGTAATAATACGGATACAATTAATCGAGAGTGAATAAAGTGTGTAAAAACCAGAATTTAAAACACAAGGTAAACTTAGAATGTGTTCTTTAGGCCTACTGTATCACTCAATTTAATCTTGTAGTACTGGAACGTCGATTCCCGAACTTTGCTGTGGATTGTAAACAATTTCACTGAAAAAGCTTTTGCAGGACGAGAATCCATTCTATATTATGCCTCATCTCCAGTTTAAACAATGTTCATAGACTTTTTAAAATAAATATTATAAGCATACGCAATTGTCCTAGGAAAATTTGAAAGGGGACGACGTGTTATACGCCACATATACAAATACTAAATTATATATTAAAATATAAAGCATATTACACTTACTGTCTTCTTTGTCTACCCATTATTGTTTATAGCTGCTGTAAAGTATTCATACAAACGCTTACTTATCTATCTACTTTGTGTTAATCGAGATAAAATATTTGCCGAAATAATTGTTGTTATACGTAAACTCGCTTCTATTTATTCCGTTACCATAGCTTCGGGAAGCATTTTAGCAACTTTCTCAGCGGGCGCGTACGTAGCAGAGAGAGGTGTGTCTGGAGTGTTCTGTATTGGTTGTTAGCCCAAGCAGCGATGTGTGTTAACTGTAGCTCACGTAATGTATGAAAATATTTTGAAGATGCATTGGGGAAGAATTGTGGGTATGTGGGAACCCAATTTGCCATTGGAAGACGTTGCTAGGGTAATTTCACGCAGCATTCGCACAAACATTGCGAATATTTGACACCATTCCCACGGATTATTAAAATGAAGTGTACTAAATCCGTCCTCCTTTAGAATAAAAAGTATAATGTGTTTACGTTCGACAGTATGTTGACATTTTTGTGTACATATTGTATAAAATAGGGTATTATTTAATTACATGTTTAAAATGGTTACTGTAAGTAATGACGAATGAAGCTATTGCTCAAAGTTATATATTCACATGCGAATAATCTAGAACTGTGCGCGTAAAACAGAACATCAGTGCATGCCCGAAAAGTTAAACAGATACACACACCTCCTCCTTGCTATATGTAGCATACTCCACCTGTGAAGGGCGGTAGAATGCCGCCTGAAGCTGCAGTGACGGCATAAATGGAAGCAAATGTACAAGGGGGAGACAGAAAACCAAAGCGACAATGAAATTTTTAAAAGCTTACACGACATCTTGACAAACACAGAATTAGCAACAGAAATTTAACAAAATAAAAAACTACTTTAAATTCAAACGAATAATAACCGACTCTGAGTAATGGTTAATGCACAACAGAGGTTATTTGAAATAAGGGGCTCTACATATTTTGTATAGCAAGATTCTGTTATCTCTTATGGTTTACCAGTTATACAAAATCGTACAACATTCCTCCAGAATGAAGGTGATTTTGCAGAGTTTTCCCAGAAAGTTCAACATATACATTTAATTTACCATGGCAGTAGATATCTTAAATACATGATATTTTAAATAAAATCGTTAGACATTTTTGAGAACATCAAAATATTTGAAAAGCTTTTGAAGCATTTTTCATTTAAAGGATGGTTTGGGGTAACAATTTGCTTGGGAATATTCGTCTCGCATCTTTTGAAGATACTGAACTTAATATGCTAAGTTTGGTATTTGTCTTGTCGTTTTTGAGTTATGCCGATAACAGACACAGACCTTTTTTTAAATGCTCATTGTTTGGATGCAGTGATACAAGAAAATGGTCTGCAATTTTGATGCCACGCGATGCTGCGACAGAGTTAGCCGGTTCTGATGATGCCGTGATGGTGCGAAAAATTTGAAACAGTGTATTTTAAGTGTTTCTGATATTGTTGTTATTTCGTATTAGCTGGTTCTGTTGTCTCTTGCGCCAGCTGCGTGAATGTATTGTAAAAGGATAACAACAGTTTGAATTTACTGAGAAATTAATGTTATTTATTGCCCGAGCTATTGCACGAGTTGCCGACCGTTTGAAGATAAAGAATGAAACTGGTTATAATCATAGCACTTGAAACTATAAAAATTGAATTATTACACTTGCTAACCTCTGCAGTCACTGCTAACCTCAAAGTCACTGTTTAAAATAACTGTTTCCGCTAAAAGAAACCAGAGGCGTAACTTGCCGTGAGTCGCTAAAATGTTGCTCGGAAAGATCCCTCGCATAACCGAGAAATCTTACTGATACAAGTGCATCACTGGGTGCTTAAAATAACAGAGGAATGGTTACTAGTATCGAGAGTGACGAGTCGCCCGGTGCCATAGTAGCTCTCTGATTTCGATTGTAGGCACCTTTATCAAATTTAGCTCCGCTTACATATTATTCGTCCTCCTAAAATTCTACGTTATACTAGCGCGTTTCAAAATTTTACTCATCTGAAACATAACTTTTATTGTTTGACTACAAAATTATAAGAATTCTTTGTCTTTCTCCGAACTACCCCACGTGAAGTTTCATACCTTGTTGCTCTGATGGGCCTCCCAATTTAAGTGCCTTTCTCTTTTTCAGAATTTCTGCAAACGTACTGAATTCAATTCTAAATGCATTCCCAGAATCTTAAAGCTAATGCGTTCTACCCTCGGCTGATACTAATGGCTTTCGTTAACATGACTTCCTAATTACCTTCTTTCCGGACAAACATATCAACTGAAGCTTTTTAAATTATACATCGATTAAGTATATGGAAATTATTTATTGTAATTATTTCTTTCATTACTTTATTTAATGATTTATATCTTCCGTCAATAATTACCTTATTAGCGTGTGCTTTCGGTGAAATCTCTCTGCATTGAATTTTTGTGTGAAATGCAATACTTTCTCTACTTACTATAGGCAACTAGCACAGAAAGTAAGTTTTGATCTTACAAGTTCTCAGACTTTTGTGACACAACGTGGACAGCAAGCAAGATAAAAAAATGAATTATTTCTCGTAAAAATCGGAAAAGCACGCTAATAAATCTAGAATTATAATTGTTTTCACCTTCTACACCTATTATTACTGCCATATGATCAACTAATTATAGATTTTTAGCATTCTGTGACTCTCAACTTATGTTTAGGTTCACCCAGTGGTAATCCCGAAGTTGAATTGGTTATTAATCAGCAACAAATACACTCGCACATCAGACTCGGAGCACATGGTAAAATCTTAGTTAATGGGGTATTAAAACCTCATCCTGCTAATATTAAATCTGCTACGTTCATGACGCATTGTCTCAGAAAGTGTTTAATATTTCAGACTGAAATGCTTACAGAATGTAAATGCATAACCTCTAACCGAGCTGGATGGCTCAGGAGGCAAGGTCCGTTACCCGCATTCGGGAGGCCCGGGATCAATCCCCGGCGACCTCTCACTCTGATCATGCTTTTTCGGGGTTTTCCCGTGTTGTCAGGTGAATGCTGGAGTGGTTTCTTTCATACCACGAATTTATTGTCCTTCCATTTGGGTGCATTAACCATTTCATTCATCCTTCACCCCGTCTGGTCTATTTCAGGGTAGGAAGTGTCGGAGGTGGAGCTTCGGTACAGCCTGGTAAGGTAAAAGAATGCTCATTATACACTTTCGCCATCCTTCGGCTGTTGCCGGGGTATAAGTACCGCCCCCATCAAGGTCGCTGGACCCATGTAGGGCGGGATTCGCAGTATACTTGTCCGTCTGTAGTAACTATGTCATTGCTGTGCCGCTACTCCTGGTTCTGACCGCCCGGTGTCTCCCTTCACATCATCCCTTCCTCCCGGGGACTTAGGTACAATACCCGGACACGGATTGGTGCCGAATCCCCTCCGCTTCATAATCCAATCCTACCCAATCCATACCTTCCAAGTACACATACAGCTTTACAGAATGTTGTTTGTTAACGAAGATGCAATAATTATTTCTTTTGATTAAAATTTGTCAGCATTTGTTTTTAAACTAACCAAGTATGTTATTAACACTGAAATAGATCAGCAACAGCATTCAAAAATTGTTTTTATTATCGTAAAACTTATTTAGCTGCCTTGAATAGCTTCTGAGAAAACAAGTAATTTATACAAGAAATTGTCATTCACATAAAAACATGCTCAAAGCATAAAATGGGAAAAACAACTTGCATATATTTGCAAAATAGGAACCACATTACTTGAAAGATGGACAAAAGGTTACGTCTCTGTTACATAGAGGTAGGAGTTACTATATGTGCAAAGCTTGTGAGTAAGGCAAAATTTACAGTGCAAAATGGCAGATAGAGTATAATTTTTCAAAATACTGTAGCAAATGAGAACACCAGTTACTCCGAGACACTTTATTTATCACTTAGGCACTCAGCGTTACACTTGAGTCGCTTTTGTCACACACTCGGAACACAACACAACTGATCCGTCGAATCACAACTGAGCTGTTGAGGTAAAACTCATAACCGAACTGCACTGGTATAGTCCACTTTCGTTGTCCACTTTTCAATTCGTAGCTTTTTAACAAACTGCCGGACAAGAGTAGCCTTTTATATAGGCCTCGCATACAAAACGGAATGTTCTAGAAAGGGAGACTACTAGAACATGCCGAAAGGAATGTTCTGGAACAGGGAAGTGTCACATAATGGGCTATTGTTCCGCACGGGCGGTCGAAGGTCCCACATGCCGGGTCGGGAGACGCCTCCTGGAGGCAGACAGGTAACTTTGTGCACGTGGTAACAATGCATCTAAAATATAGAAAAGTATCGTGCCTACAATGTAGGAATAAATTGCAAAAAGTAAGACTGAATAAGAATCTAAAAATATAATTTTTTGTCAATTTTTAAAATTTAGTCTTGCCTCAAACAAAAATGTCTGCCCTGCAGGCATTGAATCCAGGACCCCTCACATAGCAGGTAGGGATTCTGCTAGCTGGCTGTTAGAATTATATTGTAAGAGTATCTAAGTGGGTGGATATTAACGAAATAAAATCTCCCTGCCGAAATGTGCATAACAAAACTAATAGGAAATAATTTGTTTATAGAACTTTGTTAAACAGCATTGTTATAAAATGCGATATACTTTGAATGTTTATATTTTGTCGTTGAGTGAAACAATTAACATGTTTAAGCCAACTCCCTGAAACGTATTTTCTTTGCGGGAACATATAGAGTGGACCATTTAAGTTGAGACTGTACAAGATCTCCAAAACAAAGCGTTGTAGAAAGAAATGTCTTTCATAAACTTTGCTTGGTATTACGGGGTAAAGTAACTGCCATTAGTGGTGTTTTATTTGGAGAACGTTATGATTGTCATTTTAGGGTCCATTTATTTTTTTTAAATGGCAACCTACAATTTAGGTCAATTTAAATTTACCATAAAATGAGCATGACAGCGTCCTCCAAACAAAACAAGACTAATGAGGTTTACTTTCTCCCATATTATCAAGCAAATTTTATTCAAGACGTTTCTTTCTAGAACGTTTAGATTTGGGAATATTGTACAGTCTCAGCTTAAATGGTCCATCCTGTATGAACACACATTTGCTATACGAACAAACTTTAAAACTTGAATTCTTATTACTTTTTCTACTACTTACCTATATTAAGTAGAGGAACTATCGTATTTAACCGCAAAATGTGATACCGAGATTTCCTGGAAATATATGTTTGGAGGCTCCCTGAATCCAAAAAGTTTTAAAAATAAAAGGTTCTCTGTGTGTAATAATAGCACATAAAATAATTGAATACTAAACTTGTTACACCTTTATGCTTAAACAATCTTTGCATCTTGAATTTTCGGAACAGCCTGTAAACTCTTCATTCTGAATGACTCCTGTAGATATAATTAGTAAACATAAGCGACAGACAAATCTTGCTAGAGAAAAAATGTAGATCTCGTTAAAACACAGTTCATCTGAAATAAAGTCTGTCATGGCTTTAACCGTTTCGGAGATATTGCTTGTTTTGGTATGAATTTTCAACTGCCAATAATTTTTTGAAGTGACAAGTCGTTATTCGTTTTTTTTTTTTCGTTTTTTTGTTTTTTTTGTTTTTTTCCCCCCGTGGTCATGCAAGGAATATGGAATTTCAAAGACAGCACATAACTATCCACGTTTTAATATTCTGACTATCCATTTAGCCTACCGTGCCCCTCTTATATCCTTCGCTGTGTGCTAGGCCGCGAGGCGCTCTTTCCTGGTCATGCAATGCGCCCGGGTTCGATCCCATGCATGGGTTGCGGATTTTAATTCCCAGCTACAGGACCGGTGGCTACTAAACATGGTGAAGAAAGTGAGGAGCTGCAATGGGTAGCGATCCTGGTCACGGAGATTAACACTCTAGCTGGGAATGCGTCATGGTAACCACATCACCTGGTTGAATGATAGCCCACCTCTGCCGTGCGTACGTGGGCTTGGGATCGGCAGTCAGGATGGCAGTTCTAGGCCCTCCATGGGATGTAGCACCGCGGATTAAACTATTGTTATTAGTATTATTATTAGTTGTAGTAGTAGTATTCAGATGGATACCGGACCTACAATAATTGGAGCCGAAACGTACCAATAATGGTTTATTCCTTGAAAACAGTTTATTCTTCTTCTTCTTCTTCTTCTTATTATTATTATATCTACGAGTTTGTAAATGTGTAACGAAAGTTTATCTGGAAGTACAAAAAGTGGGTAGGAGAATATGATTATATAAGGATAATTTGTAGAACTGTGGAGAAAGTCATGTGAATGTATCCCACATGTTTTCATTTAGCTCATTGTACAGGTTAGTATAAGCTATATATCCGAAATCGAAAATTATCAGTGCATTTTCGATTACACCTTGTTATACATATACCTGCATTCTTTCCCTTAGCCGTTTAAAGCTTGTATAAAACTGCCTTTATCCGTCACCAGGACCTCAATTTGTGTCCGTAGCCAAGCGCAGTAAGAGATACCAATAACAAAAGCATTTCTGTGGAGTTACGTAAGAGTCAATTCAGACGCTCATAGCTCCGGTTTACAGCTGCAGAGGGCAGCGTTTACGGTCACTCTAATGCAGCTCAACTGTTATGAGCAACAGAGAATGCATTAGGAGCTACATAAAGGCTCTGTGAGTGGCCGTAATTTGTAAGAGTACAGCGTTCATAACTCAGGTAGGTAAATGTTTGCTCTCGTTTTATTTAACTGCAGTGCATTAGGAGAAACTGGAGCATGTTGACTAAGAGGAGTGAGTTCCATTTCCTCTGAATTTGAATGCATGACAAATGTAGAGAAAATAAATACGGAGACAAAATATTTTGGATTAGGGGTGAACAGAGTTTAGGCCTTCAAGAAGTACTAGAAGGCCCGCCAGTTACTATATGATTGTACAATCAATACGAGCGTTTGAGGAGCAAGAGTTGATTTGAGAGGATGTACAGTGACATGCATAAGAAGTTGTCCGTTCCTTAGAAACCACAATAATGTTTTCCCTCTATAAGATGGCCAACCTTTGACAACATCCCACCGGTATAGTTTCTCTATGTGAGTGGCCTGAAAAACAATTTATGGATATAAAAGCGAACCAATAAACGAAGCTATAATCGAAGTGAAATGAAGGGATGATTCGGATAACGCACTACGTTTGTTACTCCAGGAAAGACTAAACCAATGTAATAAAATTCTGCCTTCTGGAGGAAGGAGTGAAGAATTATTTGCATGTGTCGTTAAACTGGAAGGCAGCTACGACATTTACATGAGAGCTTTTTCATCAGCTATTTGCAGACGAAGATTAAAGTTACTACCGCCATCAAACGACGATAAGAAACCCGACGTTAAGAAAACTGTAGTGCAGCATGAAAATACAAAGTTTAAGTGTATTAAACGGGGAAAAAGCACGAAAGACTTCTTAACTTTCGTCTTTATTTTTACGTTTTCATTATATTGTGAAGTAACGTCACTTTGCCCAAACCGGTGCCTGTACCAGATGTAACGTCGTCCCTATTTGACATGACGACGCCACCAGATGTGGTGAACCCACTGATTGGGACGAGGACGGTGACCTAGTTCAGATTTCAAGACGGGAGAGTACAGCTTGCCAGAGGGGTGGCCGGGACGGAACAGTGGTGAATTGCCGACGTGTAACCTCGGTTCCAAATTTAGTTTAATTATCTACAATGCTACTCTACACTACAATAAACATGTCGAAAAGATTTAGTTGGCCAAAGTTCTACTCTATATTATTACAAACATCAACCTATGATAAGGCTGCAAGAGGCAAGTTTACCTTGAGTGCAAAAAAGGTTAGGCTTTCCATGTTCCGGCGGTCTTGCGGCGTAGCTGAAGGTTAGGTTAAATATTAAAATACTATGTGTTGCAGATTCCTATTAGCACGTGTCAAGCAGAGCACGAGCCATCAGAAAGTTTAAACACTCGAGAAGTTCGCTGACTAGGGCTTTAAACAGCACTAACTTAAGCGGGTGTCTGCATGATCTGCATAATCCACTAATGTGCCCAACTTCTCATGAACCTAAGATGGTCAGTTCCTCTAAAAATAATTTGATCTAACCCCTGCTTACATAAGCATGTGAGAAACGACTCGCAAGAATTATGAAGTAAATTTCGTGGATTTACTTTTAAAAATTCTGTCCTAAACATCTCGAACTTAATAAAATTATATTTATGACATTCTTGTAAAATAAAATTATAACCTTCACAATACTTTTTTTTTGCAACAACGTAGTATCGCCTTAACGGCAATACGCTAGTGGGAACATTGGCTTCTAGATGTTAAAATGAAATTGAATTATATTTATAGGCGCTCTTTAACTGCTATGGTCCTTAGCGTCCCATTCTATATTGGGCGTGAAAGACCGGTAATTTTGCTCAGAAGCCTCTTTATCAGGCTTGAGGTTCTTTTACGGGACCACCGGTATTACTTCCCTTCCGAAGGAAGCCATGCTAAGGATTTTTACGGCTGAAAAAATTCATCACCCTCCGCCCGGTCTGAACCCGCGACATCGGGAACTAGATTTCTAGGTGTAATGTTACCCTTTGCAATACAGGCATATTTTTCAAGAGGATAGAATTATGCTCAAGGAACAAAGGAGGTAACGATGGCATAGCCAGCGTTCCATAGCGGGCCACTTTTCTACACATCAGTTTACAGCCCCTAATAAAATAAATGGGTAAATTGCCTTACTTTTGCCCGCATTTGCGACACTTTTGCCCGCATTAGTGACTGAAGTGGTCTTATGCTTGCTCTAACGTAATGCTGCCAAATATGAATAATGCCACCGAAGCCCGTAAGATACTCAGCCTCAAGGCGTAGCAGAGAGATTGAGGGCCCTCAGCCTCAAAGCGTAGCCGAGGGATTTGCGCGTCTAAAAATCGAATGATTCATGTTCGCAGAAACAACAGCACATCGCATATTTAGTGCATTTCACTTTTTGTTTAGGTTGGCAGTACCCACTTTGCATGTGATTTATCGGAAAAATGGCTACGTTTGTTGTGTTCCTCGCGCGATTTGTCTATATAAGTAAAACACCTACAGCAGGTGGGCACCAGATATAGGAGAGACCACATCATGTTCTAAACTCACTCCTAAGGTAATTTATTTCATTATTTCTCACTTCCTTATACCTAATGTATGTGGGCAAATGTATGCCAACTTTGCCAAATAAATAATAAATAAACGCAACTTTAATGGTCATAAAATTTATTAAACATGCGGATGGGTATGTATTAGCTGTACTTGAAATATAAAGTTATTTCCTAAACCCTTTTTAGGTTAGTACATCATCCACTGGGACGTCTGTGGCTTGCATTTGCGGGGTCCTGGTTACAATCCCTGATGCTGGTTTACCTGGTGAGTTGCTTTTGGTGATTTCCCGTGCTGTCATTGTGAATCCGGATTGAAATTTCGAGATTTCTACTTTACTACCCTTCCAGTTTCATCCTTTCCAAGGTAACGGTCTCTGAATAGAACACGGTAAGAACCTGGAGTGATTCACATATCGATGTCTGTGGCAGTTGTGGAGAACTTCCAGAATTTGACCTCTTCTGGGACCACACTGCGCCTTGGTGCAGCTCCCGGCCTGAATGCACATGAGGTGAAGCAGGAGTTGCTTGGGCACTTGAAAATAATACGGAAGTATCTACATCGCAGCGAAACATTAGTATTTTCTAAGTCCCCGTGCGGCTCCTACCTTTCATCTGTCCCTCCTGAAGATTATGCACCTATAAACTGTTTCCGTATAAACTACTTCAACCCCTAAACCCTAAGTCAACACATCAGTGGCACTTATAGCATATCCGCAATCACAGCGCTAACACGTAGAAGGGTACTCGGGTTGGAATCTCGGTATCGCCATAGTCGTGTGGGATAGTCTCAGTCTCGCGAAGTTCTTGGGGATCAATACCAAACTACCCTTTACAGAGAAACATTTCCGTAAATTTTGATTTTTTCAAAAATGGCTTTTAAAGATTTTTTATAACAATTCCGTAGGTTTAAGATATTTTCTTGATAAATATAATATATATTTTGAATTTTCTCGGAATAGATGTAAGGTCCTCTACATACTGGATGACTTTGATATTACTTGTAAACCGTAAGAGATAGACAATAACTGACTGCACACAAAAAAATTTCCAACGCTCCCCATATGGCCTATGACCTTCGAGATATCTGATTTCACCAAGCGATGACTGAACCCATTTCTGGGGTGGAGGCACCCAACGAGCGAAATCCGATGCCTCCGATGGTAGGGAAATGAGGATGGCGGCGGGATGAGAGGACCTACAGCTTTTATCGTGGACTTCAAACCAAATCGTGGACGTTGGGCCTTGGGGATAATTCACATGAGCAAGTCAGAGGTGAAGACATGGATAGAGCCGACTTAAAATTGCCACCGCAGAGCCGGGAATCGAAATCCGGCCCTCTGTACGAGAGCTGAAATCGAAAAAATCTTTGCGCTAACCCGGCGCTCGCACAACAAATTTAGTTCTCGTTAAAATGCGCAATGTATGTGTCATTAACCATTTCCGAGATATTCTTTACTACTGTTTAGAATTGTGAAATACTTTGTACTTTTCTAAACTGTTAAGTCCCAATTCGTTTTTTCTCAGATTTCTGCAAGGAGAAGGGCAGTTCAAATCCATCATTAGCGACCCGTTTCTAATGATAGAATGTACTTATCATCTGAAATTAATTGAATTTTATTTATGTGCGCTCTTTAACTGCTACGGCTTCTTTTTTTTCACAATTTCCTTTTTTTTTGGATGCTTTTTAACTGCTGTGCATTCTATATTTGGCGTGAAAGACCGGAAGTTTTGCTCAGAGGTCTCTTTATCAGGCTTGAGGTTCTTTTAGTGCAGTAAATCTACGACAAGGGACCACCAGCTTTACTTCCCTTTTGAAGGAAGCCATGCTGTTAATTTTTACTCCCAAAAAAATCCATCGCCCTCCACCGGGTTTGAACCCGCTACATCGGGAACTGGAGGCTAGCATTGTAACCACTACACTAAGGAGCACGACTCAGTCCTCTGATTTTACTTTTTCAACTTTGTCCTACACACTGTCATTGTGGAAAACAATATTACCTGAAAATCGACATGACATATTGAGAAAGAATTGAACAATTCGGCCATTAATAACGGATATCTCGGAAATGGTCAGTGCCAAAAAAATGTTAGCTGAAATAAAGTGATCTACGTGGTTTGTTTTACGTTTTCATCTATGCTTCAACATATACTAGCTGTACAAGATTATATAGAACTCCTTCGGAATGAAGAGAATTTCACAAGGTATTTCCAGAAAATACCAGATAAGCGTTTGCTTTGTCATGTAAATTTCTTTAATATACGGTAGTTTAATCAAAACCCTTAGACCATTTGTGAAAATAAAAAAAAATCCCATGCAAAGCTGGTAGTGTTGGTGTGATTTTCTTGAAAATCTTCGTGTCACATCTAAATACCAAGTTTGGAATTTATCCTACATTTCATTTTTGAGTTGTGCTCCTCACAGTCACATACATCCGTACCTTTTCCTAACAAATGCCTTTTTTGGATACAGGAGCCTCAAACACGTGTTTCCGATGAACTCTCGATATCGAATTTTTGGGTGATCGCAAAATATATGTACGTAGTAGAGAAAGCAAAAACAAGAGTACTCTTGAGAAGTTTTAAAAGTATAGTTAAATTGACCACAGTGTACTTTGTAGGATGTAAATATGGTGGTCACCCCCGTTTATCGGCACTCGAGGAATGTCCGCAATACCACGATCCCTTAACCCGTGCGGCGCGGGATGATGAATTTGGTGATTTATGAAGATCAAATGCGCATGACTGTTCACGGAATTCGAGTGTTGGTATGCAGCTGTTGTAATGATGATTATGTTCTGTTGGCGTTTGAGTGGTCTGTCGCAGCTCACAACTAAATCTATTGCAATTTTCGTTTTACGGCGTAATGTGGTTTAATTCAAGTGATGTATAAATCTCATGTACGGCAGATTAAATACCAAGTTAATTTATCACTCTCCATTCTACCTACACTTCCTCAGTAATTGATAAAGCCTATAATTTGATAAGATAGTTTGTTACGTTATTTGCTCCACGTTTTGGGCGTCAATTTTAAAATGTTAGTTGCTTCACGTATGGAAAGCCAATTTGAAGTACGAGTTGTATTATATTTCAACTGTTGGGGAGCCGAACTTGTAGTAGTTGCAACCGCACGTATAGCAAACAGTTTCCGGTAGCCTTCACCCAAACGTAGCCTTTACCCCAAGTTTAAAAAAGTATTAACTTTGTAATTTCACTGTTTCTTTAAATATTATATATTTATATTTGCCTCGGCTGCATCAGTATTATTATTAGAGACATGGATGTCTTGGCAGGCTTGTGGTGCGACAAGAATGTAGGCTTACACGGATTATAATTTTACTTCACTTCTTTTATTAATGCTTAACAGGATTTAATTAACACTTCACTGACATAGAGAGAGAGAGCTGTAAGATGCTTTTATTAAATACTTGCACTTTTTAACACGTAAACTATTTTCGTCTCACACGAATACGTATTAAATTTCTCGAGGACGGGTCTCGCTTCCGGTTAGGAACACTGTCTACAACCAACTGAAGTCTTATGTTATAAATTTTGCAATATATCAGTTTCTGATTGGCTAATCCTAGTCCAATAGAATACCTTCATGTAACTAAAGGTTTTTCTGGTTATTGATTGGCTATTTAATAAACTGTCACAAAATTACATTGTTGCTTCTAAGAATCACAAGTAGTATTGTTAAACTTTCAAATTCATTATTACCTCAAGGCTACCTCATTGTTACCTCATTGTTAGCAACTTTTGACCTACTTCTCACAGCTCCTACATTATTAAATTACGTAACATATTCAGATAACATTATTACATGTATACAGTAATATAAACATATACGATGACTGTAATATACACTTTTTATATATTGTTACATACACATATTGCTTTAAGGCGGGGTGTTATTGAATTTACATATTATATAATTAGACTGAAATTATTTAAGTGTTAAAAATACTGCCTCAACATGCCTAAACGAGACCTGCATGAGATTATCTTGCTGTATGACCACGGGCACATTCAATCTTCAACCAACTTCGTTGTTGCTGTTTTGTGAACTTGGCGAAACACAACACACAACAGTTTATATCGGCAGCTCACACAGATCCGTCTTTTACTCGCCACAGCGCATACACTTTGAGTCCAAAAGGGAGAGTCCATTTATTGGGTGGTGTGTAAGACTTGCGCATATACATGATAAACGTGAGAATAATTACTTCCTTCTCGTTTTGCTTACACAGCAGGGTTCCACTATTAAAGTCCCAACCCACATTTGATTTGATTAAGATAATTATTTTATTGTACTAGTTTACTCAGCCTACAGAGAAAATCTAAGCTTTTATTAAGTTGAATTCAGATCTCTATTAAGAATTGTTAAATTAGCTAATGTAAAGTAACCAATTACCATAGATTATTGCCAAATTTCAGGAGTCTAGGTCGTATATTAACGTGTATTTAGGAAACTGCTTGTTACATAGTATGTTATCCTAGTCATATGGATAGGCGAATTATGTTCTAAAAGTACAATATTTTACAAAAGCTGATGTGCTACATTAAATGACTTTCTCCACCCACTATCGTTTGTTTTTCTAAAAACTATTCGACAAAAGCTTATTTTTCTATCTAATTACTGTTAATCGAGATATTTGTAAGAACAGTCTCATTACTCATTTCGATAAACTACAAGAGGAATAGAGGGAGCAGTATTGATTGTCAGATGTTTAATACCGGGTCGCTATATGCTGACCTTGAAATTCAATACTCCTTCCGTGTATCACGAGAAACAACTCAATAGCTTTAAAAGAACCTTAAAATGACAAAGAACTGAATAATTGAAATCAATAATAAATGATATCTGGGAAAGAGCTGATACCACAAAGAAATTAATTGAAAATTTGTCTATTTTAAAGAGTTTTACAGCTTTTGGATAGTATCTCTCGAGTTATTCAGATAAACAGATTGTACAAAATTTGTCCCGAAAAAGATGATTTCACAAGCAGTTCCTAAGAAATTCCAATATCTCCATTACATTTTATTTGTCAAGCAAAGGCCATAAACATGTGGTACTTTAATAAAAATCGTTGGAGCCAGCCTTTTTTTTTGTTTTTTTTTAGAAAATAAAACATAACTCGAAATGCTCTATGTAAAGCAGTTGTGTTTGAGGAATTTTTTTGAAACGTTTCGTGTCGCATGCTTGAAAGATGCTGAACATAAAATTACAATGTTGGTGTTTAACCAACGTTTCGTCTTTGGCCTGTACACACACACACACACACACACACACACACACACACACACATACACACACACACCACGGAACGTTTTCTAAAAATGCTTATATGTACAAAAAGTGCATTTCTAGTGAATACTCCTTGGTGAATTTTTGTGTGGAATGCAATACTTGCTCTGTTTACTCATGATGTAGGTAAGTTATAGAGAAAGTAATAAAAAATCTGATGTGTTACGTTCACACGATTCTCTCTACCCTCTATCGCTTACTATTGTACACAAATTATTCTTACGAAAGTTTATTTTCCTATCTGATTCATTTTAACTGAGATAAACCTTTCCGGAAATAGCTATATTACACGTTTCGTTATACATATAAAGAGAATAGCGACAGCCAAATGTTTTAGAACTGGATGTTATATGCTGTTCTTAAATTTCATACGCTTTCCATGCAATCGCGAGAAACAATTGAAAATCGATGGTACTTGAAAAGAATGACAAAATTATTAAAAAATCGAACCATTAACAACGGATCTCAGAAACAACTCGTTCCAAATAAATTATGTATTTTAAAGAGATCTACATTTTTTGTGTAGTACGTTTTGGTCTATTGCTTAACGTTTGCCAGTTATACAAGATTGTATACAATTCCTTCCGAATGAAGAGAACTTCATAGACTACTCTCCAAAAATTCAAGGTATACATTTTATTTGCCATGTAAATTTCTTTCGTATGTAGTATTTTACTAAAAATTGTTAGCCATTTTTTCAGAAAATAAAAAAATTCGAAAAATATTCCATGTAAAGGGTACTTTGTTGAGAGGAGATTTTGTTGATAATCTTTGTGTCGCATCTTTGAAAGACGTTGAAGCTAAATAGCAAGTTTGGTAATTAGCCAACTTTTCGTTTTTGAGTTATGGTGTTCTGATACACACATACACAGTCATATTTCCGAAAGGCTTTATTTGGTTTCAGGGGACCTTAAGTCATGTATGTTGAAATGTCGGTATCGAATTTTTTATTGGAATACTATACGTAGTACAGAAAGTAAAACTTCATACTGAAAGGAAAGTACCGTTATCTATCAGTCTAAGTATGTACGCATACAATATACTGGCATCTATAACTCAAAGTATTACTAGTGCTTTGCCTGTAAAGACGATAGGCCCAGACCAAGCACGATGTTCAATCCAGATTCCGAAGCAGCTGTAACGTTTCGATCGACCGCACTCTCCACACCTTTCCCGGTGATTACCCAGCAGTCCCCGCGCGGTTTGCAAGCCGCCGCTACTCTATTTTATGGATTCCATTTCCTGCGTGCAAATGAGCTACCTACAAAAGAGTTACACTTGTTTGGCGTTAAAGTCCTCCTTTCAGAAACGGAGGCCTATACATTCGCTTATAGCTGACACTGCGAAGACATCTTATACGCACTTATGGACAGGAATATTTAAACAATTTAATAAAATAATAATAGTTATCGGGAGAAGTTTATTAACGTCATATAAGAAAGTCATGTAGCAATTCGAAGTAAGAATAACACATTAGTTCAATGATTTCTAGAGTACAGCTATGAGTTGATTTCAGTATTGCTGCCACGTATGCCAGTTATGTAAATTAGAGAGGTAAACGAAATTCTGAAAAAAGTAAAAGACTCAAGGTAAGAAACGTGCATGAAGAGGGTTTAAGAATTGGCCAGGGACAGACGTAAAGTAGGAAGGGAAATAATATGTAGTCCCAGCTAAAATTAATAAAAGGGGTGCAATTTTAGATCAGGGAGTTACCCTTTTTCTAGTACCGTCACAGGTACGTACACGTCACAGTGTCGCGCTTGTCTGAGTAAGATATCGCGGCTATTGCGAGAGGTCTCGCCGATAAGCATTTTAGTGACTCACGGCAAGTTACGCTACTAGTTTCTTTTATTGCGGAAACAGTTATTTCAAACCGTAACTCTGATACTACAGA